>CM050514.1:16217500-16817500 GCA_027563665.1 Antrozous pallidus | reverse complement strand
GTGGAGAAGAGTAAGATTGACTGAATACCTACTGGGATTTAACACAATATACACAATGTATATTTTTCTACCAACTCTGCTATATAGGTTTTCTTTTATATCCATTTTGTTCTTGCATAGAAAATGAGAGGGTTGCCTTCAGCTAACATGCTAATATGTAAGAATATTTATTTATGTTTTTATATCCTGTGTACATTTTTACTGCAGTTTAGAATAATTTGGGTGATTTTTGGTGCTGAATTTAAGCGTGTTGGGTTCTAGACATATCAATCGGATGCAACGTTGAGAATTGGTTCTAAGAAATTTTCATTTTGGTGTTTTTGAGAGAATCACATTCTGAAATAATCTACACTAACAAAGAGTAAGATGCAAATTGACCATACCTTTGTGACACACACCAGCCAATCAGGAGTGAACATGCAAATTAACCCAACAAAGATGGTGGGTTAATGTAAATATGCTGGCACCGTGCGGTTGGGGGTGGGGTGGGACACTTGTATCATCACTGTGGTGATGATGCAGGTGTTCCTCACTGCCCCAGCCACTCTGTGCCTCCGGCAGAGTTGGAAGGTAGAAAGGCGGCTCAGGCCAGGGTGAAGGCAGTGCTGGAAGCCAGGGAAAGGAAGGCCCACTCCTGCATGAATCTTGATGCATTAGGCCTCTACTACTAACTAAGACTCCTAACTCTTGTGCAGCTGGGCTTTTGGCTCAGGTCCCACCAAAATCTTAGTTATTCTAACTGTCCCTATATCTTGGGTCACTCCTTCAGTAATCAAAGTTTCTTGGGGAGCACATGACCATCCAAGAGTGGGTTTCATGTCTTTGGTGTAATTGCTGAAGGCTTGGGAGAAGAAATCAACTCCTTCAAGGTCTGAGGTGGGAAGTGGGGCTCTAAACCTTTTTTACTTTCTCAGACCTCCAATGAAATAAAAGCATCTAGTCCATTTGGTGTTCAGGATCTTTGTGTTCTGGTTAAGCTTACCTCTTCAACCTCATCATCCAATTAGCTAACAATGTACCCAGGCTCCTGCTGAACTGAATGACCTGCCATTTCTTATCCATGTTTTGTGGCATCTGAACTGGTTACCCTTCCTTATCATCATTTTATTTTCTGTGCAGAGGCCCCTTTTAGCTAGGATCACAGAGTGGCTATCCTTGAGGGTGCAAATTCAGATGCCTTCAGCTATCTGAAGGTTTAACTGTTCTCCAAGCCAGAAAAAAATTCCTTTTTGATCAGATCAAACACCAATTGTTGATTCATTGAAGTGTAGAATGTGAAATACTGTCTAAAGGATAGAATAAAAATGAGGTTATAATAAAGGTACTCTAGCAAGAGAGAAAAAACTGAGTAATAATAAATAGTTCTCCTTCAGGACTCTGTATCTTTCATAGATACTATTTCATCCCAGCTTTTATTAAGACTGGAGGCCTGGTACACAAAAATTCTTGCAGGGAGAGGTACGAGGGGGGTCCCCTCAGGCTGGCCTGGTGCAGCCTGCTCACTGGCCCTACCCCCACCTGATGGGGTGTTCCACCATTGGGTTCAGTCGATTTGCATATCAGGATTTTATTATATAGGATGATCTGTGTCCATGCTCTATCCCTGTTTGTGGGCTTAAAGCAGCCTGGGGCCTGGAACCAGGTTCGGTTACCTTGGCGTCCTCTGTAGGACAAGGTACAGTGGATTAACAAGCAGAAAGCAGCTGCTTAGTCTGGAGAAGAGGCAGTGACATAAACCAAGACAGGAAAGACGCTGTGCTGAGTGGCATGCTATAAGGAAAGTAGAGGTCCTATGGGCACACAAGGGGAGGAAATCAAGTCAACTCTTGGGAACCAGGAAAAACATTCAGGGGGCATGGAAATGGGGTCAAAAGAACAAGTATATGTTGAGCAAGAAGACAAGGCAGTGGAGGGGCTGAATGTGTCAATTTTTCTCTTTAATACAAGGAAGGAATTTTTAATAATAAACATTCTCCAACAAAGATTCAAATCCCTCATGAAGTCACGTACCTGGAGGTGTTTAATCAGAGGTCCTTGACTACTTTTGCCAAATTTATGAAAAATTTCTGTATTCTTTGCATGAAACCTCTGAGGATCCCCAAAACCTGAATTTATATGATATCATAAAATCTTAGAGGAATTCAAAGATTAAAAAATGATTTATAGAGAATTTTTATTAGCTAAGTATATATTTCTTAAAATCAACTAACAATACAACCATTTTTTTGGCTTTGTGTGAAAATGTACATTTCATTCTGAGAGAAGAATAACAATTATTTTTTGTAAGCTGAACAATGAACAAATGAGGCCACGAGGGTCAATTTAAAGCAACTTTGGTTTTGTTCTCCACCTTTTCTTCAAATCCATACTATGGGGTTATTATTCTGCTTCCCTAGGAGGAAATCTCAGGTGACTCTAGTCTTCCAAATAACCTCATTTCCATCACTGGACCATCTAGATATGAGTAATAATCAAGTCATTTAAAAAATTTCATTGATTTTTTTTTTTTTTACAAAGAGGAAGGGAGAGGGATAGAGAGTTAGAGACATCAATCAGCTGCCTCCTGCAACACCTCCTACTGGGGATATGCCCGCAACAAAGGTACATGCCCTTGACCGGAATCCAACCTGGGACCCTTCAGTCTGCAGGTCAATGCTCTATCCACTCAGTCAAATTGGTTAGGGTAAGTCATTTTTTTTAAGGTCCATGTTTCTATCCTTCAGGGAGTCCAGCTGCAGTCCAGCACCTGCGTCGAGGAAGTGGGGCATGACAAGCTTCTTCTCTTTCTCCACCTAAGTTTCCACCTCTCTGCCCTTTTCTTCCTGTCTATGTTTCTGGATCCACCACAATCATGCAGAGAAAGGGAACAAGAAAGGCTCTATTTGACTAGTCCTGCCATCAGCATTCTTTGTGCTTGGCAGATGGAAAATCACGGATGTAGGATCTTCACAGATCTCTCATTAGCCAGGGAGCTCGCCCCAGCATTTTCTTCACCTCTGGTTGGTCATTCTCCAGCTGGTCATATGGGCAGAAAAGACATTAATATAAGATTGTACCTTTTATGAAATTTAATTTTTTAGGGTGACATTGGTTATACGATATCAGTATATTGGTAAAAAATATTGCTAGCTGTCAAGAGTAGAATTCTATAACACATCATCTCCATACTGTATAGTGGACTCACTACCCAAAGTCAGGTCTCCTTCCACCACAATTTGTCTCCTCCTTTCCCTTTTCTACCTCCCATAACCCCCTTTTCCTCTGGCAATCACCATATTTTTGTCTGTGTCTCTGTGCTGTATCTTTTTTTCTTAATTCCTTCACCTTTTTCACCCAGCCCCCTGACCCTCCTCCCCACTGACAGCTGTCTGTCTGTTCTGTGAATCTATGCTGCTGTTTTTATTTTGTGGTCAGATTGTTTTGTTAATTAGATTCCACATATAAATAAAGTCATATGGTATTTATCTTTCTTCACCTGGATATTTCACTCAGCATAATATTCCCTAGGGCAATCTCTGCTGCCACAAAGAGTGAAATTTCCATTTTTTATGGTTAAGTAGTATTCCATGGTGTAAATGTACCACAGGTTTTTTGTTTTTTTTTTTATACACTCATCTACTGATGAGTGCTTAGGCTGTTTCCAGATCTTGGCTATTGTAAGTAATGTTGCAATAAACATAAGAGTGCATATATTCTTTCAAGTTAGTGTCTCATATTTCTTTGAATATATTCTCAGAAATGGAATCGCTGGGTCATAAGGCAGTTTCATTTTAAAATTTTGAAGTAACTCCATACTGTTTCCACACTGGCTTCACCAATCTGCATTCCCACCAACAATACACTAGGGTTCCCTTTTCTCCACATCCTCACCAGCACTTATTGTTTGTTGATTTATTGATGATAGTCATTCTGACAGGTATGAGGTGATATCTTATTGTGGTTTTAATTTGCATGACATTGAGCATTATTTCACATATCCATCTGTATGTCATCTTTGGAGAAGTATCTATCCAGGCACTATTTTTTAATTGAACTGTTTGTTTTCTTAGTGTTGAATTGTATAAGTTCTTTATATATTTTGGAAATTAACTTCTTATCAGATGTATCATTGGTGAATGTGTTCTTCATTTAGTGGTTTGTCTTTTCATTTTGCTTAATATTTATTTTATTGTGCAAAAGCTTTTCAGTTTGATATAGTCATTTTTTCTTTGGTATTTCTTGGCCAAGGAGATATATCACCAAAAATATTGCTATGAGAAATGTTTGAGATTTTATTGCCTATGTTTTCTTCCAGGATTTTTATGCTTTCATGAATTACATTTAAATATTTAATCCATTTTGAGTTTATGTTTGTATATGATGTAAGGAGGTAGTTTCATTGCTTTGCATGTATTTGTCCATTTTTTCCCATCACTGTTTATTGAATAGACTATATTTATCAAAATTATTTAAGAGATGGGAAGACTTCCAAGCTCATTTTACAAGGTCAGCATTAGCCTAATTCCAAAACCAGATAAAGACACTACAAAGGAAGAAAATGATTGGCCAATATCCCTGATGAACATAGATGCTCATCAACAAAATATTAGCAAACTGGATCCAGCAATGCATTAAAAAGATCATACACCATGACCAAATGGGATTTATCCTGAGGATGCAATATTCTCAAATAAATAAACATGATAAATCTTATAAAAAAATCACATGATCATATCAATAGACATAGAAAAGAATTCTACAACATTCAATATCCATTTATTATATAAACTCTTAGCAAAGTGGGAATAGAGAAAACATACCTAACTTAATAAAGGCCATTATATTAAAAGCCACAGCCAACACCATAATCAATGGATAAAAACTAAGAGTATCTCCTGTAAGGTTGGGAACAAGATAGGTTTGTTCATATTTACCACTCTTATTCAACACTAGAGGCCCGGTGCATGGAATTTGTGCACTGGTGGGGGCGTGGCCTGCAGGAATTGGCCCACTGTGGGAGTGCTGCTCATGCCGGTCAGCTGAACAGCTGTGGACCTGCCTTCTGAGTGGCTGCTCCCACTGTGAGTACACTGCCCATCCCGGTCAGTGGAGTGGTGCTCCCACTGTGGGAGCACACTGGCCACCAGCGGGCAGCTCTTGCATTGAGCATCTGCCTCCTGGTGGTTAGTGCTCGTGATAGCAACTGGCCAACCAGTCATTCTGATCATTCCACCATTCTTTCGCTGGGCTTTTATTATATAGGATAGTAGTGGAAGCCCCAGCCACATCGATCATATAAGAAGAAAAAATAAAAAGCATCCAAATTGGAAAGGAAGAAATAAAATGGTTATTATTTTCAGATGACATGATACTATATAAAAAACCCTGAGTATACCACCAAAAACTATGAGCACTGATAAATGAATTCAGTAAAGTAGCAGGATGCAGGGTTAATATTCAGAAATTGGTGGCAATTTTATACACCAATAATGAACTATCAGAAAGAGAACTTAAGAAAACAATTCCATTTTCTATTGCAACAAAAAAATTAAGAAGTCTAGTAATAAATTTAATCAAGGAGGTGAAAGATCTATGCTCAGAAAACTATAGGACATATAAGAAAGAAATTGAGGAAGATACAAATAATTCTTCATGGATAGGAAGAATTAACATTAATATGTCCATACTACCCAAAACAATCTACAGATTCAACACCATTCCTATTGAAATACCAACAGCCAAATGGAACTTTTAAATCTTTTTTTTTCTCATTATGCTCAGGTTGAGTAGAGAAACACTCTCCTTCTCCTCCCAGTAGGGGAGAGAAATAGCCACAGCACTCCAGTAGTTTTTTCCAAGAAATTATCTTTGAAATATCTAGTTTCAACCTCATATACTTGAGTTTTGACCAGTTTCTTTTCAAATATAGTTACATGTTTTTGTGGTCTGGTGACTCAGTTTGGAACATGATAATAATTGATATTTTTACTGACAGCCTCAGTCACAGCTGAGACTGAATCCTGTGTTAACATCCTTCTGTCACAGGATCTTCTTAATCAAACCACAAAGGTGAAACTCACTGACGGCACACTCAGTGCATTAGTAGAATAGCATAGGCTTACCCACTGGCCTGCAGGAAATATGTGACTTTAATGAAAGTCTAGTGGAGTTATAGTCTTACGTTACTTTTCGATGGGGAGTGCACTTCTGCGTGTCTGTCCTGGCTTCCTGAAGTCCTATGTGAACTTTGGTAACTCTGTGTTACATAACTGGGCCAGATAACTAATTGGCTACTATTGTTGCTTTCATGTACGCTTCTCATTCCAGGAATTCACTTTTTAATCTGCACTTTTTGCCATGGTGTCATTCAAATAAGGGAAACACATTAGCTCTTTCTTTCTTGTAACTTCAAAAGCTTCCTTGGCAACTATGAAAAAGGTTCACCTGATTTTCTCATTCCACAGAGAAAGAGCTTCCTTAGCTTCCCCACAGCAATAATAAATTCGTAAAGAGGTCTCATGGGCAAGAGAGGGAAATGTAGCTATGCCTTCAGCACTGTGATAAATACTCATATTAATTATAAAAAATAGCGAGGGTGAGAGTTCAAAATCCAAACCTTGCTCTCAGAACAAGTTTTTATTTTTTTCTCCCCGAGATAGGTTTCAGCTTTCAACATTGAACTTCCTGGAAAATAGACTGCAACCTGATCCCAAAGATTAGTTTAGCATACCTTTTTTTTTTGTTTGTTTTTTAAAGAGAAAAACAACAAATGAATTAACAACAACAAAAAATCTGGTGTATGACAGAATCAGAGCCCAGGATTAGGCCAGGTAAAGAATGAGAGGCTATTTGTGAGCACTGGGTATGGGCCACCACATAACATTAGAAGGTGGGGGCAGAAGTACAGGGTTTGTGTCCAGAGACCATAGAACAGTGGTCGGCAAACTCATTAGTCAACAGAGCCAAATATCAATGGGACAGCGATTGAAATTTCTTTTGAGAGACAAAATTTTTAAACTTAAACTTCTTCTAACGCCACTTCTTTAAAATAGACTCGCCCAGGCCGTGGTATTTTGTGGAAGAGCCAGACTCAAGGGGCCAAAGAGCCGCTTGTGGCTCGCGAGCCGCAGTTAGCTGCACCACTGCCATGGAACAAATGCAGGGTAAGGTAAAGCAGAGTTAAAGAAAAAAGAACAGCCACTTGGCTTTTTAACACTATAGCTGAATTGAAAACCAGAGGGCCCTTTTAGTTAATGGAGGCCGAGTGTATGAGAACAAGGGCCACCCGCTTCAGGGAATTTTGATAACAGTTTGACAGCATGCCAAGCTTCAGTTTTATTGGCCTTGCTGTCTACATGGGAAACTTTCCTAGGGGTGTGCTTAAAGAGCCCACGAGGCCCCAGGCAAATGGCCCATCAGGATGTCTTTCTTTTTGTTATAAATACAGTGTAATGACATGCCTCGTTTACCAGTTAAAGCCATAATGGCTTATTCAGATCCATCATGCTAAGGATTACTCAGGGACCGTTGAATAGACACATGTTTCTGCTGCCAGCAAATACATTTAGTCCTCCTACTACAGTATATTACATTGTGATATGTGGGTTCTTCATGAGTTGTAAAAAAGGCCGAGGTAGGGGAAGGGACAAAATTTATGCCGTGCATTTGGCTTCATCCTCCCACTGATTATTTCCCACAATTTTATCATTATAGTCTTTGTTTGCCAGAAAGAAAGCAAAAAACAAATTTAATAATTATAAAATAGGTCACCTTTGTGGAAAATACTTGGAGATGGTCTATTTTTCATGAGTATAATGCTGCATCAGCTTATATTCTATTTACTTATTTTCTAGACATGTCAAGTTGTATGAATGAGGGTTAGGGCTTCAACATATGGATTTGGTGGGGGCACATTCCATACATTTCACACTCTTGTTGGGGACAGGCAGACGTTGATAACGTTGATAACCCTGGATGTTCACCTTCAGTAACCTCATCTAGGTTTTGATGCATGAATAATGTTAAACTTTACTCAAAAGGCAGATAACATGCAATGGCAAACCTCTTAATAAAGATTCTTTTGACTTAAATTCAGCACTTTTGATACTGTCTATGCTAGCAGACCTGAATGACTTCAGAAAAATATATTTAGTAATTTGAACCCGTGGTCGGCAAGCTGTGGCTCACCAGCCACATGTGGTTCTTTGGTCCCTTGAGTGTGGCTCTTCCACAAAATACCATGGCCTGGACGAGTCCATTTTGAAGAAGTGGCATTAGACGTTTAAGTTTAAAAAAAAAATTTGGCTCTCAAAATAAATTTCAATACTTTGATATTTGGCTCTGTTGACTAATGAGATTGTCGACCACTGATCTAAACCATAACATTAAAAATGAAAGCCAATGTTGATTGATTCGGGTTTAAGTGATAAGCAGACTTTTAGGTATTTGACATGTGTTATTTCATTTAATAACATTTATTTAGTAGCATATTGAAGGGATATATGTCAATTATTCTATATATAATTCAAAATGCAGATGAAAACATTAATTCTGGCTTAACTAAGAAATTTTCATTAGTTTGTCTTTTTTTAAATTAAATTTATTGGGGTGACATTGGTCGATATGATCATACAGGTTTCAGGTGTGGGTTTTGATGTTATGAGATGTGCATATTACACTATGTGCCCACCATCCAGTCCTATCTTCTCCTGTCACCATGTATTAGGACCAAGTTAAGCATTATTGGCCTGAGAAAAGGCAAATTAGTAAAAATTCTTTTATTTTTTGCTAGCTTGAAGAGACATTTGGTTAACCATATTTTAAATTACTTATTATGTTTAATGGACACTGTTAATAGCACTCTTTCAATCAAGATTAATATGTTAACTGGCTTTTAAAAGAAAGAGGTTTTAGTTTCTACTTTGGTGTCAAAGGTCTAAATCAACATATATTAGTTTAGTATGCTGTACTCCTATTAAATCTTTCTCAAGGATTTTGAAAACAAAAACAAAACAAAAACAACAGCATATCAGTTACAGCAGAAAAACTCTTGGGAAGATAAAAATAGAATGATGTCAATATTATGTTTGTTGATGTACCTGAAATATACACCCAGGGCTTTTAGGAAATAAGAGTATGCAATCATCTGAATTAAATGGAAAAGAGGGCAGATGAGGACAGTTAAGCTGCATTTTTTTTCTCTTTCAAAAAATGACAGAAAACTTTCCCTACCGGGTGAAAGAAATAAACTTACAAGTCCAGGAAGCACAGAGAACCCCAAATAAGAGGAATCCAAAGAGGACCGCACTAAGACACATCATACTTAAAATACCAAGGGCAAGAAGCCAAGATGGCGGCATAGGTAAACAACTAGGCTTTTGCCCCGCACAACAATTTCGAGAATACAACTGAAGGACAGATGGACACTGTCCAGAACCATGGGAAGGCTGGGTGACTGGAAGATCTGAAACTGGAGGGACATAGAAGTGCACACGGATAATCAGAGCCTCTACAAAGCCCAAAAAAGGTGGGAGACTCACGTGCGCGAGAGGACGGGGTGTCTGAACCTGGCAGGGGTGCTCTGGCACCCTCCAGGCTGTGCTGAACCCAGTTAGGTTTGCACTCAAAACCTGGGGGAACCAACCCCTTATGGGGAGAACCTGGATTTCCGGTGGAAACCCCGGGGGAAGAGTTAGAGGCAGAGCTCTGGAGGTGTGTGCTTGAGTGCATGCAGAGAGGACAAATGGGTTGCTGGTGGTGTCGGGCAGAAGAAAGGAGCTCTGGCCAGATTCCGAGCTCTGGGGGCACGCACAAGCGCTCATGGTGAGAGTGTTCTGCTGACTGTGTGGCTGGCATCTGGCAGAAGGGAAAAGGATTTCTGATTGCACTGAATCCAGGTGCCAGGTGAAAACACGAGATTCCAGAATCATTGGGTACTAAATGGTCTGGTGGCAGGTGAAACACGAGGGCACCTTTCTCACAAAGGTGCCTGCGGTGATTGCCTGAGGATGCTAGGATCTGGTGACCTTGTGGGCCGGGACTGACTGGAAGTCAAGGCTGTGGGCTCCATCCTGAAACTCCACCCCACCCAGAAACTCCGCCCAATCCAAACTGAGCACGGAGACTTTTGCAAGTTTGCAAGTCCTGTTGCATAAGGCTCTCTCCTAGAGTAGACACAGGTGATCCTCACAGTCAGTTGGCCTGGAGATCAATTCCTCTCAGTGATACCAACAACAAACAAGACTTATCTGCAACAAGACTGTATACACAGTCCACAAAGGGGTGCACCAAGAGTGTACACCTCAGGTAACAGGGAAGGCCAAGACACCTAGCACACAATGCTACCCAACCAACTCAGGGAAACAGTGAAAATGGGGAGACAAAAAAACAGATCACAAACAAAAGAAATGGAGGAAAACAAATGACTGGATATAGAGTTCAAAACCACAGTTATAAGGTATTTCAAGAGGCTACTAGAAAAGGCTGATAAGCTTAATGAGAATCTCGAGGATATGAGCAAGACCCTTGAGGAGATGGTCTTGGATATGAAAAAGGACCAACTAGAAACTAAACATACACTCACTGAAATAAAATTTTTTTTATAGAAACCCAACAGCAGACTAGAGGAACACAAGAATCAAGTCAAAGATTTGAAATACCAAGAGGCAAAAACACTCAATCAGAAAAGAAAAAAGAATCCAAAAATTTGAGGATAGTGTAAGAAGCCTCTGGGACAACTTCAAATGTACCAACATCAGAATTATGGGGCTGCCAGAAGAAAAGAGAGAGCAAGATATGGAAAACATATTTGAAGAAATAGTGACTGAAAACTTCCCCCACGTGGTGAAAGAAATAGACTTAAAAGTCCAGGAAGCGCACAGAACCCCAAGCAAAAGGAATCCAAAGAGGACCACACCAAGACACATCATAATTAAAATGACAAGAGCAAAGAACAAAGAGGGAATATTAAAAACAGCAAGAGAAAAACACTTAATTACCTACAAGGGAGCACCCATATGACTGTCAGCTGATTTCTCAACAGAAACTATGCAGGCCAGACGGGAGTGGCAAGAAATTTTCAAAGTGATGAATAGCAAGAACCTACAAGCAAGATTACTCTACCCAGCAAAACTATCATTCAGAATTGAAGGTCAGAAAAAGTGCTTCACAGTTAAGAAGAAGCTAAAGGAGTTCATCAACACCAAACCAGTATTATATGAAATGCTGAAAGGTATTCTTTAAGAAGAAGAAAAAGGACAAAAAGGTGTCTGCTTCAAACTAGAACATAGATGGAACTGGAGAACAATATACTAAGTGAAATAAGCCAGTCAAAGAAAGATAAGTATCACATGAACTCACTCATTTATGGAATACAATGAACAACATAAACTGATGAACAAAAACACATCCAGAAGACAGAAAAGCATTGACTGTCAAACTTCAGAGGGATGGTAGGAGAGGGTAGGACTAAGGGGAAGAGATCAACCAAAGGACTTTTATGCAGGCATATAAACCTAATCAATGGACATGGACACCAGGGGGATGAGGGCATAAGTGGTGATGGGGGGGAGGGAGGAAGGGATTGGAAGGGGTAATGGGTGATGAGGACACATATGTAATCCTTAATCAATAAAGAAATTAAAAAAATAAAATAAAATACCAAGGGCAAAAGACAAAGAGAGAATCTTGAAAGCAGTAAGAAAAAACAGTTAATTACCTACAAGGGAATACCCTTCTGACTGACAGCTTATTTCTCAACAGAAACTATGCAGGCCAGAAGGGAGTGGCAAGAAACATTCAAAGTAATGAGCAGCAAGAACCTACAACCAAGATTACTCTACCCAGCAAAGCTATCATTTAGAATTGAAGGTCAGATAAAGATCTTCACAGACAAGAAAAAGGTAAAGGAGTTCATTACCATCAAACCAGGATTATATGAAATTCTGAAGGGTATTCTTTAAGAAGAGGAAGAAGAAGAAAAAGGTAAAAATAAAAATTATGAATAACAAAATGACAACAAATACATACCTATCAACAAGTGAACCTAAAAATCAAGTGAATAAACAGACTGATGAACAGATGAATATAATATAATCAGGGACATAGAAGGAGAGTGGTCTGACAATTATTGGGGCGAAGTGAGTGTGAGGTATGCAGAAAGAGATTGGACAAAAATCTTATACCTATGGATGAAGACAGTGGCAAGGAGGAGAGGGTAAGGACATTGGGTGGGGTGTGGAATCAGGTGGAGGGGAACTATGGGGGGGGGGAAGAGGAACATCTGTAATAATCTGAACAATAAAGATTTATTTAAAAAGTAAATAAATAAATTGAGCAGAACATAGTATAGTAGTTTCACCCCCCACCTTTATCTGTGGTTTCACTTTCTGTGGTTTCAGTTACCACAGCCCAAAGATATTACATTGAAAATTTAAGAAATAAACAATTCATAAGCTTTAAATTGCATGCCCTACTGAGTAATGTGAAATGCCACTCTGTCCCTCCCAGGATGTGAATCATCCCTTTGTCCGGTGTACCCATGCTATAGGCTCTCCCTGCCCCTGAGTCACTGGGGTTAGCAGTAGCTGGGTTAGCAGATGGACTGCTGCAATATCACAGTGTTTGTGTTCAAGTGACCCTTACTTTACTTAGTAATGGCCCCAAAGCCATTCACATGACTTTTAGTATAGTATATTGTTCTAATTATCCTATTTTATTATTAGTTATTCTTGTTAACTTCTTATGGTGGCCAGTTTATAAATTAAACTTTGTTATAAGTTGGTATGTATAGAAAAAACATAGTATATATAAGGTTAGGTACTATCTGTGGTTTCAAACATCCACTGGGGGACTTGGTATCCTTTGTGGATCAGCAGGGAGCTACTATATCACTATTTTACAGTTAGAGAAAGCAAATAATTTGTCAGAATATGGATTGAAATACACCATATTTTCATCCAAGAGTGATATTTGTTAAAAAAGGAGTCACCTATGACAGGTGTGTAGTGGAATAGTTATGAGGGGAGCTAGATCATCTGGGTTTTAACTCTGCCATTTCCTTGCAGCAAAACAGGTACAAGTTGCATATTTACTTTCGCCACCTTAATTTTTTATGTGTAAATTATGAATACTGTTATCTGATTCCACCTTACTTTTTTATGTGTAAAATAGGAATAATGTTACCCAATTCTGCCTTAATTTGTGTCTTTGTGGTGATTATTATAGGAGGTAATGTTTATGAGGGACTTTAGAACTGTGCCTAGGACATAGAAAGTGATATGAATTGTTTGCTTAATAAAATAAAAAGGCTCAAATCACACTCAGTACTGGGAGACAGATTTAAAGCAATTTTAGGAATAGCCTTGATTAGGAATTTTTGTGAGTTTGTTATAACCCTTAGATTTAAAAAGGTTTGTGTTAAAGTGATCTGGAAGCAATACTAGATTCAGGGGAGACCAAAGGACTAACCATTCCTTTAAATCAAATGCATCTTTGTGTAAATTGTCTCACCTTGCAACCTCGACCATCACTGGGCCTGTTTAAGAGTTTGGGATCTTTTCTAGAGGTGACAGAACCCTCGTTCACTCTTGGAGACATGGAGATCCTCTCTCTATCCATGCCTTCACTCCATTTAGGCATCAGCAGAGGATTTCTCACTTACATATGTGACTGGCAACTGAGTGGCAAACAAACCTGAACGAGGGAACTTAGTTATGTCTGTGATGACATTTAGATGCAGTATAAGTCACTCAGTGCTAAACATTCTTTCCATTCTGATCTTAGAATCAGAACTAGTGGTATTTAAGGCTAAAGTGATAAGATTACCCCTAGAACATCTCACCAAGGGTTATCTTCCTATTGAACACAATTTTAAAAAAATGGTTTCACACACATCTTTGGGAAGTCTTTCCAGTACTTAAGACTTCACTACCAGGAAACCATTGGCAGAATTGTAATGTTGCCCGTGGTCTATTGTGCCATCCCTTTGCAATTTGGCAGCCTAGTGAAGCACTTAAGCAGCTTTTTGCTTTCAGTTTGTCACCTTAAAAATGGCCATCTGCTAACAGTTCTTGGCTTGATGTTACAGATTTAACTGTGAGCTGATCAACAAATGATGAAGGGCTTTTTTAAAAAACAAAACAAAACTGGGGGTTCAGTAGCATTATTAAACATAAATATTTTGTGTTGATGTATTGAGAAATCAAAGTATTCAACAGATTTCTACAGCAAATGTATACATAATAGATGTTCAAATATCTACTTGACAAATACTTGTTGAGTTGAACTGGAAAAAAATAATTTAAGAACAAAAAAAGAGTATGATGTAGTTGTCTAGAGAGCCAAGTCAAGCAAACATGATCAAGTGTGCTAATGTAGAGGTGGTCCGAGGGCTCATTGTAGCCTATTGAATAACCATTTTTTAAAAAAATATACTTTTATTGATTTTTTACAGAGCGGAAGGGAAAGGGATAGAAAGTCAGAAACATGGATGATAGAAACACTGATCAGCTGTCTCTTGCACCCCCCCTACTGGGGATGTGCCCACAGCCAAGGTACATGCCCTTGACTGGAATCTAACCCGGGACCTTTCAGTCCGCAGTCCGACGCTCTATCCACTGAGCCAAACCAACGTTTCAGCTGAATAACCATTTTCTAAGAGCTGAAACAATTCAAGTATGTGCATCTATTATGGAAATATGCATATTTCCCTATGAACTGTTTTGTGCATTTATAAAATATGTCTATACTGTATACTTAATTATGAGCCAGACAGAGAACTAGGAACTTGGGATATAAAGCCCTCACCAAGATATAAGATGTTATTTACACTGATTTTCATAAACACTTTGGATTCATATCTGTAGTCAGTACATTTTGAGCTTTTGATTAGGCACATGCATTGTGATGAATGTTTCAGAAATATTGATGTGAAGAAACATAGGCATTTATTGATTGCGTATGTTGTCTGAGTTGCCCAAGGCATTCCACTGTTGCCAAGAGGACTGGGAGCTTCTTAAATTGAACTGTTATTTGTTCTCTTCAGACTAAGATACAGCAAATAAATGAACCATGTATCAGAGGTTGGACTGGCAAAGAAACTGCCTGGAAGATTTTTCAATGTATAGAAAAATGTGATGACACCAAACATAGAACTTTAGAGTTTTTAAATCTGTAGGGTTTCTATATTTTCCACATAGAAATTATGTCATTAAACATACTTTGGATTATTGGTTCAGGCAAAATCCTAATGTGGAGTTTGGAACATTGAAAACTGATCATAATCAGTGAGAAAATAGTAAGTTTTCTTGAACTTTATAGGTTAAATTCATGCACAAATATTTTATTTAATGATGTAATGTTAAGCAAGTTGCATTTGTCTGGAGGAAAATTAAAAACAACAACAACAACAACAACAACAACCACACACACACACACACACACACACACACACACACACACACACACACAGAAAAACGCCAGTCATGAAGAGAATTGTTTCAGGGGAAAATGCTTGCTAGGGGTATTATATGTTAGGTTGGGAAACATTTACTATTGAAGACTTATAATTTCCCCTGTGTAAATTGTTCCCATTTCTATAATGATAGGGATGGCCAATCATATTTTATGTTACTCTGTTGGCATATTGGTTCTAGATAAATGGCTCAAAATTAGCCTTGTCTGTGAAAAGGTTCATTAAAGTAGATGAAATATCCCAGAAATACTCTCTGATGACTGATGTTTTTGAAAGAAACAAACCGTCTTTAAAACCGTATTGAGTTTCAGACACTTTAAGACGATATTAGGTTTCAGACATATTCACTGCATAGAATTCTGTGCTGAGTAAAAGTGAAAAATTATCAGCCCACTATTTGGCACATTGATTTTCTAATTTTAGCTATACGGGAGCATTGCCTTCTCATATTTTCTTCATCATAGACAATTCAATCCAAACTCTGTTCATGAAAATAGTTCTATTCAGTAAAATAGTTTAGGTCCACTCATCACTTATTCATGTATGTATTTTAAACTATGTAGTTAAAAATGTGGGGATTGCCCACAGCACTGATTACAATCAACTATTCACCTTAACTTATTCCTAACAAGGTTACATTTTGTTTCTCAGCTAACTTATCTGCAAAACTTCTGATAATTGCCACCTATTTGATATTAATATGATTATTAAGTGTTTAAATAAAAATATATGATATAAGTTTTCTTCCCATTTACTTATCCTCACTATCACACATTGGCCTAGGACATAGTAAATATGGAAATTGGTAGCATAGTAAATAAAGCAGGGAAATTCCTTTAAATATTTTGCCTTATTAAAAATCCTACTAACTCCTAAAAAGGCCATTTTTAAAACATTTGGATGAATGCTCAGAAGTCAATATTTTTCTAAGAACATCAGAAAATGGTCCTTGTTAATATTTTTATTCTGCTGTCAAAGAATCTTACTCCCTGAAAACTAGACTACATCGTTACCTTTTTCATTTCACCTTGCTTAAATAAACAGAACTGTCAAAATTTGATGGATCTTTCATAATGCCAGTGAAGCATAAGTGGAAACATTGGAACATCTCAAAAATTTCAGGCTTCCCTTCAAAAGCAAGTGTGTGTTTACGTATTTTGTTTCTATCACCCTCAAATAGCTGGGCTATGAATGCTTCCCTCTTTTCCAGTTAAAACCCATGAATGATATACATTATTTAAAAATCTTACCTGTGGGGAAAGAGACAGAATGAGCAAATTATATTTGTGGGAAAGAGAACTCCTGATTAAATAAAAACAGATTTTAAAAAGAGGATGTAGAAGGGTGGGGTTTTGAGACAGGATCAGTGGGACCCTTATGAAGAGTTTAAATATGGGATGTAGATGAAGAAATTAGTAAGCCGTGGTGATAATCTGTCATGAGTTCTGGCTGCAGGTTGGCTGCAGGTCTTCACCAAATGAAACCAATCCAGTTACTTGAGGGAATAGCTGCCCCACCAGGAAACTCTCCTGAGTTGGAGCACTTTTCTTTTTAATAATTCTAACTGTGGACAGTCCAAGTTGATCACATGGGAATTAGATCATGGCAGTGATTTCAAATACTGTAGATCATGTCTGTTATCTGGCTGGACTTACTGGTCCTATATCTATTCCTTCAGTCTAATTTAAAAAAATAATGTTTTTTTAATTGTTTAAAGTATTACAAATAGTAGTATATATATCTCCTCCTTTTCCCCTATTAACCTCCCCCCAGCCTCCCCTACCCCCCAGTACATGCCCTCATCTTCCCCCCGCCCTAGTGTCTTGTACCCATTGGTTATGCTTATATGCATGTGTATAAGTCCTTCGGTTTATCTCTTTCAGCCCTACCTCCCCCAACCTCCTCTGCCTTCCCGCTATAGAAAGTCTGTTCAATGCTTCTTTGCCTCTGTATCTATTTCCCCCCATTTCTTTTCTTTAAAAATATCTTGCCTCTGCAGACTAGAAATAAACCTATAAAAATAACAACAACAAAAATATTTGAGTCCCAATTTCAATGTCCAACAGTTCTGAGTCCCAGTTTCAACGTCAAACAGTTCCTTATGTGTACATGTCAGCAATGATATCTGGATGGTGGACACATGGTGGGAATGCAGGTCTGACCCCCCTCTGGTTTGGTCCTAGGCAACCTGCAGCGACACACAGCTGCTGACTGGTAGCACGGCAAGGCGCCATCAGTGTCTTCCATCTCTAGACTGTTTCTCATCTTGTCTTCATGGTTGGAGCAGACCTGTCTATTCCTCTCTGTTGCAGGAATCCACATGGTCGTAACCCAGATGGTGTTCTTTTGAAAGGTAAACCAGCCAACAATTCCAATGTATTGTGAGTTTCTGTTAGGTTGTATGGCATTAAGAGTACATTTGTAATTTTAAGTTATAAATTATTTTTTCATATTCTCCTCTGTGTGTGTTTTATTACATAACTGAGTTATATGTAACATTGGCTAAATGTGATTTCTGTACTTTACATTTTATAGTCCTATTACTTGTGCTCACTAGGCATTTAGTAAACATTCCTCAACTCCTAGGTTTGTACTTCCAGGGATAAAGAGTTTATTTCTGTGTTTAATTTTAATTTCTTTTAAAATAAATATCTGGCCCTAACCGGACTGGCTCAGTGGATAAAGTGTCAGCCTAAGGACAGAAGGGTCCCAGGTTCGATTCCAGTCAAGGGCATGTGCCTTAGTTGTTGGCACACCCCCAGTAGTGGGTGTGCAGGAGGCAGCTGATTGATGTTGCTCTCTCATCAATGTTTCTAACTCTCTATCCCTCTCCCTTCCTCTCTGTAAAAAAATCAATAAAATATATTTAAAAAAAGAAATATCTGTTGAGCACAAGTTCAAAATGAAGGAGACAAGAAAAATATCATCACACATATAGTATAAATCCCACATTTAAAAACACACACATATTCTTATTGATTTCAGAGAGGAAGGGAGAGGGATAGAAACATCAATGATGAGACAGAATCATTGATCAGCTACCTCTTGCATGCCCTCTACTGGGGATGGAGCTCACAACCCAGGCATGAACCTGGGACTTTTCAGTCCACAGGCTGATGCTCTATCCACTGAACAAAACCAGCCAGAGTGGAACATGTGTTTTGAGGATTCAGGTGATGGAAAGGGATATTTTCTTCCATTGCCTTTTAGGGAGAAGAATATAAAAATATTACTTGGCATAGCTATTATTTTCTCTTACTGAAAATTTCTCTTTCTCACTAATAAAGAGAGGAAAATTTGTCCCAAATAGTTCAAGTCAGCTACAGTTCTTGCTAAAAAGCAGTGTTTTGCTTTTTAAAGAAAACTGCTGTGTTTGTGCCCTGGAGCTGAAGTTTAATCCTTAGCTCCACAGTGTTGCCACGAATAAATCATCTACTCTCTTAATGTGTATCGGAAAGTTTTAAATCTCAGGTAATGGGAAGAGTTATTATTGTTCTTCCTTTCAAACTGTTGATGTTAGCAAAACACAGTGACATTTCCGTAAAGCAGGTCTGCCCCGGGAGATGTGGGGGATTTCACAGATGTGCTGTATTGCAGATTGCTCTACAGGGCTTCTCCACGGCAGATGGATTTGGTCCACTGACCAGATATTGAGTGCCTTGGACGTGTTGGACATCATTCTAGGTGCATCTTTAGCATTCTGTTTTTAGGTTGAGGGAAAGTGATGTCTTTTAATATGACAAGTGCATTTAACTCTCCAGGTGAAGCGAAGCCATGTGTCGCCTCTTCTGTTTTGACATGGTGAAGACTTAGTGGATACTGACAAGACTAAGAAAGATTGGTGGCTGGTCATTTGGACTCTGACGCTGTGCATGTTTGGGCATTCAGCCAGTGGCATTATCATCCTCACAGACACCAAACCTGAGTGACATTGTGACTGCTGCTTCCTTGCACTCATTTGTCATCACAGATATTTTCCCTTTAGCACATCATTCTCTTCTTTCAATTTCTATTGGCAATCTCTGTGTCACACCTTTCTTTCATGCTTGAGTTACTGCAATAGCCTCCAATTTTCTCACTAAGTGATACTCTAGATTAATCCTTCTAATGTATTACTATCAATCTGTCCTTTGTCTGCTGAAACATTTTAGACTACCTGTTAAATAATCATAAAGCATTTTGTATCATCTTTATTCATGTACACAGGATTATAAAGTAAATTAATTGGCATCCTCTAATTGAGCAGGTATTTGTACACTTGTGGAAATTGAGGCCAAGTAGCTTAACTTTAATAGTTATTAGGAAAGAAGTGTTGGAACTAGAACCAATATTTTTTTTATTCTTGTTACTTTTTCCTAATTGAATTTATTGGGGGAAATGATATACATTTCAGGTATACAAGTCCATAATACATAATCTGTATATTGTATTGTATGTTTATAATTTTAAGTCAAGTTTCCTTCTATCACCATATCCTTTACCCTCTTCTGCCTTCCTCTTTCCCTCTGGTAATCACCATACTGTTGTCTGTGTCAATGAGTGTTTTTTTTTCTTCTCTTAATCCCTCCACAAACTTTGTGGTGAAAACAACATAAAGTCTGATGCTTTTTCTATTTTTCCACAGAGATTAAGCCTGGGAAGAAAAGAGAAAGGCATATATTAAGGTTATTGCCTAAATGCTTAACTGAAGATTTAATAGGAATTATTTGACAGCTTTCTGAGAGCAAGAATGGGCCGTGGCCAGTCTGGAAGTAGCTAGGAACACTTAAAGGAGACATAACCTCCTTACTTCACTGGAATTCTTGGGTGTGGCCTGTGTCAAGATACAGGTGGCCCTGACTCCTTAGCTGCAACAACTGGTTGGGACCAGCTGAGGACAAGTCGGTGGGTCTGGCTCACTACAAAGAGATTCTGCAGCTGGAGTTGCTCTCAAGGGGAGGTGGTGTGGAGGCTAAGCCTCTGTGAACAACTGGGTGGCCAGTTGGTTGTGGTATGCGCTAGATTGGGAGGGATGTTATTTACGGAGCCGGTTCCAGCTGGGACTTAAACAGGGTGAGGCCACCCTGAGAGATGGCAGGAGGCAAGGGTGGGAAAAGGGTGGCGCGGAGCTCGGGTAACAAAAAGGATGCCAGTGTGTGGATCCATGAAGCCAATCAGGAATGGAGGGGAACCAAGTGTGAAAATATGTGGAGTTCTTGTCTGTGCATCTGGTTCCACTCTTGTCCATAAAGACACAGCTGGCGGGGGGCAGGTAGAGCACCTCAAACTCCTGGCTTTGTCCCCTGGGTCATCTCTGGAAGCTACACTCTTGCTTATTGTCTCCCTTAATGAATGACATTGGTAGGGGAGTCAGAGGATCTAGGGTTCAAACCAGGAATTATTCTTTACCCTTTCTGTGACTTTAATATTTTTAATTCAAAAACTGTAAATTTTTTTTTTAATATTCCATCCCTCTTTCTCATGCAGAGGCTGTGAGGATCAATTGCTGTGCAATATAAATATGCCTTGGAAAGGAGTTGAAAAGGCACAGAATATCTGCTTTTCAAAGCATGAAAACGTAGTGATTAGCTATGGTAAAAGAGAAGGCAGACAGTCTGGCCTCCTCCCTCCCCCCATGTGAATAACTTTGGCTGCTCTACAGCCTTTAATATGTATTTTTTCACTGTGCTGAGGTTGTTGGCCAAAGATTCTAATGTGACTGCTTTTTGTTATATTTCCACCTAAAATTTTCTCTCTTCGCACCCCCACCCTCCAATTAATGTAGTTGCCAATACAGAAATTCAATGTAGTTTGGAAATGTTTACAATGTAGTTTGGAAACCTTCCTCAGCATGATAATAAGGACATGGCCTTATTTGTTTGCCTAGGAACAACTACTAGCTTTTCTTCCTTTGATTCTGAATTTTATAGTCTGATAGATACAACTGTGGGCATTATGATGAAGGAGAAAAAGTAGGGTACCAGACACAACTCATGAGTTTTGATAAAGTCTTTATGATGAAAGAAGGTTTCCCAATGGGCTTATTTAGGACTCTGCAAGTAAGAAAACATAAAATGAAATGAAATTTCTCCTTGGTTTGTGGACAAATCTGAGGTTGTCCTCAAGGGAGGACATTTGGTCCCTGGTACCCTTGCCTACAAAAAAGAGGCATTTCTGAAGTTAGCAAGTCTAGGGATGGCTATTTTCTGGAACTGGCAGGCTATGTCTCCACATGATGGGGGAGCAGGGGAATGAGTAGAGGCCAAATTCACTGAATCATTCCTTACCTCATTCTTTGATGATATCATGAAACATTTTGCCAATCTTTGGGAGTCCTATTTTATTGAAAATCAGACTCCTGGGAAAGTCCACACAGAGCTGCAGTAATGTCATGAGACTTCACTTGGCCAACCCAGAGAGGGTGATGGAATTGTCTGCTTTCTCCAGAGACAGACCTTCACTGCCCATCACTCGCCCACCAAGAAAGTGGACATTATTTAGTAGAATACTTCACAAGGCTGAGCTATATGCATTTGCATTATTTCGCTAATGTCTGGACCAACCTCAAGAATAGAGAATATATTTTGTTTCTTATACTTGCTTGACTAGGCCTGTACATCATATTTCCCAGGGTTAAAAAGACTACCCACAAGGAAGTTTCTGCTTCTACTCTTAAAGGGAAAAACTTTTCAAAATAGCTGTGTTGTCCACAATTTCTGCCATATCAGGTTCAGAAGCAGTGAGTTTTAGACTCAAAGCATAATGAAAAACGTAAGATTTATAAAAGTAGACATTTATGTGTCTTCTAAAAATGTTTATCAAACAAGATGTTAAAATATCAGGCAGTCTGATTCAATACTGGCTCTTTGCTAGCTTAACCTTGACATTTTAAACACTTTAGAAAAACTTAATGCTGTAAAACATGCTCAGAAATGATGATATTTTGCTTATGGCTATTAACAAAGGAAGAATGATAGAAGAAAATAGTTGATAAAGTCTTATGAAAAACAAGCCATACAGACATTTTTTCCCCTCACCAATAGCTGTGGTTTTATGTTTATAGGGTTAGTGAGTAGCCATACTTTCTAATGATTTTCTCTGAGATGGGAGCAAATGAATATTCCCCTACTTCAGAGTTCTCTTTTATTGCTGTTTTTATAGCATAAGAACTTTCTAAAATATGATATAATTTACTTTTTTATGATTTTTTGTTGTTTATTAGGGCTACCATAACAAAATACCATGGACTTAAACAACAGAACTTTATTGTTTCACAGTTTTGGAGGCTGAAGTCTGATCAAGGTGTTGACAGGACTGATGGCATTCTAAGGTCTTCTCTGCCTTAGTCTTCACATGGTCTTTCCTCCATGCGCGCATGTCTGTGTTCAAATTTCCTCTTCTTAGAAGGATACCAATTATATTGGACTAGAGGCCCGGTGCATGAAATTCGTGCATGGGGGGAAGGAGGTGTCTCTCAACCCAGCCTGAACCTTCTCCAATCTGGGATCCCTAGAGGGATGTCCAACTGTCAGTTTAGGATCAGGCCTAAATAGGTAGTCAGACATCCCTCTCACAATCCAGGACTGCTAGTTCCCAACTGCTTGCCCCTAACTGCTTCTGCCTGCCAGTCTGATCACCTCCTAACCACTCCCCTGCCAGCCTGATTGATGTTTAACTGCTCTCCTGCAAGCCTGATTGCCTCTAACTGCCCTCCCCTCCCCTCCCAACCTGGTCACCCCTAACTGCCCTCCCCTGAAGACCTGGTCACCCTTAACTGCCCTCTCTTGCAATCCTGGTCCCTCCCAACTGCCCTCCCCTGCTAGCCTGATCACCCACAACTGCCCTCCCCTGCTGGCCATCTTGTGGCAGCCATCTTGTGACCATATGGGTGTGGCCATCTTGTGCATTGGAGTGATGGTCAATTTGCATATTACTTTTTTATTAGATAGGATTAGGGCCCACCTCAAAGACCTCATTTTAACTTTATTACCCTGCTAAGACCTTATCTCCAAATATGGTTACATCCTGAGGTACTAGAGATTAGAACTTCAACATTTGAATTTGGGGGACATAATACAGCCCATAAAAATCGGTTGACTTCTAGTCACTACAACAAGCATGTCTAACTCGTGGCCTTTGGCCTCATGCTTCTTTTAAATAAACCAGTCATGCGGCCCACTGGCCACCAGTTTGACATGCTTGCTACAATATAGGTTTTGTGAGGTTAGGGATTTTTGTATCTTGTGTTCACTTGTGTATTTTAAGCACCTTACTAGTATATCAGTGCCTGGGACATAACAGGCACAAAAATAATATTTGCTGAATGAATAAACAAATGAATCAGTCAATGAATGAAACAAGTTGAGTGATAAATATGTAAACCTTGTCTTCTCTGTATATAACAGATGCCATATTTGCTACTAAAGATCATTTGTACTTGAATTAGTAAGATTTGAGTAGTCTTAGTTATGCTTATTTTGGCATATGAGCATATCAGTAATATTTGTGGGTAAAGTCTGTAATTAGAAATAAGTATCAAATAAAATTCATTAATAATTTAAAAGTGAAAGAATACAATGCACATTAACTATAGAGAAATGGGGAACAGTAGGGTTTCTTTAAAGCCAATAAAACTTTAAGGGCAAAGATTTGTAATTAAAACTGAAGTGAATTTAATCTTTCCTGCTAATCACTCCTGCACTGTTAGCCTGTTTCCATTAAACTAATTGATGGCAGATGGAACAGATGCATGGCGAGATTACAGCTCCACTTTATGGCAAAGTTATAACAAATGGGACTCTTCCCTCTATCACGTGCATTAATATTCAGAAAATGTACTCCTTTGCTTCCTTCACACACCAAAATGGTTTCTTTTTCATGTGTGTGAGATTGATTAAAAGGAATCAAAGGATGTTTTATATAAGTGGAATCTACTTGATTCCTTTTCCCTCTTGTTAAATTAAAATTTTTTGGCTGACGTTAGTTAAGATGATCATATAGGTTTCAGGTGTGGATGTCTATGTTAGAAGGTCTGTATTGCACTGTGTGCTCACCACCCAAAGCCAAACCTGAAACGTATACTTGATGCCTGTAAATAAGCATTTATTTAGGGCCAACCATGTGCAAGGTGTGTGGAAGTCTCAGTTTGCTAACTTCAAGAGCCTACAAAAAGTTTTATAGTCAAAAGGTTTTTAAACACAATCATTACTTTTTAAAACAAAATTACAATGGTTGAAGTACATGAAATTAGAAATCATGTCTCACAATTTTTTTCAATGAAGGCGACTCAAGAACCAAGCAAGTAACACCTTTAAACATTCTTTTCCAGAAATAACATACCTCTTCATTTAGCTTTCTCATAGCAATTATTCAATGAAATTGATAAAAATATAAATAATTCTCTTATAATTGTAGATTTGGGAATCATTGAGAGAAAGCAAAGTATTTTAATAGTGATGATAATTGTTGTCTACCATCATATAGAGGTATCACACATGAATTGCCTAAAGTTTGATAGTATTCTTAGGTTTTGGATTTAACTTAGGTAATGAGAGTTTCATCTTAAAATGAGTATTTGGAAGCAAACATTCAATCAAAAAGTGATGCCTTTTAATATCAACCACTGCCTTTCCTGTGGTCTGGAGCTGGCATCAGCTCCCACCTGCAGTGTTGCCTCCTCCACCTCACCTGCCTCCAAAGTCATTTCAGTCCCTCTAACCATATCAACAAAAATACCAAAAAAAAGAGAGAGAGAAGGTAAAATGCCATACTTTAGATATCAACTTAAATGTCATCTGTCTGTATGAAATTTTTTGGACACTTCAAATAAATTAGCTCCCTCTCCTTGTTTATTTTCTTTTAGAGTACTTTTTTCCCTTTTAGCATATCTATCTATCTATCTATCTATCTATCTATCTATCTATCTATCTATCATCATCATCATCTATCTATCTATCTATCTACCTACCTACCTACTAGAGGCCCAGTGCATTAAATTCGTGCATGTGGTGGTTTCCCCTCAGCCTGCCTTGTACCTCAATCTGGGATCCCTCTCGCAATCCAGGACCACTGGCTCCTAATCACTCACCTGCCTGCCTGCCTAATGCCCCCAATTGCCCACCTCTGCTGGCCTGGTCACCCCAAACTGCCCTCCCCTGTGGGCCTGATGACCACTAACCACCTACCAGCCTGATTGCCCCTAACTGCCTCTACCTTGGCCTCCACTACCGTGACTTTGCCTGGAAGGAAGTCGGATGTCTGGAAGATGGCTGGCTGACCCGATCTAATCAGCATATTACCCTTTTATTAGTATAGATATATTATATAGGATAGGATTGCTTAAATGGGGGGAGGCTTTTTCAGCAGGAGGAGATGCTTTTGGCAGACAAAAATACTTAACCCCTATAACTGGAGTGATAGCCAGCCATATGCACTATACTGCTAAACCGGTCATTGAAAAATGGAACTGCTTTCTTACACCTTACACCAAACAGCTGTTGGCCTTAAAACCCCTCCTCAATCCTCACCTTAGGTTCTGCCTTTGCAGTTCACCCATATTAGGTTCTGATTGGTCGGTTTCTATGCCATTCAGCATCAATAGCTCTGCCTTCTAGGCAGCTATTGGTTCCTCTGGGAAATCCAGAATGGCCCCACCTTCACTTCGGCACCAGCCCTTTAGTCATGCCCCCAGTCCACTTCTGGGTGTATCTCCCTCCAGCCACTCTGAGAAGTGGCATCTCAGGTCTGTGTTGGTGGCAATTTTGAATTCTCATCCTTGACCTAAGCTTCTTACAGTGTGAGCTCCGTGAAGGCAAGCATTTGTCTTGTTCATTCTTAGTTCACTTATAGACTTTACCTGTGTCTATGCATCTATTCTAGCACCACATGGTGACTGGTCGAATGATCATTTGATCATCGTGGTCACTGCCGTTTTATATATAGAGATGATCTGTATACAATGTTTCTGATCTCTTTTTTAATATAAACTTCATAATCTAATGAATGAGGTTTTATTGTTAACTATTCTCAATGCCAGAAGGTTACCACCACATAATATATGCCCAATAAATATCTGTTGAATATTATTAATAAATTATTTCAAAGAAACTTACTTAACTCAGCTCACATGGCAGACAGATACATATTTTATCATTTAAGATACATAGATGACATGTTTATTTTTAATGATAAAAAAGAAAGGAGATTTTATAAATTCTCTACTGCTTTTTATATCCTGGGCCTGGTCTGATTTAGAACTGGACATGAAAACTTATGAAGTGGGCCAAACATGTTATGTCCCCATATGCTTTCTTCTCTTTGTCACTTTTCTTTCTTTTAAAAAAATGTATTTTATTGATTTTTTACAAAGAGGAAGGGAGAGGGAGAGAAAGCTAGAAACATCAATGAGAAAGAAACATCAATCAGCTGCCTCCTGCACACTGGGACACTGGGGATGTGCCCACAACCAAGGTACATGCCCTTGACCACAATTGAACCCAGGACCCTTCAGTCCGTAGGCCAACGCTCTATCCACTGACCCAAACCAGTTTCGGCCACTTTTCTTAATTTATTTAGTATTCTTATGGCCTGTTTAATTTCTCCTTTAGAAAAGGAAATGAGGTGAGAAGTCACTTTCACTTGATTATAAGTGAACCAATGCCATCTCTCCTAAAGATAAAAACGTATTTATGGGGATCTCAGCATTAAGTAAAAAGAGTGATAATAATTTCCAAATTGGTTTAATTGTTAGACATGTATTCAACAGAGTTATTAGAGACGGGGATTATAGGAACTCCTACCTTAAATTATGGTCTTACATTCACACTATGAGGACAGCCAAATATTTTGGCCACATGACTCACCTTGTTTGAGGTGAGGAAGGTAGAATAAGTCATTTTTGTTTATCTTACACTTTCTTTAAATTGAAGAATGAAGTGAGTTCCACTGAAGTTATAGAGATGTGAATTTACACACACATTTTTGGGAATTTTAATTATAATAACTATTGCTTACTATTATATGAAAAAAGACAATTCTGGAAACTTTGTATATAGTAGACAAGGATAAGGACCTAAGGTTTGTCAACACTCATGTGAATTAGCAAGGAAACAGACCCTCTTCTTGTCAAGCTATAGAATGTCTGCAGCCCTTGTGTAGACCTGTTGAGAGCCCCTGAGAGACCCAGGGCCAGCACCACCTAGCCAAATAAAGCTGGTGTCCTGACCCACAGAAAGTGTGAGATAAAATTGTCTGTTGTTTTCAGTTGCTAAGTTTTGGATAACCTAGTGTAGAGCAATAAATAATTAATACAGTGATCTTTCAGAAAATCCCATCCTGCTTAAGCAAACCAGAGTAGGTTTCTGTTGTTTGCAACCAAAAATATAGAAATTGTTACTAGGGGTGGAAACTGGTGGACTATGACAAAGTAGGGAGGGAAGGTAATGAAATCTTCTTAAGATTATGGAGAAGGAATCTGGAAGTTTATTATGTGTGATAGTGAAATAGTTATTAAAACTTTAAGTAACTGTTTCACTACTAAATAAAATACCCTTTGAAGAAAAAATGCTGGGAAATACCTTAGTACAATGTCTGCTGTTTTGGAAGACTAGGGGAGGTATGAAGAGTTCAAGGAGTGAGAAGTGATAGGGCTTCTGCAAATAGTCCTGGAAAGGTTAGAGAGGAATTACAGGTTTGAGTGCCTAGATTCTCAGCTCAAGGAAGGGATGTTCTATGACCTTGCCAAAGTTTCAGTAATCTTTTGTAGCCATAGGGTCAAGAGCTAGTCAAGAGCCAAATGTATAGTTTGATCCAATTAGTTGCTAAGGTAGTAGTATATGAATTGAATTTTTGGTCCATTATATCTCTCATTCAAAAGTCTGGAAACTGAGAATTTCGATGGCAATAGCTAGGAGGATGTGAAACACTTGAAAACGTTTAATAGTCAACTCCACTGAACTTTTGATGCAACCAATGCAAGCAGCATTCCTGAGTTTTTCTTCTTTGCTTGAAGATACTATAAGTCCTTAATCTGTGAAAGAGTCCCTCCTAAGACAACTTTCCTTATTTCTACTGTAGAGCTCATTTAAATGGGTTGACTAGCTGATTAAAACCTCCCCTTAATGCTGGCCCATATTAATGAAAGAGCGATGCTAGAAATTTCTTGGTAACAACGGAGAAGAAATAGTTCAAAGATTCCAGGAGACTGAAGCAATGGGGTGAATTTATTTCATATGACCCAGTGGCTTTTAGGAGATACTTTATTTGCCAAGACTTTGAAAAATAAATTTGCAAGAAATATTACATTATCCTGGAGAGGGGCTTCAGAGGTGGTCTGTTAGTTGGGCACACCATGAGATTTTGGGAGTGAAACTGTTTCCTCAACTTCAGTAGGGATGGTTGGGTTCTAGGGAAGCAGAGGCCACAGAGTAGCCCTTTCCCATCACTGGCAACTTGAGCAACAGAGTTAGCATAAGAATGGCTTACCTGCCCAGCCTTCATGGCTCAGTGGTTGAGCATCGACTTATGAACCAGGAGGTCACACAGTTTGATTCCAGGTCAGGGCACAGGCCCGTGTTGTGGACTCAGTCCCCTGTGGGGGGCATGCAGGAGGCAGCCAATCGATGATTAGTTCTCATCATTGATGTTTCCATTTCTATCTCCCTCTATCTTCCTCTCTGAAATCAATAAGAAAATATATTTTAAAAAAGAATGGCTTACCTATGTCCTATATTAGATAGGGAGGTTACAATAGTGGACCAATCTACTAAGATTCTGCTTGATTTGAATTGAGGGCCATTGGATTACATTATAAGAGAGTCTGGAGCCTTCTTCTTAATTGTCAAGTGAATCAACCCAATGGCCCTCTATCAATGGATGAAGATAATATAAAATACTTTTGTGGAAGAACAAATCCATAGTGTAAATCTTCAGCCTGAGGTTCTCTGAATTATCCTGTTTCCAGTTGCCATCACAACTGTGCCATTTTTATGATTAGTTGATACTGCCACAGAGTAGATACTAATTTCTAGGATTCACAGTTCTAGTGCAGACTGCCAGTCAGAGTAGGGGCTTATGGAGAGTCAGCTGATAAATAGGATTTAGAGCCAAGCAGTACTGCATCACTAAAGAACAGCGGGGATTAGTGCCACAAACAAATACTTGAAGGATGTGGCCAGTTGACTCCTACCCCATTCTCATTTATCTTTCCAGTATGGCTGGTGCCGAAGATAGATGAATTCTGGAAAATGACAGGTGGTTACTTCAATTGCAGCTGCTGTTTCCAATGTGATCTCCTTATTGGAGCAAATCAACGTACCCTGACACCTGGTATGCAATCATTTACCTGGAAAATGATTTTTTCTTATTCTTTTTATTCTACTGAGCTGAACACATCAGGACTTTTAAAAGCTAGCTTTGCATTTTCAAAACTTGTCCCGGGAGTCCATAAACACATAGTTTCACTATATTGATTATATTATGCTGATATACCTAGAAAGCAATTACCTTAAATGTGAGGGTATGACATGGGCATGCCATTCAGTCACGTATTTCGAATGGCTATCGAGTGACTGTTAATTTTGTGTCAGTAACCTCAGCAGAAAATGTAGCAGGGAACAAAAGAGGTTATGAGCTAACATCATAGAGGAAAAGATTGATAATAGACAAAGAAGCATGTGGATACATGTCATATAAAATTCTGATGAGTCCTATGCAGAACAATAAAATAGAGTCAAGGGAAAAGGGGAGGTGAGGGTGGTGAATTGTAACCTCATATTGGACGTTAGGTTGAGCTGATAGAGTGATATACCAATAGAGGCCTGATAGGGGAGAGGGGACACACCCTGAAAATACCTGGGAGGAGAAAGTTGCAAGTATAAGGAAGAGGAAATACCAAGACTATAAAAAACAGTGACCTGCATTTCAAGGTGGTCAGAGTAGCTGATACACTGTGAGTGAGGTGGGGGACAAGGATAGAGGCAACAGATCATATAGGGTATGTAGGCCATCTCAGAGTGAGTTGAGAAATGGATATTTTTCTGTAGAAGTGTGATGTGATCTAGATTATATCTTCAAGGGACTATTCTGGTTTATGTATAATGAATACACTGAGGGGAAAAGTGGACACTGTTGGGAGACTAAAACTGCAATGATAAGACACAGCTGGCTGGGGCAGCTACAGCATCTGACACATTTCTAACCATATTTCAGGTGTCAACTTAAATAATCACATTCTGGACATATTGTGAGAGTAAAGCCAGACAATTTAGTTGATGGCTTGAGTTTGCAGTATAAGGAAACAATCATGGATTTTGACCCGAGATTAGCCATCACAGAAAATGGCTGCTACTCTTTGGGCTGCAGGAGCTAAAAGACGTAGTATTTCCAGAGTCAAAAAAAGTTGGAGCCATTACAAATAGAGAGCCCAGATGAGAGTTTCCAGTGGATGCCAGGGCAGTCTGGCTGGAGCAGAAACCTCAGAGGAGAAGCACTTGCTGCTTGAAACTCCACAGGACACAGAAAGGGGGTAGAAAGAATCCATCTTTTCCTTTACTTCTGCCCTCCAAACTTCTTCCAGTGCCATCCATGGGCTGAAGTGATCTGGAAGCCAGAATGGAAGGAAACAGGAAGGCAGGGAATGAATCTAAGAGCAAACAGGCAGAGAAATGAGATGATGATCAAGAGGCATTTGGATTTGTGTCTGTACTTCTTAGTGTTAAGGTCTGAGTGTATGTGTCCCCTGATCCCAGTTCATATATTGAAATGAAGTAGGGTCTTTGGGAGATGCCTAGGCCATGAGGGTAGATCTGCATGAATGGGATTATTGCTCTGATCAAAGAGCCCCAGAGAGCTCCCTTGCCCTTCCCTCCTTGTGAGAACACAAGAAGTTCTGAGTGAGTTGCAGAGGCTTTCACAAGAACTCTGTCATGTGGCATCCTGATCTTGGACTTTCCAGCCTCCAGAACTATGAGAAATAATTTTTTTTTTGGTTTATAAGTCACCCTGATATGTGGTGTTTTATTGTAGCAGCCTGAATTGACTAAGGCAATAAGTACATTTGAATTTTTATATTGAAAACATTTTTTAAAGCCATGGAACTCAATTAGATAACTTAGGGAGTGAGTGGAAATAATGAAGACAAGAGGTCCCAGAACAGAAATACCGGCCCTCCAATGTTAAGAGAAGGCTTCTATGTGAGGGACTGAGCAAAGAATCCACAGAAGGAGTGCTCAGTGAGCTAGGAGATCTGAGAAGGTCATGTTATCATGTCTGCTTGTGTGATATGTTTAAGGAAGACGAGATCATCCATATTAACTGCTGCTCACAGGTCAAGTAGGACGAAGCCTGAGAATTGAATGATTGAGGATTTAACAAGATGGATAACATTGGTGATCTTAAACAGGGTCAGGACTAGGACTTGCCTTGGGTGCCAAAAATCTCAGTATTTTAATGCAATTAAATGATATCTTAATGTGATATTAAAAAATAAAAATAATGCAAAATTTTTAATGAGCTCAATATGAAAAAGTTCAAATAATCATAGAATTGGTAATAGTACTGTGCTTAGCTGTATTAGAGACTAAGGCAAAAGGTAATGTTGAATCTGTCTGAGTTTAGTTGACATGTAATATATTAGTTTTAAGAGTACAACATTTATATACTTTATAAAGTGACCACCCTGGTAAGTCTAATACCCATCTGACACCATACATACTTAGTAAAATACTATTGACTATATTCTCTATGTTGTACTTTACATTTCTGTGACTGTTTTTATAACAGTCAATTTATACTTCTTTTTTATTTTCAATACATGTATTTTCAATACATAAGTGTGTGTGTGTGTGTGTGTATGTGTGTGTGTGTGTATGTGTGTGTGTGTGTGTGTGTGTATGTGTGTGTGTGTGTGTGTGTATGTGTGTGTGTGTGTGTGTGTGTGTATGTGTGTGTGTGTGTGTGTGTGTGTGTGTGTGTGTAAAGGTTGACTGAACCACACTGGTAACAGGAAGTTAGAAATCAGCCGTTGTTGGAAACACAGAAACATACACAGTCTTCGTGTTCAAAGTCTTCAGGGGAATTTCTTCTGTAATTTCATCCATTTGAGACTCATTCAGAAACAGCTTTAGCTTCCTGCTGCGAAGGCCAAACATCTTGGCTGCTTCATACAGAAGACCTTCATAGGTGAGTCCATTCTGCCCAAGAGGGTTTTCTAAGAGGAGGGTGCCCACTGTTCCCATTAAACACTCTTGTGGGTTTGCGTTCAGGAGCTGTAGGTTGATGTACTGACAGAGAAGAGTAGTAGGGCTGTCAATCACAGCAGGAGCTGGTCCTGCACTCACACCCAGTATCTTTCCACTAAGACTCAGTAAGTTGGTTTGGCTTTGTATTTCTGTTTCCCCAAGGAAAAGCGCCAGCTCTGAATTCTTCACACCAAAAATGCTAGTAACAAGACTCTTCAGCTTTAGGAGGTCTAACCGATTATCTCCTTTTGGATTTTCAAGAAGCAGTACTCCACCTTGCTCACTGCCATTTGCACAAATGTGAAGATTGACAAATGCACAAGCAGGACCAGGTATGGAGGATCCCCTGGTGAGTGTAATTTCCAGGTCAGACCCCTTTAACTGCATTTTTTTCTTGAATAAGGATTTTGTCTGATGTAGGGACTGGATATGGTTTCAAGGGAGCCTTTATGGTGGCAAATATGAACTCCATGTGTCTTTCAATAATGGTGCTCAGATAATTTCCTTCAGACTTGGCTGTGTAATAAACTGTTATTTCGTCAGTGGGAACTAGATTGCACTTTTTAAGAAGTTTCTGGATGTGATTGATGACTTCCCGAGCCACTCCTTCATCCACCACCTCCTGGTCAGGGGTGACATCTAAGAGAACCAAAGCCTGAGCATCTGAGTGTGCTTCAAACTGCGCTGTCTCAACAGTTGCTTGATGGAAAGTGTACAAGAGGCGAATGTCATCTTCATGCAATTCATGGCCTTCCACAACAATGGTCCCTCGCTTCTGGAACTGCTCCAGCTCCTCACTGCTCAGCTGCCTGATGGATGTCATCACTGCCTTGAAGACTCCCTTCAGCCACTTCCCCAGGATCATGTGATCTGGCTCTGCCCTTAGGCGAATACCATACTTGTTTTTATCTGTAGACAGTGTAACCTTTCGAACATTCAACTCCTCAATAATATACTTCTCCAAAGATCTGATACTATCGAGAGCTTCCGGATCTTGATGGATAACGACAATTTCTTTCAAAGGATACTTTATTGGAATAGTTTTGTGGTCACGAATCACTCGCCCAAGTTCAATCACAGACTGCAGTCTAGATACTGCACTCTAAGTTTTCTTGTCAATCAATGCCTCCCGAACACGGGGCAGCATGAGGTAGTGGATGCTGAGTGTGTCCTTGTCCAGGACAGAAACAGGGTCAATCAGCATCTTAAGATTCTGGTACATCAATTCAGTGAGAAAAGGTGTATACGGGGCCATCAGTCTGCACAGAGAAAGCAGAACACTGAACAAGGTTTCCAGGTTTCAACACAATCCTCCATCCCGTTTTCATCCTTTAATCTTCGGCGATTCATTCTGACACACCAATTGGTCAGAACATCGACAAACTTGACCAGGTGGGGCACCACAGTATAGAGCCTATAAGCTGCCATCTCAGTCTCAAAGAAGGCAATGAGCGACTGCATGAAGGACAGGACCCACCGGTCTGTGATGTTGGTGCTTTCTATAACCGTGTTCTCATTGTAGAGGAATTCCATTTCTTCTTCCTTCTGCAGCCTCAGGACATTCTGGATGAAGAAGCCATAGGCATTGTACCAAGGGAGTAATACATCCTTCAGGACATCACGAACACCTTCTTCCTTAAAGCGAGGTTTTCTGCTCTCACCACAGGGGAGTTAATCAGATCCAATCTGAGGGCGTCAGCACCATATTTATAGATGATGGAAAGTGGGTCTGGATAATTCTTTTTTTGTTTGCTCATTTTCTGGCCATCACTCGCAAGGACGAGCCCATTCACAATCACATTCCTGAAAGGTGGTTGTCCGAAGAGAGCTGTGGCCAGCACCAGCAGAGTATAAAACCATCCTCTGGTTTGGTCAATGCCTTCAGCAATAAAATCTGCAGGATATGCATAATCAAACTCCTTATTTTCAAATGGGTAATGAACTTGGGCATAGGGCATGCTGCCACTCTCAAACCAACAGTCAAACACTTCAGAGATGCGACACAGCAATCCCTTCCCACAGCATGAAGGAATGGTCAGATGGTCAATGCTCTCTCTGTGAAGATGTGAGATCTTTGATCCTGACAGTTCTTCAGGTTCTGCGGTTGACCCAATGCATACTAGCTCCTCGAAGTCCTCGCTGACCCACAGTGGGATGGGGGTGCCCCAGTATCTGTTTCTGGAAATTGCCCAGTCATGTGCATCTTTCAGCCAATTTCCAAACCGCTTTTCTCTCACAAACTCCGGGACCCAGTAGCACAGGTCATTGTTCCTCATCTGTTGGTTAACCATGTGCTCAACCCGCACAAACCAACTGGGCACCGCTTTGTAAATGAGGGGAGTATCTGACCTCCAGCAGAAAGGGTAGCTATGAGTGAAGGTGCTAGCAAAAAGAAGTCGGCCTTGTTCCTTTAGCATACTGATGATATTTTTGTCAGCATCCTTCACATACTGTCCCATGAAATCCGTCACTTCTGCTGTGAAACAGCCTGAAGCATCCACAGGGCACACAGGGACAGAATCTTTCTGAATGATGCTGAAGTCCATACAGACCCGATAGTCATCAGCACCAAAGTAAGGAGCTTGATGCACCACCCCAGTGCCTTCTTCCTCCCTCACGTAGTTGTCAACAAGCACTGTAAAAGCACCATGCTCTTTCCACTTCACAAAATAATCAAACAGAGGCCTGTACTTCTTGCCTTGGAGAGAGGAGCCTGGAAATCTTTCAAGGATCTCATAGTTACTCTCCAATTTGTAGAGTGCCGGTAACCTGGCTTCCATTAAAATGAATGATTTTCCTCTGACATCTTTAATCTTCACATACTGCATATCCGGATTAACACAGAGGGCAAGGTTACTGGGCAGAGTCCAGGGAGTAGTTGTCCAAGCAACCAAAGATATATTTTCATCTTCCTCCAAAGGAAAGGTAACAAATATTGAAGGATCTTGAACATCCTTGTAATTCTGGTGAGATTCGAAGTTGGAAAGTGGAGTGTTGCATGCAGTGGAAAACGGCATGACTTTCACACCTTTATAAACAAGGCCTTTATCATAAAGTTGTTTGAAGACCCACCAGACAGATTCCATGAATTCTGGATAGAGTGTTTTATAGTCATTGTCAAAGTCAATCCATCGGCCAAGTCTGGTAACAGTAGACTTCCACTCAGTAGCATCTCTCATCACAATTGCTCGGCGCTGATTGTTGTACTCCACAATCCCCATTTTGGCTACATCCTCTGGTCCTCTGATTCCTAGTATTTTATCTATTTCATATTCCACAGGTAAGCCATGACAATCCCATCCAAATCTTCTGTCAACATGAAACCCACTCTGGTGAGCATATCTGGTAACTATATCTCTAATTGTCCCTGCAAGTATATGTCCATAGTGAGGCAGTCCAGTTGCAAAAGGAGGTCCATCATAGAAAGCAAATTTTGGCCTATGTTTTGATTGCTTTAGGCATTCCTGAAAACAATTAAATTCGGACCAGAACTGCAAGATTTTCTCTTCTTCAGCAAGAAAATTGATGTTTTCTGGAACTTGTTGAACCATTTTGTTGCTGACGGGCCACTGGGAGACTGAGGAGAAACTCACACACGGTGCAAGGCATCTGAGGTGATGCTCAATTTATACTTCTTAATCCGGTGAAAATTATTTGTCTTAATTGATGACTTTAAAAAATATATATATTTTATTAATTTTTTACAGAGAGGAAGGGAGAGGGATAGAAAGTCAGAAACATCAATGAGAGAGAAACATCGACCAGCTGCCTCCTGCACACCTCCTACTGGGGATGTGCCCAAAACCAAGGTGCATGCCCTTGACCGGAATCGACCCTGGGACCTCTCAGTCCACAGGCCAAGGCTCTATCCACCAAGCCAAACCGGTTTCGGCTAATTGATGAATTTTTAAAAAATATATATTTTATTGTTTTTTTTTTACAGAGAGGAAGGGAGAGGGATAGAGAGTTAGAAACATTGATGAGAGAGAAACATCGATGAGATGCTGCCTGCACACCCCCTACTGGGATGTGCCCGAAATCAAGGTACATGTCCTTGACTGGAATTGAACCTGGGACTCTATCCACTGAGACAAACCGGTTAGGTCTTAACTGATGAATTTTTGGAGCTCTTTAAATTTTTTACTCAACACAAGGGCCTCATTTACCTCAACCTATCTCTGTACCTGCTTAATAAGACCTATTTCATTTGAGAGATGACGGTGAAAGCTTAATTGGAGCTAGAGAGGGCAGTGCTGGTGGACTGGTGAGAGAGAAAAGAAATGGACCAGAAAAGGGATGGATGACTTCTCCTTTACCATGGACCAATCAATAAGAAGAGATGGAGCAGATGGGCAGTCCAGAGTCCACTCATAGCTGATTTCCACTTATGTGTAATTTTATAAAGAATTAAATGTTTGTTCTTGTAAACTTCTGAGATTTATGAGTTGCTATCATAGCAAAGATAATCAATAAAGATTCTCACTCTTTAGAAATAAAAGTTTGAGATATTTTACTAAGTAAACAATCTTGAATAGCAGAGGTACTGTTTTAAGGCAAAGAGACTTAAGGGTGTGGCAAAAGTAGGTTTATAGTAGTATTATTTTTTATTATTTATTCCATTGTTTTCCATATGAACAACTGTAAGCCTACTTTTACCCCACCCAGTGTAGAGTACACAGTGGAGGAGGGTAATTATAAATATTGATTACAGAAAACATGGCAGTTGCAGAATTGAAGACTATAGCTTATGCTAATAGTTTCTTCTTCATTCTGCTTTTAATATTTTTAATCATCTGAGCTAGTTTTCTCTTGTTATTTTCTTTATCCTGTTCTAAATTATAGGAAGTTGGTTGTGGTGAAATTTACAATTTGGTTCACTGTTTGTAGTATCCAGATAAAATAGTGAAAAACTATAGGATAATAATTATAAACTAGATGATATAATTCATTTGGCTTTGAGAGGAGGGGAGCAATTTTGTGACTGTACCAGAAAATTGTATTACAGATCTAAAATTTTTGTATTGAACTGGTAAATATGAAGAGAAGTTTATAAATGGATCTTAGGTAGTGAAAGTTGTGAACTCTAATGTTTTTGGAAGGCATCAGAAAATGGATTGGAGGCACCAGTATTTTTATTTTATGGGATAGTAAGGGGGAAATAGAGTCCTTTTGACTAACCCCTAGAAACTAGTGAGATGGCTTCTGTTCTAGGCTCATATAAAACGGTTTTCTACCTCAGCTTAGAATTTTTAGGGAGGAATAAGACTCATTGACAGTTACAGACTTTTAAGACATCAGTGTGAATATCCAACTCTGTGGTGCTTGTACAACATCAGATATCTTCTTACAAAACTATACCCTTGTGAGACTTGGATACATTCTTCCCTTGTTCTGAGAGTATTATTCCAGCACTGTCTCAATTGTATTAATGGCTGATGTACTTCCAGCTTGGATGTTGTTGGTTTGTTACCCAAGTTGGTTCCTTTCATTTGTAACCAAGAACCCAGACAGGTACACTTAGATTCTGAAGGAAAGTAAGAAACCATTTTGGCAAATGTTTATAAAATTAAAGCCAGAACTAAACAAAGTCTGAAAGAAGATAGAAGGATGTTATGGAATGATTTCAGGAGTCATTTGTAAACCCTGTTAAGAGCACTCCCACTTATGGGAAACTAGCTCATAGAAATAAAATCACGGCAATTAAGGGCATGTGTATTTTAGGATTTTTTTTGACAGAATCTTTAATGACAAAAGGGGAAAAAAAGTAGACTAGCCAAATAGGTGATAAGGCAAACAAATTATTGTATACTAGGGGCCCAGTGCATGAATTCATGCACCTTGAAAGGAACTGTGGGCTTTGAGGCAGTGGTGGGCAGAGGGTCGCGTCTTGGCCCATCCTCCACACCCCCATCCAGCCCCTCCAGCCATGGCCCAGGTCCTCTGTCTGCTGCCAGCCATGCTCCCACCACTGCCACTCCCATGCACTGACAGCATTTCCCCCATCTCTACCCCGCTTGCACTTGCTGGTTGTGTGGAGCAATTGGGTCTGGTGTCATCAGTGGATGCAAGCAACCGCTGCTGCCCCAATAGCCCCTTAGGAGCAGGGGGAGGTGGAGAAGCCTTCAGGGACAATCAGGACTGGCAGCCATCACTCACACCCACTGACAGCACCAAGTGATTGGGACCAGCGCTGGGCACTTGCAATGGGTGTGAGCGGAGGTTCTGGCACTGTCAGCAGGTTTGAGCATTGGGAAGGGCTGTGGTGCATGGGAGCATAGAATTTTCAGTAACCACCAGAAATTCACCCTGATGACAGTGACTGACACCCCACCTTGGTCTGGCACCCTTGCTCACTTGCTCCACCATCCCACCTAGGCCGACACCTGTCAGACGCCATGTGCTGCACATGCTCCTTGGTGGTCAGCACATATCACAGAGGCTGCTTTTTCAGTTGTTCCACTGTTAGGTCTATTTGCATATTAGCCTTTTATTATATAGGATTATATGAGGAAATAATATGCAATCACTAAAAATAGTAAATTAGATTGATATTCAGTTATATTTTGGAAAATTTAATAACTATTTTTTCAAAGATTAGAAAAGTATATATGTAAAATGGTTGAATTTTTGTAAACATACCAGTGCTGAAGGCGAAAAGAGAAACACCTGAACTTTGCCCTGCCAGCATGGCTCAGTGGTTGAGCGTTAACCTATGAACCAGGAGGTCACAATTTGATTCCCTGTCAGCACACATACTTGGCTTGCTGGCTTGATCTCCAGTGTGGGACATGTGGGAGGCAACCAATCAACGATCCTCTCTCCTCTCTCATCATTGATGTTTCTCTCTCTTTCTCCCTCTCTGAAATCAATAAAGATATATTAAAAAATAGCATAGGGTTTATTGACAGTTTCACTTATAGTCTCACAAAAATGCCTATGAAAACACAGAAACAAAATAACACTCATAGCACCTCAAAATAAGTTTGAGCATCAGCCTAATTTCAGAGTTTTAAAGGAGGTCCCATTGACTGTCAGGTCTATGAAATTGAATTAAGAAACCTTGTCAGTGACCCATAATAACAGTGACTGGACACTGTCTTCCTGTCATCTGCACTATGACTGTACTTCTGGGAATGCACACCTTTAAAACTGTCACTAGGAAAGCACAGTACAATTAGGCTGAGGTTGTTCTAGTCTTATGAGATGACTCTTATAATTTATTATGATGGTAATGCTAGGAAAGCATAAAATGTTTTTGAGATTTTATTTCTCTCACTATGTCATGAAAACTTTTGCCTGGTTGGCACTTTGGAAGGGTTTGTTAAAAATCATAGGATGTTCTCCTTTTTGTTCATTAAGTGACCTAAAATAACTGGTGAATGGTGGCATCACTGTAGATCATCTTGAGAATAGGAGACATAGTACGTATGGTGCAAGTTGACTCCCATAATAGTCTCCACCACTTGTCATATATCAGGGCTTGTTTGGGATGACTTTGACAGTGTTACAGTCTGAGTTAAGGTAATAGGCTTTATGGGGGGGAGCCTACAAATCAAGGACTAGTAAGAGTGCAAGAGGTATGTAGCACCTGTGTTTTCTTCATCCCTTGGAGGTAATGCCAGGGCCTAGCAATCAAATGGAAACAGAGAAGATTTGCATTAGCATGGAGGGTCTCCATTATCCTGTCACTGTGTCTTCTTATAGGGGATTTGTGCGAGCAACATTGTCAGTGGGCATACAGCCTACTGAGTCGCCAGGAAGTCCGGATTTAGAAGCCAACTGTTTGCATAAATTGTCTGGGAAAATTTGTAGCTCGATACTGAGATTCTTTTGGGGGAGGGGAGATTCTGTAGAATGTAGAGGTTCCTTCTCCAGAGAGGAGAAAGACACTAGAAATGTGGGAATTGGAATTTAGGTGTAGTTTCTTTGGCTAGAAGAGGGAGAGATAGTATCAGCAGGCTCATTGTTCAGGCAATTCAGAGAGACCTAGTTGCTATACCACAGTAGGTCATCTCAGATGAAACAGTCATCTCTAGATAAATGTATTTTTACCAACCCTCTACATGTAGATAGATATAGGGAAACCTTAAGTTATGCTTGGACCTTTACAACATTACAGGGAGTGAAATTTATTAGGAGAGGGTTGAATATATAACTATTCTTTTGAATCATCCTTTATATTTGTCCACATGTTTACTATTTTATAGGTTCTTCACTTCCTTTTGTTTTTTGACAACAGAAAGACAATATCAAATATCTAAGGGCTCAAGAGATATACCTCACATCTAATCAAACACAAATAGACCATAAATTAATGTCAGGCATTTAAATAATCAATACAAATTACAAATTCAAGAAAAATGCTAGCATGATAGAAATTCACTGTAGGTGTTTCTTTAGTCAATTTCCAGAAGCCTGTTGGATAGGAGATTAAAATTGGTTCTGTGTTTCACTGAATTTTTTTTAATAGTTCAGTTCTATTTCCAGTGACAAGGAAGCATGTTTTTTTATGACATGAAATCTCTTTCTTTGTTTTATGACCACTTGAAATAAGTGGCAAAATGCCTGCTAACAATCATGAAATTATTTACACTATTGGGGCACTGCTTGGAAAATTACTGAACACACACATGTACATACAGTTCAGATTAAAGCTGCATAGAACAATACAATGGCCATTGGATATTTTCTGACTTGTTTCTATATCATTTAGATGAATGTAAAATAACGATGTAAGTTTGGAGGAATTTTAGATATTGCGGATCTCTAACAAATAATGTTTTTAGATATTGAGGATGTCTGGCAAGCACCAATCATAAATCCCCTCTTCATGTCATGTTACTGTAGAATGTTTGAATATTCTACTAGTGATGTTTGGAAATCAGAATCTAAAATATGATCCTAGCTATGTAAGCAAAATATACTTGATTAGACTTGAGATCATAAGGAAATACCTAGATGAGTTTACGGGGAGTCCAAAATGGCTTTCTTGTTGTGAACTCATGGTCCAAACAGAAAATTTCAGTCATATTATATCTCATATTGGGATAAAAGCTATTTTGGTATAGTGACAGTTCCGATTTGGGTATTCATATTGGTCAGGATTTATGCTGCCTTAATGGCTTCTGGTTCTAATTATTGGCTCTTCAAACACATAATTATATATATATATATATATGATTTTTTACAGAGCGGAAGGGAGAGGGCTAGAAAGTCAGAAATATCGATGAGAGAGAAACATTGATCAGCTGCCTCCGGCATACCCACTGGGGATGTGCCCGCAACCAAGGTACACACCCTTGACCAGAATCAAACCCGGGACCCTTCAGTCTGCAGGCTGACACTCTATCCTCTGAGCCAAACCAGTTAGGGCAACACATAATTCTTTTCTGTTAACACATTGCAAGTTGAGAGATTTACAACTATTTATTAACTCTCAGGGTATACTTGTTTATTAATATTGCTATCTTCCTACCATCTTAAGAAGAAATCTATTTTGATCTTATCTGAAAATGGAATAGAAAGTATAAAAGTGTAGTTGTAATAGTTAGGGTTGGGGTTGGGAGTAAGAAGTAAAAGTCTCAAGGTCACAGAATCCTATGGAAAATGATAGAAGTTCCATGCAGGCTTCTGAATTTGGACACCATTTATGTATTCCTACCTTTTTTTTAAAAAACAACAACAACAACATTTTTATTGATTTCAGAGAGGGAGAGGGTGAGAGAGTTAGAACATCAATGATGGGAGAGAATCATTGATCTGCTGCCTCCTGCACACCCCTTACTGGGGATGGAGCCCACAGCTCGAGCATGTGCCCTTCACTGGATTCAAACCCAGAACCCTTCAGTCCACAGGCTGATGCCAAACCAGCCAGGGATGTATTCTTATCTTTAAGGAAATCTTAGAATTTTATCTATAGAAATCTAGAACTCAGATTTTGCCTATATGGCTTCTGGTTCTAATTTTTGGCTCTTCAAAGAACCTGACTGTAAGTAACTCAGTATCCCTTATTACTTACTGGAAAACCCAACTGTTCATCTTCATCTATCCCATCTTGATGGCTTCCCCCCCAAAAAATACCCTCAACTTTGGTACCATATTAGTGGTTTTTATTAATTAAAAAGTTAGAAGATAATCAAAGCCTTTGTGGATTATCCTTGAAAAGATTTTTGGTTTTCTATTTAGCTCTAATGAACAGATTTGACATTTATTTATATAGGTATCACTTTCTATAGAGCATGTATTGAAACCTAAGTTATTGTCAATTAGTTCCAAATGATCCTGCAAACTTGGGCCAAGATCATGGGCTTGCTTTTTAAAAATGGGTCACAGTACACAAATAAGAATATGACTATTCAGAAAGGTCTTTAAAAAATGTCATTTAATTATTCAAATCTCTTGTCAAAATAGAGTCTTATCACTTACATGTTTAGAGGCTTTATTTAATTTTCCATATGAAATAATATATTAAATAACTGCTTATAAAGGAGCATGGTTGAGCTAATGTTAGCAAAGGCCCAAGAATCCTTTGTGTTTCACTCTTCTTCCTGCATGTAGAAGTGCCCTTTTCTGCACCACCATCTCTTATCCTTTCACACTTCATTATCTTTATAAACAGAACGGAGACAACATACAGAATTAATTTAAGTAAAGGTCTGCATTACAACTGAAAGCATTAACTGGCAGCCGTTTACCAAAGCACAGGCAAAAATCAATTTTAATTCGTATTTTTTGGCTTTAATGAAAAGTGATTACAAAATTGGCATTTTAGCTAATACTGTTGAGATTTATGGTGAGGTGATCCTGATTAATTTTCTGTTGAATTGCTGTAGGCCTTGAGTATCTGCAGTAAAATGATATACTATTTACTGATACCAGGGCTGCATCAGCATTTTATAACAAAAGGCTTCTTAATGGCTTACAATCGTATTTCATACTCCCGCTTCTCAGCGACAGGGTACTGCTATTATTTTTTTCCATAAAAAGACTGTTAAAAGCAATCAAATTTCATATCCTTTTATAAATTGGGGATATTTTATGTTATTATATCTTAAATATTAGCCCAAACCCCTTCATTTAAAAAGCAGCTTTCTTCTGCCTAGTTACAAGTGGCATGAAAAGGACATGATGTACTTTAATTAGAGAATAATTAATGCATGATTTTTGTCTATTTCCTCACTTTCCTTCCTCTCTTGATTATATGGGTAGGAACTTGCCTATTGAACCTAGTCACATGTTTTTAGATCTCTTTGAAAGCAGGAAATAAAAAAGAACTAAGCTTTATAGTCCACCTTGGTCATGTGATTTGAGTTTCAAATGATCTTTAGCTTGCTTTAATTGTAATTATTTCCTCCTTTTTTAAAAAAATAATACTTTAAAATTATATATATAAGCTGAAAATTTGATTTCGATGAATGCTGTGAAGTCAATAAACAGCACGAGGAAGGTAAGTAAGGAGGGGGAGCCATTTGGGGTAAGATGGCCAGGGAAGGACCAAGTCAGGAAAGTGTGTAATATCTCAGGTGAGACCTGAATGATGAGTTTAGTTCTTAGAGGAAAGTGCTCCCGGGAGATAGAAAAAGAATTACAACTGCCGAATGATAAAAAACCCTTGCTATTGTGGGTTGAGCAGTGGCCTCCCAGCAGATGTGCCCATGCCTCAGAACCTGGGACTGTGACCTTGTTAGGAAAAGGAGTCTTTGCAGATGTGATTACATTAACGATCTTGAAATGAGATCATCCTGGATTGAGGGTGGGGCCTAAATCCGGAGAAAAATGTCCTTATAGCAGACAGAAGAGACGATCAAGCCACAGAGGAGAAGGCCACATAAAGGCGGAGGCAGAGGTTGGAGTTAAGCTACCACAAATCAAGGAATACTTGGAACCACCAGAAGCTAGAAAGGGGCAAGGAAGGATTCTCCCTTAGAGCCTTTGGAGGAATTACGGTCCTGCTAATAACTTGATTTTGAGCTTCTTGTCTCCAAAACTGTGAGAGAATACATTCCTGTTGTTTTAAGCCATCCAGTTTGTGATACTATGTTTTGGTAGCCTCAGAAATCAAATATACTTGGCATTTTTTTTTTTTAAGAATAGAAAGGAGCTGATGGAGGAAAGTGGATTCTGAAGGGGTTGGGTAGACCACGGGAAGGAACTGGGAGTTCATTGTAAGAGTTGTGGAAAGCCATTGGGTGGTATTAATCCAGAATATCATTTGGTCTACATTTAAGCTACAGCGTGGAGAATGGTCTGCCCGGTACAGAGAATAAGACAGGAAGACTACGGCAGTTGATCAACTGAAGGGTGATGGTGGCCCAGACATGTCTGGTTGTCCTAGAAATGGAGTGAGGGGAGCAAATCAAGATGTATTTTGTGATAGAAATGACAGGATTTGCTAGTGGACTAGATGAGAGGGATCAAAGATGATTTATGAGATTTCATTGCAAACAAATGAGTAGCACTAGAGTTGTTTACTGAGGTGGAAATTACTAATAGAGGAAAAGGCACCTTCATTTGAAAGTGGAAATCAAGAGTCCCTCAGATCATATTTAAGGTTTAAAAATCCAAATGGGAATGGTATTTATGAAACATTGGTTGAGATGATGTTTGCTAAAAGCCTGATTAATTGCACTTGTGTATTGCTCAAAAAATGAATGTGTCCTTTAACATTTAATGATGACTTGATTTTCTTAGTTTAGATCTTACAAGATAGCCATTTTATCTCTTGGGACATCACATTAAAAATACTATCACTGCAATAACTACACTGAGTGGCCAGTTTATTATGATCTCTGAATGCATAATAATTCTCCCACTCATAATAATAAAAGGCTAATGCGCAAATTGTCCCCTGGACCAGGAGTTCGACCAACAGGCAGGATGGCCAACTGCCCATGTCCTCTCCCTCTGGCCAGGCTGGCTGGATCCCACCCATGCATGAATTCATGCACCAGGCCTCTAATATATATATATATTAGATATTATGAATATATACATAATATATACACTACACTGAGTGGCCAGATTATTATGAATATATACATATTCATAATAATCTGGCCACTCAGTGTAGTTCTTGCCTTCATTTATTATTAGAGAGACTAATGTTCTTTAAGGGCAAGGTTCCAAGAGCCGAGCTAATTTGCATGTTTTCATAATTGATATTCCTACACCAATTCACAGGTCAAAGAGTGTAATTATAAGTTTAAGACTAACTTGTTGTATTACAACATAGCAAGTGATTCCCCTCAAGTAAGCAATGTGCTGAACTTGGTGATTTGCTTTAGTGCTCAGTCCACCAAAGGGAAGAATTGCAAGCATCAACTTTTTGCCCAAACTCTACTTTAATATTGGCTCAAGAAGCCTGAAAATTGGGCTTATAGATGCTCTTTCTAACCCTTCTCCATTTAATCAATAATGACTCTGGCAGAAAGAGAAGTATATCTTTTTCCCCCTAACACAGGTAATTGAATATTGCCTAATTAGATTAACAGAACTACTTTGTTGCCATAGTGACAGGAGATATATGGAAGGCCTGGCAGTGATAATTGCAAGAGAGAGAGAGTATTTAATGTACAATGAACAATATAGGGCTCAGGGGCCACAGCTTTGAATATGGTATTCCCTCTCAAGTTTATATATATTTTTGTGTTAAAAATAGAGTATTTTTAACGATTAAAATGTGCTCAACTCCTTTCTGTGGCTCCTATCTTTTATGATAATTTAATCACTTTTATTGCTTGGAATATTTTAACCTGGGCAGGAGATAGCAGAGTAGCTCCTTTCTGATCAGAGCAGGGCAAAACATAGCACTGGTCCTTCCCACATGCACCATTGTAGCAAATAAAACCAGCAATACTAGGAAAGATAAGGGTGCCACACATAGTGATCCTTCTGGCCTCATTTTGGCCGGTATCAGTCTACCAATTTTCATTATCTATCCTAAGAGTATGGGTGTCTGATCTCCTTGCAGGAGAAGCAGACATATTATAGAGAGAAACTTGAAGAAAAGCTATCAACTTAGGCATCATGCAGCAGGGTCTGTCCATTAGCACTTTGGTGTAAGATGACTACCACAAAAATTGATGAGGCTATACAATTTGAGGAGCAAATACAAGGAGCCACTTACATTTCATTTTATTATCTTATTTAATTTTCTTTATTTTTAAAAAATATTTTTATTGATTTCAGAGAGGAAGGCAGAAGGAGAGAGAGAAACATCAATGATGAGAGAGAATCATTGACTGGCTGCCTTCAACATGCTCCCTACTGGGGATCGCAACCTGGGCTTGTGCCCTTGACAAGAAACGAACCTGGCTGATGCTCTATACACTGAGCAAAACTGGCTAGGGCAAGAGGCCATGTTTAAAAAAAGATGCGTTGGTTCCATATTCACCAATTTTAGGAATATGGTCAGCCACTGTTTCATTGCTTTGTTTGTACTGTATCTTCACAATCTGCAGGAAAACATCTTTTCTTCTCATCCATTCAGGATAGGAGGAACACATACTCTGTTCTGTGCTTGTGAAGAGCCTGGGGGTCAGTTGTATTTGACTGTTTATGGAGGAAGGAGTTGGCATTAGTGACTGTACAATCAGGTGAAAGAAGTCAAACTTAAAATGTCCTTCTTAGAAAAAGGAGGGATTGAATTGCTTCTCTTAATAATAATGGAGTTAAAGTTTTTTGCACCCCTGAGCCTCAAATAGATGTGAGGATCTCTGACATTTCATAGCTACATCTTATGTGGTGCATTTAGAAAATGAATTTTCTATGAATTTAGAAAAATCCTGTATTTAAGAGTGGGAGATAATAAGAACTAAAAAAAACAAAGGACTGAAAGAAAAAATATAAATGACAATTCTAAAATCTATTAAACCCTATGGACAAAAAACAAAACAAAAACAAACAGAGGGATTCCTGTATATGCTTATTAAACCTATGACAAAATCTGGTTATAATCTGGTTTCATCCCACGTGATGAAAGAATGCTTTCAGAAGAGGAGTAACTATAATGGTCAGAACTATACCAATATATTGATACTGCTGTAGATTAAAAACAATTTTCTAGCTCAGTTTTACATTTCCACAATTGCAGCAGTTACCATATGTAACATGTCGGTTTGACATCTGTCTTTAAAGGTGAGGTTGGAGGACAGAAATACAATCTACTCTCCATGGCCAGTTTTAGACCTAAAGGAGCATATAGACTACAAATTTGATATAATGTCGTAGGACTTCAGAAGTTCAAAAAAAGTTAGTTAATAATGATTTTCATGAGGCTATGGAATACTTTCTTGTCTAGTCATTTTTCATTTGAAAATTGAGACAGACACAATTAAACAATATGAAATCACTATTTTCTGTTTGGAAAGAATGTTTATGACCTAAGTTGTTCTTGCATAGTTTTTGCAATGGAAACAGAGCACAGTCCCTAAGCTTCATGGTAATACAACTGAATAATCTTATCAACAGTTGAATGGAAGAGGCAGACCTGAATGTGTTATAGAAGCATGATGTTAGTCAACACTATCATTTATGCAGATAAAAATAAACAAGTTTGACAAATCATTGTGGAAAATTTTAGAAGTCTGCCAAATCCAAGTGAAGAATTTTAGAATTTATCTCTTTGTGAACCAGATTGACTGGATAATGAACAGATCTTGGATTCATACAATACTGTGTTGTAACTATGAATTCAAGACCAAATATGACTGAAATACATTAGGCATATAATGCGATTTGTTTTCCTGTTTACATTTTAATTCTGGTTGTATTAGTTTGCTAGGGCTGCCATAATAATACATCACAGACTGATGGCTTAAACAATAGAAATTATTTTCTTACAGTTCTGGAGACTAGATGTCCATATTAACGTGTTGGAAGCTTTGCTTTCTTCTGAACCCTCTCTCCATGGCTGGCCGAAGGCCACTTTCTTGCTCTGCCCTTGGATGGTCTTTCTCTCTGTGTGCACACATGCCTGGTGTCTGTTTTGTTTGTGTCCAAATTTCCTCTTCTTATAAGGACACTAGTCAGATTGGATTAGGATCCACCCTAAGGCCCTCATTTTAATTTATCCTCTTGTCTCTTAACACAGTTACATTCTGAAATACTTGGAGTTAGGACTTAAACATATGAATTTTGGGGAGACTTAATTCAGGCCTTAAGGCCAGGGTCTTTCACACATTTACCAATGTTTGTTGAGCTCCTATTAGGCATTAGCACTGAGCAAGGCACAGGAGATATAATAGAGATAGGGTCTGCCCTATTAGAGCTAACAGTTTAAATGGAGGAAAAGATCAGTTAAGAGTTAAGCAAGCAAACAGTGTCATACTTATACACAATGACAAGTGCTTCTAAGGCAATAAAAATGCATGTTATGAGGTTCAATGGGATGGGATGAGATGGGGGAGGAAGAGGAGCAAAACCTGCTTAGATGGGATCCTTAGGGTATGTACCTCCACGGAGAAGCATTTCTCTCTCTCTCTCTCTCTCTCTTTCTCTCTCTCTCTCTCTCTCTCTCTCTCTCTCTCTCTCTCTCTCTCTCTCTCTCAGGATAGAACCTCTGTTAAAAAAACTAAAAGAATGTCAGGGTGGTTGAAGCATAGTGAACACAAGGTTGTGAATGAGGTCAGTTGGAAGGCCATCAAATGTCCTGATTTGTACATCCTTGTAGATCTTGGCATCCAGTTTGGGTTGTATATGAATTGAAATGTGAAGTCCTTCAACATGATTAAGCAAGATAAGGATGTGTTTTAAATATGCAATCTTACTGTGGCTGCTGTGATGTGGATTGAAAGACAGAATGTAGATAGAGGGAACACATTTAAGCATAGTAGGTAGTTCAGGACAGTGGCGATGCTGGGTTGGGTGAAAGTAAGTAGATAGACATATTTTAAGGGTAGAAATGACAGGACTTGCAGGTAAGTAGGATGTACAGAGTAAAGAGAAAGTAGAACCAAGAATGACTCCTAGGTTTGAACAGCTGAGCATATGTTATTGCATCAACTGGGGGCAGGGGATAGGACTTATATAGGGGGAAGGATTAGAATAGGGTGTAGAGATCTAAGAGTTTAAGTTTGCTCATGTTGAGTGTGAGGCGCCTATATAGTTATCCCAGGAGTCTCACAGAGTTTGTTCAAGTAGGAACATGTTATGAAAGCAGAACAAGTGTTTGAAGTTGGAGTGAAAATTTATCCATTTGTTAATGATCACTAGTGTTACATAATTAAAATTATATCTGTGAGCTTAAATAACATGCTTTTAAATTAAATTTTGACTAAAGGGTTAGGTACAGCTTTGCCTTTTTTCTCCCTGTACCAAAGAATAAATACTGGAAATTTATACATGACATGGATACCTGACTCAGTCAAAGGGTTCCATCTTTGTGTTCCTATTTAATTTGATGGTGCTGTTATTAAGGATGTCTTGGAGGGGCAATGTGAAATTATTTGAAAATGAAGACTGTCATGTTAAGTTTTAAAATGGAAGAGGTGAGTATTTTAGAACTTAAATGAATGTGCCAATAAAATGCTTTTAGCATGAGTTTGCAAATTATAAATCTGGCAGAGATTTTAAGAAATGTTTGGCTCCTCTGGCTTTAGTGATTTAATGAGTTTAGTGATTTCGTAAAGAGTCCTTGTTAACAGTTTCTTAAATATTTAATGCTCTAGGCAGAAATATAGGATGATAAAAAGTTTGCTGTTGATGAAAAGAAATCATTTGGCTTACCCAAAACTTTTGGGGCCTTCAAAAGAATCTTGTATTTCCATAAGTTAAGCAAAGCCTTTTTCTTACTTTTAAATGTTTCTTAATTTTGAGAATACTTGATAATGAAAAACAGTTGCCAGGAAAATAAACTAGAATCCTGTATAATAAAAGCCCAGTGACCACAATGGCAGAATGGCCAGAATGACCACTTGACCAGTCACTATGAGGTGCACTGATTGCCTTTTGCTCCCTTTGCCCAGCTGGCAGGCTCTGATTGCTGATGGCGAACAGGAACCTATAGTGGATGGCAGGTCTGGGTAAGAAATCACGTAGTTTTGTTAGGAGTTTTTACAGTAGATATAAAATGATTTGCTAGGGAGTCTGGGTTGTGTCTCCATATACTTCCATTCAAACATGTTAGTGTGTTTTTTCTAACATTGATTCATCTTTTCTATCTGGCCTAGCTTTAGTTGTCCCTCAGATGAGACCTTTTTGCCACCACTGTCCTGAATGAGGAAAACATTTCCGGCCCATACTTTGAAAGCTGTTCCCTGAAACATGTGAATTAAATTCGTCACTTTTTCTTTCATTAATGTGATTTTTCTATAGGATAGCTCTGGTCGGCAAGTTTAAGCTAAGGGAAGAGAAGTTTTAGACTCCCACAAATATATGTATTTTTAATCCATGTCTGAATAGATTTCCAAACTTTGAGGAAATAGGAAGCTATGCAGAGTATATTAAATTTCTCATTAGGTATTCTGCATACATTTCAACAAGTTTAATATTCATGTTTATGGTTAATACAGCAGCTTTTACACTACAGCTCTTTATGGATTGTGGACATGGTATCAAAACCACAGTATATCAGTGGAGACCCTAAGGAACACCAATGCTGAAGCAGTTAAATGTGCTAGCTGCATCAGAACAATTCTGCCCAAAAGTTTAGGAAACAGAGTGTAGACAATTAAGAACAGCTAAACATAGTACAAGAGGAAAGATGTCATACAGCTTGGCCAATAAGAAAGGGGAAATAGTTTTTCTTTTGCCAAAGAATCACAGGACCTTTACATCACTGATGTTGGCATTGCTGAGGAAAATACTGTGTATTGAAATGCTGATGCTGCTATTCTCTATTGACCTCAGAAGACATTTTGTGGCCTATGCAATCATCAATGCCAGAAGTAGCCAAAATAGTTTTGTTTGGCTTCCACTAAAATACTGACCTGGTCTGACACTGATTAATTGGTGGTGGCTGGAAGGACCAAAATTTTAGTGACTTCACTGCAAATGAGATTAGTATTTGAGAACTGAACTTCCATTTGGTCTTTGCCTATATCAAACTGTCTTGCAGTCTGATAAGGCAAGTCAATAGCAGCAAATGTTTGGAGAATAGTAGGAAATATCTATCTATCATCTATCTATCTATCTATCTATCTATCTATCTATCTATCTATCTATCATCTATCATCTATCTTCTTCTTCTTCTTCTTCTTCTTCTTCATCATCATCATCATCATCATCATCATCATCATCATCATCGTCATCTATCACCATCCATCTATCTTTGTCTAGCTATCTATTTCTTAATATTTATTTTGGACACATTTTCTTCTGCTTCATTTGAAAGGAGTAGAGTGACATATACAAAGAGTAGATAAGGAATTGTGTTGGAGGTAATAGAATGCTTTGCAGAGTTGTTGCAATTCTGAGGACTGAAAAGCACAGAGAAGAAAGCAGTTCCATACCAGCCTGCACCAGGGTAACTGTACTTATAGCTACATATATTCATCGCAGATATATTTTGATTAACTGTCTTTTCTATTTTTCATCTCTATCTCTATTTCTATCTCTCTATAGCTGTATATCCATCATGTCACACATATATACATATATCATATGGTAAATATGGTGTATATGACAAATATGTATAATTTATTACCATGTAAGTTATATAATTGATTATACGTATCACCATCAAATCCTGCACATATATAGATCTTATCACACATATATATGATACACATGATATCATGTGACTATATCTGTGATGGAAATGTGGTTTATGTAAATATATATGTATGTGTGTGTGCATATATGTGTGCATATATATGCAGAAAGAGAGAGAAATGGATCAGTGGTAGAAAAATCAAACCAATGAGTAGTGTGACAGAGTTGTTCTAATAAAATATCAAATTCAAGACCCAATGTAAATACTGCAGATTTTTTCCAATTTTTAATGGTTTATGACTATGTCATTATTAATTTTGCCTCATAACATTGCCCATATGTAAAGTTGGATAATAGGTTAGAACATTTAGAAAATCATCCACTAATATTGAAGCAATACTTGCTATTTCCCTAAACTTTCGCTATTCCAGGGTAGTGGAACATAGTGGGAGAGTAGGAATTTTTTAGAACACGATCATGGCAATCCAAGTACAGAAAAGATTCTGGGTTAGAATTACCCAATCATTCTGTCCTCAAGTTAAAAAGAAAATGTTATGGGCATGCAATAACAGTTCCCTTCTTTCACATCAACTCTCCCAACTAGAGTAGCTGCTCTTTCTGCAGATGCATGACTGACATCTAGGCATCTTCCTTCTCATTTCTCAGGGGAGTTCTTGTACTCCCTGCCCTTTTACATTCTTATTTCCATGCTTTTCATTTTTTTAGATCTATTTTTTTTGGTAGTTACTTGTTGAAAGATGCACGGGAAATAAATTTTTTGAGGCCTTTTCATGTCTGAAAAATTTTTTATTCAATCATCACACATTATTCTTAAAATATGAAACCATGTTAAAGCCATCAAATATGAATTATGAGATCTTTAGCTCAAACAACTGCGGTTGTGGAAATGAAGAAATGCAAAGAGAGGGAGCACCGACTTAAGAATTTCCACACTTTAGTATTGGTGGCAGCAATGATGGTGCTGAAAGTAGTCATCAGGAAAGATATAAAAATCTGAAGCATGAAAATTTTGACTGTAATACTAAACTCTGCTAAGTCTGTCTAAACTTGGCACAAACAAGGTTAAAAGTGATTCTGTTTTATTGGTTCTCAATATTTATGTAAGCCAAATATCTAAAAAAATGAAAATACTGTGGTAAGCAGAAAATAATGATCACAAGAGATATACGCATATACTCATGAGACATGCCATATTACACCGTGTTGTTTGTAATTGAAATAATCTTTGGATTGAGTCTTGCTAAAAGACAAGGAAAATGAAGCTGATATTGGAACAACATGAGGAAGGAGAAGAGGAGAAAGACTATTAAAAATGAAGTATCACCAGACTGTATAAATGACAGAGTGTGAGTGCACTGACAAAGAAGAGTTACTCAAAAGCACAAAGTTTAAACTTTTGAAAATAATGAGCAACAGACCAGACCCTGATCTAAGTTTTGGGGTTGGCATGTTAGTTTTTCTCCTAAAGACTATACTTCAAAAGGAAAATCTTTATCTAGATCAAGGGAAAAGAGGAACTTCTACAGAAAGCTCTCATTTCTTTTGATTCTGAAAAAACAATATGATGGAGGGAATGATAATGATAATTTCTGAAAAACTCAACAAAGAGTGACAGAAGCATCAAGATATGATGAGTTTTATGAAAGTTCCAAAAGTGATGGCTGAACTGAAACAACACTTCAAAGAACTGAAGATGGGTCCAAAAAACTGTACGAGAGAGGGATAGCGATGGTTTCCAGATTCGACCTTTCTGACGATCCAGCTGTGTTTATCATTCATGAATCCCTGAGGAGCTTAGAAACAGAATCAATGTAGAAGAACTGTTGGTTGACTTAAGAGTTCAGAGAGAAAAATACAGAGAAAATGGCAGAACGTGCTGGAAGAATATGTCAACGGGAGAACGAACTTTGTAATTAAGATTCAGTAAGCATACGACCATACTTTACTGACTTCCTCTCATTTATTTGCTGAAGATATATTGAAGACAAACAGCATGACATTAATTAATTTAAAGTAGACTGTCTATATCTGTATACAGATTTTTCTCTGGGAAGAATAATTGACTTAAGAGAGAATCAATCATGTGCTCTTTGGGTAAAAATAGGTATGTTTGCAAGAAACCCATGAAGCTCATACTCTTTGAGAAAAAGGAAAAATAACCACAACGATTTGAAAGTAAGATTTTTATGAAGATTTTAGGTTTTGGTTGGTTCAATAATAGTGAATTAAAATATGTTCTGGGTATTTCCAATTTGTAAACATATATAGAAAAATTTTATGTGATCAAAGACTTATGTAAAGAGTATTACTTAAAAAACACACTGAAATGGAAATCCTGCCATTTATGATGAACCTGGAGGACATTATGCTAAGTGAAATTAGCCAGTGACAGAAGGACAAATACTGCATCATTCCATTTACCTTAGCAACTTAAAAATAATGAAACTCATGGAAGCAGAGAATAGAATAGTAGTTGCCAGCACCTGGGGGCAACAGGGAGGTGTTGGTGAAAGGATCCAAAGTTTCAGTTATGGAAGATGAGTAAGTACAGTATAGTGCCTATAGTTGATAATACTACATCTCATGCTTAAAGTTTTCCCAAGAAGTAAATCTTATGTGAAGTGTTCTTGTCACACAAAAATATATAACTAAATTAAGGAGTAAAGAGGAAAATTTGGAGGTGAGAGATATGTTTGTGGCATTGACTGTGGTGATGATATTTCTAAACTCAGCACAAGTTGAATATAGAGTTGATATATGTATAGATTTTTGTATGTCAATCATACCTCAATAAAATACCTACTTAAAAAATACCCTAACGGATTCTCATGGCTCTTAGGATAAAGACCAAAATTTTGCACAAAGCCTTCAAGCCCAAACATAGACTGACATCCACCCTCCCTCTATGTATCTCATTTTATTTTTAGATTCATCACTCCAACTTTCTGTCTATTTGCTCTATTCCTTAGTGTGATTTTGGTCATTAGTCGCTTCTCATTTATAGATGATCTCCCCTCTTATACTCAAGTTCTTCTTCACCTCATATTTCCACTCTTCCTTGAGACTGTAGATCAATCTCTGCTTTTTCTAAGATCTTCAGCCCTGTTCAAAGTTTCTTTTAAGTGCTTTTCTTTTTTAGCACTCATCAGAATTGTAATTTATTTAAAATTCTGTTATACTTAAAGAATCCTAATCTCTCTCACAATGGCTCCGAGAAGGCTGTACTTTGTCAGTTTTTACTTAGTAGTTTATTCTTGGTGTGCAATACAATGCCTGACACAAAGTAAGTATTTGATAGGGTTTGATAAAATTAATAAGAATGAATCTGAATTAAACATTTGTAATGTCTGTCTAATTGATATTTCAGTAGTTGTTTATAGTAACTAAGTTAAGTGAAGGCAGAATAAACAATATTGCCATCAACACAAACAAAATTATGGCTTAAATGATTTGTATATGTGGTACTAGTAATTATCCCACTGTTGCATGTTGTCTGATTGAAGGTCATTTGTGAATCAAGTACATTTCATACTCCTGAAAATAGTGATTGCCACTACCAAATAGAGAGAATAGGTTTTATGGGTAAGCTCCATGGGAAGTTTGATGCTTGTACCCACTAGTACTATCATGGTTATCTCACTCATATCTTGCTCTTCCAATAACAAGGCACATGCACACACACAAACATAGGCGCAGATTCTTTTGGTAGCCAGTCATGCCTGTTTCTGATTCAACTCACAATAGTCAGTTCTATGTTGGAATAGGCATCATAAGGCACTGTAAGCCTCCTGAGGGCATAGGCCTCTTTCATCTTTGTATCTTCAAGCCCTCATAGAATACCTGGCTCATAACCTTCACTAAAAATGATTGTATGTTGGATGAGTGAATTTAGTGAATAAATAAATGCACAAAAGACATGAACCTCTATGACTCATATATATAATGCCCATAGTTCACTCAAGGATATTTGAGAATGCCATGCATTATTTAAATACTTAAAATTCAGTGTCAGTAGCATTATTTCTTTCCCAATAAGATGATGAGTAGAGTATTATTTAATAAGTGAAGGATTTTAGCTAAAGCATGGCACTCCTGGAGATTGCAATCAAATTGCTGATGATGCCTGAGAGAAGAGCCAGGCATATGGTCATTACATGAACATTTTTAAAGAAGCTTGGGAGGAGAACAGTGTTTTAGCAAAGCAAGTGATCATTTATCATTCAGAGGCACAGTACATGTATTACCTGAGACACAGTTGATAGACTGTAAGAAACGATGGTACTTTCATTTTCCTTGCCAAGAAAAGTTCAGGTGACATTTGGTTGATTATTTGAGGGGACTAAGAAGTGTATTAAAAGTAAACTTTTAGCATGAGTGCTGTGTTGCACACTTGGGAAGGTGTGGGCTCACAGTTGGAATGACGTATTGCCATTGAACATAAGCAATCTAATCCAATCAATTTGTTTCATCAGAAAATTTGAAAGGCAGCCCTTGGTTACATTTCAGTGACCTGCTATATAAATTATATATATTCTGCTATATAAATCCATAGCAGATTTTGTCAGAGGTTATGGGGGTTTTGGTAATGATTGCTGATTCCAAACTGAGTTAGCGTGAACTTTACTTAGCATTTCTGTTTTTATGTCCCCAACACATGATTAATGCTACTAAATTATATTTTCTGTGAAATTAAGTTTATGTATTTTATTTCAGGTTATTAAAATGCTAGGAAATTATGTACTTGATTTCTAGTCTTGTTTCATAAATATATAACATTTCTTTTCCTGTAAACTAAGATTTTAAGTCCAGAAATTACTCAATTGTAAGAGGGACTCTACCGATTTACTTTCTCTTAATTACATAGTTTTGTATCTGATTAAAAAAAATCCTCACCAGAGAATATTCCCCCCTCCCCCATTAATTTTTAAAGAGAGTGTAAGGGAGGGAGGGAGGGAGATAGAAAGATAGAGATAGAGACAGAGACAGAGATAGAGATTGCTAGAGAAAGAGAAAGTAGAAAGAGAGAAATAGATTGGTTGCCTCCCACTTGTACCCCTACCAGGGCCAGAGGATGGAACCTGAAACCAAGGTACGTGCCTTGGCCTTGACTGGGAATCAAATCTTGGATCCTTGGTCTGTGGGCTGATGCTTCAACCACTGAGCAAACCAGCCAGGGTCTGATTTTTAAAAAAAATCCTCATCCAAGGACATGCTTAGAGAGAGCAAAGTGGGGAGGGGGAGAGAAAGAAAGAGAGAGATATGAGAGAGAAATAAATATCCATTGCTTTCCTTATGCTCCCTGACTGGGGATCAAACCTGCAACCAAGGTATGTGCCCTGACCTGGAATCAAACTGGCAGCCTTTTAGTGCGTGGGACAACCGAGCCACTCTGGCCAGGCGGTATCTGATTTTTAAACCACAATAATGGAATGTCTCATTATTGTTTAATTCATATTTGAATATTTTATTGCTGTATTGTTCCTTCTCATATGATGCTGTATGTTTGAATTTCCTGCATGGACCGGTAACTAATAGGTGAGAGCCCACTCTACTCTCTCCATGAATAAGAGACATCATAACAACTGTGGAATGGACCCTGCACTGGGCATAGAGATTTTCATTAGGGAGTAGAAGAAATGTCTGTGATATTACCCAAACAGAAATATAATTAGATTCTTGCTACTGCATTTTCTGGAAAGTATGTAACCTAGGGGGCTGTTATGGGCTGAATTATATCTTCTCCAAATTCATATGTTGAAACCTAACCTTCAATACATCTGAATAGGCCTTTATTTAAAGAGACAGGATCTTTAAAGAGGTAATTAAAATGAGGTCATTTGGGTGTACACTAATCCTTTCTCACTGGTATTCTTAAAAGAAGAGGGAATTTGGAATACAGATATGAGGGGCATGTACAGCGGGATGACTGTGTGAAGAGGCAGCAAAGGGGTGGCCATTTGCGACCCAGGGAGAAGTTTTAGGAGAAATCAAATCTGTTGACACCTTGACCTTGGACCTCTGGCTTTAAGAACTGTGAGAAAATAAATTTCTGTTGTTCAAGTCTACCCATCAGTGGTTATTTGTTATGGCAGTCCTAGTGCACAATTACAAGAACATAGAAGCTACCGAGTGAGCTATGTTTCATGCCAGACAGTACAAGAGTTCCTTGTAGGTAAAACCTCAATACATGGTATTACTTTCAAGAAGTTTGGAGAGCTATCTGAGCTAGTGTGAGGAGATTCTCCTGTGCCATATTAGAATAATCTTTGTTGATTTGTGACTTCCAAAAAGGTATGTTGAAAGTCTAATGCCCTAAATTCATGATTTGACCTAATTTGCAAATAGGGTCTTTGTAGATGTAATCTAGTTAAGATGAGGTCACTACAATGAACTTTAATCTAATATGACTGGTATCTTTATAAAAAGAGGAACTTTGGGCACAGACACACACACAAGTAGACTGCCATATGAAGATGAAGTCACAGATCAGGGCAATGCTTGTGCAGACAGAAAATGCCAGAGTTGCCAGCAAACTACACAAGCTAGGGTTGAATATAGGGAACAGATTCTCCCTCATAAGCCTCAAAATGAACAAGCTCTGCTTATACCTTGATCTAGGACTCTGACCTCTAAAACTGTCAGGTAATGCATTCTTGTTGTTTAAGCTACCAACAGCCCCAGGGAAGGAACACACCCTTAATTTGGTTTATTTTACTTCATAATTGAGAAGTGTGGATGTCTAAATCATAAAACCTCAGTTATTTTCATTTATTATGTCTAAAAAGGTTGTCTAAGTGTTGTTATTCCAGATAATTTTCTCCTTTTGTTCTACCTGACATATTCCCGGCCAGTGATCTAGCCAGAAAGTTCATTTGTGATGGACTCTCCAACTTTCTCCACACCTGGAGTTGCTGGGAAGATAATATGGTTGATTTCAGCATTCCCTCAACTTAAATTCTTGCTCAATTTCTCCTTCCTCCCAATCTTCAGTCTTTTCATTTTTTTAAATCTAAACATTGGGTTATTTTCCTATTTTAATTTGTTTCTCTCTCATTTAAAAAATAACATTACACACAAGAATCCTTTTTATTAATCTTGCCCTCCCTTCAAACTATTGTCCCAAATGTTTCTAGTTCTCTTCATGACCAAACCTCTATTTGAGACAAACTTCTTTAGATGTTTCAATCTCTCTCACCATATCATTCCCTGAACACCCTCTGTCCAGCTGGACTTCGCTCTTGTACTGTCCACCTTGAAAGTGTTTTTGTTGATGTTACCAAATTGAATTTTGAAATCCTCATCTAATTTGATATTTCTGCAATGTTGAAAATTTCTTCTTGAAAATTCTCTTCGGCTTCGTTGACTGGCCCTTTTCAATATCATGAGACAACTTCTTTCATTTTAACCTTAAATGTTGAGGTTTCCCAATGTGTCGAGAACAAAAGTTTGAATTTTTACTAACTTTCAAGTTAACCTGATATAGTTTCATGTGACTGTAGGTTCAGATAGAAGGAATCTTTTTATTAGCAATGGCCTGAGAATCAGCATTTGTGCCATTATGTGAGCTTAATTCCCATAGGGGACACAAACAGTGAGTTTTGTTATAGAAATGGAGCCCTGAGCTTGGAAACCAAATATTTTGTAATGGGTGGTAAGTCTGCCTGACCTTCGCACTGCAGAAAGACATTTCCTTATTATATTGGGCAGTAGCCAAACTCCTTATGCTCTGGAGGGAGACACTAACTCTATTTTCTAAGGTTATTAACTATATAAACACCCCTAAAAATAGTCTAAAGCAAAGGCCATTAGTGCCTGTACTTTCTTTTTTTTAAAAATAATATATTTTATTGATTTCTTACAGAGAGAAAGGGAGAAGGACAGAGAGTTAGAAACATTGATCATCTGCTTCCTGCAGACCCCCTACTGGGGATGTGCTCACAACCCAGGTACCTTCCCTTGACCAGAATCGAACCTGGGACCCTTCAGTAGGCAGGCCAATACTCTATCCACTGAGCCAAACCAGTTAGGGCAAGTGCCTCTGATTTCTAATATACACCAACTCCAGAGACACATGGAGGACCATCTCCTAATCCCAGAAATGTGTCCTTGGCCCTCCCCTACATGGATGTGTTCCTCTTGGATGACTCTACTCTTTCAGTAACTTCAACTACTATTTGCATTCCAGTGACCTCCAAAACACTCTCTCTCTTTAAGCTCTAATTATGGCAACTTAAATGTTATGTCCAGAACAGAACCCTTTTCTTTACCCCAATTATATCTTTATCAGTAGCACTGTACACAAATCCGTGTGCTAGTAGCTGGCTGCTGCCCTCCAGTAGCTTTCCACTCATTGCCCCACCCTCCTGTAGCTTCCTTTGCCCCCTGCCCTGCCTCCCCCCCCAGCTATCCTTCAGCCGCTTGTAGCTCGCTGCCCACACTCCTGCTGATCTGTGATCTGACTGTTACATGGTCAGTCGTTATGCTTTACAATGTAATGATCATTTACATATTACATCTTTATTTTATACTAGGGGCCCGGTGCACGAAATTCATGCCCTGGGGGTGGGTGATCCCTCAGCCCAACCTGCCCCCTCAAACATACTGGGAGCCCTCAGGGGATGTCCTACTAACCACTCACCCGAGCCTACCCAAGGCCTAAAGCCTCTGGTGAAGCTTTAGGCCTTGTGCATCCAGCCATCCTGCAATGGGGCTGATGGCTGGCTCCATCCCAGCCACATACCCTCCCCCTCTCACGTGCCCCCTCCTCCACCCCCCCCCACCCCCCCGCTAGTCCAGGCCTTCACCCCAGCCACCTCCAGCCCAGATAGTATGGGCCTCAGCCCTGCCCCCTGGGCCCAGGCTTCTCTCTGGCCAGCGTGCACTGGCTGCCTTGGCCGTGTCCCCCCAGCCATGGCTGACTCAGCCCCCCACCCCCTGGTTATGGCCACCTCGGCCCCACCCCTGGCCATGGCTGCCTTGGCCCTGCCCCCCTCCTGATTAGATGGTGGGCGTGGCTGGTGAGCATGGCTTGTGGGTGTAGCAAAGGTATGATCAATTTGCATATTACTCTTTTATTAGATAGGAAGGATTCTGCATTTCTTAGTTTAGTAAATGCCACCAATATTTGTAACATTGTGGCAAATATTTGAACCTCCCTTCCCTACTGTATAATAATTCATGAAAGCCCTGTGGGTTTTTCTGAATTGTTCCCTGTCCCTCTCCCCCCATTGTAACTTCTCTTCCCCATTTCTGTTTTAATTCAAGTCCTCAATATCCTGCTCCAGACTGTAACTACAGCTCCTTAGTTGGTCTGACTGCCTCTGTGATCATTCCTTCAGTTCTACCTTTTATATGGATGCTGAGTGACCTTGTTTTATGTCCAGCTCACATTTTTTTAGTAACCCTGCCAGTGTGTCTCTGTGGTTAAGCATGGGCCCATGAACCAGGAGGTCATGGTTCTATTCCTAGTCAGGGCACATGTCTGGGTTGGCGTTAGAACCCCAATGTGGGGCATGCAAGAGGCAGTGGATCAACGATTCTCTCTGATCATTGATGTTTCTATCTCTCTCTCTTCCTTTCCCTTCCTCTATGAAATTAATAAAAATATATTGAAACAACAAAAAAAGAAAACAAAAAACTCTTTAGTAATTTCTTGTATCAGTGGTAGTTGGTGCCTTTTCTCTGTTACCTAAATGCTGAGGTGTGGATGGATTTCTCACCAAGTAAAGACTGGACAGAAACTTATCTTTGGAACACACATTTGTAATTTATTTAGTAATAAATTGTACAAACCTGTGTTTTATATAATGTTTGACATCTAAAATGAATTTTATTTTCACCAATACATATTACATATTACATATGTCACAATCCTCTTCTGCTGGTCAGCACATGGTAAAAACCATGTTAACAGGTTTTACAAATGAAGTTCATTTAGTTCTTTCATAGAAGGAAATAGTAAGCTGCTTATACAAATCTATTTTTAAAATGGTACAGCCACCTCCTGCACGCCCCACACTGGGTATCAAGCCTGCAACCCAGGCATGCGCCCTGACGGGGAATCGAACTGTGACCTCCTGGTTCATAGGTTGACACTCAATCCCTGAGCCACCCCAGCCGGGCTCTTATTTATTTTGATGTCTCATTTAATAGAGATTATGTATTGATATATAAGGGGTAAACATTAGGAAGACTTTTCATGAGTGTATAATCTCTTCAGTGATAACATTAGGTAAGGGATTACTTTGGGGAGAGGAACTATTACAAACCATCACATTGCACCCTAGTGACCCTTATCTCACTTACTGTGACTTTAGTCTCTGTTAATAATGATGTGGTCATTATTAATGCTACCGCACTGGAAACTTTCTGAAATAGATGAAACTTTAGTGCCTTTGATCTGGAATACAGGGTTAGTACTCACGTAAAGATTTTTTAACATAAAAATAAAGTGAAAAATTGAGAGCAATGTCAAATAGCCAGTTTAAAAAATGACATCCATAAGGTGAGTGAGAAATTCAGGATAAGGTGAAATTGGTCACATTTTGAATTAGTTTCAGATTGTAGCCTTAATAAATGCATCAGCTGCAGTCTTCTTGAGTGATTACCTTTAATCATCATCCATCTCTTGGATCAGTAATATATGGCAAAGCATGAAGCCTTTTGGTACTTTCAGTGATTATATTAATTTGATGTAAACTTTCAGTAATATTCTATGATTTGTCTCTAAATTATTCACCTTAAAACAGAAAAAAATTCCATCTGTTTTATCTTTTTTACTGCATGAGTTCTAATGATTATTCAAGCAATATTATTTATTCAAATTAAAAAAGTATAATATTCATGTTGAGATTTCAACTTATTTTTTTCTAAATATATTTTTTAGGGGAAATGCCTAAGGATGAAAAAAAAGGCTCTTCCTCAGTATATAGTTTACTTGGTTTACCTCCTAAACTCAGACACCCCCAAATCTGTTTATTAGTGATTTTCATTTTTGTTCAATTATTCAGTTCACTCATATAGTATATCATATATTGTATTATATGTAGATTATATTTATCTTGATGTAATTTTACCACTTCAAATATAATAGTATTTAGTTTGGAATAGAAGCTCATTTTTTTCTTATGACAAAAATTTAATTTTGCATTAATTACTTAGACATGGATTTCATCTCATGTATGAACTTAAATGTTGAAAAGAATACTTTTATTCTTTTGTGCCTGAGACAAATGACTCTAACAGATTACTGATGAATGAATTGCTGAGCTATTGACCAGTGTAATGGCTGCTGGAATTGATTATATAGAAAATAGCCACTCTCTTCAAATGACTGAGCGATGAGAAAGCTCTCATTTGCCAGTCAGCCTTTATAGAATCGTCCCTAGAAAGAAATCTTAACTGGCTTTTTGGACAATGAAATATAATTACTAAACAACTTCTGACTTAGACACAGGTTACTAGCCACCTGAGAAAAGCCACCAGGTTTTAATAACAGATTTTAAGCAGAGATCATTTCAATATTGGAACACTTTTAAAAAATTTCTAAATTAGATTGTTATGACTTATTGGTGTTTGCTGTTCTAAGGAATGTTCCTTTGTAAAATAGAGTAGGAATGTGTATGAGATAATATGTTCACACTGAGACATTGTTATATTTATTCTTTAGTAGATCAGATGGAAATAAATGTGCTGTGTTTTTTCTCGGGGCTTTACATTTTCTTTAAAAAATTTCATTTGACTAATTGATTCAAGTATTTGAGGGGGGAAAGGAGGAAAAGCCTAGCTTATAATGGAATATGCTTTTGCAAATACTATTCAGAATTTCCCCTTGAATTTCCTTCTTCCATCTTTTCTTCCACATTCTATTGTTAGAGTTTTCTGTGTTTATTGCCTAAAAATAAAATGCAGAGAAAAATTAGTCTGCTCCTAGCTAAGGTAAAAATATGAAAGTCTCTATGATGACTCACAGAAAGAATTACTATTCAAAGTCCAGATGAAAAATACTGTTGATTGTGGAGGTGGAGAAGAGGAGGAGAGAGACCTGAGGAGGCTTACAGAAAGAATGGAGAATTCATGCATCTTTGGGGACCAGGGACTAAGGACCAGATATGATGGAAGGATGTCTGTGTCGGGGGTGGGAGGTGGGAGGAGCATTTGAGATTTAGAGATCTGACCACTAATGGAATGTTCTCAAACCAGTTCCTCACACTTAGATGTAACCCCAAAGAAAAGCGAGCACAAAATTGATTGAATTTGAAAAATTAAGAAGTCTTTCCTGCCTATATAAGTTTATGAACTGATATTCAGGGCCACTTCCAATTCAAAAGGACAATGCCTACCATGGGCTGAATGTTTTTGTCACCCCAAAATTCATATGTTGATCTCCAATAAGGTGATATTTGGAGGGGGAGCCCTGGGGAGGTGATTTGGTCATGAAGGCAGAGTCCTCATGTCCTTATTAAAGAGACTCTAAGAGCTCCCTTTTCCTCCTCATCATATAAGGACACAACAGAAAGACAGCTGTTTATCACCGAGGAATCTGGCTTTCACCAGATACCAAATCCGACAGTGCTTTGATCTTGGACTTCCCAGCCTCTAGAACTGTGAGAAGTGCATTTCTGTTGTTTCTAAGCGACCCAGTCTCTGGTATTTATTATAGGAGCTCAAACACTAGAACATCTGCCATCTACACAGACTTACCCACTGTACATATACATTCGATTTTCTCCTAAAGTCGCTCTCATACAAATGGACACATTGATCCAAATAATTTGCTGAACCTCTTTTTTCATCAGGCCGTTACCTCACGATGAAGTCCAAGGCCATCTGACCTGATTATAACTTTCTCATTTGTAACCTGCCAGGCCTCAGTGAGGTCCCTCTACTCAGCAGAGGCAGCCGAATGAGTTTTGGATAGTCACCAAACAGGCTGCACCTGCTCATCCTGCCTCAGGCACATCTTTCTTCTCCTGTTGGATGCAGTACTCCCCTTCCCCCGCTGACCATGGCCACCTTTGCCTCAGGATTCAGCTAAAACTCTGCTTTCCCTGTGATGCTTTGCCTGGTTCCCTCGACTCCAAGTTTCTCATCCACCTTTGAGCTCTTACCATCTCCATTTTGTTGGTTGTGTACTTCTATTTTTCACATTCACACCAAACTAAATTTAATTGCAACCCTCTGATGGGGAAAGACATTAGCATGCATCCTCTAGGCCCTGGTGCAAAGCCTGGCTCCTGAGGTGCACTCCCCAAAGGTATGCAAGACTTCTTTCGACAGCATTTCTGACATGAGCATCCAGCTTCCCATGATGGAAAGCCAGCACATGCTTGCCTCGATGGCATTGTTAGGAAGTTCTATTTTATGGTGAACATAAATGCATTCATCTGCACTGCCAAGACCTTTCTCTGGCTGTCCTGAATGGGCCCAGAAGTCTCCATGTTATGCTTTCTGAAACGTTAATATTATTTTTAAGGCCTGGCATGATCTCTATCAAACTTATTTTTTTGTTATGCACCCCAAAGAAAATTTAAAGAAAATATTCTTTATTGATTTTTTTTTACCGAGAGGAAGGGAGAGGGAGAGTTAGAAACATTGATGAGAATCAGCAATCTGCTGCCTCCTGCACACCCCCTACTGGGGATGTGCCCACACCAAGGTACATGCCCTTGATGGGAATCAAACCTGAGACCCCTGAGTCCCCAGGACTATGCTCCGTCCACTTAGCCAAACCAGTTAGGGTTCAAAGAAATCTTTATATGGTGACCAATTATGCACACAAACACTAACACATACAGGAAACAGGTGCTTCAGGAAACAAAGTTCACCTTTACTATATGTACACTGTACCCTTTTATCCAATGTCCTCAAAAAATTTTTTAAATATAAGTATTGACTTGATAATTTAAATTCACATACAACTGAAGTCACAAAAAAAAAACTGATCTGGAACCTCATTTCCATTCTAGTCTTATCTTATACAATAGTTAGTCTTCTCTGCTCATCCCATTCCATCAGCGAAACTGGTACATATTCTCTTTTTACCATCAGTCATTACTCTTTGCTATTTTTATGTAGATAGCTCTGGATCTGTGCAATTTTCATGTTGTAGATAGTAAAATTGAGGCATAGAGAGATTAAATAATTTTATATTTAGATATAATAAGCAAATATGTATTAGAATTTGATTATATTTAAGCTAGGTCCTATGGGTAATATGAATATGGCATCTCTCCTCCCCTCCCCCAACACCTCCCAGTTAGCCTCATGGCTTTTTTGAAATGAATCCTATCTTTGTCACTCCTGTAAACATTGATGCTTCCTCCTGCAACCTCAACACTATTGCCAACTCACTATTCCCTTTCCTCTGCTCTTTTAATTCTCCACGGCATTTATCATGTTCTAACATACTCAGTTTTCTTATGTATTGTGTTCACTTTTTATTTCTGCATCTTCCTGCAGAATATAATCTACAGAAGAGCAGCAATATTTGCTTTCATTGATGTATCACAAACACGTAGAGCAGAGCTTGCAACAGATTAGGGACTCGGTTAATAATTATTAGATGAATGAATGTGTGCACATGAACATCTATTTGTCAAAATTCACAACTACTTAGTAGAAGGTTAGCATGAAAGTCAGATCTGCCTATTCTTATTTCAAATTTATTTCCTGTGAATCCCACTGACATTATTTCTCAAGCCAAGCTACATTCCTGAGTTTTTCTATAAGTTTTATTCAAATGGCCTCTCAAGTATTGAATAAATATAAATTTATATGAGTGATAGTCAAGATGAAACAAGATGTAAGAAAATAATAAGCTCTTGGAGGTGATTTAGTTATCTTGATTACTGCAATGAAGCATTTCCACTCTCTAAATATGTAAATACTCAATTTCCTATGTTATTTTACCTAATAGAATTACTCATTTTTCCTTCAAACTGTCATTTGTTTTCTCTGATCTAGCTTGCTCCTTCTACAGGTGCATGGAGGGGTTAATTATTCTCACTACACCCCCCTTCCCATCTGAAACTTGCCTGGATGAATCTTTCATTTCTGTAGGTACCCAACTAATTTTCCTACAAAGTTATTGGTGTGAGGATAATTGGCAAGTCACTGATGGAGTAATCTTACATAGAATATCCACTCCTATCTGCTAACATACAGTATCTTCCTAAGGACACAAACTTTCATTTATTTCTCTGACTAAATATCTTACAAAAAACCCCACAAACTCTACTATCACATTTCTATGCAGCATGTGCTGCAAACCAAAATGTCACTTTATAAACCTGTTTCTGTCATCCCATCAATGGCACCAAAATATCTCTCCAGACTTTGTCCTCAGTCCCCAAATGCACTCATATGCTCAGTTTGATGGAGTCATCATCTATAATGAATTTGTTATTACATCTTTGTTCCCATCCATAATGCATTTGAAGTTTTATTATTTCTAGATTGGGCTACTTATATTCTCTCAAAGGATTTCAGAACCTCAAACCTATCCCTTTTCACTTCATCTTTTATCTTGCTTCCAAATTATACACCAAAGCACTATTTTGATCCTCCTCCTCCTTCTATTGTATTGTCTACTAATTAAAATAAAACTATAGTGGTGATTCTCAACCCTTCTTGCCATCATACCCCTCACTGCCAAGACAGTAAAGGAAAATTCTGCCTGGCTGGTGTGGCTCAGTGGTTGAGCATCGACCTGTGAACCAGGAGGTCAAGGTTTGATTGCCAGTCAGGGCACATGCCAGGGTTGCAGGCTTGATCCCCAGTAGGGGGCATGCAGGAGGCAGCCAATCTATGATTCTCTCTCATCATAGATGTTTCTATCTCTCCCCATCCACCTTCCTCTCTGAAATCAATAAAAACATATCTTAAAAGAGAAGAAAAAAGAAAAATTCTCAGGAGGATGTAGTGGCCAGCTTCCCAACTAAAATGGCTTTGATATTTCATATTTTCTATTAAAATTTATTTTTAAATGTTACTGTATTCCAATAAGGTTTTAAATCCTTATCATTAAATTCCTTACATTGATGCTTTAAGAAAATGTTCCAGGGAATATGTAATCATCTGACTAATTGCTGCAGATCCCTGTAGTTTACATTTATTACAAATAGAAATCAGATGGATCTTTATTTTGATGATACAGAGTAAAGGAAGCTTCCAATGTAAATCTTTATGAAAAGCTCTATGGTGGAAGAGGGTTGCAGACTAAGAGTTTGCAAGATAAATAAATGACAAGGTGAATCCTACCAGTGGCATTTGTTGGTTCTCTTCTGCAGTTGTAATGAAAATACTTGACTACTGAACCAAAAAAATCCCCACAAACAAACAAAACTCATGGACATGGATAACAGTGTGATGATTGCTGGAAGAGAGGAGTGGTGGGAGAAGGGAGAGGTAAGGGGGAAAGAGATGGGTGGTGGGGGAAGGGAGGAGTGGTGGGGGAAAGGAGGGGTGATGGGGGAAGGGAGGGGTGAGGGGGGAAAGGGTGGGATGGTAGGGAAAGGGAGGGGTAGTGGGGAAAGGGAGGGGTGGTGAGGGAAGGGGGGATGGTTGGGGAAGGGTATATGAGGGGAAAATGGTGATGGAAGAAGACGTGACTTGGGGTGGTGAACACAGAACACAGTGTACAGATGATGTGATGTGGAATTGTGCACCTGAAACCTGTATAATTTTGTTAACCAGTGTCATTGGAATAAATTCCATAAAAAGGCAAAAAAGAGAAGAAAACACTTAATTACTCATACAAAATGATATTTACCAATTAGAATTGACACCCACTGGAAACAAATAATGACTAATTATAACTCCTGTTTACCCATAAATGTAATAGTTTACTTCAGCTGCACTGGGGCATAGAATGGCTAGAAGCTTGGTCTTTCACCCTAGCACCCCCCCACACACACACCCCAAAACAAAATATAAAATAAGAGCAAAACAAAAATCAACAGAATATTCCACAGAAATGAGTAAGCCAAATGGTAATAGCTAGGTCAGATAATGTGACTTTTGTCTTCTTAGGACACATTGGTTTTGTGCTGATGCTCAAACCTAAGAATCTATTTCCAGGGGAAGTAGAGCTATTTCAGTCAATAGGAGATAACTTAAGAACAATGATCTAGTTAAGAACTTCAACAACTGAAAGAACATTACATCCCTAACATAAGGACAGTATGCAAATAGAGTCATAAAAGGCTTTTAAGTAAAGTGCAGGAAGTCTACCAGAGAGAGAATAAAAAGGGCGGACAGCAAGATGAGAAGGAAGAGAAAAGATGGAGCATCAATCCAAGAGTTTTGAAAGCCAGAGAAAACCAAAGCAGGTTACTATAAAGACAATACATATCATATTTTAGTTCTTAAGACTAAAGAAGGACATAAGTTCTCAATTTTTGAGGCCTGCTACTGCCAAACGTGATGGAAAAGTAAAAAGGGATGAACTCTGGATGGGTTATTTGAAATTTCAAAAAAGGAGGATGAAGAGATAATCCTAAATCTTTTTAAAAGTCACCTAATAAGGAAAAAACAAATCATTTGGAATCACAGCTCTTACCAATAGTACTGTTTGCTAGAAGACAGAGAAGCAATAATTTCTAACTTCAAATAGAAAAAAAAATTCAACCCCAAATTATCTGTTTATCAAACTGTTCAGCAAATATACATCTATTTCATGAAATTCAGAAAACTTACTTCTCCATAGCACTTCTTTGATAGTTACTTGGGTATGCGCTTCAATAAAGTGAGGAAGTAAACTAGGAAAGGTTGCATGCAGTGCAGGAATTTAATTCAGATCCACCTCAGAAGAGCAGTGGAATGAAATCCCCAGATGATTTCAGTGAAGCAAGGCTATCCAGAAGATAGCCAAATAAAAGCATGTTTTGCCTAGTTCCAGTAGTATGATAGAGTGTGAATAAACTTAAACACAACAAAGGCAGAATATGAAAGAAAACAATAACAACAATGAAAGAAAAGCCAAAAAAAATTGCATGAGAAAAGGCACTAATAATAACATCCTATATAAATTTAAGTGAAAAATATCCATGCAGTCTGGCCGAGCTGGCTTGGCTCAGTGATTGAGTGTTGACCTATGAACCAGGAGGTCACAGTTCAATTCCCAGTCAGGGCACATGCCTGGATTTTGGGCTCAATCCCCAGAGGAGGGTGTACAGGAGGCAGCTGGTCAATGATTCTCTCTCATCATTGATGTTTCCATATCTTTCTCCCTCTCCCTTCCTCTCTGAAGTCAATAAAAAATAGTAAAAAAAAAAAAAGCCGAGACCAGTTTGGCTCCGTGGATAGAGCGTCGGACTGCGGACTGAAAGGTCCCGGGTTCGATTCCGGCAAGGGCATGTACCTTGGCTGCGGGCACATCCCCAGTAGGGGGTGTGCAAGAGGCAGCTGATCGATGTCTCTCTCTCATTGATGTTTCTGACTTTCTATCCCTCTCCCTTCCGCTCTGTAAAAAATCAATAAAAATATTTTAAAAAAATAGTAAAAAAATATTCATGCAGTCTGAATAACAGAAAGGCTATTTTTTTCTGTGTGTACGACATATTGAATCAACTATAGATAAAGCGTGGAAGAACATGTTATCAGCCTTAAAACTTTAAAAAGTAAAGGTGCATATAATAGAAGTTGAAGAAATATAATGGTACCATGAGATTGGCATAGGGCATGGAATGAAAATGGTGGGTGTTTGATTTGTAAAAGAGATAAGACTTTTTTTTTGTATAGTAGGAATTTAATATACAATGCCTAAGGTTGATAAATAAATGTTAGTTTAAGTATATTCTTTAAATATTACAAGGATACCTAAAAATTGCCAAAAGAAACTAGTTGAATGCATGGGCTCTAAGAGGAATGAAGTTGGATGGGTAGGAGTGGATAAAAATCACTCAATATTTTAATCTTGTGCATTATTGCTTTGATAAGCACAAAAAATAAAATGAAATAAACTAAAAAGAGTCAGCCAGGGCTTTATTATATTTTGCCAGAGACTGCTGAGTAAGATCTGTGAGAGTACCTGTACATTATATTTGAGAAACTCCTTTGTTTTGGAAATTCCATCTTATATAGAACTGGTCTGTGGGGAGCTGGCCAAAACCAGCTCTCTGACATCCCCTAAGGGGTCCTGGATTGTGAGAGGGCACATGCCAGGCCCAGGGACCCCACTGGTGCATGATCAGGGCGGGGAGGGAACAAGGGGAGGGCTCCAGGGTGTGTCCAGTCTATCTCACCCAGTCCTGATCAGCCATACCCCAGCAGCAAGCTAACCTACCAGTAGCTGCCCCTTGGTGGTCAGTGTATGTCATAGAGACTGGTCGAACGGTCAAATGAAAGCATATTAGGCTTTTATTATATAGGATAGTGGGTTTCAGGTTATTATTCTGATATTGTAATGTCAGGGGAGTTAGTAAGTTTTTAAGACCTAGGTTTATTTAGTAGTAAATTGGGGCACTGAACCACAGATGACTATATATAAATTTTTTTGTGTTTGTAAGTTTAAAATAATACAGTCTTTATTCCAGTTTTAAGAGTTGTTTTTCTTCATTAGAACCTCTATGGTATCTTAATTTTTACCCTCCATCCATTTTTTTTCTATTTTCTTATTCCTATCCTTTAGTCATTTCATGATTTTTTTCAGTACTAAATACATAAGGATTTCCAAAAAGCCTTGGAAGAGCGATATTTGAATATTTTATAGTGAAAAAAAAAAGATGTCTCACCTGCATTTGAAACACATCATCATAACAATTGAAAACATGTCAAGACAGAAAAACAGAAACTGAGAGTGAAGCCAGTAGCTACATTTTCAACACCATCTATTCCCATTTACCATATATTTTTTTCCTTCTGATGTCTGTACTTGTGAGTAGATACAAAATTTCCCATCCAGGATAAGGAGCATTAATGAAATTACTGTGTAGCACTTTGACAAATGAAAGAAATCCACATTTGGTTACCATAATGAAATCTATATTTGCTTCTGGTCCAAATTGGTTTTGAAAAGTATATATTTAATGGAGGCAGATGAAGTGGTCCAAAACTTAATAAGTATAAAAAAATTTTAAAGAGAAAATTTACAATTAAAGATGAGTAACTGTTGATTACTCAGATCCAAGAATTGATACTAATGAATGTTATATAATTCAGCAGATCTTGCCAGGATCAAAAGATATTTGAGTGCAAGCTCAACATCACAGGAGACTGCATAGCTGCTTTGCAACTTGCATTTTATCCCATCTCTCTAGTCTGTACCCTTAGGGTAGAATTCCACAACAATCGAATGGATCTTTTCATTCTAGGGAGATTATTCTTTGTAACTTCTGGATTTTTATCTTTGTCAGTCACGCAAGTAAGGCCCAACTCTTCCTTATACTATTTCAGAATTCTGCATTGTGTCCCTTTACCTAAATATTTTCTGGATGAGCTCTTCACAGTCGGTCACTACAGAGGACTGTGCACTGAGCATTCATAAGTTTTGGCTGGATTTTAACTGTACTAGGAGAGTAAATATACTTGTTAATTACATAGTATCCAGAGGTAGGAATTGAGGGGGTAATAGGAAATTGTACCATCTATATGGAAAAAAGTATACATGAAGCCCATTTTTATTTTGGTTTGTTTAGAATGTATTCTTTGGCTCAATTTTGAGAACGTTCTAAAGCAGTTAATGATATCTTTTACAAGGGCTGAAAGGCAGAGTGTGCAACTCTAAAGAAATACCTATTACTCTATAATTGTCTAACCCATTTATTGATTTCATAGTTCTTAGACAAGGAGGACCAGTCATACAAATGAGCATGAGAGAAGAGCTAAGGGTCTAAAAGAATTACCAGGAAGAGCAGCATAATGTTTTTTAATTGAAAGGATGGAGCTTAATGTTATTATCAATGCCCACTCCCATCAGCTCTGTCACTTTAACGTTTGAGGGGGCTAATGAACGTGTTGCTGATAGCAACACTTTCTGGATTTCTCCTCTGAGTTAGCAAGATGGGACTATTTAGTGCAGGTAGGAGCAACTTTAGAAAGTGGGATATTGTAAAACTTGAAGTAAGAATTGGAACTGAAAGTAACAGTATTAATTTCCTTGGCATACATTTCTGCTTTCTCATCCTGAAGTTTTATTTTGGCATGAAGATAGCAATAACACTAAGCCATCCACTGGAACCCAAACCGAAGATAGATGATTTTGTCTTTAAAAATTGCATTATAAAGGACTAAGTATGGAATAGATAAAAAAGAATTTAATTTAATTGTAAGGGTGTCTCTTTTGGTGTCAGAGGACCTGGGTTGGAGACAGTGTTATTTGTAAGCTCTTCTTTTATAAAATAAAAATAGTAATACTTATTTCAGTGGATGGTTGTAAGAATTAGAAAAATTATGAGAAAGTGTTAACTATTTTTAAACTATAATCTCATATAGAAATTATAAAAGATAATTCTGACACCTTCTCTTAATCTATCAAACATTAAAGTAATAGACAGACTGGCATTTTTGTCTATTTAAAAACATTTTTTTTCCAAAGTATAAATATCCTAGACTCTCCCGGAGGCACCATGAAATAAAGGGAAAGCTATAGGCCTTGATGTTAAAACAATCTGAGTTTGATTCCTCATTTGAAAACAAGTTGAGTCGAGGGACCAATTAATTTATTTCATGTCCTTTTTGGTTATCGATTGTTGTACAAAAAACAGCACAGAAACCAAGTGGCTTAAAACAACCACCATTTTACTATTACAAGGATACCTAAAAATTGCTAAAAGAAACTAGTTGAATGCATGGGCTCTAAGAGGAATGAAGTTGGATGGTTAGGAGTGGGTAAAAATCACTTAACATTTTAATCTTGTGCATTATTGCTTTGATAAGCACAAAAAAGTAAAATGGAATAAACTAAAAAGAGTCAGCCAGGGCTTTATTATATTTTGCCAGAGACTGCTGAGTATGATCTGTGAGAGTACCTGTACATTGTATTTGAGAAACTCCTTTGTTTTGAAAATTCCATCTTTTATAGAATTGGTCTGTGGGAATCTGGCCAAAACCGGCTCTCTGACATCCTCTGAGGGGTCCCGGATTGTGAGAGGGCACAGGCCAGGCTGGAGGACCCCACTGGTGCATGATCAGGGCCAGGAGGGACTGCAGGGAGGGCTCCAGGGTCCATTCAGCCCGTCTTGCCCAGTCCTGATCAGCCATACCCCAGCAGCAAGCTAACCTACCAGTCAGAGTAGCTGCCCCCTGGTGGTCAGTGCTGGTCATAGAGACTGGTTGAAAGGTCAAATGAACAGTTGGACACTTAGCATATTAGGCTTTTATTATATAGGATGAGTGGGTTTCAGGTTATTACTCTGATATTGTAATGTCAGGGCAGTTGGTAACTGTTTAAGAGGTAGGTTTATTTAGTAGTAAATTGAGGCACTGGACCAGAGATGGCCATATATAAATTTTTGTGTGTCTAAGTTTAAAACAATACAGTCTTTATTCCAGTTTTAAGAGTGTTTTTCTTCATTAGAACGTCTATGGTATCTTAATTTTTACCCTCCATCCATTTTTTTTTCTATTTTCTTATTCCTATCCTTTAGTCATTTTATGATTTTTTTCAGTACTAAATATATAGGGATTTCCATAAAGCCTTGGAAGATAAATTTTTCTATCTAAGGATTCTGGGGGTCAGGGATTTGAGCGGGTTCAGTTGGTGCTGCTTCAACTCAGTGTAGCATTGGCCATCTCTCTGTATTCAGGTGGCAGATGGGGGGCTTTTGGGGGAGCAGGGGGGAGAGTGTCATGACTTGGGCTCATGCAGGAGCCACAGGCTTCTTGGGGCCTAGACATCTTGTCTGTCACATTCTTTTCATCCAGGGAGACACAAAGTCCAACCAAAATTCCAGAAGAAGAGGATCTGACTCCTTCTCTTAATCTATCACAACAGCTCAGAGCCCGTGAAACCTATCCCCGGAGAGTTGATGAGAAGGTCCAGTGAGACTCTATCTTAAGGGCCTCTCACGGAACCTCATGAATGACAATTCTCCTCCTCTTTCTTCTTCCTGCATCTGGAGATCTTATTGCCCAGTGTCACTAAAATACCTGGGAAACAATGAAGGATGCATAGCAGCCCCTGGAGCATTCAAAACAGCGGGTCAAATGAGTTTCTGTATTTTAGTCACAGAAAATACCTCAGGCTCAGACCACTTCTCATGGTTACTTGTTTTCCCAGCCTACAGCAAATGAGGAAGAAAAGATTAGAAGACAAGGTAAACTGCTAAAAAGAGACACAATGGAAGAACTTGGAAGCCAAGAGAAAAATAATGTGTAAAGCACAGGACTTTAGAATTCTAGCTAGCATTCTGGCGCATTTTAATGGAATAATGGAAGGCTGTAAGCATCTCCGTAACTATTATTTTATATATAAGTCACTAATTACTGTTCCCAATGATTCCAGTAACACAAGTTTACATTTTTGTGTGTGTCTCCTTTAAGTGTAAGATAATGTATAATGCATTATAGAAAGATTTATAACCATATGGTTAACATTAATTGTTAAAATGGCTGGTTTTAAGATTTTCTTCTCACGGACTTTTTCTTTTCCTAATGGTGCTTTATAATTGATGTGTTTCAGTATGAGGCTATGACATGATATGAGAAAGATCTGTCAGTTTTTGACTACTTAGCAGTTGAACCCTCTCTTTATGTTTTTTGAGTCCTTTACCTTGAATTCTGGTGGGACTCAGAGAGCACTTCCCAGTAAAAAGTTGAAAAGGGCAGATATCCCCTCTGTCAGCCTCCTGAACTAACTATAAACCAAGGACCAGGACTTAATTAGTCACACCTGCTCCACTAGAGGAATCATGATCTAGTGATATAAGGAGTCAGGGCCTTGGAGAATGCGTCCTAGAGACTGGTGGTCCCAGCTGCATGCGGAGGGGAGGAGCAATTTTAGTAAGTGGGATACTTACTAAATGGAATATTTAGTAAGCGGGGTGTGCAAAGCACACTGTTTTATTTTAATTTTATTTAAAAAAAAACCATTTTTCTTGATTTCAGAGAGGAAGGGAGAGGGAGAGAGAGATAGAAACATCAATGATGAGAGAGAATCATTGATTGGCTGCCTCCTGCATGGCCCACATGGGATTGAGCCCACAACCCCAGGCATGTGCCCTGACGGGGAATCAAACTATGACTTCCTGGTTCATAGGTTGACACTGAGCCACACTGGCAAGGCACAGAGACTGTTTTATTCTAGGGTTTTACTCTAACCCTGGCTGATGCCTGCCTTGCTGTTTGTGCCTTCCTCTGAGCCAGGTTCTCCAGTGTTCTAGGCGATTCTGTGACATACGCAACAGCATCGCACCATATTTCTCTCCTGAAATCAGTGTTGGATTCTGTTTCTTGAATTAGGAATCCTGATCATTGTGGGACTTAATTACCCCGAGTTTTGCAGGTCACAGACTCACAGGGAAATGGTCGCAGTGGTTCTCCAGTCTGGCTCTGCATTAGAGTCTCCTGAGACAATGGTCGGCAAACTCGTTAATCAACAGAGCCAAATATCAACAGTACAATGATTGAAATTTCTTTTGAGAGCCGAAAACTGACTTCTGCGCATGGGCCATGAAGTTTCAATTGCACTGTCTGTACGCACCAGCACGTGGTATTTTGTGGAAGAGCCACACTTAAGGGACCAAAGAGCAGCATGTGGCTCGCAAGCCGCAGTTTGCCGACCACTGGCCTAGGATGTTTCAGAAATAACAGTGCCTCATGCCAGGTCAATCACATTGAACATCCAGGAGAGCATCTAGGGATTGACACTTTAAAAAAATGATCGTTTCGTGATTCTAACGTGAGCATACAGAGAAAGAAATTCAATGACTGGTGGGGATGTTGAGGTGAATTAATTTATGCAAGCTGCTCACCCATCTCCACATTACATCTTATAAGGGTCCCATAATATACTTCTTTACCAAGGCTTTGGGTGACATTAGGATTCTTGAAAATCACGTGTGTTAGCTATTATCTTTAAAACCAAAGTTTTAAAGAGAAACATTGCCATTGAAGAGCGTTCCCTAACTTCCAGGACCGCAGGAGGGCACCGTTATTGTACTAGTGTGCAGGTCCCCCTGAGGGTCACTGTGATTGGTCCACTTGGGATTTTTGGTATTGCCAAATTAATCAGGACTCTCTGGTTAACATAGATGGCGGAGTCTCCATAGTTCTTGTTTGATTTGTATAAATAGCAAATTTCCAGAGCTGGTGAATGGAAGTCTGACTTGATTCATCTTTTGATGGTCATTAATCTATTTCCAATTTTCAAAGTTAACTTAGTTCCACACCCGGAGCCCTCGAATAAAAATTAGACAGTACCATTGAGGGAAGAACCTGTGGTAACGTAAGTACCAAATGAGGCTAGAACTCCTGTTCTTTCTCAAGGGTCCTTGGTCAGATTGCAGGTAGCTCAGAGACCCTGGGTTGACACAAGGAAAAATGAAATACAAAGACTTTTCAAAGATTTTTGTTGCTGTTACTAGATCTGTGTTAATTCTAACCCCCGGGGACCCAGTATACCCTGGGAGTCAGAAATGGAGTCTTGGATCATCTGCCTCATGACAGGCCCCGCGGGACTTTGGCACCACCGGGTGGTTCTTTTCTCTGCGCTGGAGTGCACAGAAGGAAGAGATAGGCTTAGCAACTGGCAGAATCCACTCTTTTTATTTCCTGGCCTAGAGAGCAAGAGCTGTTATGATAAAAAGGACTAAGTGGAAATCTCTGGAGCTCCCACTGCCGAATAAACAGTTCAGCTAAGGGAAATACTAATATCAGTGTCACTTTCCCTCAGTGCTGAAAACACACAGGGATAATGAGTTTTTCACATTTCCCTATAATTTGCCAGCTTGCCTATTACTTACAGAGGTTGGATAGAAATTGTGAATATGACAGTGCATTGCTGGAAGCGAAATCAGACGATGGCTCCTACAGCAGCTGCAGTTTCCAGAGGTGGTCTCCTAATGGGAGAAAACCGATGGTGGCGCCCCTTGCTCCCGGGGTGCAGCTCTCAAGTCTGGTTCAACATTCTTTTTGTTTGTTTGTTTTAATATATTTTATTGATTTTTTATAGAGAGGTAGGGAGAAGGAATAGAGAGTTAGAAACATCGATCAGTTGCCTCCTGCACACCCCCTACTGGGGATGTGCCCATAATCAAGTTACATGCCCTTGACTGGAATCGAACCCCGGGCCCTTCAGTCCGCAGGTGGATGCTCTATCTACTGAGCCAAACCGGGTTTGGCTAGCTCAACATTCTTTCTCTATTCTGAAAGTAGACTATCAGATGCATTCTGCGCGCTCACCTTGAAAAGACACATGTATGGCAGAGAAGAGACAAATCTCACAAAAATAAAGGGCTTATCAACTTGGTGTGAGCAATACGAGGCCATAGCAGGCCTTAAAGGCACAAATCACACAGGTGGCTGGGATGTGTCTGTTTTGTCAAGGTGCCGTCCTTCCTTCAACTTATGTCTTCAGCCTCATGGGAGTTGCTAGGAAAGGTGGTGAGCCTAGTGTGATCGGAAAAGTTCTGTTGCGGTGTGATATCTGAGTTCAGGATTTGCTTGGAAGGGAAATGACCAAAGGACAATCTTGCCATTGGAAAGAACATGGAGCAATGCACCCCATTGTTCTTATTTTCCTGGATGGGGAAATAGCTTGAGTTGAGTAGCTCCATGCTTTCTGGGCCAGGGCTAATAATTTGGTGGTGAAGTTAAGGAAATTAAAGGAAAAACTTAAAAAGAAAGAAGTATAGCCAAAACTGGTTTAGCTCATCGATAGAGCATCAGCCTTTGGACTGAAGGGTCCCACGTTCGATTCTGGTCAAGGGCATGTACCTTAGTTGTGGGCACATCCCCAGTAGGGTATGTGTAAGAGGCTGCTGATCGATGTTTCTCTCTCATCGATGTTTCTGACTTTCTATCCCTCTCTCTTCCTCTCTGTAAAAAATCAATAATACATATATATCAATGTGATATACTCTGTTTAAAAAAATAAGTATAATGTACAAAATGAATATTTGTTTGGAAGAAAGACTATTTGATTCCTATGTTAAAGCTCATCAAAAGGTCTTAGTGAAAAAAAAATGTTTTGGCAAGCACGAGGGAAATATGACCCTTATGCAGATATAGAATCACAGGTTGATTGTATTAGAAGATAGCATTTTGCACTGGGATTTGCTTGCCCTGCTTTTTATACATCTGACAATTCATAAACTTACTGATTTCCATTCATACCAACATGAAGTTTGTGCATAATCTTGTTCTTGACCAAGAAGTTCACTCAGATTGACTGATCTTATCATTTAAGCCATGGTCTAGCAGCTGTTGGCTTCTCAGAATGGTAGAATGGTTAACAATGCTCATGTCCACTATGAGAACACAAATGGAGTCTTGGTTCATCTGCCACATGCCAGGCCCTGTGGAACCTTGGCACCCGGTGCTTCTTTTCTTTGCACTGGAGTGCCTAAAAGGAAAAGATAAGCTTAGCAAATGGCAGAATCTACTCTTTTTAGCATATGCCTCTAGGATGTATTAGATACTCACAACCAGCAATTAATATAGAATATTGTATCACTCACTAATTGATAGAATTTGAAATGTTTTTAGTGACATCTGATTATGTGCATAAAACAATATGCCCTACTAGCATTGAGTTTGTACTCAAGGGAGAAATGTTTCCATCAAGGGACACAGCAAATTCTGTGTTGAATTAGAATGTAAGACATCACTAGCCATTTTGGACTCCTTAAGCCATGAAATTATCTATAAAAAAGGAGGACTCTGATGCTGGCTCTAGAGATTGATCTTGACAGTCAAGGGTAATAATATAGCTGCTATTACATTAAAGGATGGGAAGTATATGAATAGAACCCAACTGATATCTTGACTGCCCCCTAGTACCTCCTTGTGAAGTGGTGTAAGTTAATTTATTTTGGCTGAACACATTATGATTTAGAAGTTGGTCACTCCACATGGGAAAAATCTAACCAAGTCGCTGAAGGAAAAAGAATTATGAGAAGGGAGGAAGAAGAAGGGAGTCATAAGAACAAAAACACCTTTGTGAGTAACTATAGATACAAGATTGTAGTTTTCTTCCACTTTTTCTTCTTTGCTATATCATTATATGTATGAATATATGCATGTGTATGCATACATGTGTCTTTCTTCTTTTCTTTTTCTTTTTTCCACTCTTTTATATAAGGTAGTTTGTTGGTGGTTAAATTTACAAGTTAGTACACACCATAGAACACTGAAATAGAATCATGGCAGACCTGTAGCTGTTCAGAGAATCAGGGCTGGAAGAAAATCCCTAATTAATATTAACATTGCAGATATTTTCAGCATAGGGGCAATAGTTATTTCATTAATAATGTAATGGAATTTTATTAACCTTAAAATTCTGAAAAAGGTTGTATATGGATATTATATAGTTAAAGGGATGGATTTTATTAATTTTTTATGGGTTTTTTTTTTGTCCCTGCAAATCATCTCAACCTCTTTTTCTTATATTTGGGAATTGCCTACCTCATGAGTCATGGAGGAAGGCAGAGCTCATTTCCTCCTTTTACAGAATTTGGAGATCAGATACTCAGTGTCCTAGCCTTTCTTTAGAATGGATGGGAACGTGTGACGCAGGATTGAACTATTGGACGTAGTCACCATGAGATTGCATGGATACTTAGTGACTCAAGCCAGCAAAGGCAATAGAGACTCCATTTTGGTAGTCATGAGTAGCAGCAGCAACCGAATGAAATTTCCAAGGGCAGCTATGGCAGTGGTCCAGGAATGGCAGCGTGTCCCAGGGAGGCATTGAGTTTGTTCGAGACTCTTTGGCATGACTTCAGCTATGGTACTAGCTGCTGTCTCACATCTTCCACTCCTGTCTTTTTCCATGCATGTTCCCCCTAACCTTTCTAAAGTTAAGGAAATCTTTCTAGATGTTCTAGGCTGCAACATCGACTTTAAATACTTTTTAAATATGTTTGAGACAGCGAGAGTATTTTTTCTTCTCTGTTGTGCGCAACAACAATTTGCCTGATAGAGAAGGGATGAAAGGCAGGAAGGAGGAAAGTGAATGAGCATCTTTTTCCTCAGTGACCCAATGGAGTAACTGGAAAGTGCTCTAAATCCAAGGAGTAGAAGGCTAACGGAACACAACAGATTTAATACACAAGGCAGCCTTTTCACTCGGTGGGAAGTCTGGAGTTAAGCACTGTTTGAAGCTATTGCACAAAAGGAGAGAGGTAGAGATTGTAGCTATCTGCGAAGTCAGGAAGGAAAAAAAATGTTAGGTGTTTCGGTGACAGATTCTGGCTAAGAGTCTGGTGCTGAGGATGAGCGGTAGCAGTAGTAACAAAAGGATATATGTGATGGGCACTGGGGATGTCATGCATAATTTATTTGATCAGTTTGAGTAAAGCAAGGGGCTGCAGAGGTGCACTGAAATAACTTTGCTATTTTTCCAGGCCATACTAGCTACAGATAAGTTTACAATAATACCAATAATTCAGTGCCACTAACCTTTGCTTCCTTTCTCTAATGTAAAACATTGGCCCCATTTCTTCAGATATTCCCAGGTGCCCCTGGGGGTGTGTCCGCTTGTGGTAAAGTGAAGATGGACATGAACTCTTGGTCACACTTCCCATTGAGAGATTATTCTGTCCCTCTCCCCTTGGTTCAGAATTGTCTCATTTTCAACGACAGAATGCAGCAGAAGTGGTGGTGTGCTGTGTCTGAGGCTGGACTTAAAAAGAACTGCAATTTCTAAAAAAAAAAAAGAAAGAAAGAAAAAAAGAAAAGAAAAAAAAAAGCCAAGACCGGTTTGGCTCAGTGGATAGAGCGACGGACTGCGGACTGGAGGGTCCCAGGTTCGATTCCGATCGGGGGCATGTACCTTGGCTGAGGGCACATCCCCAGTAGGGGGCGTGCAAGAGACAGCTGATCGATGTTTCTCATTGATGTTTCTGACTTTCTATCCCTCTCCCTTCCACTCTGTGAAAAATCAATAAAAATTATTTTTTAAAAAAGAACTGCAATTTCTCCTATGCCTCTTGGAATGTTCCTTTTGGGGGCCCAGCTGTCACGTTTGCAGAGAGTGGGACCCAACTATCCCATTCACCCGAGCCAACAGCCGGAGCTGAGCTCTGCAAGGCAGCAGCACTACAGATTAGGGTCTCCACAACACAAATCTAAAAATAAGATGTCATTTTGTAACATGGTTTAAAACAGAGATGAGGGAATGGTATTGAATGAACCGGTATTTGTTCATCAGTATTTGGAAGACTTAAAAACTCCTTGCTGAACTGGTGGGCTAGCTCACAAATATGCTCATGGCAGCGGGAGAAGCACCAGCTGGCTAGTGGCAAGGCCTCACGCCCTGATGTTTGGCATGAGGCGGCATCGACTCCACTTGGGACCCAGTGGTGGAGCCTGGTCCCAGGATGTGCACGTCTCTGAGACAGCCCTGACCTCCATGGAGGTGCCTTCTTGTGCCTCTGGGCATTACATCCTCCCCCAGCTTCTCTGCCCCCAGCAGGAGGCACACCTCCAGCCGGCCCCAGCAGGAACTCAGGAAGGTTCCACCACTGCAGGCCACTGGCACAGGTCTTGCTGCCTCCAGGCCTGGCAGGGTCCCCAGCAATGAGCAACTCTGCCTGAGTCCCCAGCTGCCAGAACATGTCCAGACTGAAAGGGATTCTGGAATCGGAGCCAGTGGATAAATCCTGTGTCTTCATTGAATGTTTCTTCTGTTGTCCCAGCAGAAGGCTGATTCTACTGTGAGAACACTCCTCCTGTTTCTTCAATGAGTCTTGAAAATACAGGCTGTTTCGTCTTCTGCGGCCAGTGAGTAATAGCATTAGGAGATGAAATCTGTGCCTTTGTGTTTTAACCACTCTTAACAGTTCTTGAAGGCAATCAGTGGCCAGCTAGTTGAATTCAGTGGACACCGTCAGTGGCATTGGACATTTTGTACTACTTCCCCAAAAATGTTCTTTTCCTTTGGGTTCCTTAACATTCCTCCGACCTTTCTAACTTTTGCCCTTTGGACTCTTTTGTTGGCTCATCTTCTGGCTCTTTGCTAAATGTTGGTGTTATTTAGGAATGCATGCAAAGTAGTCCTTTCTTTTTATGTAATTTACAAGATTTCCTTGAATGGCTTCAATGACCAAGTATATGTCAATACTTTAAATGAAGCAAAGTTTTCTCCTGAGATCTGACCCATATAGTAGCTCCTCCTAGCCTTTCCAAATTTAAGTTCATTTGAACATGTCCTTTAAACCTATTTCTCGCCGAATCTGGTCTGGCTCAGTGGATAGAGCGTTGGCCTGCGGACTGAAAGGTCCCAGGTTCGATTCCGGGTTAAGGGCATGTACCGTGGCTGTGGGAACATCCCCAGTAGGGGGTGTGCAAGAGGCAGCTGATCGATGTTTCTGACTTTCTATCCCTCTCTCTTCCTCTCTGTGAAAAATCAATAAAATAAAATATATTAATAAACCTATTTCTCTTGTTGTCTTTCTCTCCCCTCAATTAGAAATATCAAAATCCAGGAGTTGCCTAAACCAAAAGCTGACTCTTGCACCCACTTAATCCCAAGATCTACTGGGCCTGTTTTATAAATATATCAATGGGCTTTTCACTTATCTTTATTTACATTAGCGGCATTTTAGTCCAGGTCAATACCATCTAGTTTCTAGATTAAGTCAAGGTTGGGCTATTTCCTTTTATCCCTTATTGGATTTGAAAGATAGAGAAAAGCACCTGCTACACGAAGGCAGTGGTCAGCAAACTCACTAGTCAACCGAGCCAAATATCAACAGTACAACGACTGAAATTTCTTTTGAGAGCCAGATTTTTAAAACTTAAACTATTGTTATTAACTTAATTAGGGTACTCCTTCAATCGCACTGTACGTGTGTGCTCGCACGTGGTATTTTGTGGAAGAGCCACACTCAAGAGGTCAAAGAGACACATGTGGCTCGGGAGCTGCAGTTTGCTGATCACTGCACTAAGTGATCCCTAACCAAGGCCTGGTTTTCAGGAAAAGGAAGTTGGAGAGAGGTGTCTGAGATGAACATCAGGCCCTGAGTCATTGGAGGAGAGACTCAATCCAGGACACCATCCAAATGCCACCACCCAGCTGAAGCGGGACTTCTTGGAGAAAAGGGTGTGGTTGGATCAAAAGGTATAACTCTTCTTAGAAAGCTGCAGAATTTAGGGCGCAGGCCCTAAATTAGGTGTTCCTTTGGGACACCCCTGAATGAGTGACATCACTTTCTGCATGTTAAGGGATCACTGTGGCCCAGTTGAATGAACAAGGAAGCTAACAGAGAGTGGAGCAGCTAGGAAAGCCAGGGCAGGTGCCCCCATGGGCTCACTTTGTAATAGCCAGAGCTTCAGCAAGTTTTAACACCGACACTGGTTTCCTGCCGGGGTTAGATAGCAGGACACTAGGAGCCAAACCACTGGTCAGGCTATACATGAAGCCTGTCGTTGGGCTATAAACAGAGCAACAGCCAACGATAAAGCAATGGTGTTGTATGTGATACTATCTGGGTCATAATAGTAGAAGCTTAGAATTAGAACTTCCCAGCCTGTGGCAAGCGTTCACTGATAGTTTTTTGGGCCCCTCAGCCCTTGGGTTGGCTGAGATTTGAGCAGCTAGAGCTGTCAGGATTTTTGCATTGCATCATATATTGTAATGTTTCTAGCACTGTCATTTTCTTCAGCATTACGATGAGATAAATCCTGGGAAGTTCTAGGATTTCAGGAACCTCTAACCACCTACTAGATGAAATGACAGTTCCGTTCCCTCTATATTGCATATTGACTGATGTCTGCTACAAAACAAAGGCTCCCAGCTCAGAGGCCCCTCCTGCCACCTCAGTTAACTTAATGTACACAATATAGTCAGGTCTGTTTCCAGTCCTGCTTGTGCCCATTGTATTTTACTCATTCACACAGAAATGAATGCATGGAGTCCCCCCATCCAGAAACAGGTTAAAATTTGTATCTTTATGTAACACATTTTAGTGGGAAAGCAAACAATAAATGCATGAGTTATTGCAATTATAACCTTGATTAAATATCCAATAAAACAATGAAATAGGAATTGTTAAAAGGAGAACATTGTTGTGAAGAAATTAAATTGAACTTGGGAAACATGCTGAAGGTGAAGTGTTTAAAAATGGTAGTTAAATTAGCTTTAAGCAAGAATCCTTACAAAATTAAGGGACATTCTCATTCAAATTCTATATTTGGCTTGCTTCATAGGAATCTTTATGTTTTTACTCCACATTAAAGAAACTGAAACTTGAGATTGTATGTGTGCTAGGGTGGTCTATATAGTACATAGTATATGAGGGACCTCACTGGAGTTCTGTTAACAAGACCTCAATTCTAAGAGGGGGATTATATGCGCTTACATGTTTTCAATTAAAATACAATGTTTGAAACACATGTATATTTTATTTGAATGATTTGGCAATCATTAACATTTATTTTAATAAAAATGTTTTATTAATTGGCAAACTACTTGAATTGCTTTAGATAAGAATGCTTTTATCCTAACCCAGTCAATAAATATTTAGTGAACATTAGCTCTTTCAAAGTTCTGTTTAGAGTATTCTGAGAGACAAGAATCCCATTTTTAATGGGCTGGTAGTTTGAATGAAATGAATAAAAATCACTCAAAGTAGAGGGTAATAAGACAGACAATGCCTTTTAATTATTACCCTCTCTTCAAAAACACTAATTAACATCCTCAAATATTTTTCAAAAAACTAATTTTTTAAGATTTTATTCTAAAAGTTATGAATTTCTGTATCGTGTCTGAATTAGGCTTTTGCACCATTATTCCAAATCACCTTATCAGTAAAAACATAGCCAATACTGGAATGATTCTAAGATGTTAACAAATGCAACTTAAATGGGTCTTATATTTTATACAATTAACTTGACACTTAGTCCGTCTGGGCTGCCAATTCTTTACTAAGTAATTCACTTGAGGGGGAATGAAGCAGCTTCTAATACCACTCAATAGCAGAACAGCATTCTCTGAAGTCTCCTAGTACTGTCTCTGCCACTGCTCTGTTATTAATTGTGTGCTTCCTTGCACAGCTTTCCAACTGCCTTGAAAGGACAGTTAACTATACTTTGAACGAACCTGGGGGACATTATGCTAAGTGAAAGAAGCCAATCACAGGAGGACAAATACTACATGATTCCATGTATCTGAGATATATAAAACAGTCCAATTCATAGAGTCAAAGTGGAATGGGGGTTGTCAGGGTCAGGAGGAGGGGACCATGGAGAGTTCCTATCACTGGGCATGCCATTTTAGTTATGCAAAATAACAGTAAACTCCAGAGATCTGCTGTGGAACATTGCACCTATGGTAAACAATAATATGTTATACTCTTAAAAATGTAAAAAGATATATCTCATGTTAAGTGTTTTTAAATTCTATTTCTGGTTCAGATTTTACAGATTGCCTATAGTGGGGTGTTTAAAGTGCTAACCAGGGATGTGACCAAGAAAGGGGTTGCTTATAAAATGATCCAGGCCTGTACCCTAGGAAAGAGAGTAATGCTGGCTTAAGAGCCATATGAAGGGGTAGTGGGAGGATTTCTCAGTGTGTAGGTCAAGCAGGAGGAACAGCGGTCTAAACTTTAGAATATGACATGGAGTTGTTTTAAATTAAGAGCCTGAACTATGAAAGCCACCACAAAGTCAGGGTAGAGGTCTATAGAGGGCTACCTATTGTGGAGGAAAGAGAACATAAAGTAGTGATGGAAATAAATAGAAAGTAAAAAAGAAGTAAATAGATATTTATATAGCTTGTAAAATTATATTTCAGTGTTGGAAGGCACCTCAAGCATTACCTGTTGCTGCTGCTCTTATTTTAGTCATGACACTGAGATATTTGGGGTAGTTCAGTTCACTTGGGGTAGACCTGGAGCTAGGACCCCATGCCTCCTGATTGTGAATTTGTAGGAATGTTTTCTCGAAGAATTAATATTGCTGTACATAACGACTAAACATACCAGGATCTACTAAGTTTGCTGTTGTCATTGGCAGTGGAATCCAGAGTGTGCAAGTCCTGAAATGCTGGTTGCAGATTCTTTTCGCTTGATGAGCATGTGAAAATATTTTCTAGTAGCTCTTGAGTTTTCCCAAAACCACTGGAACAAGGGAAAATATGTATTTGTAGGCCTTTGAGAATAAGAAGAGTTTACACTGTGCTGATGGTATTATTAAAAGTATAAATCATGGAAATGTGTCCAGTGTGAGGTCATTTTCTCACTTGTGTCAGAGACACTGATGGTGTGTGGTGTAGAACATGGAGTAATAATATTAATATTGGCTGTGGTAATTTGTTTCCTACAGCAGGTATCTATTTGTTTTCCACATTCTTTTCATTTCTAATCAGACTCATAGAGCTAGAGGGAGTCAATTCTATTTCTTTAACCTCTACTGCTTCAGGTTAGATTTGTCCCTTTTCTACACAGAAGGCAAATGAATTCATATGAAACATTTATAGGAAACCCAAATGAGCCTGTTTGTACCATCTTGTGTAAAAATATATATATGTGCATGATGTTTTTGTGTCTGCATATCTATCCATTCATCTATCTGTCTATACCTACATATACATTTTTAAAACGTTTTCTTTCCCTGTCCATAGTTAATTACATTTCTTATTTACTTTGGTCTAATCAATAATAGAAAAGGCCTCTGTGAATATCCTCATGATATAATGGCCTTCTTTCTTAATGACTCATCCATTTTAGCCTATTATATGTAGAGAAACTAAAATGCTGTATTTGGACTGCATATGCTTTCCCACACGTGCTCACACCCCCATAAATTCACCACCAAAAGAAACTAAGTACAAATCTCAGTTCTTTTGATCCCAGGGAAGGTAACAAGTTAAATAGCCAGTTGTCTTCAGTTACTTTTAATGATAAGGCAAGTAGTACATTTATGAAACAATACAACTTTTCCAAATTTTCCAAATTCTCTTATTTTTTTAATCCTAACTAACTGGCTATTCTTTTTTGTCTGGTGATTTCTCCTCTCAAACACTTAAAGTTCCCCAGGTCCCTATCTAGGACCCATCTCTTATCTCTATACATTGTCTTGGTGATCTCATCGACCACCATTGTTTTAAATACCATCTTTAAGAAGATTATTTCAATCCCTACTGTACCTAGAATTCTAGACTGATATAACCATCTGGTTACTTAACATTTCTACCTAACATTCAAGAGGCATCTTAACTTAACCTGAGCCAATCTCTTATCTTCTACTTTCCTGTTCCCCCAAATCTGCTCCTCACTCACCTTCCTCATTTCAGTAAATTCTATAATGTACCTCTCCCCTAAATGACTTAAGTAAAAAATCAAGTTATTTTTGATTGTTCTGTTTCCCTCATTATCAGTATTCAATCCTTTGGACACACCTTCTTTGTTGGTATTCTTGCTTTGGTACTTGCAACCCTACAGTCTTTTCTGCCTGTTGGCCCAGGGCAGTAGTTGGCAAACTCATTAGTCAACAGAGCCAAATATCAACAGTACAACGACTGAACTTTCTTTTGAGAGCCAAATTTTTTAAACTTAAACTTCTTCTAACGCCTTTTCTTCAAAATAGACTCTCAGGCCATGGTATTTTGTGGAAGAGCCACACTCAAGGGGCCAAAGAGCCGCATGTGGATCGTGAGCCACAGGTTGTTGACCACGGGTCCAGGGTGATCATGTCACACTTGTTTTTAACTCTCTTAGTTAAAATCCACTCCTTATCCTGATTTATCAAGCTTACCAAGATCCTACCTATTCTTTACTCCTTTGACTAATTTCATACTGCTTTCTCTTTTGAACACCATACTTCAATCATATTAGACTTACTTTTTTAATCAGTTATTTCCATAGAGCCATTATACTAGAATGATCTTCTTCCTGAAATTTATGCCTTTTTTGATATTCAGATCTAAGTTTAAATACCACTTTTCAAAGTGGTCTTTCTGACCACGCAGTCTCATGTAGAACACTCTTTTGCATTATCTAATTTTAATAACTGCAGAGTGCTGGTCACTGGTTAATACTTTTTTCTCATTGACTGTCTCTTTCTCCCATCCTTCAAAGTATAAATTTCATGGATGTAGATATTTATCATCAATGTCAGGAACTTAGTAAATGCTCTATCTGTTTATCTACCTATCTATCTATATAAAATAAAAGAAAGGTGTATTAATGCAGGTGAATTATAACCTTTAACAACTATCATCATAATTTTTCTAACAATGATTACTTTGTTTTGTTTTCTGTTCATGAAGAATTTAACTTTGTGATTAATAAAATAACTATGAAGTTATAAAAGCCTAAACTATTTCAATGAAATTATCCAACTTTTTATTGATCTGTTTTGTTTAAAAACTATAAGCAAAATAATATAAGATGAAATGCATCAAAATTACCAATGGACATATTTCTTTAAAAATTTTTAATATCTTTTAATAGTTTACATTTTTTGTAGTTACTGGACAAAGTCCACATACTGCATTATATTTTTCTATTTTTTTAAATGAAGAATAATTAATTTGAGCAGTTTAAACAGAAAGCATATTGTTTTTCTATTTTTTTTGGAAGAAATCCTCTGTGAGCTTGAATGGCTAATTAAAAGACTGTGCCAAAGTTTAGCAACTCAATAACTATCAAAAACCCCACTAACACATTTCTGTTCTTTATTTTATTTTATTTTATTTTATTTTATTTTATTTTATTTTATTTTATTATTTTACTTTATTTTATTTTACAAGGTCTGTCAATACCACAGAAATCTACTGTATTAATGTGGATGTAGAAGTTAATCTACCAAAGAATAGAACAACATTGAAAATAGCCTTACCTAAGAATGGGAGTGGTTTACAAAAGGGATGATACATGAAGATTAGAAACACAGTACTATTAAAACTAATGGATGGATATTTGTAAAATGCATTCATCAAGTAAATGTACGTTTCCTCTCATCTCTAAAAGTAATGTTTCCATTAGAGTCATATTCATTTACCAAGTTTAAGGTGCCTGTCAATTTAACGTGGTTTCATTAATCACTTTATATTTATCATTCGATATAAAGCAACCTATTCTCTCCCATAGTAATATATTTATGTAATCAATTTATGTATATACTAGCAGCCCAGTGCACAATATTTGTGCATGGGGGGCAGGTGTGTGTCCTTCAGCCCAGCCTGCATGCTCTCCAATCTGGACTCAAAGGATGTTCAATTGCCTGGTAGCATTGGGCCTAAACGGGAAGTCAGACATCCCTCTCACAAATCTAGGACTGCTGGCTCCCAACTGCTCACCTATTTGCCTTCCTGATTGCCCATAACCACTTTTGCCTGCCAGCCTGATCACCCCTAACTACTCCCCTGCCAGCCTGATTGATGCCTAATTGCTCCCCTGCCAGTCCAATTGCCCCTAAATGCCCTCCCCTGCTGGCCTGGTCATCCTAACTGCCCTCCCCTGCCAGCCTGGTTACCCTTAGCTGCTTCCCCTGCTGACCTGGTTGCCCCCAACTGCTCTCCCCTGAGGCCTGGTCCCCCCCACCTTTCCTCCCTTGCAGGCCTGTTCCACCCCAACTGCCCTTCTCTGCAGGCTTGATTACCCCCAACTACCTTGCAGGCCTGGTCCCTCCCAACTGCCCTCCCCTGTTGGCCATCTTGTGGCAGCCATCTTGTGTCCACATGGGGGCAGCCATCTTTAATCACATGGGGGTAGCTATCTTGTGTGTTGGAATGACAGTCAATTTGCATATTACTATTTTAGATAGGATAGAGGCCTGGAGCACAGCTGGGTGTGGCTGGTTTGCCTTGAAGGATGTCCTGGATCAGGGTGGAGGTTCCCTTGGGGTAAGGGGTGGCCTGTGATAGTTTGCAGGCTGGCCATGACCCCTGGTGACCCAAGCATAGGCTGGAAGCAGGTATCTAGGTTTAATTTATCCTATCTAAATATGCAAATTGACCGAACCTCTGATCAAGCCATGCCCACAGCCTTGCCCATCAACCAATCAGGAGAAAATTATACAAATAAACCCCAACCAAAATGGCTGCAGCCACTGAGAACAGGAGGGAGGCTTGGGGTTCCCCAGCAATGGAGGAAACCAAGCTTTCATCCTGCCCTTACCAGCCTATGCCTTCACTCAATGCTACAAAGTTTCAATGATAGAATATACATAATCCCAACAGAAATGGCGGCAGCCACGGAGCTGGAGAGAGCAGAGGCTAGGGTTGCCTGGGTGATGGAGAAGCCAAGGTTCTGCAGCCCTAGTGCCTAGGCCTTCACTCTAGATTACAAAGTTTCAATTATAGAAGGTAAATATCCCAACAGAAATGGCTGTCACCACAGAGCGAGCAGAAGGCTTGGCTCTGCTCCAGGCTACAAAGTTTCAATTATAGAATATAAATTAATCCCTGATCACAGGGCTTCTGCTAGGGTCACTGGGGGACATGGCTGGCCTGCAAACCACCACAGGCCCCTCACCCAAAGAAACCCTCACCCTGACCTGGGACACCCTAAAGGGCAAACCAGCTGGCCCCCACTCATGCACCAGGCCTCTATCCTATCTCATAAAAGAGTAATTTGCAGATTGACCATCACTCCAACACACAAGAGGGCTGCCCCCATGTGGTCAAAGATCCTGCCCTCATGTAGACACAAAAGGCCACCACAAGATGGACAGCAGGAGAGGGACATTGAGAGGTTCCAGGCCTGCAAGGGAGGGCAGTTGGGGGTGATATCAAGCCTGCAGAGGAGGGCAGTTAGGGGTGACCAGACTGGCAGAGGAGGGAAGTTGGGGGCAAACAGGTTGACAGGGGAGCAGTTAGACATCAGTTAGGCTGGCTGAGTAGTGGTTAGGGGGTGATAAGGCTGTAGGCAGAAGCAGTTAGGGGCAATCAGGGAGGCAGGCAGGTGAGCAGTTGGGAGTCAGCAGTCCTGGATTGTGAGAAGGATGTCCAACTGCCCATTTAGGTCTAATCTTACTGGGATCGGGCCTAAAGGGGCAGTCGGACATCCCACGAGGGATCCCAGGTTTGAAAGAGTACAGGCTGGGCTGAGGGACATCCCCTGCCTCCCATGCACCAATTTTATGCTCCGGGCCTCTAGTCTTCTATAACTGAAAATTTGTAACCTTGAGTGAGGCCAGTGCTGGCCAGGGCTGGCGGGAAGTTTGGCTTCTTCCATTGCTGGGGGCAATCTAAGCCTCTTGCTTACTCCAGCTCTGTGGCTGCTGCCATCTTGGTTGGGTTAACTTGCATACTTGCTCCTGATTGGCTGTAGGGCAGAGCTTGTGGGTGTAGCAGAGGTACAATTAATTTGCATGTTTCTCTTTTATTAAATAGAATAAGTTTACACAATTCTATGTGGTTGATTTTGGTTTCTATATCAGATTATTGATATAAGCAATTGGCTTTCCATGTTGAAGATTTAGGGCTCAGCCACTATGATATCTGAATAAGCAACAGAGTAAAAAGCCTGGCACAGACTGCGTAGAGTGGTATACTCACCGGCAGGGCAGATTAATGCAAAGGAGTGAGTTAAAGGTCTCCATCAGGAGCTTTTGCAGGTGTTCTTTCCCTCCTGGCATCCACCTCGCTGGAGGTTGTGGTTCAAGTTGTGAAATTAAAGCTCATTATTATGGACTGCCTTGACATTTGGTGAAATCGGGAGGGCTCATGTGGCCTAACTCGTAAGTTCTCACCTGATTCTGTTCTTGTTGGATGAGGTCCCTTGGTCAAGCAAACCTACTCATTAAGGACACCAGGCAAAGTTCCTATTTATCCGTGAGAATTAGTTTTCAGCTCTCTGCCAGCCTGTGGAATTATTCAAACAAGCCAGTCACACCATCTCATGGAAAATGGGCACAGCAATCTCTTGATACAATAGCCTACACCCCACAACCTCTGGCCGTTAATTTTTTTCTAGAGTGCAGTCCTGGGTGACTCTCTGTGACATGCAGTGTCTTCCTCCCTCTGAGCTGTGACTAATAAACTGCTCTCCATCTCAGCTGTCCAGGGTCAGGTGTCGTGTATTCAGTGATCCCTGTTGCGCTAAGGCAGGACCCCCTCCCTCATAAAGGGGGTGAGTGGGAGGTGCTCAGAACAGATGCTGTTCCCTTGATCCTCCACCCCAGTTGTTCTCTTTGACCCATGTCACTGCTTAACCAAATATTTGATGAGCGGAAGTTTCTCTTTATAAAATTATCTTGTCAAATAAAAGAAGAAGGTATGAGATAGGGAAATGAAATAATCATTTGGAAACCTCTAATGAATACATCTTGGAACTGATCATCACACACTGTTGACATGCAAAAGGAGACCAGACATCCTAAGTTCCCTGAAGAAGAACAAAATACCACACGTGAGCTGTACTTACCAAAGAAATTGAATCTGAATTTGATCAAGTTTCAGGGTCTCACCACCTATATGCAGAAATACAGTCAGCAAAGCACCATGACATATGCTGTCACAGGGAAAGGCAACAAAATCTGTTCTATAAACAACTCTAGAAAACTCAACCAGTAAACTGGAAGTTAAAGATAAATAAAAGATGGAGTGGAAACTTACAAGATATAAGAGATAAAGCAAACAATTCCAATGTCTTCACAAAGAAGTCTGCTGGAGCGTTGAGCACATGCATAAGAACTTGTCTACTGCATGATCTGGAGTCTGGAAGGTGGAAGAGATTGTGAGTTACTATGCTGGTAGGGCCCAGGCTTTTTGGAAAACTGGTCAGAATCAGCAGAACAACAGTCTGATCGTGAATTTTGTGACTAGCTGTACTCAACGACTCAGCTTCATTACCTGTACTCAGTTAAGGGAAATGGAGATCAGCAACTTGCCTCTGCTTAGCCTTGTCTTGAACAAACAAGCCAAGGACTTTATTTTAAAAAGACCTATCACTTTTTCTTAAGATACTTTGAGGCTTTCGCCTGCCACCACCCTTACCCTTGCTTGTGGTCTGTATGGTAATCTTCTAAGGGGCTGTTGTATATTCCTGTGTGTGAGTAAATCCTCAGCACTTCAACTAGTGGTCTTTGATTCTTTGTCACTTACTCCGAAGACCCTGTACCATAGAACTGAGTTTCTTTGTGTTAGATCAAATTTTCTCTGCCTTGCCTGCTAGTAAGCATAGCTTACTACTCACCATGTCTCAGATTCTTACTTTTTTTTTTTTTTTAGTGATAATACTGACTTGGATCTTGACTCAAACAAACATTGCTAAAATAATAGTGACACAATGAATGACTTTAGATCACTTATTGGATAGTTTACGTCATTAAGATATTACTGTTAATCTTGTAATTAACAGTAATATTTACATATTTACAAAGAGTCTATTTTGTAGAGAAACATGCTGAAATAATTTCAGATAAAATATGTAGTCTGAGATTTACTTCAAAATAATCCAGGGTGTATGTGGAATATATGGATAAAGGTAAAATTATGAGTTCATAATTGTTGAAGTTGAGTAATGAATACATGGGGATGCTTTATGATAGTCTGTCTACTATGGCATGTGTTTGAAATTTCATAAAATAAGAAGTTTTAAAAGATTTTACCCCATGTGGGATATATTCTAGTGGGAGTGAGACAGCCTATAAACACTTAACATTACACAAAATATAATTATTTACTTAAAATTTTAGGAGTGGATATAAGTTCTATTATAAAGAGCAGATGGGCCGAAACCGGTTTGGCTCAGTGGATAGAGGGTCGGACTGTAGACTGAAAGGTCCCGGGTTCGATTCCAGTCAAGGGCATGTACCTTGGTTGAGGGCACATCCCCAGTAGGGGGCGTGCAAGAGGCAGCTGATCGATGTTTCTCTCTCATCAATGTTTCTGACTTTCTATCCCTCTCCCTTCCGCTCTGTAAAAAATCAATAAAATATATTAAAAAATAAATAAAATAAAGAGAGGATGGTATGGCAAATGCAATATTCAATAAGAGGATCAATGTGAAATTTACATATCATAATTTTCCACATATAATCTCATATATATGCATATACATGCATGTGACCAAAATTAGCCACATGAGATATATGTACTAAGATATTTGAAATATATTTAATGAACAAATTTGTTTTATATCTTATTGTATTTTTTCACATTAGTCATATATTCCATAGCAATCATTTTCATGAAAAAGTTTTCTTAATGATAAAAAAGGAAAACAATGGAGATTGGTTTTTAATAAAATTCTACCTTATAAAACATATTAAGAAAATTTTTATCTTAAGAAGATTAGATCTCTATTAACATTCACCAAAAATTTGACAAAGGACAGATTTTTTTTCCAGCTATGCATCATTACTTGATGGAATTGCTCTGGTTTATTGCTCTGCTATCCCAAGTTGACATTTTCTATGACAAGGCTTATTAATTTTCAGAATTATTCATTTTAGCTATATATATTCAGAATTCATCACATTAGAAGAGGGTGTGGGTGGGCTGGAGAAAAATGGAAGTGAATTGTATAATTTAATGGATCAAAAAGGAAAATGTTATGCAACAGCACCAGAGGAAATTCCGTGAATTTGAATAATAGATGGTAAAGGTTCCTAAGTTCTTCAGAATATTAGCATTTCTGTAATAGAGCTGGAGACTTGGAAGGGACCCTAACAGGCATCTGGCATCGCCTTCCCTTCAGCAGAGCCTCAACTAAAGCAGTTTAGGCAGAAGTAAAAATCTATTTAAAATTCTCTGTAGGAGGACATTCGTCAAACTCTCCCTGTGGGAGACTTATCCTTGGGGAAATCATATGCGGATAAGTTTCCGATGATACAGAAATGGTATGATGTTCCTGGAATGTGGCTGATGAATGCCTGGCAGTTGCAAAACAAATAGTGTTGGGTAGCAAATGCAACTCTAGTGTTTTTCTGTGTGTGTATGCGTATGTGTGTGCACATATGTAAATGTACACATGCATGATCCTATCTCTAATAGAATATCTCTCTCTAAACAGAGATATTTTGAAATAAACATATTTTGGAAAGCCAAGAAGACTCTTTCACATAGATTTTCAAGGTGGCAGAGACATGAAATAGAGAGCAAATTGGGGTCTCCTCCCTCCCCAATTTTTATTTCCCATGTGATCATTTCTATAATGGTTAGTAAATAATCCAGCTATTTAAATTCTTTTAACTTCAGTTCCCTCATTTGTAAAGTGGGGGATAATAATAGTATCTTTGTCAGAGGGTTATGTTAATGATTAAATTATATAATTGTTATAAAATACTTATTATCATGTCTGGCACATAAGAGCTACTCAGTAAACATTAATTGTTATTATTCCTGGTGCTTACAGTCTGGATGGCATAGATGGCTGGTAGGACTTATCCCTTCTTCTCTCCATCTTTGTATATCATTAGAACAGCTCATAACTATGAAAAGGATATTGTAACAGCCCGAGGTGATTCTGTACTTTAAGCAGGGCATGAAGTGAATATATGAGAATGAAAAGCATTTTAGAAAGTCATTCCAGGAGCTGAAGGCTGACAAGCCTGATTCTTGGGGACTTATAGTCTATCTTCAAGAAAAAATGAATCATTCATTTATTCAACATTCAGTGGAGTATAGCATGAAGAGCTATAATGAATTGGCCATAGTAACAAGTGTTAACCAATTTGTTTGAAAAAAGAAATCTGTTATTCAATTTAACTGAAGGAAGCACAAGATCAAATTGTAGGAAGATGTACAATATTCTTCAAACACTCCAGCTCAGTAAATGCTTTTTTCCATTCTTTGGGATGGACAGATATGGCTTGGTTCCCAAAGAGGAGTGTTACTTATCACAATTATTTATATGCATACTGAATCCTTTCAAATACTGAAATACTTTGAAGGGCTCCTTGTTTATTCATTTCTTTTGTTTTTGTCTACATGTCTGTACTCCTATGTTTTTTGTTAACAAATCAGTCTCAGTTAGCCCAGGCTGCCTTACTGACATAACACAATACTGGAGACTGAGTGAGTGGCTTACACACAGAAATTTATTTTCTTGTGGCTGACATTTGATCAGCTTGTAAGCATGGTAAGTTTGGGGGTGGGGGGCTCTTTTCCTGGCTTGCATACACCCACAGATGGGTTCTCATCTCCTCAAACCAGGGCCCTGCCCTCCTGACTTAACTACCTTCCAAAGGGCCATCTTTAAATATTAACACACTGGGGGCCATGACTTCAGTCTGTGAATCTTTGCCAGATAGACATTCAGTCTCTACCAATATCTTAATATAATAAGATGGAAACATTTGTTTCATAGATAGGGATTCCACAAATAATTGGAAACCTTCCAGTATAAATCTATCCCTATAGCCATATTGTGCATTACAATTTATAACCCTTTTTATTTAGGTAACAATAAATTAGAGTGTTGAAAGTACTAATATATTTACTTTGGGTAAACAGTTTAAGAAAATTTACCTTAAGTAACAATTTTGCCAGTTATTTCCATCCTTTAATTTAAATAGTTAATATTTGGTACTCCTTTCATCTTTATTTTTAAAATTATATTAGATATAATTTCTTTAATAATGATAAAAGTCATAGCACCACAGATCCCCCATCATGACTGGATTTGCCTCCTAGGCGTCTCTTGTTACTCTTTGTATAGATGACAGCAAGTAAGAGTTTTGTAGCTGGTGTGTCTGGTCAGTCCATCTCCAGCTACGACCAACCCAGCAGCTAAATCTCCTTCCTTCCTTCCCTTTTTCATAATTTCCTCCTTCCTTCTTTTTTAATAATCTTATTGATTTCAGAGGGGAAGGGAGAGAAAGAGAGAGATGGAAACATCAATAATGAGAATCACTGATTGGCTGCCTCCTGCATGCCCTCTACTGGGGATTGAGCCTGCAACTTGGGCATGTGCCCCAACCAGTAATCCAATTGTGATCTCCTGGTGGATGCCCAACCACTGACCCATGCCTGCTGGACCTCCCTTCTTTATTATATTCTTTCATTATTTAAAAAAGAATTATCTTTTTTCTTAAAAGTTACATGTAGTATTACTTTCTTATTGTTCCTAATTGTTTTGTTTTTGTTTGTTTTTTTTTTTTTTACCATTTCAGAAAATAAAGTATACAGTGTCATCTCACTGATTTTATTTGTAGTCATTGGTTTGGCAAATGAAATGTAAGAGAAAGGGACATACGCCAGGCCTATGTAGAACATGTGAGGGTCATTTTGTGATTTTCTAATCTTTTCTTTTTCTTTGGCCAGAGAAGCATATATGATATGTCGCTAACAGTTTTTTTTCAGCTTACATTCTGTAATGTATAGCAGAACTATAGTAAACCCAGCCTAACTGAATTAGAAATAAAAGTTTATTGTCATGTACTGACAACTTGGGGTTCATTGTAACCTCCGCTCCACCTAGAGAAAAACCAACTATAATAAATACCTCAGTGACCTGTGCATTTGTTTTATTTGTGTAGGAGACAAACAATAAAGACCATTGAGACAGACTATGAAAGCCCTTTGCATGCACTCCCTTCTGATCCCTCTCTGTGGGTACCCACTGCCAACTGCTTAAAGCCCATTATTTCTGGTCTTTCCATGCCTGTGTGTACACAGCTACTTAATTATGTAACTTGAATAGTCCATTTCTCTGTTTCATTTAGGATGCTTTGGCTACACAGAACAGAAGACATCTTCAGAGACCTTACATAATATTAGAGTTCATTTGAATTAAAGAACTAAAGATCAAAATTTATGAAGTAATTAGAAGAAAAGTCACATACACACATATATAATTCGCCACATGTCTTTCATTTCTGCACATTTTGTATCAGCCTTTATTCTGGACAATCTTTATAGGAAGTTTGTATAACAACCAGTGCCTCCTTAGGATGAAAATAGGTAAGTTTGTTTCCCAGGATAATAAAGATATCTCCTTCCAATACAAATACTGGGTGAATGTGCATGCAGCCTTCTTTATAAGAGTGAGGGTTTATAAGATTAGAGGAGCTCACTGACCCTCCACTGTCTGTGTAGCACTCGCCTAGGCATTGCACCACCCAGGCGAACATGAAGCTTGCTTGCCTCCTATGTTGTGAGGAATAAAGTCCTTTGTCCCGGATCCAGGACTCCCATGTCTTCTGTCAGAATTAATGACATTATGTCAGAATACCTTAGTTTGCCAGTAGGCTAAAATCTCAGCCTCTTCACAGCTCTTGAATTTATCTATATCTACTTTGATAGCATCAATATCAATTACCTGTGCATCAATCAATCAATCAATCAATCTATACCTAGGAATATAACTGAGCAATTGGCTTTGGCAATGAGAATAAGCTTTCTAAGCAAGATACACGTTTCATATAGAGGAAGAGGACATAACATGTTCTTCTGTACTTTTGTATATATGCACATCTATGCTCTACATGCATTCTTCAGTGGTTCTTCAGCACCCTCACAATGGGGTTGCTTTTTTTTGTAATATACTAGGAGATGTGTATGTGTTTCTTTTCCTGATCTTGATGTTTTGTTTTGTTTTAATTTGGACTAGAGGCCCAGTGCACAAATTTGTGCATGGGTGGGGTCCGGCCAGCTCACTCCCATTGGGGCTAATCAGGCCAAGCCAGTCAGGAGGAGGGGGTGCAGGAGGTTGCCTGGCTGACCCTGCCCCCGATCAGGGTAGAGGGAAACTGTGGGGCAGAGCTGGCCAGGGGATGAACCAGAGGTGGCTGGCTGGCCGGCCCCACCCCCTGGTCAAACTGGTTGGGGGGACAATTTACATATTAGCCTTTTATCATATAGATGATCTGTTCTGCCACTGTTTTTGTATGGATCTCTCGGCTGCTGTGGATAAATAGTGGTGACTTAACTCTATAGGTGTCTTGTGTCTGGGTGAAGTTGAACCCCATTTCTGAAGTTGAACCTTTGAGTCTGTCATCACTTCCTTGGGCTGCCTTGCCTTGTTCAGACTGAACACACTGGACTACAGTATAGGTAATACAGACCTTGCAACCAAGCGGCCAAAAAGCTCTCAGAATGTTAGTACATGGGCTGAGGAAAAAAGATGGCCATATTATAGACTTAATAGTCATTTTTTCTGAAAGTGAAACCTTTCAGACTGAGACCCAGAGTCTCTTTTACCTATTCTTCCCTCTTGGGCTATTCATTTAAATCCCTCACGCTAGAGGTCTTATTTCCTCCCTCAAAGTACTTCACTTTTTTCATTTGAGGAGGAGATTACATCTTTAGTCTTGCAAATCTGGATAGTACTTCAAGATTCAACCAAATGCTGATGGATCTTTCCTTTGGTCAAACCATTTCTGGCTGTTACGAAAAAAATACCTAAAACTGAGTGGCTTGTAAACAACAGAACTTTATTTCTCAAGGTTCTGGAACTGGAGAAGTTGGAGTTTAAAGCAACAGCTTTTCCCGGCCAGCATGGCTCAGTGGTTGTGTAAACATATGAACTAGGAGATCACGGTTCCACTCATGGTCAAGGCACATACCTGGATTGCAGGCTCGGTCTCCAGTAGGGGTCATGCAGGGCCAGCCCATCAATGATGTTCTCTCATTGATGCTCCTACCTCTCTCTCCTTCTCCCTTCCTCTCTGAAATCAATAAAAAGATAAAGAATCAGCTTTGATGGGTGTATGGTGAAGGGCTTCTCCCTGGTTCTTAGGTGGCCATCTTTTTGCCACCTCACATGTCAGAAGAGGGTCAGGGAGCACTATGGAGTCTCTGTCATAACAGCACTAATTCCATTCATGAGACTCTGCCCTCATGACCTAATCATCTCCCAAGAGCCCACCTTCTAACAATATCACACTGAGGGTTAAGATTTCAACACATGAGTTTGGGGGAGACACAAACAGTCAATAGGAGATGGGAAGTGGCATTCATTCCAGTTCTATCTGCCAGTGGAGAGCGGCAGTCTTCAACAAGTTACCTAAGATGCAAACATATCATATCAAGGTCAAAGTTCATATGGAAAAATTTTAAGAAAAATACATTTTTTGGCATTAACCTGGCTTTGATTTTGTTCTATTTTGGAATAATTGATTTTACCATTATTGCGATTAAGAAGAATTTTGTTACTTCCTGGCCCACACAAACCATGCTTGCATTATGAGCAACCCTACTTACTGTAAGTAAATGTCTCTCTCTCTGTCTCCTTTTCTGTTGAGGTGTGATGCTGCCAGTTCTGATTAGAGTCTTTTATTCTTATGTAAGAGAAAAGTTCCATTTCATCCTATTACACGTAGGTTCTCATTTCATCAACTTTACAATTTGTCCTTTGACAACCCTGTTAATTTAATTTTCTGCCACTTTTATACATGTGCTCTCAAGTTCCAGCTATTTCCAACTCCTAAAGTTCCTTGCTGTAAGCTTTTGATCATCTTTATTTTCAAACCTTGGAAAGTGAAATTGTGGATAAGGGGGGCTCTCTATACAGATGTGCGTGTGTGTCTGTGTGGGTAGGTCCTGGTCTTTCTAGGAGAAATGGTTTATCCAGATAACCATTTCTTTATAATTATGCTGACTCCTGTATATGCACATCTGTCTCTATTATTCATGTGTATAAAGATGTATACCTTGCCCTAGCTGGTTTGGCTCAGTGGATAGAGCGTCAGCCTGCGAACTAAAAGGTCCTAGGTTTGATTCCGGTCAAGGGAACATGCCCAGGTTGTGAGCTTGATGCCCAGTGAGGGACATGCAGGAGGCAGCAGATCCATGATTCTCTCTCATCATGGATATTTCTCTCTCTCTTCCGTCCTCTCTGAATAATAAAAAAATATATATTAAAAAAAGATGTCTATCTTAATGTTTATCATAGTAAGAACATTTTCAAGCTGAATAAAACTTCAGAAACTCAGGGAATTTAAATAAAAAGCTCCAAGGAAAAATAATTTTGCCTGAAAAATTGCACACAAATTAAAAGATATATTGTCATGCTCATTGTTGCCTTTTCTGTGAAAAAGTTTTTGTTACACAAATTCATCCTTGAAACAGATCACTTTCCCATAAATGCAACAATTTATATTCTGAATTATCTTTTTAAATTTATACAATAGTTCCAGAATAATGACCAATTGAAACAAGTGCCCCTTATTCTATTTTATACCAAAAAATACTCATTTATACCATTTATCCCTCATGTATATATATATATGGAAACTGATCACACATAAATCCAAATTAAATAAATAATTTGATGCATCTTTAACTTAAAATATGGAGTTCTAAAAACCTTTAAATAAGCTTTAATTAATGTAATATCTTAGCTTACTATTTTCGTAGTAATTATATTGTTTTCCTGAGGTAAAATTGAATAATCATGATAGAATTACTCCTGCACTCCTCCCTCCCACGTTTTTTGATTTAAATAACTATCAGTTAAAATATGACAACTTTTTCTGTTATCATGTTTATAGTCATATTGATGGAGGCTCATTTTATTTACAGAATTATATTGATTTTGCAAGTTCCTAAAAGGCTCTCGGCAAGAACGGTAATGGAATGGATGGAGGCGTTGTCTTGTCGATCAATCAGTGAGAATTTCATGGATTGTAAAGTGAGGACAAATGTACCGAGGTCAGCATTTTTGTTCCTGCTGCTCTTTCTGGAACTGCAGCCAACGACTTATAAGTACTAGTTACATACTTTCTGGAATAGCAAGCGAACGGGAGCACAATACAGCTGAGTTTTCTTGGCAGGGAGTTGCATTCTCTTAACTGCTTTAATTCTGGTGATTGCATTAGGTGCAGCTCCTCTCTGATGAAGTGCTCTCAGCCAAGACCTAGGGATATATCAAATAGGAGTTGATGCCTCATTTCTTTAAGCAGGACTCTCCATGGCAGATATAGGCGTGGATCGACATAATGTAGAAATGAAAAAGCTAACAAATAGTTTCGGTAATATTTTATTATATTTCCTTTAAAGTTATTTCACGGAAGATGGTAATACTGCAGCTACAACCAGGCTGGCATGTGTGTGTGTGTATGTGCACATGTTCACACACAGGCCTATGAATAAATATGTAAATTTGTGTATGTATGTATGTGTGTGTGTATTTATGCCCAAATAAAACCATTCAGAGTCAACACTATTCAGTCATAAGCTGTATAGCAATATTTGATCAATGATAGACTATATATACAACGGCAGTTCACCTAGTACGTGTGATTATAATGGAACTGAAAAGTTCCTGTTACCTGGTTATGTTATAGCCATTGTAATGCATTACTCCTGCTTCTTGTGATGCTGGTATAAATAAGCCTACCATGTTGCCATTTGTATGAAAGTATAATCCAAACAACTATATACAGCACATAGTACTTGATGATGATAATAAACAGCTATGTTACTAGTTTATGCTTTTACTATACTATACTCTTGATGATTATTTTAGAGTATAGTCTACCTACTCAGAAGAAAAGTTTTCTGCAAAAGAGTATGCTGTGTTATGCTGGCAGCAGACTCAAATAACTCCTGTTCACTGTGTATCTTGTGCTTGATTTAATCTCATGTTGTTTTAAAAATTCAGTGCAGCTTAAATGCACAGTGTTTATAAGGTCCATTGTGGTATGTAGTCATGTCCTAGACCCCCACAGTCACTCACTGCTCACTTACTGACTCACCCAGAGCAACTTCCAGTCCTGAAAACTCCATTCATGATAAATTCCCTGTACATGTGCTCAATTTTTATCTTTTATGCCACATTTTTACTGTACCCTTTTTATGTTTAGATACACAAATGCCATTATGTAACAATTGCCTACAGTATTCAGTACATGAACATGCTATATAGGTATATAACATAGGAGCAGTAGATTATACCATATAGCCTAGGCTGTAGTAGGCTATAACATCTATATTTGTGTAAATGCATTCTCTGATGTTCTCACAATGACAAAATTGCCAAAGTATGCATTTCTCAGAATGTATTTCTGTTGTTAAGCAGCATATGACTATATAAACATAGTTGCATCTGATGTTCAACAGTGTAGTAGGAATTTCTATACGCTTTGGAAAATGCAAGCATAATAAGACTGTGATATAGGGAGAGGATGTAAAGATAGTCAACAATAGGGCTGACTTTGTAAGGTGATGGGCCATTGGAGAATCTACAGGAGGGGAAATGGGCTCTATAACCAAAAAAGAAAAAGAAAAACAAAATGAGAAAACAAGTGTCAACCCTCAGTGAAAGTGACCCAGTTTCCTTCTTTGGGGGGTGATGTTATGAAGTTATGTTGTATAACGTTTATTATTGGAATTTGAGACGTGAAAGTTCATAGTCCAACGAATCTGGGAGCAGAGCCAGAGACAGTGGAAAGGCGATATAATAGTGAATGGCTCATCTCAGGCAGAGTTGACCATAAGCTCCTGGCTGTATCCAGGATTTATTGTGTCCAGTGGAATCCTAGGAAACTTAGGAAACTAAGATCTGGTACCCTGAGGTGTTGCAGGCCCACTTAGAAAACTAAATAAAACGTCAGTGACTGCAGATAATAAGTTTTGTAGCTAAGAACATCTAAGAAATTTCTATGTATATTTCAGGTTACAAAGTTAACGTTTGTTGTATATACTATGTTGTTTTTCTCTTAATTATATTATTAATTCATTTGTAAAGAATCTAATATGGGAACATCTGCAATTGATGAGGAAAAAGGTGGGGATGGGACTGGGAAACTGTACTAATATTTAATGGCTCTAAAAACTTGGGAGAACTAAGGAATCATCACACGGATTCTGGTGCTAAAAAGGGCTCTGTTATCTTAATTAAATTATTTGTTCCAGTCTCTTTTGTGCTCCTTATCTCATTGCCCAGTTGCATCTTTTGCCTCTTATAGTCACAGAAACAAAATGTTAGTACATGTCTCCATTTCCCCTGATTTCCCAGTCTAACTTAATAAAAAATAGCTAGATTTCTAGGAAGAGAACATCTTTTTGGAGTCCACTATCTCAGAACACTCTTCCAGGATCTGAGGGTAAATGCAGAGATTAAAAAGGAATTGAACAATTTGAGGACATAGATAATTAGCTTTTTGACTTTCAGACAATTTACATAATCTCCTTAAACCTCTATCATTTTCTTAGGACATGGGATGGTATACTTGGAAATTCCTAAAGTTTAAAGGGCCTGTAATATTGAGAAGGGATAGTGGTAAACTCAGGACCTCTGTCCTAAGGCTTAGAATTTTATATGTGGAAAACTTATAACCCTTCTCATGTAGCACTCTTTTTTTATTTGATTTTGCTATTGAGAGTATTTCCTTTTTCCCTAGATCTCATTAAGTTACATGAAGAGCCCATTTTGAGATGCTGCAAGCATTTAGTGCTTGAAATACAGATAATCTTCATGGGTGTGGTGGCAGTACAATTGGAGAAGGTCTTTCTTGAAAAATAGTAGAAAGGTCTGGCCAGCAAGGCTGAGGATCGACCCATGAACCAGGAGGTCACAGTTCAATGTCAGGTCAAGACAAAAGCCCAGTTTGTGGTCTTGATCCACAGGTGGGGGTGTGGAGAAGGCAGTCGATCAATGATTCTCTCTCATCATTGATGTTCCTATCTCCCTCCCCATTTCTCTCTGAAATCAATAAAAATATATTTTAAAAATATAGCAAGAAAAAAAATGGTAATGTGATGTTGGGAGAAACTCATACATTTATCAATCAGTTTATTTACAGTTGTTTATTCATGTGTTAGTATTTATTTATATTATTTCCATATGAACAAATGTAAACTTACTTTTGTCAACCCTTGTATAATCCAGGGAGACAGCAAACTAAGAATGAGAATAAGGAGTATTTAAAAAAATGACATGGACTCTAGCCTTCAGGAGCCTTTGATGGCCATTGCCCAGGTATTATTGATCTACTGTCAATTGACCTAGGCTTTACTTATCAGTCAACCTGCTGATCTAATTTTTGGCTGTAAATATAAGAGCAAATCTAAACATTAGAAGTGGTATCTTCCAGTATGATTTAATAAACTGGTATTCTTCATTATGCATCTATTTTGTGAGCATTTAGAGTAATTTCCTCACTTATTTATGGGTACAGTGTCAAGTCCCAATTTCTGGTCTTGAGAAACTGATGACCAGACTTCAATTTGTGGTAAATCTACCCACCCAGGTACTATCACCCATGAAGCCTTTGTGTCCAATTCCATTAGAGATCTTTTCTTTCTCAACTTTCTGCCATCCATTTTCTAGTCAAAGAATTTTCAAGTTTGGAGTCTCCTGGTGTACAAATAGTCTTTTCTTATTGAATGTGTATGCAGATCTGCTAGGAGAATCATCAGGTGTCATACATTTTTCTGATAAACAGATGCAGACAATAGCTGGCTGAATGCCTGGGTCAGTGTGCAGTAAGCAAATCTGTCTGATTGACCGGGACCTGCTCTGCATTTGACGGTTGCAGAATACTTAAGTGCTTCGTGCATTTCTATGATAGGATTGTTCAAATATAGAAATTTTTATAGATATCCAGCATAACTGCATTTCAGAATAGGAGAAATATAACTGAGCTTAGGTCTGGATTCCACTAAAACCAGAAGATTTAGCAACTCTCACAGCCCAATTAATTAATCCATTTCCCCATCCTATATTTGTGTTCTCTTTCAGTAGCTAGGATGGACTGACTTCTAGTAAACCCTAGGGGAAAACACTTTATAAATGAATTGATAGTTACATAAATGCAATGCTTGTCAAACCACTAAGTGGTAGGAGCACATTCTCCAAGCTAAGCGCTTCTAAGTTACCCCACACATACTGAGAAATCAAGGGGGCGGGGGCGCAGTGGAATGCAGAGCCATATACATATTTAGCTGACATGTTTTTGTCAGTGGATTCCTTTAACTTTTCTCCAGTCTCTCTGTTTCTTCAATATCTATACATCTACATCTCCAACATTGTAAGAAATAGAAAAATTTCATGGTTTTAATTTTTATGGATAGTAATGATTTTTATACAGAGTGGAATTCCCTTATCTATTTCTGTCAATGGTACTATTGTAAATGAATTGTTGTTTTAAAATTTTTATGGTGAAGGCCATGAATTCTGGAGCAAGATATTCTTATTCTGAGTTTGAATTCATGTTTCCCCAAATACTAGTTTTGGACTTTTAGCAAAATATTAAACTCAGTATGCCTCAATTTCTTTATAAGATGGGAATTAATAATAGGGCCTACTCTGTAGTGTTGTTTTGAGATAAAATTATTTAAAATATGTAAATTGTTTGGAATGGTGCTATATAGTGGTTGGCTTTTATTAATTAATATGTATTTGTTTGGGTATTCAAGCAATTTACAGAGATGTTTCTAAATAATTACATCCTAATTTATGAAAAATTTCTTTCTGCTTATGGATATTAAGTAGCCTAGCCTTTATTCAACATTTATTATTTCTTCCTCCCTCTTTTTGTATTGGGCTATTATAGTTTCATTAATTTTTCTAAGAAAACCTAAATGATTATGTTGAAAATTAACATAACCAAGATTTTTAGGGATTGCAGAATTGATCTGGTAATTTATTAGCTATCCTGATTTATTTAAGAAATATTTTCTTGTAGTTAGTTGCACTACTTGAGTCTGGTCAATACCATTACCTCTGTTTGAACAATAATGCCTGAGGCAAGAGGTACATATGTTTCTGCATAAATTCCTGCCATCATTCATACTATAAAGATATCACACTATAGTTATTTGATATCTGAGAAGATAGTTCTTCATATTTGAGGATTATTATATTGCATTGTGTCACTTACAGAAAAATTTTCTCTTAATCTTTTAGCTTAAGGAACTGAAATGCTATGTAGGATATTGTATTAATGTAAAACAATAGAGGGATTTAATTCGACCCTTAGAATAATTTGTGCAGCTTGTTCCAGTTATCACTCTTCATTTTATACACGCACCGAACCTGAGGCCACGTTTACATGGAGGTTGGCTCACTTTAACCTGTGTCTGTGTCACTTGCAATGATTTCTATCCACATCATGAAAAGCAATTTTAGTAAGTGCTTAACTGAAAGTGATTTACATGCACACACATAGACCACAGGAATACCACTTACACATTCCATAATGCAATAGGCTTTCATAACTGTTTCTCTAGAAAGCACATTTTAGATATCTGCACTAAGTTATAGTGTTCAAAATGTCTGAACTTTTCATCTCTTTCTTTCTCGAGGTGAACAAGAAAAGGTGACTTTTTTCTCCAGTGTATGGAGATATTTTATTTTTTATGCTATTATTGAATTCATGGTGGGCAGCGCAAACAAGTTTAAGATGAGATAAATACTGGAAAAATAAAGATAAAATACTTAACTAAAAGCAGGTTATATTCAGAATCACATTGACAAAATAAAGGTTCAAAACACCATTGTTTTTAAATTAAAAATTATAACATTGAAGCTTTGAAGATAAATAAATTATTTGCATGTCATTTGTGACTAATTTAAAAATAGACATATATATATTTACTTATTTCAGAGAGGAAGAAAGAGGGAGGAAGAGATAGAGAATCATTTATGGGCTTCCTCCTACACTGGGGATCGAGCTCTCAACCTGAGCATGTGCCCTGTCTGGGAACAATTGAACTGTGACCCCTTGGACCATATGTCAAGGCTCAACCATCTGAGCCACGCCAGCTGGGCAGTTATGACTAATTTTATTTAAGTTCATTATACTTTGTAGTAACAAAAACTTGGAAAAATGATCTTTATCTTGTTAAAAACTTTTTTTTACTACAAATACATTTTGTGGACTACGGGGCTTTTGTAATACTATTCATTAGAAAGTAGCAGACAATATAATGTTGAACTCATCTTGAAATTATATGTGAAAAAGATTGAGCAACAGCCAAAAGTTGTTTTTTTCTTAAAGCGTGGCCCGATAGTATACAATAGAGGGGAAGTATCATAATGAGGCAATAAGCTATTTCATTCAAGATTGATGTATTCAAGAAAGAGAGCCTGGGGTTCTACCAAGTTTTATATCATTGCTTTATATTATCCATATTATTGTTTCTGAATCTTTATAAAGAATCTCAGAAGCTTCCAGTTTGGAGCTTGAGAGTCTGCTTTGAAGTTGTTTACTGAAGAAACCAGATGATTGTTCATTTCCCTTTCACTTTGAGGTGATTCTGTTGACATTTGAGAAAACTTTTTACATAAAGGCAGACATAGATACTATGGCACTAGCTCTCTCATGCCTTTGACCCTGAACTCCGAGCTGTATTTGTGTGAATTCTGTGGACATTGAGAAAGAATCCTGTGCACATCAGGGAAAGTTTTACAAATGGGGAGATGAAGTTCCATTAGTGCACTGTTTGCTTACATCTCTGATCTCTTTTATGCCAAGAAAAGCAAGTGTTTTTCATATTATTTGCTTGTATTAAATATTGTAAAGAAGACTGTTTTGGAATCCGCTCTTTTTACTGACTCCGTGGAAATTATTTCCAGCTTGTTGGCTTGTCTAGCATTTCTGACTAATGTTATTTTGATCAAACCTGAAATGTCTACCTTCTTTCTCTCTGATTGCTAGTGTTTGGGGATCTTGGAAGAGGGAGGAAAGTGACTCATTATTTGTTCTCATTCTTTTCTGATCCTTTTAGCTTCACCTTCTTGGCCTTGTGTACTCTACTTGGCGCAGGAAAGGAGCTTTGTGTTCTGACCATTGGAAACAGTCTTGATATGTTTTAAACATGTTATAATCTTCTGGGACTGTCTTGCCTAGACAGGATTTAACAACATTGGTTTGAATTCTTGTGTCTGTGTTTGAGTTTAAAAATTACTTGGAAGAATCCACTTTGTTAAAGTAATGCTTTGGTTTGGCTTCAGTGTTACAGGGAAGAGGCATGATCTATATTGCAGACTCAGAAAGCTGTTCTCTGGTGGTCTTGGGATTAGCTAGAAACTTTCACATCCCAGAATGGACCCCTTCCCCATTCTGAATACTGATAGTCCTCATGCCACTTCCTGTTCTTTCTTATTTCAATTGCATTCCCAATTCTATTAAACTAGAGGCTCAGTGCACAGATTCATGCACTGATGGGGTCCTTTGGCCTGGCCTGTAGGGATCCCTTGAGGGGTCCTGGATTGCAAGAGGGTGCAGGCCAGGCTGAGGTACCTCACTGGTGCACAATTGGGGCTGGTGAGGGACCGCAGGAGGGCTTCAGGGCATGTCCGGCCCTTCTTGCCCAGTCCTGATTGGCCAGACCCCAGCAGCAAGCAAACCTACTGGTAATAGTGTCTGCCCCCTTGTGGTCAGTGCGTATCATAGCTACCGGTCAAATGGTCAGATGGTCAAATGGTTGAATGGTTGAATGGTTGCATAGGCATATATATATATATACTAGAGACATGTTGAAGGAAGATTCCTGCAAGAATAGAGCTTCCTGCAGCCTGAGCAAAGCTCCCTCTCTTCTCTGATGCCTTGCTCCCTTCTCCACTGCCTTGCTCTCTCCTGTCTCTGCTGCCTCGCTCCCTTCTCTGCTGCCTTGCTTCCTTCTCTGTTGCCTCCCTTCCTATTCTCTCTCTGCCTTGATCCCTCCCTTCTCCCCCCACCCACAGTTTTGCTCCCTTCTGCAGTGCTTGGCTTTCTTCTATGCTGTCTTCTGCAGGCAGATATACAAATGAGCCGCCATCTTGGTTGGGTTAATTTGCATACTTGCTCTGCTGGGCTTGTGGGCATGGCTTGTAGGCATGGTTTGTGGTGTAGTGAAGATATGGTCAATATGCACAAAATTCATGCACTGAGTGGGGGAAGGGGCCCAGTCTGCATCTGCATCGTCTCCCTCAGGGGGTATCCAACTTCCAGCAGTCAGACATCTCTCTCACAATCCAGAACCATTGGCTCCTAAGCAATCACCTGTCTGCCTGCCTGATTGTCCCTATCCCCTCTGCCTGCTGATCTGATTGCCCCTACCTTACTCCCCTGCCAGCCTGGTCATCCCTATCTTGCCCTCCCCTGCAGGCCTGATCACTCCCAACTGCCCTCCCCTGCTGGCCTGATAGCCCCCAACTGCCCTCTGCTATTGGTCTGATCACCTCAAACTGCCTGTTTTTTGGCCCCCAGTCTGGCCTCCCTTTGGGGGCACCACCCCCATTATCCCACTGCTGCCACTCCTCACCTGAGCCTCAGCCCTTGCAGCTGCTACAGATTTGTCTGGAAGGATGTCCAGAAGACAACCACTCTAATTAGCATATTACCCTTTTATTAGTATAGATGTAACAACTGGACAAATTTGCTAATTAAAAAGACAAGATTCCAAAGCAGGACATCTTTCTGCTGGTAGACATAATATCAGTATTTTCTCATTATAGTAGGGAGTTCTAAAACTTTTTGATCTTCACCATGTAAATTATGGAAAATATTATTGATTGCTCGATTGGCACATTTTATCTGCAAAGGGCCAAGTGGTAAATATGTTAGCTTTTGTAAGCCACACAGTCTGTCACATCTACTCAACTGTGCTGTTGTAGTGGGAAAGGAGCCACGGACAGGGGGCAAACAAATGAGTGTGGCTCCAGTTTGATAACACGTGGCCTAGCCCAGTGGTTGGCAGTCCACGGTTTGCTTTTCTGTTGACTAATGAGTTTGCCGACCACTGTCCTAGACTCTCGATTCCAATAATTACAGGCTATTGTTGTTCCTTGTGATTAAGCCCCTATAGGTTAGGTTTGCAACCTATTTCTGAACATTGCAACACTAAAGGAAATCTGTTAGGACCCCTAGTAACTATTTTTCAGGAGAAAAAAAAGTGGGTTCCTTAGGCAACTACAATATGAAGATGTGACTATTTCACATCTGTTAAGACATAATGATGACAATAGTGATAATTTGGGCTAACTTCAAGCAACTCATTACATCCTCAAATCTGCAACACACATTGTTACCACCTTTTTTTTTTTTGGTAGAGATTTTTTTATATTTAAGAATGGACATTTTTAATGGGTTTGAGAAGCAAACAAACTTGCAGCAAAGATAAAGCTTAGGGCTGCAGAAGCCTAATTAAGAATCTCATGAAAAGCCTATCTCTTAAAAAGCTATATTCTTAAAATATATCATTGTAAAATAATACCTTTTTCAAAATCTCTAAGAGAATGTAGCACTGACACTTATTGTAATTTTTATAAACGTAGAAGAGTATTTTCTAAGATTTAAGAAAATCGATAGCATAGAATTTAATTTAAAAGTTGGTGATTTTTTTTTGCAGAGAATTTATAGATTTTTCAGAGGTTTATTTATTACAGAGGTTCATGTACTTATATACATACATACAATATCCCTTAATGAGAAAATTGATACAGTGCATCTCACAGAGTCATTTATGAGGGGTGAAGCCACATAAGTCAGCTTCCAAATAGTCATATTTATGGGAATTACTTTCTTTTCTTCAATTCCTTTCTTGTCCAAGAGGTATTACTATACATTTATACCATACATATTTTTTTTTGCATCTTAAAACTCATTGAGCAATTTAGTTGCTGACATTGAAAACCTTTTTATTAACCCCCCCAGATATCTTAGTGCCAATAGTCACTAACTAATGGAAATTTATTTCAAATCTATCTTAGGCTTAAATCTTAATTTGGAATTTGGGCTATCAAATAAAAAATATTGAGATGGAGTCCCCTTTCTCACTCGTTAATCATGTGATAAGGGCACCCATTTATTTTAAAAGCAAGCTCTGTTGCCTGGAGTGAAGAGTTTTGCTTTTAATAACAGGCCTTCCTGCTTTCCAATTAGAGAATGCATTTTTTCCTTGCTGAACATTCTGTTTGAATTTGTTTCCCTGTTCTGTTTAATTTCTTTCTGATTTGTAAAAGTAAAACATGACCATGAGAGTCAGATTTTGGATTCAGCCTTAATGACATTTGAAGGGAAAAATAGGACAAGGATAGCTGTGGTCTTCAGATGAATTGTTCTCTTGCCCTCTCTCGTTTATTGCTGTTCTGTCTAGCAATAATTGGCAATAACTGTCAGACTCAGGAAAAGGGGTCTCGCACTGGATGTACCATCCTCATGTGCATCCTCTTGATACCTAAATGCTGACGGGAAACCTTCCTGGAGATGCACGCACAGTTGCTGCTGTGGCATTGATGTTCTAGCCCAGTGGTCAGCAAACTCGTTAGTCAACAGAGCCAGATATCAACATTACAGTGATGGAAATTTTTTTTGAGAGCCAAATTTTTAAAAATTAAACTATATAGGTAATTACAGTGTTATTAACTTAATCAGAGTACTCCTAAGCTGGACTTGGTTAACAACTTAAGGGGCCAAACAGCTGCATGTGGCTTGGGAGCCGCAGTTTACCGACAACTGTTTTAGCCAATAGATGTTACATGTATACTAAACATTTATAGGAGATTTGAAGTTTGATTGAAGAGAAAATTCCACTCCAGTCTGCTTTGATGGATCTTATATTTTTCCACATGAAAATTTATCTTTTGCTTATGGACAACGTGTAATATCATCTTTCAACTATCTTGAGCTGTTTTAATCCTATAAAGTCTATACAGGCATGGGGAGTCTCAAACTAGGTTGCATTTTACCTTTCGGTGAGAATATCAACTCAGTTACACCATGCAAGAATTCAGAGTTTCTCCAGTAGAACTGTACATCCTTTGTAAAGTTAACACCATCAGTGTCCTAAGTGGCTCTCTAATAAGTTAAGTTGTCCTTTGGTGGAAAGCTGGTTGTCTGGGATGAGACAAATGCATGTACTTGTGTAGGTGTCCCTGTGAGTGCATATGTGTAAACAATCAGTATCAGATGATGGTGAATGTTTTGATGACATGCAATGAAATAGCTTATAGAATGGTTTGGATGCATGAATAATCCATTCTACAGTAAGTAACATGGCAGCACAAAACCAAAACCTGGCTTTTGGCCCCCACTTTATAACCTCACAGTAGTCTTGCTCTGAAGGCTGATTGTCCTCTAGAGCATTGACTATAAAATGATAGGCTTGAACAGAATGAATAAATCTATGTTTGTATTGCACAATAAATCACCCCCACAAGCTCTATGGCTTGAAGCACAGCTATTCATTGTCACAAAGATCTGAGTTACGAAGTCTGAGCAACTGAGTCCTCTCCTCAGAGTCCCACTAGACTGAAATCAATGTGTAGGTTGCTGCTGTATTCTCATTTGGTGCTCATAGTCTTTTTCTAAGGCCATTGATATTGTTGACAGAATTCTGTTCCTTGCAGTTATAGAAATAAAGTCTATTTAATTCTGGATACAGGCCAGGAGTTTCTATCAGTTCCTAGAGGCCTCGCTCAGCTCCTCACCCTCTCACCTTCTCAAAACACGGCAGCTTATTTCTTCAAAGCCAGAAAGAAAATTCCTCTCCAGTCTGCTTTGATGGATCTTATCTGATGTAACATGATTGAGAACAGATACCCGTCATATACACACGTCTCATCTACATTCAAGAGGAGGGTACACCAGGAAGGGAGAAGCTTAGGGACCATCTTAGAATTCTGCCTCATGCATAAACTTATTCATAGGCAAGATGTTACAATAATTATGACCCCCCATAAAGTCTAAATAGACATGGGGAGTCTCAAATCTACTTCTGAGCTCATTTAGAACATTGGCAGATGTCTGTTGCACGTGACTGCAGGATTGAGGCCCCTCTTTCTTTCTTTGTTGGCTGTTGGCTCGGGTCATTCTCAGCTTCTGGCAGCTGGCAAATTTCTTGGCTCAGGGCTATCTTCCTCTATTTTCAACCCATTCTGGTGGGGTGAGGCATTCTCATGCTTTAAATTTACTTGGCCTCCATTTTTGCTTCATATCTTCTCTGCCTCCCTCTTCTGCTGTATATCTATGACTGACTCTTCTGACTTCTTTGCATTTAAGGGCTCATGTGACTATATTGGGTCTACTAGGATAAATCCAAGATAATTTACATATTTTTAGGTCAGCTGATTGGTAACCTTAATTTTATGTACAGCCCTTTCATAGCAGTAATTAAGTTACTGTTTCATTGAATAACCAGGGGATGAGGACTTTGGGGGGACATATTTAGAATTCTGCCTGTCACGTACTTTATAGTTTAATTAATTGACAAATGCTGATGGTATGTTTTCAATGTTTACTATTCTGCATTAAGTATGGGAAACACAAAAGTGAGAATGATGTATTTACTGTTCTCTAAGAGCTTAAAGTTGACAGGAGAAAAAGTCAAGTCCTTCTAAGAAACGGAGTGATAGAGATATGCAGAGCTATCCCTTGGGAAGGATATGAGAAGCAGACTGGGATGATGGGCAGGCCCATGGACATCACCAATCACAGGGCATATCTGTGACCTAAAGGACGTTCTTCAATTAATACTGGGGAAGGAGACAATTGGAAAGAGCATTCTTACAAATCTGTACTGTGAAATAACCTGTGATAGAGAATTAGACTGACATATTTATTGTCTAGTGTCCTATGGATACTAGAGGGGACTGTTTATAATACCCCTGCTCCCCACCAGAATTCAGAATCAAATGAGAGATAAAAGTCAAGTTGAAGAGATGAAAATATCACTGATATAATTGATAAATCTGATATCAGATATCAGCTAATAAGTCAGATTTACCTAGTCCCAGTCCCCAAGTTTGCTAAGTGTCCTGTCTTCCCATTAGATAACCTGTCCTTGTAATTCCTATGGCACAGAGTAATCCAGAATTTATGTGCCTTGTAGATATACTGGCTGCTTTCTCTGCAGGATTTTTACACATTCCCTTCTTGATAGGAGGAGCAAGAAGTGTTATTCTAGTTGGACTTTCTCCACTGTGAATCATGGGCCAGGAGAGAAGAGGTTCTTCCCTACTCATTCTGCAAACTTTTGTCTTTAATTGGAGACAAATAGTATCCACCCTCAACATATCATCCAGGAATAATTTTAATTTAAATACAGTAAAATAGAACACCAAGAAAGAACTTTGAGGTTTTTAGAGAATCCTTCTGGTATAAAAATACAAGACCACTGAGTTGAGCTAAATCATGTTACTCATGGAACACTTCAGTCAGCCAGTGAGTTATCAGGCCGTCTTCTGTGGTTGGCTCCCACACAGGTTATCCGCTTTAGGAAGACAGCCAAGGAAACAATGATGTTGACTACAATTGTTCTTTCAAAGCCAGCCTTTAGGCTGCAGTACTTCAGTCCTGGGAGGAGGCTACTGATTCAATTCTAGGCCTTTTGAACCTAGCTTACATTGTTAAGCAGTGCCAGAATAAGGCCATTTATATTAAATCGCTTTAAAGTCTCAGGGGGTCATCAGTCCACTAAAAGGAAATCCTGGAATCAAGTAATTTAAAGGCATTATGAGCACGGAGAACTTTTAAAGTCATGTCAGAGGCCAAGTGCGATGACTGCGGAGCTGACTATGGTGTTGGGTCCTCAGAAAGTAACTGGGAGATTCTCAGATGAAATATGGCCTAACAGACTGCTTTTGACCCTGGATTCTCGGAGGAAACCAAAGTTACTCCATCTAGAAGATTTGTTGAAAACTTTGTATGGGTAAAAAGACTTTAACAAGCAAATTATTTTCAATTAATTTATCTTTGAAAGAAAAATAAAGTGCTTCAATGAAAAAACTAGCAATGGCCTCAAAGTCAGGGGTTAAAAATGTTTATTGTATTTTATTTTCCAAAAATAAAAATCGCCACCCATACAACTGGTAAAGCAGAATTTGTAGGGATCTGATTTTAAAGTATACTTTCTGTGTCATTGTGGTATCAGGGAAGTTTCATACTACCCATGGATTTGTGGTTGTTATTCTTGTTAAATTTAATATGAGCATCATATGAAAATGTTTGGTTATGGTTAGTCTGCTTGTTCTAGTGACTGTAGCTGTGAAACAAACCAGTCCAAACTCAGGCATATCAAACAAGCTTTTATGGTGCTCATGGCTTCTGTGGGTCAGGAATTTCTAAAGTGCACAGTGAGGCTGACCTATATGTGCTCTCCATATCTGGCATCTCACCTGAAAGACTCAAATGCTCAGAGAGAGGGGTGGTAACTTGATGGTTGAGGCCTAGTCATCTAGCGGCTTGTTTACTCACATGTAGCCCCTGGGCTGGCAGGATTCAGAGTCTAGAATGCCATCAGGTATGCCTACCTTTGGCATTATTTGGTGGCTTGACTTCCTCACAGCATGGCAGCTTACCTGTAAATTCATGATTCCAAGTGTGTTTCAGTGACCAAGGTGGAAGCTGCCTCAGAAACCATTTGGTGCCACTTCCCTGACTGCCACCGCCTCTGTTGGTTACAAGCTAGTCATACGCCTGCTCACATTCAAGGGGAGTGGATATAGGTACTGTCACTCAGTTGGAGGAGTGCCAAGGTCATATTGTAGAAGCAAGGATGTGTGAAATGGAAGATATGTTGAGGCTATTTTTGAAAGTGCAATCTGTTGCAATGTTTATGGTGCGTATTTATTATCCATTTGAGGGCATCTTTCTAGCTGCAGTCTGTCTTACTTACCTGTCATTATACATTTGGGAACTATTAAGAAAAAATATTGGTGGTCAGAAAAGAAAAGAAAGTACATGTTTTAATAACAGTAATGAGAAAAACAAATATTAAATTGAAAAATGCAATGCTACTTTCACTTGTCAGTTTGCTAGTAACATTATAGATATATTTCATTAAAAAATTCATTCATATATATCTCTATGAAGACTTTATTTCTCTTTATGCAGGCAAATTGTGTCAGCCAAACAACAGATGGCCTGCCCATAATGCAGTTGGGTAGATATTCTCATTTGGGCTATAACATGTAAATAAAATATGTGAATAAAATACTATCTCATCAATTGCTATAATTACTGGATAAAGTCCAATATGTACATGAGTCTTTAGTAGTTATGTGTTATGTTGGCTAGACCTAATCCTGGACGTTTGGTTTGCAGTAACACTATTTTGCTAAATTTCAGATTATTTCACTCTCTTCAATTTGATATTATCAAGTGGTCATACACTGTATACTTTTCTGTAAATAGAAATTATGTATAAGGTTAATAAAAGTACTTTATTAAGTCTTAATTTCTGGTTTCACAGTTTTTAAAGCTTATATTGCCAAAATAAATGCACATAATAGGTGTATCATATAAGAGATTCGAAAACTGAAAAGATATTCCAGAAAAGAAGTGGGGGGAAAGTCAATAATAAATTGGAACATTAGTAGAACTATTAAGATGATTCTACAGTGTGGCTTTTAAAATTTGTTTATATTTTATTGATTTTTTACAGAACGTAAGGTAGAGGGATAGAAAGTCAGAAACGATGAGAGACATCGATCAGCTGCCTCTTGCACGCCCTCTGCTGGGGATGTGCCCGCAGCCAAGGTACATGCCCTTGCCGGAATCGAACCCTGTACCCTTCAGTCCACAGTCCGACACTCTATCCACTGAGCAAAACCGGTCTGGGCTCTACAGTGTGTTTTATTTGAGGGTTTATTTCAATCACATAACACTCTAAGAGGTTTTTGTTTTTATGAAAATTCAGGTGTTCATCATTAGATGAACAGATACTAGAACTAAGCTGTTTTAAGTTGTGGCAGTGAAAATGATCTTAAGACAGTTCCTCTTTTTCATGACTGAGGACACATTCAGGGTTGGACATACCATAGATTTTGTGTAGATTATGTTCTTTCTTTCAATCTTGAATACTGTTCGATCACTCTTACATTCTCTATCCAACTCCCCCTGTTTCAATAAGATCGCCCCTTTTACCATCTGCCTGGAGCCATGAAAAGCGGCAGCAGAAGGTGCTACATATAAAAAACCCTCATTGCTGTTGCTTCACTAGGCCTAAGACAGAAACACAGATTATTCAAAACACTCGAGGAGACAGACGCTCTGGTGTTACTTTGCACCTGCATCTCCCATTTACATTTTCTACTGACGTCATCCACATGCTCAGGTGGTATTGATGGGAAAAATTACATTTCAAGAAAAGCAAGCATCAGAACATGTATTTACTATTGAATTTTATTAGTGTATTGTGCATCTAGACAAATCGAATGTAGCATCTTTTACAAGTGGACTCATTTTCTTTTTTGCATGTGGGCAGTGTGTTCTGGCTTTTGTTTTCTGTGCTATTTCTTAAATGTGATTCTATTGTCCAGAGAGCTCATGTATTTTCATTCAAAGCAGCAATTCTCAACTGCAGGCGATTTTGACCCAGGGGGACAGTTGCCAATATTCTAGACATGTTTGCTTGTCACAGTGAAAGGGGAGTGCTAATGACATCAAGTGGGTAAAGGCCACAGAGGCTGCTGCACACACAAACATTGGTGTTTGAACAGGGTCTGATGGCTCTCTTGCTGTTCCGAGGGTTTTGCGGCCATGGGACTATTGATAGTTTGTTCTGGATAATTCTTTTTTTGGGGGGAGAGGGGCATTTTCTTGCCCTGTGCAGGACTGGCATAGAAGGGTGGAAATGGTGAAGATTTAATATGGGAACTTTTATTTTGTTCCATCACCATTTAAGGTTTGCTCTTTTGAGATAATTGTTATTTTCTTTTTTCAAAAGAAGTATGATCAGACATAGAAACCCTTAGTATTTTGGGGGACAATTTAGATTATTATTGAGTTGAATTTTCATATCAATGACTTGATTGTTAACTATGACTTGATTTAAAACATAGACACACATAAACACACACAGCATTGTATGCTAGACATGTAGCAATAAAACTGGGGAGGGGGAGATAAAAACAAGAGGACGGTTTTTGAGACCCTCCTGTATTTGGGCATTGTGTTCAGTATTGTGGTAAGCACAATAATACCCTCCTCCACAAGATGTTCAAGTCCTTACTCTCAGAACCTGTCATTTCAAGAGATCCAAGGGGCTTTTTGTATGTGATTACGTTAAGGGCATTGAGATGGGAGTATACAGGTGGGCCCAGTCTAATCCCACGAAACCTTAAAAACAGAGCATCTTTCCAGGCTTAGTCAGACGACCAGATGGCTAGAGGTGTGAGAACGACTTGACGTGTCCAGGCTGATCTTGAAGATGGAGGAAGGGGGCCATGTGCCAAAGAATAGGCATATCCTATTCCACATTTATTTATCCAGTCTGCTGTTGAAGGATATTGTAGTGTTTAAAGTGTTGGGCCATTAAAAATAGTGCAGCTATGAGTGATTTTATATATGACTTTTGTGCACATATGGAAGTAAATATTGATTGAATAGATGAATTATTATAAGGCAGCTAAAGTACTTTACTCTCATTTTAATAGTGTTTCTAAATGAGCAAGTATCAATGTTTTTTTGTGGGTTTTTTTTGTTGTTGTTGGAGGGGGAAATCAAGTAGTTTCTCCAAACACGGTGTTTTGAAACATTAGTTCAAAAGCATCTTAATGGGTGTCACTTCTTCAAATAGTTTCATACCTTAGAAATTCTGAATTGTACACAGCGAGGCATTTTCGTTTTTGTTCTTAGTTATGCTGTAGGATTTCCCCCCAAGCTTTAACATGCTAATGTGAATTGTGTTTCTCCTAGAGAATGAATGTGAAAGACACTGTATCTGGAGTTTGTTTGTTTTGAGTAGGATTTAGATAGGGACCAACATTCCATTAGGCTGTCTTCTTTCTTACTACACAGATGCTGGATATATTTGCAAGTGAAATATTATTTCTCTTTTGGTAAATTACTTAAACTTAACAGTCTCAGGAGGATGCAAATATTGTTTGGACAGTAGTCCATTTACTAACTTGAATCCTCATGTTGAGTTTTTGTTTGCTTGTTTGGGGGTAGCTTAAATTTTTTCAAGTATTATTTATGCTCAGTGACAAAGTGTACTTTATAGGGCTTCTCTGCACACACAGGTGTTCTGTGCTAAAAATGCTGTCTCTCGCCTAAACCGGTTTGGCTCAGTGGATAGAGCATGGGCCCAAGGACTGAAAGGTCCCCAGTTGGGTTCCGGTCAAGGCTGCAGGCACATCCCCAGTAGAGGATGTGCAAGAGGAAGCTGACCGATGTTGCTCTCTCATAGATGTCTCTGACTTTCTATCCCTCTCCCTTCCTCTCTGTAAAAAATCAATAAAATATATTTAAAAAAAAATAAAAATGCTGTCTCTCTAAAAGAGAAGCCTCAAAACTCAGCCAGATTGGCGATCACTCAGATAGGGCTAAGCGCATGCTATCATTGGGACTGATCTGGGTGTAATTAATGCTTCAAAAGTAGGAGCAACTTCATTTCAATTCCCTTTTCAGCTTTATTCTTAGCAGCACGACAGATTAAATGCTTGCAGAAGAAGTTGTGTCTATTGTACATCTTAAGGGAATTAAATTTTAATTACCAAATGCATTAAACCTGTATATTAATTAAGTGGTTTTGGGTTGCAGCGCTTCGGGCATCAGCACTTTTCCCGATGTTCCATTTTGCTGACTGCAGTCTGAGGGAAGCCTGTCCCAGACAGAGGCAACAGGGCCCGGGCTGCCAAACAGCACGGGGGCCAAGCAAAAGGGCTCGCACCCCAATTAAGTTAAAAGTCTCTGAGCTGCTTCTGCATTCCAGATGGCAAGTAAATTCAAATCTACGGGAGAGATTTAATTAAGAATACTTTGATTTCAAGCATGAAGCCAGGAATCCAATCTAAAGCAAGCACACACAAAAAAATACAGTGGCACTTAAAAATGACTCTTGTACAAATAGGAATCTAAATCACTGACAAGAGAACTAAGATGGCGGCAAAGATGAAACACCTATCTTGCCGTCATAATCAGCAATTTTAATACAACAACTTAACGAAGGAACAAACACCGTCCAGAATCACCAGAACGCTCGCCGAGTGAAAATTCCACAAATAAAAGTAAAGATAAGACACTGTGACCCGGAGAACCGCGGTGGACAGCGTTGAAAGATTCGCGTGCAGAGAGAGGTTTGGAGTGCGCGCGGCGGAGAGGGCGGGCGGCTGAAAACCGGCCAGTTTTCTCAAACGGGGAGACAGGGGCGTCCCACTGGACAGATTCTCCAGCTCTGGGCGAAGTCCAGAGAACCCACTATCACACGGGGTGAAAACTGGACAGTGGGAGGGCACGCCGAAGCTCGGGTGCTGCCGGGTCTGCCGGCTTGTGGAGAAGGCAGCTCGCGCGAACAGCTCGGCTGCGTGACGGCGCAGAGAGCGCACCGCGACTTGTCTCTCATTCGGAAAACCGTCAGTCTGCTTTGTTTTACGACCCTGGGTGAGACATTGCGCATGCAAAGTCATTTGGGGACAGTCTGAATTCCCCGGCAGCCGGTGCAGCTCCACAGCGGCTCTCTCTCAGAGGTACTGGCAGCCATTGTCCCCGGCACAGAGCCCCTGGGGCCGCATAGGGTGGAGCTAGCGCTGTCTGCTTGGCCCGGAGACTCCGCCCACCCAACCTGAGCACAGCTGAGCTTCACAGACAATTGGCCTGGAGGTCAAACCCTCCCAGGGCTAACAACAAAAAGCTGGGTTTAAATTCAAAAACACTGAATACAACCCATAAAGGATTGCAGTAAGAGTACCCACCTCAGGTAACTGGGGAGACTGAGCCACTGTCCCTTTGAGGATATCCACCACATAAAGCAGTCACCATGCAGAGACATGGAAAGAAATCAGGTGTGAAAGAAATGGAGGAGAAAAGACGACAAGACATAGAGTTCAAAACCACGGTTATAAGGCTTTTCAAGAGGCTCCTACAAAAGGCCGATCAACTTAATGAGAATAACCAGGAAATAAACAAGACCAACCAGCAAATGAATGAGATTTACAAGGAGATGAATGATACTTACAAAGAAATGAATGAGACCCTCAGGGAAATGTACAAGACCTCTGAGGATACGAACCAGACCCTCACAGATAAAAAAAAGGACCAACTAGAAATTAAGCATACACAGACTGAAATAAAAAATATTACACAAAGTCCTAAAAGCAGTCCAGAGGGCCACAAGAACCAAGTTAAAGATTTGAAATACAAAGAACCAAAATCCACTCAGCTGGAAAAGCAAGAAACAAAAAGAATTCAGATAATTGAAGATAGCATAAGGGGCCTCTGGGACAACCTCAAGCAAGCCAACATCAGAATTATTGGGGTGCCAGAAAAAGAGAGAGAGCAAGTTAATGAAAGCCTACTTGAAGAAATAGTGACTGAAAACTTTCCCCACCTGGTGAAAGAAACTGACTTAAAAGCCCAAGAAGTACACAGAACCCCAAAATATAGGAATCTAAAGAGGACCACACCAAGACATATCATAATTAAAATGCCAAGAGCAAAAGATAAAGAGAGAATATTAAAAGCAGCAAGAGAAAAACAGTTCGTTACCTACAGGGGAACACCCATACGATTGTCAGCGGATTTCTCAACAGAAACGATGCAGGCCAGACGCGAGTGGCAAGAAATATTCAAAATAATGAAGAGCAAGAATCTACAACCAAGATTACTCTATCCAGCAAAGCTATCATTCAGAATTGAGGATCAGATAAAGTGCTTTGCAGATAAGAAAAAGCTAAAGGAGTTCATCACCACCAAACCAGTATTATATGAAATGCTGAAAGATATTCTTTAAGAAGAGGAAGAAGAAAAAGGTAAAAATATAAATTATGAACAACAAATACACATCTATCAACAAATGAACATAAAACTCAAGTGAATTGATAGGCTGTTGAACAGGATAGACTGGTGAATATAACAGAAACATGGACATATAGAGGGAATGGACTGACAATTCTTGGGGAGAAAAGTGTTGTTGAAAGTACAGCAAGGGATTGGACAAAAATCTTGCAACAATGGGAGAGGACATTGGGGAGGGGGAGGTGAGGGCGGAGGGTGGGATAGGTACAGGGTGGAGGGAAGATATAGGGGGATAAAAAAGGGGAAACAATGTAATTAATAAACTGAACAATAAAAAAAAAATAAATCACTGACAAAACTCTGGGATCTGATACCCAATCCCACTCCTCATGCTGTACTTTTTGTTCTCCAGACAACACAGAAGTTTGGTTCTTTGGGTTGGGGTAGTCACCTCAGGTTTCGTTCTTGGTTAAAAGAGAAGGCTTTAGAATCAGACGCATCTGGTTTCAATGCTAGATTTGGCAACCACTGAGTGAGTGATTTAAGATCTCCCTGAGCTTTCACTTCCTAAAATGTTGGAGGAGCATGATGCCTATGTCATAGGATTGTGGCGAGGATTGAAGAAGAAATATGCTGGAGATTCTAAGTGTATAGCATTAGTCTTGTTTTTTTTTTTGTTTGTTTGTTTGTTTGTTTTACAGCTGCCAACTTGCCTATCCAACCTCTTACTTGCTATCTCTAATTATATTATTTATTTATTTATTTATTTATTTAAATATATTTCATTGATTTTTTACAGAGCGGAAGGGAGAGGGATAGAAAGTCAGAAACATCAATGAGAGAGAGACATCGATCAGCTGCCTCTTGCACGCCCCCTACTGGGGATGTGCCCGCAACCAAGGTACATGCCCTTGCCGGAATCGAACCCTGGACCCTTCAGTCGGCAGTCGGACGCTCTATCCACTCAGCCAAACCGGTCTCGGCATTAATTATATTTATAATAGGCATCTCAAATGTACACTGTCTAAAACAAAGCTGTTGATTATTCCTAGGACAGAAATCCTTTTAGTGATGGTTCCATCCAACTGGCTACTCAGGCCCCAAATCCATGAGTTACCATTATTCCTCCCTTTTTATCACCTCACACAAGCACTTCTGTTAACTCTGCCTCTGATACGTACTTTGGATAAGCCCACTCATTTCCATACCCATTTCCATTGCATTATTCTGTGTTTCTTAAGCTTGGTACTATTGATATTGATATTTTGGACCAGATAATGCTATATTGTGGAGGATTGTCCTGTGTTTTGGAATATGTTTAGCAGCATCCCTGGCCTCTACCCATGAGATGCCAGCAGCCATTTCCAAATTGTGAAGTCACAGTGTCTCCATACATTGACAGTTGTCCTCTGGGGGCAAAGTCAACCCCTGTTAAGAGCCACTGCATTTGTAGAAGTTATTATTATGATCTTTTGGCCCGTAAAATTAGTCATCACCAAGTCCACTTGGGGTATTTTACATTTTATTTTATTTTTGCGGATTCATTTACATTTTGTTATCTATGATGGAATTCATCATTTCAAATAGAGGTAATTCTGCCTCCCTTCAATCTTTAAAATTTTTTAATCTTCACTTTATTATTTACTCTTATATCTGTTGCTGCCTTAAAAATACATAAAAACTTAATTGTTTAAAACAGCCACAACACATTTTGCTCAAGCATCTGCAATTTGGGCAGGAGTTGGCAAGGACATCTCATCTCTTCTCTACTCATAGCAACAGAAGTGGCTAGAATTCTGGTCAACATGGTGGCTGGCTTCCAAGAGTGAGTGTCCCAAGAGAGAAAAAAACCAAACTGCCTGACAAGGACCTACCCTCAGAATTCATAGAGTGTCACATCTATAGTCTTCATCTAGAGTGTCACAAAAACCTACCAAGTTTCAAGCACAGGGAAAATAATTTCTACCTCTTGATGAAGGAATGAGAAGGTTCTGGAAGCATGTATAGATTGAAATGATTACTATGGCCTTTTTTTGTGAATATGACCTGCCACATTACTTCAAAGTGAATATTAAATTGGAAGTTAAGTTGGAAGTTCTGTTTTGTTAACTTTGCCGCAAAGAAAACTAACATAACAGAACAGCAATTTTCACTCAGTGTGCTACAAGAATTTTTAAAACATGCAATATTTGACTGTTTAGTCAGGGGCACTGACCTCTTTTCACTTAGATTGTCAGATTTTAAAAAATGACAACAGTTAACATAACAATAGCCATATGGTGTGAATGGATAAAAATTATATTTTTTGTCAGTTTGGTGAATACATATTTTTGGGGTACCACAGAATGATAGTAATTAGTTTAAGAGTGCCATGAGATGAAAAAAAGTTGAAGATCACTGGACTAGGAAATGGGACTTCTGGAAATTTATTCCTCCACAGAGCAATAAGAACACTAACAAAATTTATCAAAATCAACTTTCAGAGAGCAATAAGAACACTAACAAAACTTCTCAAAATCAACTTTCAGAACTCTGGAAGTAACCAAACGCACTAATTTGAAAGAAAGAGAGAAAGGAAGGAAGGAAGGAAGGAAGGAAGGAAGGAAGGAAGGAAGGAAGGAAGGAAAAAAAGACACTCACAGAAATTGTCTTTGTTTGACCTAACTTAGAAAGCTCTCAGAGCAAACAGCCTTTCTTCTAAATTTTTGTCAGATAAAAAAAAAAGTCAGTTGTAATTGTATAACACCATACCTGCTTAAGTCACAAACAATAATCAGAGCATACGAGAGGCTTAAAATGGGGAGGGGAGGACTTAAAAGGAAAATCTGTGGGATGAGATTTGTCGGGAGATTTGTGTGTGTGTGTGTGTGTGTTTTATTATTATTGATTGAAGTATTACGTATGTGTCCTTATTCCCCACTCCCCTGCTCATGCGCTCATCCTACTGGTGTCTGTGTCCATTGATTATGCTTATATGGATGCATGCAAGTTGTTCGGTTAATCTCTCCTCCTTACCCTCCCCCTCCCCTACCTACCCTCTGAGGTTTGACAGTCTGATCAATGCTTCTCTGTCTCTGGATCTGTTTTTGTAGGGAGACTGGAAAAACTCGGAAATATACTTGAGAGTCCAGAAAGTCATGAAAATATGGTCACATTGAGAAGCCCCTGATCTCTCATCTGTAGCTTACCTCAAGGATCTACACAAGCAAGAAGTAAGGACTAATTGATGTTATAAATTGATGGAACAATTTAAGGGGTGCCCGTATTCACAGAGTTCCTTAGAAAATGGTGGGAAACTAACACAGATGTCATGGCTTAGAACATACATCACGTCATCATTGGGTAAGTCTGAAATCTGAGCAGTGCTCAGCAGGGTCCCCTGCTCAGACTCTCAGGTGAAATCACGATGCCATCTTGGGCTGGAGAGTGGGTCCTCTCCAAGCTCATCCAGATTGCCCACAGAGTTCAGTAGTCATAGACTGAGGTTCTCAGCTCCTAAGGGCTACCTCTCCCCGTGGGCAGTTCACAACATGGCAGTTTGCTTCTTCTACACCAACAGGAGAGTATCTTTCTGACTTCCTGTAGCTCTAAACTCTAGATCTGCTGTTAAGGAGCTTATGTGCTATGCAATTCCACCCAGGATAATTCCCCCTTTGACACACATTCACATTTTGTCAAAAGAATCCTTTTTTTTTAAAAAAAAATCCAACACTTAGATATGGTAAAAATATATATACGCACGCACTTAAAATATATGTAGCACACAAAGGATTTCTTGCAATTAATTATTTCTGTACTAGGTAAAGTGCTATTCCAAGAACTGGATTCCATATGTACTAGTTTTCCTTGAATCTTAATTCTAAAGTTCTAATTAAGTGAAATTTTTATGGCATCAATAATTCTAAAATATCTTAAACACCATGTTGGGTTATGAAACACAGTTGCTCTTGGCCATTAACTTTTGGACTTAAGGCCAAGTCTATAAGCTTTTGTCATTTTTTGAAGATAGAGCTTTTGCTGTCAGAGCTTTTGAAGATAACTAATGGATGAGTGGATGATTGTACAAAAAAAAAGTTAGAAATGATGAAATGGTCTTTCCTTGTTAGAAAGGACTGGTCCAAACAGGTTTCATTTAAGTTAATGATGGTGGGAAAACACACCCACATTCTAACCTGGTAGAGCTTGTTTGTCAGCCCCAGATGGGCACATGGTTGTGCTTCATTTCATACCACAGATGTAGTCTGAGGGCTGGCTTGCACTTGTTTTTATTTTTTCCCCCAAAATGAAACTGCATTTAAAATACTAAGAGAGATGCCTAGATGTAGAGGCATTTTGTCAAACTTATTGTGGTGTAGCATGCAGACTCTGAAGCCAGACTGCTTGTACTCAAATGCTGGACTTCCTACATTTCACTAGGTGATTTTGGACAAGACATGACCTTCCCTTCACCTCCCTCCCTCCCTCCCTCCCTCCCTCCCTCCCTCCCTTCCTTCTTTCTTTCCTCCCTTCCTTCCTTCCTTCCTTCCTTCCTTCCTTCCTTCCTTCCTTCCTTCCATTAATCCTCACCTGAGGATATTTTTCCATTTATTTATTTATTTATTTATTTATTTATTATTTATTTATTTATTTTTTTAGGGAGAGTGAAAGAGAGAGGGAAAGACAGAGAGAAACACAGATATGAGAGAAACACATGGATCGGTTGCCTCCTGCATGAGAGCCCCAACCAGGCCAGGCCAGGAAGGAGCCTGCCACCAAGGTACATGCCCTTGACTAGAATCAAACTTGGAACCCTTTGATCTACAGACAGAAGCTCTATCCACTGATCCAAACCAGGTAGGGCCCCTTCAGTTTCTTTATTTGTAAAATGCACATATTAGCTGCTATTCCATACGTTTATAGAGAGGATTAAGTAATTGTGTCTATAAAGCACTTAAACCAAAGTGAATATAGTATGAAACAGTTATTATTGTTTGTTAAAACAATTACGTTACAAGGTGACTTTTCTGTTTTATATACTGAATTTCCTAAATTGCAGCACAGATATGCAGTTTTAAAGTAGCTGGTAATGGAATTCTCATTTACAGTGAGATCTAACATAGTCATCTAGTGCTTTTTTTAAAATGTATTCATTGAACCAATTTTTTCAATAGTATTACTATGGTCCATGTACTTTGCAAGTCCCTACAGCTATATTATTGAATGAGAAAGACCTAATCCTTGCCCTCACAGAATTTATAATCAGATAAGGATAAAGATGAAAGAAGCCCCAGTGTAGGTGTGCAAGAGGCAGCCTATCAATGATTCTCTTTCATCAATGATGTTTCTGTCTCTTTCTACCTCTCCCTTCCTCTCTGAAATCAATTATACACACACACACACACACACACACACACACACACACACACACACACATTCTAGTATATATGAAATTTATAGTAAGAAAATCTGTGGGGCAGGGGGAGAATAGACAGAGTGAGAGATTAAGATTAAGATTTAGTCTTTTTCATTCATGAGGCATCCCTGATTTTTCTTTATTAGAGGCCTGATGCATAAATTCATGCATAGGTGGGGTCCAATCAGGCCAGGCCAGCCAGGGTGGGAAGCGGGGAGAGAGGGAGGATAAGGGAAGTTTTCCAGCTGGCCCCACCCCTAATAGGGGTGGGGGAGGAAATTGGGGGTGGGGCTGGCTGTGGGGAGGGGCTGTGGCTGGTTTGCCGGCCAGCTCTGCCCTCTGGTCGAACTCCTGGTGGAGGGGACAATTTGCATATTAGCCTTTTATTATATAGCACTCTTCCTTTTTTCTAAGCTGGTTCAAGTTCCATTGCAGTGGAAGAACACTAATGACTTAAGCTCTCTAGAGCTATGAAAAGAAGGAAGGAAAGCTTTTCCTCCTTATTCCTGCATTCATCAATAGAAGTGGTATTTGTTCATGATAAATAGTCATAATTCTATGTACACTAACATAGTATAAAAATCCTTTAGGAAGGGTGCATCTTTGGCTTATATTATACAAACTGAAGGAAGTGGCTACAGAATGGGACAGAGACCCTATGTTCAACAGAATTTACAAACAGTAACAAAAACAAAATACCTTTTGTTGGATGTTGTGGTGATTTGTGTCATCTGAATGTGAGTTTTCTTTAGCAACAGCAAAGTCCTAGGTTTTAGAAAGCCTGATTATTTTTTGAGGCCCAGGACAACATGTTTCCCATGACTTATAAAAAAGTTGTTAAAAAGCATAAGATTATGCTTTTAATATTTTTCAAAGCAATTTTTTTTCACTTTAGATTCAAATGTGAATTAGTCCAATTTAGCATTCATTTACTCTTGCTAATGAGCTTATACTGTTGTGTTGTTGTTTTTTTTAACAAAAATGTCACGAAAGAAAACCTTAAATTTAGCAATACATTACCAAGGGGGGAAAGGTTTGAGTTAAAAAGGTTAGAATGGTTCAGGGGGTGAGCACTGATCTATGAACTAGGAGGTGACAGTTCAATTCCCAGTCAGGACACAAGCCCAGGTTGCTTGCTCGATCCCCAGTGTGGAGTGTGCAGGAAGCAGTCAAACAATGATTCTCTCTCATCAATGATGTTTCTATCTCTCTCCCCATCTCTTTTCCTCTCTGAAATCAATAAAAATATGTAAAAAAATAAGTAACTGGAAGTATTTTCTGCAGATGTAACTAATTTTAGTGGTTGAAAGTTTCTTTCACATTAACACAAGGAGTGGCCTGATTCTTATGATCTCTGAATACATAATAATCTAACTACTCAGTGTATATTCTATATGATAAAAGGCTAATATGAAAATTGTCTCCTCAACCAGGAATTTGACCAACAGGAAGGCAGGCCAACCGCCCATGTCCCCTCCCTCTGGCCAGGTTGGCCGGACCCCACCCATGCATGAATTCATGCACTGGGCCTCTAATATATATATATGTACTCATATATATATATAATAATATATATATATGTATATCTGCTAACTTTGAAATCTGTATGATCTTCTATTTATTTCTTAAACACAGAATATATGTAAAAACTGTCAGTACAATAGTAAATAAAGTTTAAACCAATGAGAAATTTAACTGGGAAAAATCAAGTTAGAAGGCTTATTATTAAAAGCACATTTTGAAAACATTAATGAAGATGATAAAAATAAATAAATATTGAGTTATATGTGTTATAAAGCCTAATCAGGCATTGGTTCAAAAATATGTAGTTTGTATAAATTTTCTACATAATACCAAGTATATAAACTACTAAAACTATTAAGTTTAACGGAATCTGACTCCAAGTTCTAAATTCAATATTAAATAACTAGAGGCCTGGTGCATGAAATTCATGCACGGGGGGTGGGAGTGAGGGCTGTCCCTTAGCCCAGCCTGCACCCTCTCCAATCTGGGACCCCTTGAGGGATATCTGACTGCCTATGTAGGCCCGATCTCGGTAGGATCAGGCCTAAATGGGAAGCTGGACATCCTTCTAACAATCCAGGACTGCTGGCTCCCAACTGTTCACCTGCCTGCCTCCCTGATTGCCCCTAACCTCTTCTGCCTGCCAGCCTGATCACCCGCTAACCACTACCCTGCCAGCCTAATTGATGTCTAACTGCTCCCCTGTTTGCCCCCAACTTCCCTCCTCTACTGGCCTGGTCACCCCTAACTGCCCTCCCCTGCAGGCTTGATCACCCCCAACTGCCCTCCCTTGCAGGCCTGGTCCCTCTCAACTGCCCTCCCCTGTTGGCCTGATCACCCACAACAGCATTGAGTGGAGGCCTAGGCCAGCCATGACAGGCAGAAAGTTTGGTTTCCTCTGTTGTTGGGGAAACCAAGCCTCCCTCCTGCTCTCTTGGTTGGGATTTATTTGCATAATCTGCTCCTGATTGACTGGTGGGTGTGGTTGTGGGCATGGCTTGTGGGTGTAGTGAAGGTACGGTCAAATTTGCATATTATTCTTTTATTAGATAGGATATGGGTAGATAGAAACTTCTGCAAAGTTTTCAAGTCCCCAACTTTGAAGGACTCTTTGATTTCAGCACGTGGCAGAAGACAGGGGGCAAGAGTGTTGAGCTACCCTCCTTCTAAGGCAACTGGGGACAAGGACTTGCACCAGTATCTCTAAAGCCCACTGGCTGGTGTCTGGACTCCCTGGGCACAGCGTACAAGCCACTCCTTCCTAGAGAGCTGCGGACAAATAGGATCCAGTTCTTTTTTCACTTAACAGACACTTTCCAACCCCCAGACTTGCATATACCCACATGTTCTCCCCTTGGTTATGTTTCCCTTACTCAGGGAACTGCCAGGAGTCCCTTGCTTCTTCTCCCATCCTCTCTCACCTCCTACAGGAATCCCTCTCTTAGGTCACAATTTTCTCTCAATTTTCAGTGAGAAAATAGAAGCTGACATGAGTTCCCTTTTATTCCCACCACAAAATAACCATCTGCGCTCTTTACCTTTCCTTCTATTACCTAAAATGAAGTTATCTCTGGTCCGTTGTGGACCGCGTTCCTCCATGGCTTAGTGAGAGGTCTGATTTTGAAATCATCCCTGCTGTCCTTATGCCATTGGCTTCTTGTCTTGTTTAATTTCCATCAACCTAAAACTTCCTCTGCTATCCTCTCTCATAAATAAAGACAACTCCTTGAGTTGAAGTCTCATTTTCTCCACCTCCTTTACCTACAGGCTGACATCAGCGGAGTGGCCCCAAAACTACACTGAGAGTGCCCTTCCGAGGGCTGCCTGTGATTCTGAGCCCCACAAACTCCAGTCTTTCTTGATATTTAGCAGCATTGTTAAAATGGATCACTTTCTCCTTTTTAGAACATACTTTTTCTCTCAGAATTACAACAATAAACTAAACTGTGATTTTCATTGGTCACCTCATCTAAGTCTACTTTGTTCCTTGTTCTCATTTCACCCTGTTGCCAGGGGTATCATTCTTAGACTTCTTTAACCTATGTTATCCCATTCATTTTCATGGTCCTAAATGTATATACAGGGTGTTCCACAAAAATGTATACACATTTAGTAGCTAATAGCTCAATTGATGTTTCTTTCTTTTTAGATTTAACCCATTGGAATTCATAATTATTCCACCCTGTGCATTCAGCTCTGACATACACTGTAGCTCCAGGCTTAAAAATCTATATACCTGTTTGATATCTCTACGTGGTTGTTTAGCATGCTTTTCCAACTTAACAAGAGCAAAATAAAACATTTTGTTTCCTCTTGCATTATTACAAATGGCTAAATTGTCAATTGGATTCAAGCAAAAATATAAATCTAACTCAAAGCCACATTTGTTGATAATGAAGAATCAATAGAAGAAGAAAGCAGTACCAGATGCCACATTGATGTCTGGGATGCCTCATGCAGGCATAGGCAGCTTCCTCAATACTCTTTTCCAAGTCAGAATATAGTTTGGTTTTGGATCAACTGATGAGCAATACCTGTATGATTTATACGCCACTTAAGGGAGCCATTGAGTAATGGAGACTCAGTTTCTACTTGCTGGTGTGACTAACATCATCCTCAGTGTAGCTGCTCCCCATAAATTCATAAATTTCTGGTTTATAAAATTTTTATAAACATATTTTAAAAAATTAGATTCTTGTTTCTTAACCAGGGTTCCACAGAACCTTTGGATTCCACAAGAAAGTGAGATTCAAATATTGCTCTTGAGTTGAGCATGCCATGTGATATCAGTGCTCACAATGATGGACACTGGCAAGTTTATTAGTGATCCTTAAGTCTTATAAAACAATGCATGGTAGGACCATTCTTATGTAACTCAGTGTATTCTCAATCTTTGATACAAGATTGGGGAGGCCATAGTTATTTGGAGAGTGCTGAATTGTCTGGAGAGGATGAGGTGATAATATCAGCTTGTCACTCACAAATCACTTTGCACAACCTATCCTTATCACTGAAGACTAACTAAAAGGAGCAAACTTTCAAATGTAACATGAAATTGGAAGCACATTTTCATTCAAAGAAGTTTTGAAAGTTTTGTTGGATTAATTTGTATATTCACTTCTGATTGGCTGGTGGGCATTGCAAAGGTATGGTCAATTTGCATCTTTCTCTTTTGTTAGTGTAGATGTCCTTCTATCATATTTTATTAGCTTCTGAATTGTATGAATATGTTTGGTGGTCCAGTGTGATGACATATATATATATATGTCATATATATATATATGACATATATATATATATTCTTTAAAAAGTATTACATATATCCCCATTTCTTCCCTATTGACCTCTTCTAGCTGTGCCTGCCCCCTGCAGTGTGGTGACTTTTAAAGATGTTGTGGGAGGTGTTAGAGATGATTCTAAGCCTAGGTGGACACACAATCTTATGAATCATTTTGCTGCACTGTGTAATAAGAAGCACAACATAAATCCTTTATGATGAAAGCTACTTAATAGTGGTTTTCTTTATTGTCTGGTCATCCAAATTATCTTATTCCATTGTGCTTTGTGGAAAAAATTAACATATGTAGCAATGGCTTCTAAGAAATTGAGAAGACATTTCACTACAAGTGAAGGCATTGATTATTTTAAATGGTTATTAGAATCTCAAAAAAGAGTAAAGCTTTCATTTAAAAAAGTGAGTAGAAAGGCTCAGGAAGTATGTAGCAGAAGTAGAACTTCTTTCTTTTTTTAAAAAAATATATATTTTATTGATTTTTTACAGAGCAGAAGGGAGAGGGATAGAAAGTCAGAAACATCGATGAGAGAGAGAGACATCGATCAGCTGCCTCTTGCACGCCCCCTACTGGGGATGTGCCCGCAGCCAAGGTACATGCCCTTGCCGGAATCGAACCCGGGACCCTTCAGTCCACAGTCTGACGCTCTATCCACTGAGCCAAACCGGTCTCGGCAGAACTTATTTCTTATAAAAGGAAAAGTCGTGTTGTTGGCGAGAAACTACTAACTTTCTCTGTTTTCTGAGAAATGGATTTGATATGCAGACCTTCTCTTCTTTGCCCTAGAAAGCTGCTTCTTAAATTTTTTTACACTCCTGGTAAGTGGCATCATCATCCATCCACATGATTTCCAAGTAGAAATCTCTTTCTTCACTCTGCTTTAGCCATTCAGCAAAAACAAATCCAACCAGCCTTTCTCTTCAGGATATTCTGAATTCACACACACTTCTCTTTATTTTCATCTCTACTGCCATGTGCAAACCATGATTACTGGTATCTTTTGTCACAATTATCCAAGGCATGTCTTAATGTCATCTTTTGGAGAGGCTTTCTCTGAGCCACAATTTATTTATTTATTTATTTATTATTTTTTTTAAAATATATTTTATTGATTTTTTACAGAGAGGAAGGGAGAGGGATAGAAAGTCAGAAACATCGATGAGAGAGAGAGACATCGATCAGCCGCCTCTTGCATGCCCCCGACTGGGGATGTGCCCGCAGCCAAGGTACATGCCCTTGCCGGAATCGAACCCGGGACCCTTCAGTCTGCAGCCTGACGCGCTATCCACTGAGCCAAACCGGTCTCGGCTCTGAGCCACAATTTAAAGTAACTATCAAGTCATTCTTTATTATATCCCTCTATTTCAAGTCTCTGCATGGCACTGATTTTCATATTACCTATTATATTCAAGGTTATATAATGACTAGAAGTCTGGTGCATGAAATTCTTGCATGGGTGGGGTCTCTAGGCCTGGCCAGCAATCAGGGCCGATCAACCCTCCTGCCCCACCCCCACCGCCTCCTTCCCTTGCTGCCTGTGCGCCACCACCACACAGTTCCCCACCTCACCGTATGACCCCCTCCTCCTCTTCCTTCCCTTGTCACTTGTGCACCGCCACCATGTGGTTCCCTGCCTCCCCCCATCCTCCTTCCCTCACTGTCTGCATACGCCACCACCCACCCTCTGGTTTCCCATCCCAGCAAGTGATCGGGGCCTGCTGGCCAGGGTGAGGGGCCAACTACCACTGAGGTGGGTGGGCAGTGGGCCGATTAAGGCCTGCCAGTTGGAGGGAAGGATAGAGGAGGGACCCAGGAGGTTGGCCACCAGCCCCAAAGAGGGAGCTGGCCCATGGCCCCCCTGGGAAAGGGGCCATGTTCACCACCACCCACCCCCAGTTCCCTGTAACAGCCCCAGGGTCCAACTCCGATCAGGTGATTGAGGCTTGCCAGCCAGAGGCAGCTCCTGCATTGAGTATCTGCCTCCTGGTGGTCAGTGCACATCATAGCAACCAGTCATTCAAGTTGTTCCATTGTAACAGTCACTTAAGCTTTTTTATATATGGATAGATATCTAACATATATAATTATATATTATTTATTCCATGACTCTTATTTACACATAATTTATTTATTTACTTTTGGTTTCTTCCTAATGAAAGCAAACTTAATGAAAATTAGGGATATTATGTATTATGTGTGTTGTTCACCTCTGTAGCCCCAGCCAGTGGTAGTTCTTGGCACCATAAAATGTACTTAAAAAATAAAAAAATAAATTTGTTAATGGTCACACTAAATAGAAATGTAGATTGGCAGTGAGTGGCATATCATCTCTCCTCCAACTAAGCTTTGAGGAGAAGCTCATACAATCCTATCAGCATGGCAGATATTGTGTGATGTATCCAAATCTGTGCATATCCTTGTCACCTTAGTTTCCTCGTGTCATATGAGGTTGTTTGATCAGAATGATGTTCAAGGCCCTTTCGGACTCTACAAACATACTTTCCATAATGCACTAAGGTAAACTGTATTTTAGGCCACCAGTATCTTAATTACTAAATATCCATCAATCCCAGACTTTCATTTTAGTTTGATATCATGTTCTTTCTTTTAAAAAATATTTTTATTTTGATAGTATTACAGATATCTCCTATTTCCAACTCCCTCTTTACTGCCCTCCTCCCAGTCTCTTCCCTCCCCACCCTCCCACCGCCCCTCTCGAAAGTCTTCTCTACCCTATTTAGGATGGAAAATTAATAGCTGCAGTAATACTGCTTGGTGTCTGAGGTTTTCTAATCAGCTCAAATTATACTCCCTTATAACATGGTTTATTACAAGCTGTGTCCCAAACAAATCTTGCTTATTGCTATAAAAATTTCAACATGAAGCTTTTATTACGATAAAATGAAAAAGATAATAACGTTTTTAAATCTTAGCACATTTTCTTCCTTTATTGATGTGGAAGATTTTTCAAAAATGTGTATTCTATCTTCTACTAGAAATCTTTATTTCCACTTCCTATGGCATTGCTATGTTACAATTAACTGTAAGTGGTGACTGATGTGTATAAACTACAGAAACACTTTATTTTTTTTTGGGGGGGAGAAGCATTTACTAAATCAATATTAATTCATTTGGGAAAGTGGGGTTATTTAGGGAAATATAAATGTCTTCACTTAGTTTTTGGCCGTTTGCTGAAAACATAGTGTGATGCAAAAAATGAAAAAGCAATGTTCTTCTAAACATCTGCACATAAAATACTGTACCATATAGTAACATGATTTTATGTTTACCACAAATAGGAAGTTTTCTCATTTCTGTGTAAAGACATCAGTTTCAGCACAGATTCCTTAAAGGGAATTCATAAATTTTTCTAGAATTTTAAAGATATTATTTAATATGCTAAATATATATAATTAACTATTCCCTTATTTAAGGGCATTAGACATAGTCTCAATGCAGTGTGAACAGTATATTTCATATCAGCTAGCAATGAGGCAGGTAGGCCCCGTTTCCCAGGGAGGTGTGCATCACGCCTGTGTAAACTTGTGGTGTTGGTCAGTATTACCCACACATTTGAGGGATAAATGTGAAACTACTCTAAATACAACTACTAGGAGATATGTTTTAAGATGTTAGATTGAGCACAAGTGTTCATTGGGGTATTTGAGGGTACCAAATAAATTATGTCTTCTGTCTTCCTCACTGGGATCTAAACAGATTGTTAAGTAAAAATGAAAAAGAGTAAGGGAAATGTAAAGCAGAAGTGTCAACTTTATTGCTCCTAAAGGTCAAGATGGAAAAAACAAGATCTAGAACCAGACAAATGCACCTCTTCGTTCTGACATAACAGGACCAGAAGAAGACTCATAGAAACAGAGGAGGTCTGCATTTATAGGCAAAGGCAAAGTGTGGTAAGGGCGTGGTAGAGGCCAGGAATATTACATCCTCTGATCATCTTCCATGCAAAATCTTTCTTAATATTCCTCAAAGTTTTATTCTCTGTTAAGATTTGCAGGAAGATGTTTTTTTTCTTCAAATGCTCTTCTCTAAGACAGGAGGTAGTATGCATAGGTGGGTTGCTATCCAGCGGTGGTAGATCCATAGTGCCAAGATGAACTGGTCCATCCTGAGGGGAGGAGGTCAGCCGGAGCTCAGAGGAGTCTCTGGCTTCTCCTTCATGAGGCCACTCCCCTGTTCCCGCCCCTTGCTCCTTTGGTTATCATTCTGGGACCAAAAGGCTCTAAAAGAGTTAGATCAGAACAGCAATGACATTGACTTCAGGATCATTATGCAACTAACACTGAACATTTTTGAAATTTCTCATCTAGTATTTTGTCCGGTTGCATCAGAAGCTCTTTACTGAAATGTGGCATACAGATGTTTCAAGAGAAATGCTTTGAGTCCAGTAATAAAATGCTAGCAATGCAGGACTGTAATGGATTTGAGTATACATCAACTCATCAATTCCATGGGGAAAATTAATATTCAAATGTTCATTCTCTTTTTTAAGTGAAGTTTACTGGCCAAAGAATTGAAATTCTAATTTGAGTTTTCTTACTTTTGTGAGGGAAAAGTCCAGAGACTTCTCTACAGTCTTTTCTCTGTTGAGTCTCAACCAGAGAGACACGTCCTTAGTGCAGGCAGAGAGCTGGGCTTCAACAGCTGTAGTGGGAGCTCTGTCCACCTGAGGGGTTCACGTACACAGGGGCTTCCACATTTACAAAATCAACTTTCTGACGTGCATGACTTTCTAAAGAGACCGAGAATCAATATGACAAAAGACTATCACAGCACTCGCCTCAATCACACTAAGTTTTAGAAAACAAGCACATTTCTATTTTCTTGAGTCTTGTGCTTCCAAAGCATTATGCTTGTGGCCAATTTATGCTTCCAGAGCCTGGGCTTTTAACTGAGACTTGGTGGGATCTGAGGATAGCTTTTCGGTCATTTTGGCCAATAGTCTATATTATAGAGCTAGAAAATAAATTGAATCTGTCCTGGGAGAAGTCAATTGGGGACTGTGGATTGCATTTTAGCCCACCTGTGCATGCTCCTCCATCTCTCAGGGAAGAACATAATGAAAAAAAATCTCCTCTTGCAAGGTTTACAATGTGTAGTGTTGGAAACTACCATCACAAGTCTTATTTGGGATTTTTGTTTCCAATTCAGCGTATTAAAAATATCCCTAGTTAAAATTTTTTTTGTCTAAATCCTTCATTTCTGGCACCTAGGACTGAACTCAGTGTGGATTGTATCTAATAGTGAGCCATCTCCTGAGCAGTTTTAGCCCTACAACACATTGGCTGTTTCTACTGCCTGTGTCTGAGGAATCACTTAGGCTGACTTCAGGAATTTACTTTTTCATGTATACTAGAACTATTTCAGAATAAAGTGAGACCACGTGAGGGAGTGATCTGTGAGCCTATGGACAAGGAATAGGAATCGGAATTCAGCTCCTCCAAAGTTTATTCCTTGGCCCTAAAGATAGACAGTTCAAGACAACATGAAGGAGGAACTTAATTGGGGAAGTGTATTTATGCTGGCTGTCCAAACCTGCACTATTGATTTCCTATAGCCACTGCCTCCTTTTTCTATAATCTCTGCGGTGGCTGTGCCTGCTGAGCACAACCAGACCTCTGTGCTGGTGAAGGTTGCAGCAGCCTGCACCTGGGGCTGCACATGCTTGCTGAGAGCTCATGCCCTTGCCAGAGGGTCTTGGGAAAAGACACAGTTTTGTAGCACACTGGATGCCATATAGAATGCCACGATGGGGTCCTGGTGAAGCCAGTGATAGGGTGGTGGGGGCATAAGGCACCTGGGCAAAGGACCATAAAATGTGAGAAAGAGAAAGCAAGTATAGAAGCTGGAAGGAAAGCATTGTCTGCCTCACTGAGATTCACATGAGTAAATAATTTGCAAATTACAAACAAATAAATATTTCATGAAAGTTCAAACTTACCTAAGCATTTTGGGTCGCCATTAAGGAAAGAGATACACAGTTGAATTGACAATCACAGGGCATTTAGCTAATAAAAAGCCATTAATATTAGTGGAATTTATTATTTATTTGAAAATAGCGAGCAGAAAGTTAAATAGAGGTCGGCAAATCATATAAACAATTGCAAAGCTATCTGCAGGTCGGCAAATAGCACAGACAATTGAAAAGTTATATATGGGTCAGCAAATAGCACAGACATTTGAAAGCACGTAGGTTCTTTTAGCATCTGCAATTGTACTTAGATTTCTCAGTCAGATGCCATGCAGTCCATTATACCAAGAACTCCTATATTCCCTAGGTAGATATAGTAGTTTATGGAGGCTTTACATTCTGTTAATCTTGGGGTAATGGGAAGTCAACAGAAAGATCATATACCTCATTCCCACAAAAGATCATACGAATGTTGCAACAAGGTTAAAATAGACTGTATTTTAATCAACTATTTGTACTATTTCTCCCTTTACGTCTTAAATGCTAACCTATCATGTATTAAGGATTTAATTATAAAATAAAGATGTTTTAAGAGAGCAGGAGGCTACACTATAGTTACTTAAAATAAAAGTAATGTAACTTCATATAAAACCATAATAAATTTAGTTCATATGATTTGACAGTGTTCTTTGGCAAAATTTATCCTCGTATAAATCAAGACAAAATCTCCAAACGCCTGAAGAGCAGGTTTTTGTCAATGTTTTGCAGTTTTAAATTTTTGGTGGTGTTTGCAGTAGTATTATAGAAGGATAAAAAACATATTGTGAGAGAAAATTATTTGGTTTTCTGTGTTTGGATTCAATGAATTCAAGGTGTGCTCTTTATATTATTGTCATGAATTCTACGCAAACATGGAAACCTTCAAAGAAAAAGGCAGTAATAACATTACCAAAAGGAAAAGATACATTCTGTCGCATTGGCCAGCTCTGCCCTAATGAATGCCCAGACAGCAGAGGAAATGAGGAAATAAACACATATTAGAGTATTGATGCTGTCATGGCCCATAAGTAATTTTTCTTGGATATAAACTATTATAAAATTAATAGGAAGTGGTATTCTTTAAAATGAAATTTTAAGCCCCTGTCTAATACCATTTTAAAGAGATTGAGAGAGATCCTACAGGCCAAAGAATTAAAATAAATTGGTTAAGTAATTTCCTGCTGGACAGAAAATCTAAAATGCTAATAAGTTTACATTCAGAGACTTAGTTCTCAAACAACAGGTTTCATTTATTGGCTGGCTGTGAGATAACATTGTAAGAGACCTCCAGAAAATATAGGAAAGAAGAAAATAGAATGCTTGTTCATAAACCCAGCATCATAGGTCAGGAGGATAACATTAGAGAACGCTCAAGGACTGCTTGTTCCAATCAAACTTGGCTTAGAGTAAAAGAAACATAACCTTATTAATTTTATTTTTATTATACTCTAAAAAAACATTTTTAGATTGTCAGAAAGTTTGGGAACAGAGAGTTTATTTCCCATCTATCCCCTCTCTCCACGGTATACCCTATTTAACAACATCTTAATTAGTGTGGAACATGTTATACTTGTATCCAGTATTGATACATTATTGTGAACTAAATTGCATTATTTACTTTAGGGTCCAGTCTGTTTTATGAAGTTCTGTGGTTTCTGACAAATGTGTAATGTCACATGTTCATAATTACAGTATCATGAAGAATAGTTTCATTGCCTTAAAAATAGACTGTGCCACACCTATTCATCCATCCCCTCCTTACTTGAATCTTTTAAAAAATATTTTTATTTATTTCAGAGAGGAAGGGAGAGGGAGAGAGATATATAAACATCAATGATGAAAGAGAATCATTGATTGGCTGCCTCCTGCACATCCCCTACTGGGGGTTGAGCCTGCAACCCCGGCATGTGCCCTTGACTGGCCGATGCTCAGTCCACTGAGCCAAACCAGCTAGAGCTTGATCTTGATGATTGCTGATTTCTTTCGATTATCAGCATAGTTTTGCTTTTTCTACAAGGTCATACATATGAAATCATACAGTATGTATGTAGCCTTTTCAGGATGATTTCTTTCACTCAGCAATATCCTTGTAGTTTCCTCCATATCTTTTTGTGGCTTGATAGCTCAATTCTTTTACTTGCTGGATATTCCACTGTATGGGTATACTAGTACCCGTTTATTTATTCACCATTTGAAGGACATCTTGGTTGTTTCTAGTTTGGGGCAATTATGAATAAAGCTTCTAAAATCATTCATGTGCAGGTTTTCATAAGTTTTCAACTCATTTGGGTGAGTATGTAAAAATGGGATTGCTGGATCTTATGGTAGGAAATTTTTGTAAGAAACAGCCAAACTAAGTGGCTTTGCCATTTTTCATTCCCACCAGCAATGAGTGAGAATTCCTCTGCTCTACAGCCTTTCCAGCATTTGGTGTTGTCAGTAGTTTTGGATTTTACCATTAGAAATTTTGTGTTAGTGTGATTATTCAGGATGTTTAAAAGAAATTGTTTCAATTGCATAGTCATAATACTGTTAAGGCAATAAAATCTACTGACTTAAAAGATAAATGGTAGACATATTAACCTAATGAATTATACTGACAAAATATATACAATTAGAAATATAAATGGATTCAATAATTAAATTGAACTTCTAAGTAGGCTGTTTGCCTCAAAGTAATAACCTTAAAGCAGAATATTTCCATTTGCTCTTTTTGTTTCTTTCATAAGAAAAGTACTTTTCTCAGTGGGGTTAGATATTTTTTCCTCTCTTTATTCTATTAGAAATAAACTAAGTTTCAGAGAGAGTTTAGGGTGAATATAGGAGGTAATGATCAACAAAGATAAGTAATTTTTCTCTTTATATATCCCTCATCTCATTACTCACATACCTTGGACATTTTACACATTTAGTGAATTTTTAAGAATTCTTAGAGTAAAAAAGGAATTGACTCAGTTTAAGTTTTTATTCTAATTACTCAGTTAGAGCCTGTAGTGGGTTGAATTGTGTATCCCCGAAAGAGATGTTCAAATCCTAAATACCAGTGCTTACAAATGTGATCTTACTTGAAAACAGGGTCTTTGTAGACTTAATTAGTAAGGATGTCAAAGTGGTCCCAAGTCCACTGACTGGTGTTCTTATATAAGAGGAGAGGACACATAGAAGAGAGCCATGGAAAGACAGCAACAAAGTTTGGAGTGATGCAGCTATAAGCCAAGGATGCCTGGGAGCCACCAGAAATTAGGAAGCAAGGAAGAATATTCTCTTAGAGCCTCAAAGGAGACATGGCCCCACATGCACTTTGATATGAGCCTCAGTCTCCAGAACTGCGAGAGAACACATATCTATTGTTTTAAGTTACCTAGAATGTGGTAATGTGTTTCGGCAGCCCAAGTAAACAAATTGAGAAAAAAAATTTAGTATCTGAATAATATCTGGTTAATATCTCATTCTCAGCAACACAACGATATAAAAAACCAGGCTCTCAGTTCCATGAATCTAAATTTAGACCTTAACTATAAATAAGGTCACTGATCTCTTTAGTACTGGCAATCTCTTCTTATTTTACTACTGTGAACATGTTAATGCCTAAAAATTGTTATGTTTAGATTTAATAAGTAGGGAATTGCTAAAACGGTAGCAGTACTATACATTTTTATTTCAGTAAACTCTTATGGTACCAAATAACTCATTTGAAAAAGGTAATCAAAATAGAGCCTTCTGACATTTGAACCTAGTTCCCAGAAGACTAATTTGCTTATGAATTTGGTGCTAATTTAATAACGGAAAAGGCTTCCAGTTTGAGGGCCAGAAGATAAGCTGACATTGTGAACTTTCTTGGCTAAGGAAATGAACACCCAAGCATTTCACAGACACTTATTTTGAAACCTGTTTTCTTTCCTTGATGTACTAAACTAGGACAGGAACCATTTCTAATTCAACAGTAAACTACTGACATAATACATTTTTTTTACTTAATCCATATTCTAAAAGCTGTGTTCTTTCAATGAATAGAATCATTTGGATTTTAGAGATTGTGTCCTGAAAAGGTTTGAATTGTATGTTGTGACTCCTTTATTCTATACCAGAGAAAGGCAGAAACACATTTTGATGAAGTTATGTATTATAAACAATTTTTATTGAAGCTCATAAAGCTGCCATGGCAGTTTATTTTGATGGTTAAAAACTTACTCTTTATTCTAATAATTTCTGAAAAATGGGAAGGTTTGTTAAATTTTGAACTAGTTTGTTTAATACATTTTAAGTTAAAATGATTCACTGACAATATTTATAGTGAAAGATGGAAAGTATGCATTAAGCCCTAATTGAATGCTTCATGTTTCTTAGTAATTTTATATAAATCTTTTCATTTTTTATTTTTTTCATCCTCACCTGAGGATATTTTTCCATTGATTTTTAGAGAGAGTGGAGAACAGGGAAAGACGGAGAAACATATCATTGTAAGAGAAAACCCATTGATCAGTTGCCTCCTCAACACGCCTGGATCAGGCAGGACCTGTGCCAGAGTGGAGCCTGCAACCAAGGTACGTGCCCTTGACTGGAATTGAACCTGGACCCTTCAGTCTGCAGGCCGATGCTCTATCCACTGAACAAAACTGGCTAGGGCTAAATTATTTCACTTTTAATGGAATGGACTGATGCTAAAAAAAATCAGTTTGTTTTTAATACAGTGAAATTAGATTTTCATCTTTGTACATCTTGGTTCTTAAAGGTATAATTTAACATAGGCACTAAATATTCTGCGTGTGTCTACATCTTCCAAAACTAGCTTAGCATTCAATGTCAGTGATTAGCTTGAATAATTTAAAAGGAAAGTTCATTTGCAAAATCAGTTTTAGAGGCTGTTTGATATAAATCAAAAGTAATATTTTAGCTTGTAAAGATCAATCTAATTATTAAATGAAATCCTGAGTTTTAAATTCAGTATGTTTTGGATTTTCAAATCAAATACATTTTAAAACTATCAAAATTATTCATTTATTTAGTGATTGTGGGTTCACAAGGATCCTGGCTCAGATACTTTTTTGTGTGATTGTGTGGGAAAAAGCTGAGGTAGAAGCAAAGTTGTTTGAGCCCTTTGAGTATATTGGCTTTCTTTTTATAAGAAACTTTTTATATTTTATTTTTACTTTAAAATTATAAGTTACAGAAAATATTATATTAGTTTCAGGATTTAGGGGTTCTTAACATATGAGGGGGGAAGTTAGCTAAGAAGGCTGATTGATGTATCTTTTCTTTCCAATTTTTGAACAGAGTTCCACAATATTATTAAGTGATTATAAGAAAAACTTATAAGTACAAATATATCCTATCTAATAAAAGGATAATATGCAAATTGACCATACCTTTGCTACACCCAATAAGCCACACCCACAAGCCACATCCAACAGCCAATCAGGAGTGATATGCAAATTAACACCTAACCAAGATGGCTGCTGCTGATTGCAGGGTGATCACTGGGTTACCAAGGCCCTGATAAAGCCTCTCCAAGAGGCTTTTCCTGGCCTTGGGTGGGCAGGCAGGCCAGGGCTGGGGCAGAGCCAGCCAGCGATTGGCCCCATTGCTGGCTGGAGTCCCTTGGCTGAGGTTCCCTGACCAAGGACGAAAACCTTGGCCAGAGGCTTTCAGCTTTGGGCAGGTCAGAGTGAGCCATCAGTAGGACATCCCCTGAGGTCTCCCAGTATGTGAGAGGGGGCAGGTTGGGCTGAGGTACCACCCACCCCCAGTACACGAATTTTGTGCCCTGGGCCCCTAGTGTATATATAAAAATTAACCATACAGTTTGCTTTAAACATTTTAATATTCTTCCAAGTTACACTTAGATTGCCATGAAAAACATCACTATGGGTTTATAATCTCATCTTCTTTCTAGCTACATGTTTTATTTTTTTTGTTATAAGTGAAATTATAAAGAATTTTTAAATTATATTAATTTGGGGTCTTTAATAATGGCTACTTGAAACTCTGTCATTCTCAAAGTGTTCATTTAAGGGTCTTTTTTAAATCACTTCCTCTCCAATACCACATAGTTTGAAAAGCTTTGGTCACCAAATAGTATTTTGACCAGTTTTATATTAATCATAGGTATATACTACTATTCCTTCTCAGCATGAGATATTCAGTGACATAATTTCAGTTCAAAGAAAAGCAGTCTAGTATTTGTGACAACCTAAATAGTTTGATTCACAAAGGTATGACGGATTGATCTTTATGCAATTAATTTGTGTATCCCTTTTTTAGCTTCATAGTTTCCCTCATGAAGAATGCCATTTTGAAGACATCTGATATAAATAAATAACCTATTATAGTGTCCCCCGTTATTTAGCATCTCATTCTTACTCAAAAGCTGCTATATTATTTGAGGGGTGAACTCAACAAAAATATTACAATGAAAGTAACAGATAAATAAAGTCTACTATTACACATTTTAAAGACTCTTAAAAGTGATAACTCAGAGAAATCAGCTCACTGAAAAAAAATTAAAAACCCTGCATCTTTTTTTGTATGCTCTATTAATTTTTAAAAACTTTACTTTAGGGTACAATCTCAAGGCATCTCTACAGTTTACCAATTAAGAATCTGTATAGTTTAAAAATATTACAACTGTTTAAATGATAAAGAAACTCATAGAGACTGGCATCTTAGCAGAAATTATGAAGATATCATTATGGATGCTTGACTCTAAATCACACCACAGTCCTGTAAGCTTGTTTTCAAATGAGTACCACGGTTATCTGGGGAATAGGTAAATGAATGATAGTAATGATGCTCATGCCTCCAGAAACATATTGCAACTACATTAAATGTCAGATTCTGTTTTTCCATGAAAGTTAATGTATTTTTAATACAAAACATAAGGCATTTTTTTCCTCATTGCAGGTTCTCATTTCTCTCTGAGACATTGTATCTGAAAAACCACTCAACACCCCTGAGTGAATTTCAAAACACAAAACACTAGAGTTTGGATTGCTTTACATAATAACACAGATAACATTTTCTTTTCACAAAATATATATATAACTTTTAAAATATTTTGCTTTCCACATTCACTGATGGATGCAAACAAAGCAACTCTTTGGAAACCATTGTTCTGTGGTCATCATGAGACTGTAACTTCTAGACAGAAAACAGCCTGGTTACCCCTGTTTATATCTTCACAAAAGACCTTTGAGTAAGCTCTCCACTGAAAAATTACATTGGTCAGTTCCAGTGAGACTTAAAATTTATACAAAAGATTTAGTTTACTTAATAGGTGTTACTTGGGTTTCTTTTTCTTATACTTTCCAAATAATTTTTGAAATTATTTCCAAATTAATTTTTTTAAGGTACAGATTATGAGACCCAATAATAGAAGTAGAGTCAATTAATGTGTGTAATTCTGAACTTTTCAGAAGCTCAGTAAGCATATGGGGAGGGGAATAGAATGAAGAATAAGGAGCAAGTTTGCTGTCCTAAGACCTTCTTCATCATCTCCCACATCTCAGATGGTGATGATACTCACACTTCCGTGTTTGGAAGGTAACAACAGTATATGTCCCAGGACAACAGTGTTTCCAAGTTACTGAAAGTTTAAAAAATATTTTTTTAAAAATTTTAACCAAAAGAAAGACTCAGGTTTTCCATGGACTCGCTCAAGTTTTCATTAATGCCATGTTTATATGCTAACCTTTATAGCAGAACATTTTCAAAAAGGAAATACAGATTTTTCTGTTTAATGAACAGATATTTTTAACATTATGTAATGCTTTTCTTCTTTGAGAAATTCAGGGTCGTTGTTATGATTCTTACCTGTTGTACTCAGATGCTAATAAGTAACATTAGCTTCTTTTTCTCTCTCTTTTCCTCCCATTCCTGAAGATTCCTGGCTTTTCCCAGTAATACCCTCTACCTGACCTTCATCATGCTTTTGTAACCCCCTCTATTTTTGGTGTCTTCCCTGATACCTGTGGGTTTCATGCTGAGTTTAGATGTCGATGACTCAAATTTATATCAGTACTTACCATTTTTCTTCGAACTTGAGAATTTTTAAAATCAATGATGACCCACAGATTCTAAGAAACATCTCAAACTGAACAAACACAAAGTTTAGTTCCTGATTTTCCCTCCCCAGATCACTGCTTTCCAGTTGCCTTCACCTCAGTAAATACTAATTCATTTGCTCACTTGTTCAGGTTAAAAATCTTGATTTCTCTTTCTCACATCTATAGTAGATCCATTCAGTCCATCCAATCCCAGCTGTACCTTAAAACCATATCTAGAAATTGCTCACTTCTTACCCTTTCCGTAGCTACCACCTTGGTCAAGCCACCATCATTTCTTACCCAGCCCATTGTGGTCTCCAATAGTGAGCTCTAAATTAAATCTCTTTGCTTTGTCCTTGATCCCTTACAGTCTCAGCTCAGCACAGTAATCAGAGTGACAGAGTAATGATATCAAAGGTCATGCTACCCCCGCCCCCAGGTTTTCTTATCTCATTCCAAGTAAAAGTTAAAAAGTCTTTAAAATATCCTACACTACTTGGACTTTATTACCTCTCTGAACTGGCTGTTATTCTACTACTAGAGGCCTGGTGCACAAAAATTCGTGTCCCTCAGCCCGGCCTGCACCCTCTCACAATCCAGGACCCCTTGGGTAGGGTCCCTAGGCCTGGCCTGAGATCAGGGGCTATTGGGGCTTTCCTTCCCCGGGCTTCAGGTAGCTGGCCCCATCCCCACCACTGCCACTGCTTGGCATCTGTGCAGTGCTGCACCCCCTCCCCTGCCACCAGTGGCCTCCCTCTGCAGGCAATAGGCTGGGGTGCAATGGCTTGACTGGCCTGGGCCTACCTCTTCCTTTGCTGGGGGGGCGGGGCCAACCTTGCAAGGGGCTGTCTGCCTACCTGATTGTCCCTAACCACTCTGCCTGCCTGCCTGATTGCCCCTAACTGTTTGCATGGGGGTGAGGCCAGCGCAGCAGGGGGCCATATGCCTACCTGATTACCCCTAACCACTGGCCTGCCTACCTGATCTCCCCTAACCACTGGCCTGCCTACCTACCTGATCTCCCCTAACCGCTTGCTTGGGGGCCAGCCTGGTGAGGAGCTGTCTGCCTACCTGATCACCTCTAATCACTCTGCCTGCCTGCCTGATTGCCTTTAACCACTTGCTTGGCGTTGGGGCAAGCATTGCAAGGAGTCGTCTGCCTACATGATCTCCCCTAACTGCTGGTCTGCCTACCTGATCACCCTAACCACTGGTCTGCCTACCCGATTACTCCTAACCCCTCTGCCTGCCTTCCTGATTGTCTGATTGGTGGTGGGGTCAGCCTCTGGTCCTTACTGGTTGTTATGACCCAGGGTTTTTATATATTAGGATTGCTTTCTGTTATAGCAATACCATTCTCCTACTTGATTCAAAACAACCATGTACTTCTGCCTTAAAGAGTCCCATCCCACTGCTGCTCACTTGCATCCTAAACATAAACACACATACATACTCCCTATCCTTATTTGGCTTTATGTTGTTCCATTTCACTTTCTGTTCACCAGCATGTGATGTATTTTGATTATGTAGTTAGTTCATTTTCTGTAAATTCTAGGAGGCAGGGATTTCGGTCCACTTTGTTTAGATCTGTAGCTCACTGCCTAGGACACTAGGCATCATATAGGTGATATTAATAACTATTTATTGAGTGAGTGAGTGACTTTACTGTGATGAGCCCAAAGGAAAAAAGCCAGCATTAGAGTCTAATAAGGCAGGGAGAGTTTAGGTGGCATGCCACATGATCTTGATGCATTGTGAATTAGCCTATTACTCTATTCTGGAAATTCAGGCGTGGGACCTGCAGGTTCCAAGATGAGCAAACATTGATGAAGATCACTGCTTTTTAGTAGTCATCTCTATTGGCCATGACACTCTTGCATTTAATATCCCCCCCTCCCTTTTTTTACAGCGAGGGTTCATATCTCTTTGTTTTACTTCAGCTGATTTTTCTTTGGAGTTCAGTAATTAATTTTTGCTTCTACTTCAGCTGATTTTTGCTCTGGGGCTCAGCAACTAATCACAAAAACAACAATCATCAATTTGGGGTCTTTACATCTGGTTGTCTCACTCTTTATTTAGCAATTTGGGTCTTGCTATTGCTTTGTCTTTAATCACTGAAAACTTGGCTATGACATGTGTCCCATAGCTATAGGGAGATTTTTGGTTGAATTCCCACTTCAGACTTCTGATTTACTGACAGCATTCAAGAAAGAGAATTATCTGTGCTTTAGAAAGATTGCCAAAGTTTATTCCTCTAAGAACCTCTAGAAATGTAGTGTCTGATACGGTAGAGACTAACTAGATATTTGTTTATAGTTTGATTTAACTTCTTTAAAACTGACGAATACTTAGAATTCAGTGCCATAGACACATATCAAGTCTGCAGTTGGCACCTGTGGCTGGTGATGCCTGTGTTGGACAGCGCTATCTAGAACATTTCAGTTGTCACAAAGTGTCATTTAACATGCCTCTCTAGACTTGTTTTTGCAGGTTGAAACATATTTGTTTGTCCATCATAAGTGCATTCAGTTGAAAATATATATTCCCTGACAAATATTCAAGAATCTCTTTGTTAAGTGTGGCACTGGAATTTAAGAAACTTAGAATTCATGTGCAAAAAGAAACCATAATATCAGGCAGTAAGTGTTTCATTAGAGGCATGTACAGAATGCTATAGAAACATAAATAAAGCTAATTAATTTTGCCTCAGGTATGGAGTTGGTCACGTAACACACATTTTGAATCTCTCTTTTTGCTGGTGCTATAACTGTCAGAAAAGAAATAGTTGACGAACACTGGTGCCTGGAAGGTTTATATTTATTGTTGAGAAAAGTCAATAAATATCAGTCTGACTGTTAACTAATAGCATGGCTTTGCCACTACCCCAACAATATTGTGGTTAATAGCAATTTCAATGTCTGAAACCACTGTAATTGCCCTCAGCAATCAATAGATCAATAAAAGACTCTGGTTTTAGATACAAGTATTGACCTATGTATCACATTTTGGAAAGATTACTTTTGATTATGACAACACAGATAAGTTTGAAAACTAAATAGAAACCAAATAATTCTTATTTTTTAAGTCTGTATATTTAGATTTAAAGCGGTATAAACATGCATTTATAGTTTTGATCTATAGTATTTAAACTTAATGAGCCATTGCATGTTTTCTCTAGAAATACACATGTATTACACTAAAAGAATTTATGAATAATGCCACAGCTACACACAGTGCTCTAAATAAATTTAAATTCTAAGTAAACTAGAGTTAAAACATTAATTTTTCAAAATGTACCAAGATAAATATTTTGGATGTTAATAAGATATATGATCAAGAAACAAATTTATAAAAAGCTTTCTGTAAGTATTCTCCTGAAATGAGAATAGTCTTCATCCATCCCTCTTTTATTCTTTCTTTCTTTATAAATAAATTATATGTTGCGATCCTATGACAATATCACATTTTAAAAAGTCAGCCTCCACAGGGAAATTGCTCATGATCGTGCAGTGGGATGTGTAAACACTGTGCTTATTTTAGCTCGCAGACAAACTAAGAAGGGAGCAAAAAGCCTAAGGCCATCATGTTATTGGGAGGAAGTGTTGGCGTTATAATTTAAAGAGCAATCACATGTATTGATTACACTAAACATCCAGGAAACACTAACAGATAGGCAGTGGTTTGTTTGTTTTCTAAGTTGTTAGATGTCAAGCCACTTATCTGGGTCCAATCTCTGATATATGAACAATCCTTCTTTGAGCATGCGTTACTGGAATTGTGAGTAATGATCTGATCGAAAGTACATCTTTTGAGACACTTAAATTTAGCCAGCCTTGCTGCTTAGGTTGCTATTTGGATATTTTCAACCTTTAATGTCTGTTAGGTTCGTGCTGATTTCTTAGCTTTTAGGAAAGGGCTTCTAGCACCATCAAAATGCTTATAATTTCAAAGAAATTGGAAAACAATCTATTCTGACCTAGAGTCCACACAAAATATTCCGAAGTAAAGATAATTGTGTCTTATTTACTATTTACCAACCAAATAACAGAATGATACAGTGTCCAATTTTCCCCTTTGTCTGCATTGGGACACCAAGAACATTATCCATTAATGCAACCAACAGGATTTGGGTATCTTAACATTGGTGGGTTGAGCCTAGATGTAGAAGGCATTAGTAGGAAAATAGAAGAAATGAAAATGCTAGGGTAGGCTTGGGTATGAAGGCAGCCCAGCTGAGATTAAGTATAAATTTGAACAGCAGTGTGGTAAACAAGACCAGATTCTAAGAACCCAGGGGCTTTGGATGTAATTGTAGGTATGTATCTTAAAAGCCACCCAGCATAGGCCATGGAGATTTCCATTAGCACTATGCCAATACATTTATAAAATCAAGACACTGGAACAAGGACTGAGCCCAGTCAATGGGAAATGGGTCAAGTCCGAATGAATTTATTCATCAACAAAAATAATGCATTTGTCAGGGCTTAAGCAGGGCAGTGTTCCCACCATAGTAAACTGAACTGGACTGAGAAAGTTGGGAAAAGAGAGAGACTCTTGTTAACTGAATCAGCTAGTTATTTCTCCTCCACTTGGAAGGGTTCAAGCTAAGAATTCTAAGCTAAATGGGGGGAGGGATAGCAATTCTTTCCTCAAAAACGTTAATGAGCCTATAATCACTAAAATTAACTGTTTTTTTCTTTCTATCTATAGAATCTAATACATTTGCCATGCCAACTTTATCATCACCTGTTTTCTCTCGATAGACATTTTCCTTAAACTTTTACTGGCTTTAATTATGATTTGTATTACTACATTAGCCCAGGATCTCCCTTCTTTGCCTCATCAAGTTTTATTTATCCATTAAGGGAATGTTAAAAGTCACCTCATTTTCAAAGCTTTACCGGTCTGTTGGTGATAGTGAATCACACCTGTCTCTGAACTTCCTGTAGCTTTACCTCTAAGCAGTACTTCTTTCATGCCATGGCTCAGTTTGGTTCTGTATTTTTTCTTAATTAAATTGTATGCTTAGGGTGAATAGAAATAAATGACCTCTTACTTATCTCCCTAGCAAAGTGGTTTGCTATAGTTAGCATCAATAAGTGTCTATTCAATCAAGTTATGTGATATTTACACAAATTCTAAGTCTCGCCCAGAGTCACATATTGTTCTCAGATATGTTACTTGGCCTATCTTGCCCCCAGTACTTCATTTGTAAATAGAAGGACATCTAATATCACTGAATTTATAGGTTAATTTTATAGTTAAGTAAATCATATAAGGAAAAAACAGGAAGGACAGTCACTGGCTCAACACATATAAATTGCATGTGTAAAGTTTGCCAAGCATTCTTCCAGGTTTCATCATTAGTTGCTAAAGGAATCCCTGCATGGCCAGCTGGGCACAGACAGCATTTGAACTTTAGCCAGCATCACACATGACACAGCCACCTAATATCCCTGATTTACCGCCTAGACCAGCCTCACGTCTGCCTCTGCTGTAACTGTGTTGTTCGCATGATATTTAAAAAAAGATAGCATGAAAATAACAAGAATGTAAATTTGGTCATATTCGCCCCTCTCTACCTTCCTTTATTCCCCTTTTCATTATTTTTTAAATTCTCACCTGAGGATATTTTTCCATTGATATTTAGAGAGAGTAGAAAGGACGGGGAGGAGAGGAGAGGAGAGAGAGAGAGAGAGAGAGAGAGAGAGAGAGAGAGAGAGAGAGAGAGAGAGGTGAGAGATACACAGGTGAGGTATATGCCCTTGATTGAATGGAACCCGGGACCCTTTGGTTTGCAGGCCGATGCTCTGTCCACTGAGCCAAACCAGCTAGGACCCTTTATTCATCTTTTGATGGGGATAATAGTTATACTTCCCTCATAGAGTCGATATGAAGATTAAATGAGATAATCATGTCAACTGCTTGGATCATTTACTAGTGTATCGCAGTAATGGTTAGCTCTCCTTCTCGTTATTACTGTTCGGTTGTTCCAAAGCTGCTGAGGGCTGGTGCACACTGGAAGCCTGACTTTGGATCTAATCTCTGAGATTTACATTCTGGACACACATTAATATAGCTTTAATGTTGTCCCTCTGCCACTGAGAACTTGGACTGCTGTGCCCTTCTTGAATAGGCCCCACTCTCCAAATCTGCACGTTCCTGTGATTTCAAACACAAATGCTATTTGTAGCTTTTGGGGTGAAGGCTGAGAAGATTGGAGGGTATGGACAGAGTGAAATATTGAAGTTAAAATTGTTGAAGTTTAATAGTTTCTTTTCATTAACTTCTCAGAATAGGTATTAATTCACTTTTCAGTTAATATAATACCTTTGCCTGACTTTATTTTATTGTGTGTGTGTGTGTGCGTGTGTGTGTGTGTGTGTGTGTGTGTGTGAGAGAGAGAGAGAGAGAGAGAGAGAGAGAGAGAGAGAGAGAGAGAGAGAGGGAGAGAGAGAGAGTGTGTGTGTTAGGGCTGCCTTAGGAATGTTGATAAATATATACTATTTCTTTATTAGATTTTACAGGTGTGTTCACTTTATGAAAAGAAGCAGACAGGAAATTTATGATTTGTGCACTTTTCTGTCTGTATGCTATAATATATAAATTTTATACTTCAAATGACTTGGAAAGAACTTGGTGTTCTTTACATTATAGGACTGATTTTCTGCTAGCATGAAAAATTTTTGCACACCTTTGTACATACTCATTTTTATGATTTGTGTATTGCATAAAATGGTTTTTGTTAGTCATGTAATAATTCTAAGTATGCAATTATTAATAGGTGATATATTTCATTTGAATTAAACACATATATGTTCACTTAAAATGTAATCATCTGTAATTGCCCATCATTGAAAAAAATCTGGTAAACTGATTATGCAACTTGATTAGGGACTATTATTCCATTTAACGTTTAAACCACTTTTAGCCCTAGCCTATTTGGCTCAGTGCATAGAGCATCAGCCTGCAGACCCAAGAGTCCCAGGTTCTACTCCAGGCAAAGGCATCTGGTACCTTGGTTGCAGGCTCCTCCTTGGTCCAGATTCTAGACAGGGCATGTGCAGAAGGCAACCAATCAATGTGTTTCTCTCACATCGATATTTCTCTTTGTCTTTCCCTTTCTCTAAAAATCAATGAAAAAAATCCTCCAATGAGGATTAAAAATAAATAAGTAAAGTACTCTTAGAGACATGCAGACCTTTTTATATTGTTAATATAAATAAAGTGTATTTTAACAATTAGATTTTTTTAAAAATATATTTTTATTCATTTCAGAGAGGAAGGGAGAGAGAGAGAAACATCAATGATGAGAGAGAACCATTGATCGACTACTTCCTGCATGCCCTCTACTGGGGATTGAGCCCACAAATCAGGCATGTGCCCTTGAACAGAATTGAATCTGGGACCATTCAGTCCACAGGCTGATGCTCTATCCACTGAGGTAAACCAGCTAGGGCAGTAATTACATTAAAAAATTAGTTTATTAGAATGATACTGGTCAGTAAAATTGTGTAGGTTTTAAGTGTACAGTCTTATGCTCCATCTTCTGTGTGCTGTATTGTGTTCACCATCGACAACCTCCCCATGTAAATTGCTTCGCATGCCATATTTTTTTCTTAATGCACATCTATAGTGACAACATGGTGGATGAATAAGCCAGCAGATGGTTTCATCTCAGTGGCTGCATAGTGGCTGCATCATTAGTTTCATGTCTGTGCTACACAAGAAACGCTGGCTTTCCTGTGGGCATCTGGCTGGCAGTTCCTTGAGGGGTTTTCACACACATACTCCAACCCAGCTGTGTTTGTAGTTCCCTGGTGTCTACTCTGGCATGAAAAGGTGCTTATGAGCCAATCTAATTCTCTTGTTAATTATGTGAGGAGCCAGGACTCTTAAATCCTAAATCCCTAATATCTACACTGACTTCTTTCCTTTGTTTAAATTGGTTGATTTGCAAAGATTTTTTTCCCCTAAGCTTTTTCAATGAGATTTGAATTATTGTGAAACAGAAGGTGTTTTATTTCAACTAAATACATTGATATAATGAGATAAAACATATATAGGGTAATTAAATAATGAATCCTATCTCATTATTTAATTACCTATGCATGTTTTCATACTAGAGGCAATCACAAAGGTTTTGTTGTTTTGTGTTTTAGCTCACCAAATAGAGGCTAAAGCATGGTTCTTAGCAATACCTTCCTAATTTACTATGCAAAGACAAGTCCTTTCAGATTACATATCTGTAAAGTATATTTGGGGGAATAGGAAGGTTGACCTTGTGGAGCTCAAGAGTTTCTTTAAGAATCTCCTGAAGCCCCTTGGAAGTCCAAGGGAAGTATAGTTAAAACAACAGACACCAAAAAAAAAATGTCTTTGTAACACTATAGAGCAGAACTACAAATAAATCTGTATAAATTATAGTATAAATGTATGAAAATGGGAGAGAGTAGGAGAAGTCAAGAGCAGGTGAAATCAGGTGATATATAACTTTTGCTTTCTCATGAGTATAGATTGATGGTTTGATACTTTTTATTGTGGGATTGTATATCAGTGAAATTTTCTATGCTGTATTGCATGACAACCCCAGTATGTCAGTAGCTTACATCAAAAAGCATTTATTTTTTATTTACAGGTCGGAGGCATCTCGTCTATGGGCTTTGGGTATATTTAGGTGTGTTCAGTGTACCTGTCAGTCTGAGATACAAGCTGAATGAACACACACTATTTGTCCCTTTGTCACAGCAAAAGGGAATAGATAAGAGGCCAAACCAAAATACATGAGCATGTTTAAAAGCTCTGTCAGAATTGGTTATATGTCATATCCCATCATATTTCTTTGGCCAAGGCAAACCACATAATCAACCCAAACATTAATAGAATGGAAATGTACACTTCTTCCCTGGTAGGGTGGTAGAAATGAATATTTGTATTATAATTATAAAATCTTTTAAATTATTTGTTCTTTGGAGAACATACAAAGAAGGCCTTCACTTTCTTATACCCACAAAATATATTCACCTTGTGCCAATGAAGACTCCTCCCCCCACTCTAAGTTGTGTGCTTTCATAGCATCAGCCTTGAAGTTCAAAACCTTATAATAACCTCTGTACATATCTGCCCTGGTCCCCAACCAACATTCAGTGGTGGAATAGGACAGGATAATCTCCAAAAATGTGTAGTTTCCTGGTTTACCCACATCTGGCCCCAAAGCCAATGTCATAAATTTTGCATTTTCCTTCAGGCAACTACCCACTTCTTGGTATCTGTTTCTAAACTAGTTTGTATTTGCCGTACCAGTGTTCTGGAACAATAGATTGAAACATGCCAGTAACCTACAACACACAATTAATCCCTACAAACGACCCTGTGGGTTGGCTGTGGGCTTCTTCTCTAGACTGTCGCTTGGCACTGGGTTGGTGTCACCTATCTGCTGTCCTGTGACCCAGATTGAAGAAGTGATGGCCACATGGGTAACTTTCTTTCTTTGTGGCGAGATCAAAAGTGAAAGAGAACCAGACAAAGCACCCATGAGCATTTTATGGTTTTTTGCTTGCATATGACCTATGTCATGCTTTCTCCCATTCTGTTGGCCAAATTAAGTCAGGTGGCCAAATAAAAACCCATGGAGTGGGGAATTTTATTTCTCCCACGGAAGGTTTAAGGGGAGAGTAAATATTTGTGAACAAAATACAATTACCCTCAAATGATTAAGTGATTGTAGCCAATTAAAAAGTAGTGGAATTTGGGGGCGGGAGGGGGGTGTCTGCAGTAACCCCAAGAGAAAACTATTACCATTAAAATACCCTCCTTTCTTTCCTTGGATAATTCTGTCAGAGCCATCCAGGGTCCTCACAGTTCTTGTTTCACACAAAATTTGCTAAGAAATTCCTTGAGAGAAAAGCACTGTGGAAAAGTGGAATCATACAATCTAAATCACTCAGATTGTAGGCCCCAGATACTTATTCTTTTATTATGTTGGAAAAGGTTATTTTCAACAAGACAATCATGCATTTCAGGGTTTCAGAATTAGCATTATTAGTTCCTTGTGAAATTGTGACCTTTGAAATTATATAGCTTTACATTTCTGTGATTACTAGAACAAATGGGTAAAATACTCGTAAATGCAAAGAAATTAACATGACAGAAGGTTTAGCTCTAGTATCATTTTAAAAATAGCTTGTTTAAAGAAGATTGGAGTTAAAAGGTGGGTTAATAAGCCTCTTAATAACAGCATTATGCATTAAAATACCAATCAAGAGGATAAAACATGTGCCTATGATCTATTGAGTAAGGGTATTATAATTTTTACATAATTTATGTCATTATTGAACAAAATTATTTTTATGGTAATGACTTTCCCAAAAGAACATAAATACAAACTGCTCAAAATACAAATACTTTTCTTATCTTAGGATTTTTCTTTCACTTACCCTGAGACGATCTTTATTTATTCCTGCACAGGTGTTTCAGCCTTTATAATGACTTTCATTCAGCTCAACAAACATTTATATAACCCCAACCATTGACAAGACACCATGGGGAAATGAAGACAAAATGGCCCTTGAATTAGTGATATTGTAATTTACAGGGGAGAATATGTCTGCTGTATTCTGTGTTTGAAGAAACAACTTTACCCAGTTTTTTTTTATATATTTTTTTATTGATTTTTTTTTTACAGGGAGGAAGGGAAAGGGATAGAAAGCCAGAAACATCGATGAGAGAGAAACATCGATGTGCTGCCTCCTGCACAGACCCTACTGTGAATGTGCCTGCAACCAAGGTACATGCCCTTTGACTGGAATCGAACCTGGGACATTTCAGTCAGCAGGCCGATGCTCTATCCACTGAGCCAAACCGATTTGGCAACTTTACCCATTTTTGTACATAGCTTTACATTTCTGTGATTACTGGAAAAGGGAAGGGGAAATAAGAACTAAACATAACTCAGGAACTTGGACTATGATTACTTGGATTTCATTATCTGTAATTTTAAAAATTAGTAATCAGTGTTACAATAAAGCAGCAGTATTTCTAGTAAAGATTTGGACAAGGTAATTGTCAGCTCCTCTCCCTGCCAGCCCACTAAAGTATTCAGTATTTGTGGTTCCAACATCATGAAATGACACTGCTTGAACAGTGCCCTGAAGTAGACTATTTTATAACCTGTTCAGCAGAAATAATTTCCATGGCTGCCGGCCTTCGGGCATGTGCTCATTCTATGACTTGGCACAGCCATCCTTCCTTCCATTTGACTTAATTTAAGCATCTTCTCTGGCTATGCCTTCCAGTGAATGCAGGAGCCTTTCTGAAAAAGGTGCTAGAAAGAGCATTGGTCTGGCCATTTGGATTGCCAGGTTATAGCTCTGGGGACACGACCCTGTGGTTCTGTCTTACTTTAGTTTTTAATCTATTAATATAAGAATTTGAAATCTATTTTTTCAAGGTCCCTTTCAACTTCAACTTCGAGGTCCCTTTCCTCTATATATCGCTTTCCTTCTTAAGTCTCTACTGCCAAGTATAGGAAAAGTCCTGCAACTTCAGAATCACAGAACCTGGCCTCACACCCTGCTAGCTGTGTGGGCTTTGGTTTCCTTATCTATAAAAGAGGGACAATGATGCCTTCATTTCAGAGTTGCCCAGAAGAGTAAACTAGTTGCTCAGTAAAGTGGCTAAGATGCTGCTCAGCCCAGAGAACCTGTCTTCCCTTTCTTTATTCCTTTCCATGTGTACTCATGCTTACCCATTTGCTCCTCTAGCCATTATGAAAGGTCCTGATTAGGTGTTGAGAAGACAGGAAAGATGGGAGCTCTAATAGACTTCTGTTTGAAAAGGCTGTAGGTGAATAATGGCTATGACTGCTTGGTGACCCTGTCTTATTGGGATAGGAGAAAGCTGGTAGTTTTAGATAAGAACATGGTGGGGAAGACTAGCTATACTGTGACATTGCTAGAATATTTCTGTTTTAACTTAGCTGAAACACTCCAGGGATGGTCTATCTGGAAATTTATTTCTTTTTAAATATATATATATATATATATATTATTGATTTTTTACAGAGAGGATGGGAGAGGGATAAAGAGTAAGAAACATCAGTCAGCTGCTTCCGGCACATCTCCCATTGGGGGTGTGCCTGAAACCAGGGTACATGCCCTTGACCAGAATGGAACCTGGGGTGCTCTATCCACTGAGCCAAACCTGTCAGGGCAGAAATTTATTTCTTAGTGAAAAGTATTGCTAATGTTCATGTTTATAGAACTTCAAACTTTCTTCCCCATTTGTTTACCACCAGTCCTGTTATTTTCTTATTTTTTTAAATAATCTAAATTATTCACTAAGAGTAATATCATGTTTCTGATGTGCTAATTTTGTTGATTTCTTAATACATATCAAGGTAAATATATAACCATTAAAATTTTAAAAATCTGAATTTCACCTAAAACAATCTCAGTAATCTTTGGGGGAACACTGCCTTAGTTTTGGTTAGAGATGGCGAATTGTGTGTGATAGGTGAAGGACTAGATATCTCGAGTGGGAAAAGGATGTCTTGGGAAACAGCGGTTAGTGGACACTCCAGTCTTTCCCCTTCATTGGCGCAGGAGAGTTTTTTCTTGAGAGGTGGTTTGATGTTGTGTTAAGAGCACAGACCCTAGGGCCTGGTGGCCTGGGCTGAAATAACAGCTATCATCTTTAACCATGTATGACCTTGGCCAAGTTTCTTAGCATTCTCATGCCTCAATTTCCTTATCTTTAAAACTGGAGATAATTGAAAAATTTAAAAACATTTATTTGTAAAGATGTATGTTCCCCTATGTTTATTGGAGCATTATTCACAGTGGCTAAGACATGGAAATTACCTAACTGTCCTTTAATGGATGATTAGCTAAAGAAGATGTGGTACATATATACAGTGAAATACGACTCAACTATAAAAAGAGATGAAATACTATCATTTGCAACAACATGTGTAGATCTTTGAGAATATCATACTAAGTGAAATAAGTCAGGTAGAAAAAGTCAAGCACCATATGATTTCACTCATATGTGAAATATAAAGCAGAAAACAACAAATGAAAAAAAAAGACAAAAAATGCTTATAGACACAGATAGCAATATGGTGGTTACCAGAAAGGAGGTAATAAAGGGTAAAGAGGGTCAAATATAGGGTGATGGAAAAATACTTGCCTTTGGGTGGTGAACACAATACAGTATACAGATGATGTACCATAGGATTTTACAATTGAAACATATAATCTTATTAATCAATGTCACCCCAATAAATTGAATTAAAAAGTACATTCCATAAAAATAAAATCAATATTAACCATCTAGAAATATTAAAAAAGTAAAAATGGAGAGAAAGTATCATATGACTTTTGTGGGGATGAAATGAGTTAACACGTATAAACTTTTCGAAACAGTGCCTGGGACATAGTAACTGTAAGCTGACTTTATTATTATTCTCCTAAGGAAGTGAGGACCAAATTAACCTCAGAATCTCCACTCAGATTATCCAGGATGAAGGCTTAAGTTTAATTTTAGCAGCCCAACTAATACTTTACTAAAACATCAAGTCAAAATTTGGGATTTTTAAAATAAGATAATTTGGCCTTAGTTCACAATGGTTACACTACTTCTGGTAAGACTTTATGTATTCCCTTTTCTGCTCCTCTCAACTGCCAATGAAAAGATTTCATATTCAAAATTGTATTATTTATTACTTTATACTGCGACTTATAACAATAAATCTATCAAGGTTTAAAAGTTTAAGTCAATAAAATACTGCCTATATTCCAACCACAACTTTCAAAAAACACATAATGCATGATATTTTAATTCTTTGGCAGTATATTGAAGAATGATATTCCAAATTGTATTATTTGTACAATGAATCAATAGAGCTGAACTCTTAAAAGTGTTGGGATAAAGAAAGTGATTTCCCATGCTCAAAGGTCTTGCTTAATTGTGTGCATTAATGTAAGTGCATGAAAGCAAATCACACCTTATTTTTTAACTTTAAAGACAATAAATAAGCTACTTTTTAAAAGATAAAAATGAATAAGTGTCCTTATTCAATGATCTACTTTCTCAGAGTTGCCCTGTGGTGGGAAGTGGGTGTTTGCCCGAATGAATGGAGACTGTTCTCCATAGAGGGTTACTTGTTTAGGTAATCATGTTTCTGGAAGGGTGTCAGGTGACTTCCTTAGGTGTGTAGGAAAAAGAACCAAGAGTATAAAACATTTTCTTTTTCTTGGCATGGCTGGTGGTTAAGCAGAAAAGAAACACCTGTTTCTGGTTTTGCTTCCTGGCTTCTTACCTCCTTTCACATCTTTCATATGAACATGAATATATACTCAGGTCACTTTTGATGGGTAACTCATGAAGTAAGTGGTTATAACCATTTATATAACATCTGGGATAAAGATAACACAAAAGGATGACAGGGAACAATATATCCCTTCATTTATGATGCCCCCAAAGGTTCTCATATGTCTGATGATACAAGATACAAAGTGAGTTATCAGCATGTGTCACTGGAAGGCAAGGTGGGTCTGGCTCATGACTTCCTCTCTCAAGCTTTTTTTATTAAATAAAATCCTATTTAATAAAAGAGTAATATGCAAATTGACTGTCACTCCAACACACAAGATGGCTGCCCCCATTTGGATACAAGATGGTCATCACAGATGGCCAGCAGGGGAGGGAAGCTGGGAGGGACCAGGCCTGCAAGGGAGGGCAGTTGAGGGTGATTAAGCCTGCAGGAGAGGGCAGTTAGGGATGACCAGGTCAGTAGAAGAGGGAATTTGGGGGTGACCCAGCCCACAGATAAGGGCAGTTGGGGGGAACCCGGGCCTGCAGGGGAGAACAGTTAAGGGGGTACCAGGCCTGCGGGGGAGGGCAGTTAGGGGTTATCAGGCCTGCAGGGGAGGGCAATTAGGCATCAATCAGGCTGGCAGGGGAATGGTTAGGGGGTGATCAGGCTGGCAGGCAGACGCAGTTAGGGGCAATCAAGAAGGCAGACAGGTGAGCAGTTGGGAGCCAGCAGTCCTGGATTGTTAGAGAGATGTCCTACTGGGTGTTTAGGCCTGATCCCAGTATCTCAGTTCCCCTAATCTCAGTTCCCCTAAACAGGCAGTCAGACATTCCGTGTCCCAGATTGGAGAGGGTGCAGGCTGGGTTGAGGGACACCCCCCATGCACGAATTTCATGCATCAGGCATCTAGTAGTTCATATTGGTGTTGGATTGCACTAAGACACACCAGATGCGGTTCTTATTCTGAATGAACTTACCTTCCAGTTGAGAAGGTAAAATATGTTCATGTAAGTAGTGATTATGAGAATTGATAGTTACAAAGCCTTCTTAAAGATGGGTTGTATTCAAGGACTAAATGAGTAAGTTTTATCCATTTGGGGAAGAAAAGAGAGAGGTTTGAGATGGCTTTTCTTTTTTTTTTGAAGAAAGAATAATCAATGTGTAGGATAGGTATAGAAGAAGAGACCAGAATGGAAGGGGGGAGGAAATTGTAGAAGTACACAGAAAGGTGGGAAAACATAAATACAGATTGTTGGTCACCTGGCTGGTTGTGCTGGCTGATTTATGAGAGTAAGATGTATAAGTGAATCTAGAAAGGAATAGAGGGTGAAATTTTAGAGGGTTCTGAATAAACGACAAAATAATTCAAAGTTTATTCTATCAGCCAGAAAGAATAAATTGAAAGCTTGTGAGCAGCAAAATATGTAAAAACCTGTGCATTGTTGTTGTTTTTTAGCAGGAACTTTTGGTGGTGACAATAAGCAAACATTTTCTGCTAATTTTTGTATTATATTTTCTACAAGTATATTTGTACTAACAGAGGAAACAAATTAAGAAATTAAAATAATGATTATATGAGAAATTTATATTTCAGACAAAACAATGTGTTAATGGGTATATAGGATAATTAGATGTATTGGGGTGGGGGAAACTAAAAACTAAATCCTAAGTAACTCTTTGGATTGACTTTAGGTATGTCTGTCTTAGAGTTCTTGTTATTGTATATGAACTCTTAAGAGTTATTTTATGTCATAAAACAGTTATGAAGTAGTAATCAGTAGGAATGATATGATCAAAGACTTTTGGAAAAAATTGAAAAACCTGACACACATGAAACCAACTGAATGTATTCCACTTACAATAAATTAGGTTTCCTAAAGAGGTTTCCTACTAAAACTTATAGCATTTTGTTGCTATGACAACCTAGAACAGCAGTTGGAAACTAGAACATTAAAGGTGAGAGAAAAAAGACAAATAGTTCACATTTAGCTAGATGGTATTTCTTTTTAAGGTTTATAAATTCAGGGAGGAATTTAAAATTCTCATCATGTTAAACAATGAATAATTCCCCCATTAAAATTTTATAAATTTAGGATTGCTGTTACATTTGCATCCTTTGTTGCTTATTAAATAAGATGAATGGCCTCTCCTCCGTTTGATCTGAATCTGAAAAGCCTTTTTAATCTATTTGAGATTTGATTGCTTTGGGTAGATTCTGAACATTTTGGCCCTTAGCTCAGGATATCAGAACTATTTACTGATTGAAACTATGGTTTTCAGAGTGTGTTTTATGAATCCTAAGGGTTTCACAAAATATCTCTATGGTTACTTTGGATGGAGGCAAGGGCATTATGGCCACTGGATTTAGGCATTTTCTCTTTCTTTTTGGTTTCACTTCAATACCTCACTAGGAATTGAAATTATGAAACAAAATGTTTGGGATGATTTGATAAAAAAATTATAAAAATATTTTAAATCTGAATAATTTTCACATGAATTTCAGATAACCATTTGAACATAAATAGTACATTTTTTTCTTTAAAAATATCCTCAATAAAAATGTGGTGATATTAGAATTCAGAAAGATAAAATGCTTATATTCTTTAAGAGAATGGAAAGATGAACATTTTGGGGGATTAAAGATGAAGGCATGTATTATTTCCTGCCTCTTCTTTTAATTATATTATCTTTATCTTAGATGTTACATAAGCAGTTACCAACAACCACTGTCTTTCATTGAATTCCCCATGCTAGGCATTGGGATGCAGGGTATTTTATAACATGGTAACTGCTAACTGAGATTGATGTTTACATTTAAAGAGACATAATGTACCCAACTAACTACTGAAGGTATAAAATAAATAAGAGGAGGAAAGGCTTTTTCTGGCAATCCTATATAATAAAGAGATAATATACAAATTGACCCTCATGCCCTCACACAAGATGGCAGTCCCCATGTGGTCAAATATGGCCACCACAAGATGGCCAGCAGGGAAGGGCAATTAGGGGCTACCAGGCCTGCAGGTGGGGGCAGTTAGGGGTGACCAGACTGGCAGGGAAGAGCAGTTGGGAGGGACCAGGCTTGCAGAGAAGGGTAATTAGGGGTGACCAGGCCAGTGGGGGGGAAGTTAGGGGCAATCAGGCTGGCAGGGGAGCAATTAGGAGTCAATCAGGTTGGCAGGAGAGTGGTTAGGGGTGATCACGCAGGCAGGCTGGCAAGTGGTTGTGAGCTCGCAGTCCCACCTTGTGAGAGGGATGTCCGACTGCCAGTTTAAACCATCAGTTGGACATCCCCAGAGGGGTTCCAGATTGGAGAGGGTGTAGGCTGGGCTGAGGGACAACCCTCCCCCACAGTGCACAAATTTTGTGCACTGGGCCTCTAGTGAAAAAATAAACTTCATGTAGGAGATGATAGCCAATTGCATATAAAATATCAAGGTGTGAATAGGTACTGCTCTGGGAAAATTATGACTTTACCAGAAAATAGAAATGTCTTTCCACTGCATTCATAGAAGATGTAAGTTATGGTGGGATATAGCTGTGTGGAGGTAGAGAAACAAAACATAGACTAACATTATCTTTTAGGAATGTACATTGGAATTTTACTAGTAGATTCATGTTCACTAATTCTCACACAAAAGAAATCTACAACTAAAGTGAGGGTGATTCCACAATTTCTGCAAAATAGGAGTGGCATGTTTAACCTAAGATTCTAAAGAGCAAGTGGCATAGGTTACGCTGGGAAACCTCCTCCTTTGCAAGTCTGATATCCTTTCACACAGCAAAATAAGGTTTTGGAGGATCATTCAGAATTCTCAAAGCATGATTTCATCTCTGCCCTGGAGTAAGGAAGGGTGAAGGAGAGGAGACTGTCCCTCCTGTGCTAATGTTATGGAAAGTCCTTCTCTTCCCTCCACTACTCCCATTCTTGTAAACAGAGAAGGACTAAGGAGAAGTTTCAAAAGCTGGCTGCCAGTGAAGGTAAAAAAAAAATTAATTCACAGATTCCTTCATTTTTTTCATTTATTTATTTGACAAATATATTATTATGGGGTATAAAACCACAGAAATTTGCAATCTAGTGGGGAGAGACAAACATTAAGCAAGTACACACTTTTAACAGAATAAATGCAGTACGTGCTCAGTAAATGTTTGTTGAATGAATAACAGATGCAGTCAGAGGAACAATATTGGGGAGGAATATTAGTACGCAGGGGTCAGTTTGGATTATGTGGTCAGGGAACGCCTTTCTGTAGATCTAGGTCAAGTTGGGGTCTTTGCTTCTTTTCTGATCATCATAAAGAGCGCCTCAGCACCCTGAATATTCACTTGGTTTAGGGAAAACATGTAGAGTCTGTTCTATATTAAGAACTTTATATGTTTTTAGTATTATTTCATTCATACATATTTTTAAAAATATATTCTTATTGGTTTTAGAGAGAGGAAGGGAGAGGGAGAGAGAGATGGAAACAACAATGATGAGAGAGAATCATTGGTTGACTGCCTCCTGCATGCCCCACATTGGGGATTGAGCCCACAACCCGGGCATGTGACCTGACCAGCAATTGAATTGTGACCTCCTTTTCATGGGTGGATGCCCAACCACTGAGCCACGCCAGCTGGGCTAAACATTGTTATTGATAAGAAATCATTATTCTATTTTTTTTTAGTCTCAGATTAAATGCTCCTATCCATTAGAGGATAGGAGGTACTTAGCTAATACATTTACAATGATTTCTTGCCTCTCTAATATCTTGAAAGCTGTTGAAAAATAAGTCTGCTTTATGAATCCTTGTGTCCACTTTTTGGAGAGAAATATTATGGCACCAATGCCTTATGTAACATGGTCAATTTATTGATTTTTGGTCTGAAGAATTGATGGTAGAAATATACTTACTTTTGTTATCTTCCCCCTTTCTGTTCAGATTTATTTTTAAGGGGTATTTATTTTGAAAGCAGAATATTAAAGTTTATTATGGATAAAGGTTAACTGTTATTTTTTTTTAAGTGCAGCCTACAGGATAAAGAGACTTTTATATTAAAAAAGCTAATATTTATGAGTTACCTGGCAGTGTTCCTCATTATTCCCATAATTTCCATTTCACATGTTGCATTTGACACCTGAGCCATTACCCTTAGAAACAGTGTACAAACAGGTAACAAAGTGACAGATGTACCTCCAGAAGGATATTTAAATTGATTTATTTGGTCCTAATACCTCTGTTTTCCCCTAAATTCCCTCTAACTTAATATGTCATTTCACATGATCCAGTTTATTGATATGATGGCTGTTTTGCCACTACTGTTTTCTAGTCACTGGATATATTTGGAAACACTGAATATTTGTGAAAACCATAAAGGCAGGTTTTATGTTTTGTTGGTCTTTAGTTATTCCTCTTCATGCTACAATTTCCTCTTTAGTAAAATAGAGCACTTTTATAGAAAAAAGTCTTGATCATCAAATATTCATTTGTAGCTTTTTGATCTCTTAACTGAATTTTTTTCACACACCTTGGCACTCAGTTTCATTTTGCTTTGTCTGGATTTTCTGTTTATGTGGCTTCTGCAATATATCCATCTGTTATGCAGACAAGTATAAAAATGTCTAGGACTCTTATTTTCAGATTAATTTGGAAATTAAATATTAAGACTATATCCATTCATGATAAATGAGCATCCTTTTTATGGAAAGAAAGAGAGAAGGAAAGAAAGAGAAGAAGGTGAGAAAGAGAGGAAGAGGTATGGATGGAAAAAAAGAAAGAAAAATAATATTAGATTTTCCTAACTTCAGAAATAATCTAGCTTAGTGATTTCTACCTTCTTTGAGAATGAAGCCTTATCCTATCTAATAAAAGGGCAATATGCAAATTGACCATACCTTCGCTACATCCAACAAGTCATGTCCACAAGCCACATCCATCAGCCAATCAGGAGCGATATGCAAATTAACACCCAACCAAGTTGTCTGCTGCCCATGGTAGGGTGATAGCTGGGTTCCCAAGGCCAGAAAATGCCTCACTAAGAGGCTTTTTCTGGCCTTGGCTGGGCAGGCAGGCCAGGGCTGGGACAGAGCCAGCCAATGATCCCCCATGTAGGGGGATCGCTGGCTGAGATCCCTTGGCTGAGGTCCCCTGCCCAAGGACAAAAGCCTTGGCTAAAGGCTTTCAGCTTTGGGCAGGCTGGGAGTGAGCCGTCAGTAGGACATCCCCTGAGGGCTCCCAGTATGTGAGAGGGGGGCAGGTTCAGCTGAGGGACCACCCACGCCCAGTGCACAAATTTTGTGCACTGGGCTCCTAATTTTTAATATAAGTATGTTTCTAGGATACCACATAACAACAATTGTTCTTTCAGTAACTAGTGACCAAAAATATGTGCAGAAAACATTTTATTGAATTAGTGGCATTTAAAAATTAAACACACATTCATATACATTTGGAAAGTTATTGCATATATGTAGATAACATATGATTTATTCTGGTTTGGGATAATTCTTAATGTACATAAAAATTAAGATTAAGAAATTCATGACATAACTAAGTTTTTTCTGGGGCAGAATGCAATCCAATTGGGAAGCATAGAACTTCTCCAACTCATTCTTTTTCTAATTTAAAAATGAAAACTGAAAAAGTTTAGAAAATTTCCCAAGATTATATTAACTAAAAATTTAAATATATGTTCCTGCTAGCCAAGTAATTTCAATCACAATACTCATTGAGGAGTTTGTTAGTTACACAGCTATATAATTCAGGTTGAACACTTGAAGCTAGTATAACTTTAGCTTTGCCTTTTTCAGTGTAATTATCTCAATTTTGTTTTGTTGTATTAATGTATGTTAAGATCAGACTTTGTAACTAAGCAACTTAGAATAAAAGGTATTGGCTTAGGCTAGAATTATAACAATAATACTAATAAGGAATCACTACAAGAAAATTTTAACTTATTGAGTTGATACTTAGTTAGAAATTCATATGAGTCTTCAGATTTGAGATGTGTCTCTGGTAATTGAGTTTCTTAAAAATTTTTAACTCATCACCTGAGTGGTCAGAGCATGTAACAGACTCAATTCCAATTATAAATGCCAGGAACATATGTTTTTGCAGTGTATATAGTTGTTCATTAAACTTCCAGCAGCATTATGAGCAGTGGCATTCTCTTACATGACCTGTGCTAAGAATTCTGGGATTGTGAGGAAGAGTGGATTGGCGTTTGAATGAGGTAGGTCATGTGTTCTAGAGCTCAGACAAGTTTTAAAAAAAAATAAGTAAAGCTCGGGCATTTGGCCAACTGCCCATGCTTGCATTTGAGCCAGGCACATGCCCCCACAGATGCCAAGGTGTCATTTATGAAGAATTTGTAGGAAAATCCTTGGATTCAATGCTGTCTTTCTGGAATTATTCATAATTAACTGTTCTTCAGAAACAAAAACAAAACAACAGTTTTTGCCTCCTGCCAAAGCAATTATACAGTAATGGTTTTATTTTTTTCACTTTCAAATTATTTTATTATTACCTGCAATTTTGTTGATATGTGCTTAGAAGAATAATTAACCATCATTAAATAAAGTGTAATAGAATGAATAAATTAGTTACTATTGGATTCTATTAATAGTTCAAATATCCTATATAAAAGCTTAATATGTTAAGTGTCTGGTCAACCGTTCAACCAATCAAAGCATGATATGCTAATGGTATGCTTGCCATGAAGTGCACTGACTACGAGGGGTCAGACTGTTGATTGGTTGACCAGTTGCTATGACATGCACTGGCCATCAGGGGGAAGATGCTCCAACCAGTAGGTTAGCTTGCTGCTGGGGTCTGGCCAACCTCCCACATCTCTCCATGGCCTCAATCGTGAACCAGTGGGGTCCCTCCATATGGCCTGTGCCCTCCTGCAATTCAGGATCTCTTGGGGGATATAGGGGAGCCAGTTTCGGCCAGATCCCACAGGCCAGGCTGAGGGACCCTACTGGTACACAAATTCATGCACCAGGCCTCTAATATTAATATAATAATTAATCTAATAATTTCAAAAATAATAACAAATCTCTTTTAGACCATTGCCATGGACTTCATGTTTGTATTCTCTCAAATCCATATGTTGAAATTCTATCCCTAATGTGATGGTGTTAGGAAGTGGGACCTAGGAGAGATAATTAGGTCATGAGTAGCACTTTTGCCCTCATTAAAGGGATCCCAGAGAGCTCACTCACCCTCTTTCCGTTGCATGAGAAATAAGCAGAAGTCAGCAATCTGCAGCCCAAAAGAGTGCCTTCACCAGAACTGAGCTAATCTCAGATTTCCAGCTTCCACAACTATGAGAAATAAATTTCTGTTGTCACTAAAGCACCCAGTTTATTGTACTTTATCATAGCAACCCAGCCTCACTAAGACAGCCATATTCCCTTCTTATTGCTCTGGAACACGTGATGAACCCTGCTGGGCCCGAGGCTAAGCCACTGTCCAGAGTTGTCCAAGTGAGAAGCCACTGATTACAAATCAATTCTTGTAATTCAGAGCATCTGCCCTTGAGACTTATTAATGGACATGTGAAACAGATACTCACTGGGAATTGCAAGTATTTGAAAGGGAATGGGGAGGCTGAGGGAGTAATTTGCATATTTGGGGAATGCAGATTCCATAGTGTACTATTAAAGTCCCTGATGTCACTTTTCCAAAATTTGGATTCCAAATGTTGCTCAGTTGATGTTTCAGAGCCTCTGGAGACTTAATACTTGATTCATGCCAGAGATTTCCTTGGGATCACTCCTTTTAAGAAAAAAAAACACAAAACTTTTTTTAGTTGACTTTGGAGAGGAAGGGAGAGGGAAAGAGAGACAGAAACATCAGTGATGAGAATCATTGTTTGCCTGCCTCCTGCCCACCCCACACAGGAGATCGTGCCCACAACCTGGACATAAGCCTTGACTGGGAATCAAACTGTGACCTCCTTGTTCATAGGCTGACACTCCACCAGTGAGTGTCACCAGCCAGGCCTTGGTGTCACTCTTATCGAGATCACCTTCCTATTTGGGGGCTTGAAGAGATGTTTTTTAAGTTGTCGAGTCAAGGCTGAATTCCTTATCCAGATCAATATAAAGTTCTGGTTTGAATTTTTTTAACTGGGCACAGAATCTTGTGATGGACCTCTCTCTTGAATGCCAGTTCATGTGGCCTGAACACCCTTGGTTCCAAGGGCTCTGAATACCCAGCCCTATGCATGGGTAAATTTTCCTCACCAAACCCTAAGGTTGCCCTTGAGGGATCCTGTATCTCCTGACTGATCTGAAAACAATTCTTTTTAAAAAAATATATTTTATTGATTTTTTTACAGAGAGGAAGGGAGAGGGATAGAAAGTCAGAAACATCGATGAGAGAGAAACATCGATCAGCTGCCTCTTGCACACTCCCTACTGGGATTGTGCCTGCAACCAAGATACATGCCCTTGACCGGAATGGAACCTGGGACCTTCCAGTCCGCAGGCTGACGCTCTACCCACTGAGCCAAACTGGTTTCGGCTGATAACAATTCTTAAACTTCTCATTTTATTCCATTAATTGTGGAATTGAAATATGTTTGCTATGAGAAAGTCATTTGTCTGGTGATACCTTATACATTACCCATAGAAAAAATAATAGTCATTTGTTTAAAAAATTAATGAGTATTTATTGTTTTACCCCTAATGCCCAATAACTTTATAGTTTAAAAATAATTTTGTTGGAAATGTTTGGTGTATATCTCCTACTACACCATGTGAAAAAATTTGTTTGAGCAATACCCCCAGCATGCTCTTCAAAAGGTATACCTAATACCACTCTTATTCTTTATTTAAGACTATCCAAAATGTGCTCTCTGAATTTAGTGATGATCCATCCAGATGTTTTGTAGTGATGCAGAAACAAAGAAAAAGAGTTAGTCTTACCAGGTCAAAGGGCCTTTAATAATTTGTTTTCCCCATAAGGCAAACAGCTGTCCGAATAACTGCTGAGAAACCCTGGTAGACCAGTAAGACCTTTCTGAATTGATAAAATAGTAACCTAGAGAAACTATATTTTAGAACGTGTGTACAACCCTATAGAATATACAGTTGTTATAATTTGGAAGGGAAAAGCCATGTGGCTCCCGTGGTCAGTAATGGCTTCAAGGACGTGTTGGCTTTTCAGATGTCAGAGACCTTCAGGATCTATTGATATGTAGGAAATTATACCTGGTGCTTATGTTGTAATCCACTGATACACCTTCCCAGGATAGCTCTGGGCTCCCCCGATATCCAGGAGTACTATGTCATGAAAGGAGAATGAAGTTCCCATTCAGAATCCTAGTTGTGCACACATTTGGAGGAGTAACTCAGGACATCAGCCAGTGAGGATCCTCGCCCTGGATTGCTGCTAGAAAATTCCTGCAAAATTTTCTCATCCCTCATTCCCCTCTGCTAACCATGACACTCCATTCGCCCTTTCTTTCGCTGTAGCGTTCACACACACAGTCATTATTATGTGTCTTTCTCCACATTGGACTGCGAGCCCCTGGAGCAGCTCTCTGACCTCCACACCAGTGACACTCTTGGAAAGGGCTCACACGGCTCAACAACCCGCTATTGCCTGGAGCATTTATTAGTAATCCATTTTCCATTCAAAACGCCCAGCAATGCCTGTTTCTTTTGGACATTCAGCTAGTGGTGAAACTAAAAAGAACATGCCCTCTACAAGATTTATCTATTGCCCATGACCTAATATTAAACATGCATTTTTATGGTTATTCAAGGAAAAATTTAAGTGGTAGACATCATTATAATTATTTTGGAATTCTACTCCTTTGAGCAGGGTGTATTTAGTAATATTTAAGGCCTTTCTAAGTACTAAACTTTCTTATTCTATAAGACTTGTCCTTGCTGTAGCAGGATTAACCTTTTACAAGAGAACAGCCTAACAGATGTCTACAGTGGGCTTGTGGCTTATGAAAAAATAAAGACAGGGAGGTGTTACAGGGAAGTTTACAACCCATTACAAACAAAGGACTTCAACAAATGTTGGGGGCACTTAAAGCAACAAAATGGCAACATACCAAGTCTGCTGAAGTTCTTAATATATTTTATTGATTTTTTTTTTTTTTTTTTTTTTTTTTTACAGAGAGGAAAGGAGAGTTAGAAACATCAGTGAGAGAGAAACATTAATCAGCTGCCTCCTGCACACCCGCTACTGGGGATGTGCCTGCAACCAAGGTACATGCCTTTGACTGGAATCAAACCTGGGACTCTGAGTCTGCAGGCCGACACTCTATCCACTAAGTCAAACCGGTTAGGGCTGCTGCAGTTCTTTGAGAGCATCCTCAAGGTTCTTATCACAGGCCATAGAAGAAACTCATGAACTTTCTTTCCAATGCTCCAGAAAACCCTACCAACCCTTGGATGGACTGTTTTAATAAAGATTCCTTAAGGTTATAGAAAAAAGCCTTTGCAGGGTTTAGCACAAATCTTCCTTCTAATGCAAACTATAGGGTCACGGAGAGGTGATTGCAAACAAATACAGACACTTATATCCATGAAATTCCCAAGTATCCGGGATATTTAGTTTGCCTTGAAGTTTTCCCTGGAGCTGCAAAGAGTACTATGGAAACCGAGTTTGAAAACCGTGCCTCGAGTGTTCTTTCAACTCACTCCTGTGGCCCTTCAGTCAAACCACCTGCTTGGAAATCATCTAACTGCAGCACCCAGGCTGCAGGGGGGGGGGGGGGGGGGGGGCGGCGCGGGGAACCTGCCACATTGTAGAACTCCCTGAGCAGGTTTTGGCTCCCCCTCCACCAATCCATCTTAAACAGCGACTCGTGCCCTGCATCTAGCAATACATATCTATGATCAAGCAATTTAGCACAAAAAGGAAAGGCCCCACGACTTGGCATCCCCGTGGCCATTAATCTTTGAGAAAACCAAAAGGGCCCAACTTTTTGCCAGAGTTTAATAGCGAAGCTGTCACATTTTACACAAATGACTCTGGAGTCCGTTAGCGAATGGCAAGAAGAGCTGCGGGCGCGGGGGGGGGGGGGGGGGGCAGGGGGGAGTGGAGGAGGTGGGGCTGCTGAGTGGACTGTTTTCAAAGTGGCTCCAGCTTGTAGGGGAGGGGCCGGGATGCTCCGCACCGCACCGTAGGAGACGAAGTAGTTAAAAACCGTTACTAGCGAGGAGCCTGAACCTCGGGGTGCGGGTATATAAGAAGCGCCTCCGGCGCAGAGCTGCTGCTGCCCCGAGACCCGCGACCTGGGCGCACGGACTCAGCCCTTCGCTCGCCCCCGAAGCCTGGGCTCTAACCCGGGCTCCTGCTGCGGAACCTGGGACCCACACTCAACCCCCCAACGTCTGTCCCCTCTCCTTAAAGGCGCACCCCCATCCATACCCCCTGGAGGCCTGCGCTCCAGCCCAGCACAACCGCGCGCGACAGCAGCGCGCCCGGCGCCGGGTCCGACCAAAGGCGATGCGTGCAGGGGACCGGGCAGCTGGGCTCGGACAGCAGCAGTAGCGCCTGTCGGGAGGTCGGGAGGTAGGGAGGCTCAGGGGTTAGAGACCGGACTGAGGCCGCCTTCGCTCCCTGCAACACCTGCCGCCGCCGCCGCCGCCGCCGCCGCCGGGCCGCGATGAGCCGCGTGGCCTCGCTGCTGCTGGGCGCCGCTCTGCTCTGCGGCCACGGAGCCTTCTGTCGCCGGGTGGTCAGCGGTGAGTCCGGGGCCACCCGCTCGCCAGCCAGACGGGCAGGGATCTGGGACCCTGGGGCTCGCGGGCGAGGGCGGGGCAGCCGGTCCCAGGGTGCACGGTCTCCCAGGGGTTCGGAAGCTGTGCGGGGCAGGGAGCAGGGAGGAGATGTGGGAAGCTGGATTGTTCTTTCTTTCTTTCTTTCTTTCTTTCTTTCTTTCTTTCTTTCTTTCTTTCTTTCTTTCTTTCTTTCTTTCTTTCTCTCTCTCTCTCTCTCTCTCTCTCTCTCTCTCTCTCTCTCTCTCTTTCTTTCTTTCTTTCTTTCTTTCTTTCTTCTTTAAGTTATTATTTTATTGTCTAAAGTATTGCAAGTAGTAGTACCTATGTTTCCTCCCCCCCGAATTGACCTCCCCCCGGCCTCCCCTACCCCCCAGCACATGCCCTCACCTGCCTACCCCCCCCCCAGTGTCTTGTATCCATTGGTTATGCTTATATGCATGCGTACAAGTCCTTCGGTCGCGCTGTGCGTTCTTCTCTGCCCCTCAAAATACACGCAGAAAGTTTAAAAAGCTCGCAAGTGCTTGGTGCCTTAGCTGCGAAACGAGCCGGGCTTCATCGCGAGCAGCACGGTTTTCTCCGGGAGTAATTTATTTCCACTTTCTTTGCAAGGCAGTTGGTCGCAGGGCAGGGCTGGGTACCTGCGACAGGGGTGGGGTACCGCGGACCCGGGGCCTGAGAGCCGCTGCAGGGATGCCTTCCCCTGGGGGTCTGGCCCCGCTGCAGTCCCCACCCCGAGTTCTCTGGGAGGATCTGGGACAGATGTGCGTGCCCAGAGTCGTGCCCAGAGTCGCGGGGGGGGCGCCCTGGGCACGCAGCCTTTGTTCTCAGGAGGCTGACAAAGAACGGAGGGCTGGCTGGTCAGGGTGCGTGCTGCCCTGCCTTTACGCACCGCCTCCCAAGTTGGGGACCTCTGAGAACACGAGGTGGGCTCGAGTGGGGCTGAGGTATACAGGTGGGGACGACTGCCTGCAGGTTCATGCTCCCAGCAGGTGCCCAATTATGTCGGCGGAGTCCGTGCGCAAAGGACGGGCATCCGCGTTGGCCAGCTTCCCAGAGTTCGCTCTGGGTTTTCTTTCCCTTCGGCTTTCACGCGCCTGTTGTGGGGCCATGTATGTTTGACTCACTCTTTCTTACTGTTGGGGAAGGTCTTTTTAAAAAACAGGAAGCTTCTCAAAAGCGTGAACGGGGCCTTACTGAGAACTGAGCACAGCCAGCCAGCTCCCTGTATTGAAATCTCCGGTGATGCCAATGAGAGTGTGGCGAGGCATGTTTGTTGGCTGTATATGGGCATGCGTTTTCAGTGCGGGGAGGTTTTTTTTGTGTTTTCATGTAAAAAGCACAGATTCCTTCTCACAGTCTGTGCGTCTTAGAACAGGTGCCCTGGATGTAGAGATGATTGATGAAGGCAACTCAATCAGTAGTGAAGCCAGACCTTTAGGAGTTGGCATCTTCAGCTTAATTGTTACTGATCTTCCCCTCAGCAATGGGTGATGTCCCACATCTTGAGGAGAAGATTCTTGAGTGTCTCGTTGTCTCTCACTCTCGACTACCTGTTTGCCACTCTGGAGACACTGGGATTAAATTCATTGCGAAGTATCATTTGGAAATGCTATAGCTGCTTGTTTGTTTGTTTGGAGGGGGAGGGAAAATCTGGTTCAATATTTTTAAAAGGAAAAACACGACAGTATGAAAAAGGATGTTATAGAAGCCATTGTATTAACTCATCCCCCCCTAATTTAACTTTGAGAAAAAAGTTTACTGTTTGGACTCATCTGAATTATACATATCTAACTGCCTTTGTGTTTATTAAAATGATTCTGGCAAAGGAATGAAGGGCAAAGACCAAGCATGGAACATACATAAGGTGTTTTGTAAACACAGAGAAACACTTCTTTGAATTAGCTAGTATCTTTTTTTCCATGTATTCATGTTTGTATGTCTTAAACTTTACAAGGGAGGGAAATATATATATATAATTAAAACTAGAACTTGAAAATTATTGGTGAAAATTTATTCTGCATTGTTATGGCATAAATTGTTGTAAATCTTTTGCTGTTTTTTTCCCCCTGTTATTTATAGGCATCTTGCAGGTGACATCTGGAAAACTTCTAATGGACTGAACATGATCTATTTAATTTAGCATAAATGATGATGTTTGCTTGGTATTAAAACAATTACGTTTTCCTTATGAGTAATTGAATTGTCTCTGGCCGTACAAGTTCTCATTGACATTTAAGCACTGTAAATCGATTCGTGATTTTATGCTTTGAAGATTATCTTTTAAAAAATACATATTTCAGACAAAATGGCACGAGGGCACAACAGTTTAAATCTGGACATTTTTGGAAGTAGTAGGTCTAATGTCTGCCTGGCCAGTGCTTAGTTTTGAGTGGTGCATCGACTTTTTCATGCCAATAGGGACCATCGACCAAAATCCTCAAGTGTCTGTTCCCTGCAACAAGTTCCTAGGGGTCATCGTTAGGAATATATTTACAGAATGTTAAATACATTTTCTATTTATTAAGTATCAATACAGCTATTTATAATTTCATCCCAGAAAAAATGACAGGAACTCATAAAATAATCCTTCATAGGAATTCTCATGTTAGTACTTTAAAATATTCCACTATAAGATACTTCCTTGTACTTTAAACTGCATTACCCTTTAAAATGTGAGAGCATTATTTATAAAGGAAGTGAAAATATTTTAAGAAAGCATTTCAAACAACTTCATCATCATAATCTTCCCTATACAAGTTCGTTGCATCTAGCAGTAGTAGAAAAGTATTTTTACAGGTCAGAGGCCATGCTTATTTTGATGCGTGGATATACAATACAAATATCCAATCATGAGGATAACAATCAGGTAGTATGCAGTGACTGTATGGTTCTAAGTTGGGAACTACTTTTAGGGTCTTAGTTCTGTACCAGTTTGTTGCTGAACACAGATGTGTAGAGAGTACCTCCAGGGGCTACAGCCATTTAATTTTGTCAGGTGACTGGTAGGAAGTGGAATCCTTAGGACAAAGGTAAGAGGCTTTTACTTATGGAGAGAAAGATGCATATGAAAACAAAGAGTTCAAAATTCAGGTTCCAAAGCTGGGAAGATGTATTTGAAGAGCATGTGGATATTTTTAAACATATGATGTGCTTTGAAGTAACATTTCCTTTTTTTCTTTTACTCTCTCCCTCTTTTTTTTTTAATGCACACAGCAGTGATCCCCAACCTGTTTGTGCTGCAAAATGACATTGAGTACGTTTCATGGTACCTCCAAATTTCTGCGGGACATTTTAATATGTATTAATTGGAACTTATTTAATTGGCAGATATTTTATTTATAAGAGTGGATGGTGTAGAGACCTCTCTTTTTACCACACAGAAGCCCCAGAATACTACAAAAACATGGTGATGATCAGTAGCCAACAGATTAACATAATAGCATAGGAGATACAAAGAATTGTTATCCCAGCCTCTGGTGGTATTCCATGACATCATCAAAAGCATAAAGTGATGACGGTGCAGTTTTCAAAGATGCAATTACTTTAAGCATCCCTTGGGCAAGAAAGGAACAAATTAATCTTACTGCTAGTCATTTAATAAACTGCATATTCATCAGAGCCATTAATTCCCAACTGCTCTTGTTCAGCATTTTATGGCTTTGTTTTTAGAACTCTTTTTCCTGGAGGTGACAATATCTACTACATTAACACAAGAAAAGAGGCAGTGTTGTTTAATAAAGGGGTGCAAGCGGAAATCCGGCTGATGTCCTCTCTAGCAATATTTACTTTTTGTGATGGTGCTCTATGCGAGGTGGCTGGATGCATACACTGCCAGAAGACACTTTCACACATTAGAGATGGTACAACATGGCCTGCCAACTTGATTCTAGTTATCCTCCTTATAACTGAGGGGGAAATCAGATTGGCTCTTGTTTGTTTTATTTGGGAGGGAAAGGGGTCTTGATAAAACAATCATTAAAGACATATATGGTCTGAAAATACTAGATCGATGTTCCGATATTAATCATGTGGCTATTATGTTCAATAAGAGAAAATCCACAATCTGCTTAGAAACCAACTCTCAAGGCTCAACCCCGTACACATATTAGGCACCCAGTAATCAATAATGGATAAATAGTAATAATTATAACATGGAAAACACAAATAATGAATATATTCATCAATCCTTTTATCTATGAAATCTTGCACCTTAAACAAAGGTTCTATTTGAGACACCTTTAGGGGCCGAATGGAAATCTGGGTAAATGCATGAACTGTGGAGCCTGGTTCCCTGGTTCTCAGCCCTGAGTTCACCACTGGTGAGCTGTGTGAATTTGGGAAAATTACTTGACTTTCAAGGAGCTCTGAGACGGGCCCTGCCTGGCCAGCCCTGTGCTGCAGCTGAGGCCACCTACAGGAAAACACATTATTATTATTTTTTTCTAGCTGAACAGCCTATATCACCAGGAGAGATATTTTCCTAATTTACCCAAAGACATGGATTGTGCTAACATTGAGGCCCTGCATATTAAGCTCTTGATAAATTCCAGGCTACTATTATGATTTGTATTTCTTTAAAAATCATAACCACTCTCACTTTTTAAAAATATATTTTTTATTAATTTTGGAGAGGAAAGGAGAGGGAGAGAGAGAAACATCACTGATAAGAGAGTATCATTGATCAGCTGTCTCCTGCTGGAGATTGAGCCTACAACCCAGGCATGTGCCCGTGTCTGGAATTGAACCGGGGACCCTTCAGAATGCAGGCTGATGCTCTATCCACTGAGCAAACTAGCCAGGGCCACTCTCACTTTTTAGGAAAGAAAACATTAATGTCCTTGATGTCTCCCCAGTTCAAGTAGAACTCTGAGATTCCAAGCCAGTTCTGATTGATTGAATGCTTGAAATCTTAAGTCGCACAAATGTTTTGTCATTTGTTATTTAGACCTTGATTTTAAATATTAGGTATTTTTAATTTAAAAAGGAATCTCATTTTCTTGTCAGGAAGCGTGTGATATATCCTAGCTGGAGAGGTAGGGCTTGCAGCTGCACCACCATTCACCAAATGACCAAAGACTGCCATTTTGTTGTGTTTATCAATGTAGGAAATGGATTCCAGCACATCTTAATAGTGCGCTATGCAGCTCATTGCCTCATACAACCTCTGTTGCAAAAATGAAGTTTATTATTACAAAATATTTTTATAAGGAAAATTCTTAAGAAGTTGTAATATTGAACCCTGAAACAGAACATGGACTTAATAGTTCTTTCCCTTTCTTTCTAGTTCAAAAGTGTCAGCATTGCTATCAGAGGCATGTGACACTGTGTATTGTAGTATCAGCATACTTATCAGTTTGATTTTGAGGGGAGTAAGAAAGAATTATGAAAAACAAATTCTTTTGTGTGATTCTGATCAACTGTTTGAAATCCAGTCAGCCTGGTTTGGGTTTATCATGTAGATCCTCTTTTGTACAACTTTTCTGGGCCACCTATGGTAGGCTATAACTGAATAACAGGAATTCATAAAATGTCTTGTACATTCTATTGAATAATGGGATATAAATTCAATATTTAGTTAATATTAATAATATATGATTATAGTATGAAAACTGTTATTACTTTCCTAACACACCAATAACTCACCTGTCAGAGAGTTAATACATATAAGCAAAATAACACCAATACCCCTTTCTATTCAGGAAGAAAAAAGTAAACTGCAATGCATTTATGAGTTTGGCCCCACTTTTACATTATTGCCAAAAGCATTGAAAACTCTGCCAATATTTAGCTCTAAAGGAATTTTAATGACTAAGAAAAAAAGACAATGTCATATTTTCATGGAAATAGTATCACGATCTTGGCTCTGATATTGATAGGAATGATTATTTTAATAGGCAACACTGAGAATGATCTCTAAATAAAAGTTCCTGGGTACATATGTAGGGGTCTGTGTGTGTGTGTGCATGTGTGTGTGTGTGTGTGTGTATGTGTGTGAGTGAAACCAATAGATGTAGACTCCTAGGTAGAAGGTCTTTTCTCTCTCTTATAAATAAGCCAACAAGCAAAGGCTATTTCTCACTACATATGCTAAGTAACATTTAGTAAATTATTGTTCAATAGTATCAAATTAGCCTTCATGTAGCAAAAATGGTTACACAATTATCTGAATATTTATCTGACTGTGTTATGGGTAGTAGACTTGTTGATAGAAGATTAGATGAAGTAGATGGAACAGATGGAAGATTAGAACTCCTGTATTTCAAAGTGGTGGGTGGAATATTTTATCTGAATACTAGTGGCCCGGTGCACGAAATTCGTGCATGGAGGGGTGTTCCCTCAGCCCAACCTGCCCCCTCACACGGTACTGAGAGCCTTCAGGGGATGTCCTACTGTCCCCTCACCTTTGGCTGAAGCTTTAGGACTTGGGCACCCAGCCATCACCCTGGAATGGGGCTGTTGGTTGGCTCTGTCCCAGCCCACCACCCAGCCCTGGCCTTAGCCCCAGTGGTGACTGCCCAGCCTCAGGGACACCCACTCCCCAGCCGCAGTGCCAGCCTTGAAAGCCTCTTGTCTGTACAGCTCCTGTCTCACCTGGCCAGCCGGCTGGCCCCTTCCATCCCACCCCTTCTGGCCTGCAGAGCTTCCACCCTGTCCAGAGCCCAGCCGGCCCTTCTTTTCTCCCATGGCTCCCATCCTAAGGGCTTGCAGGTCGGCCCCTCCCATCCCACCTGGTGTATTCCTCCTCCCCTCCTGCCAGCCTCCCTTGCTCCTCTGCCTCGTGTTGTGTTGTTCGGCAGACACCCGCTCCTGATTGGCTGGTAGCATAGCCAATCAGGAGCCAAGGTAGATCACATTTGTATGTTACTCTTTTATTAATAGGCTAACACTTAGAAGTAAGAGAAGAGGAAATTCTCTCTGTGATCTCACAGAATGGGAAAGGAGGGAACAATAATGGTTCTCTAGGAATATTAGCCTTTGCAGAAGTGGGAAAAGTTGCTTCCAGCAGACCCGTATAAATGGGACTTTTCTGGGAATCAGGGCAACATCTGCTTCCCAGCTGTTGGAGTTCCACTGTGATGACAACCCAGTGTGGTCAGCTGAAATGACAGCGAGCAGTTCAATAGCTACTTCTTTTGCTGCAACATGGACTACATTTGTCTGAGAAGGTGGAAATCAGCAGTGAAGTACAATTGGATGTAAGGAAGTTCACAGCGTCAGCTTTAACTGACTATGATATATGTATATCATTAAAAAACTGCAGTGTTTCCATACTTTCCTGGAAACTGCCACGATAGATCTAAATTGCCAGTGACTTTTAAGTTCAAAGTCTGTGGACGCAGTTGATATTCAATCAATACACGTTGGAGTCGATGTTTATCTCTAGTTGGTAATTGGCCACTGTCCCGATCCTCTGAGAAACCCCCTGCAATGCAGCCACCGCAGTCTCCACCCCCTGGCCGAGGACGGACCACTCCATCAGCCACAGCCGCAGCCACAGCGAGCATCAAGATTGGCTGTCATCCAGGGCCTGGGCAGTATTAGTTGTTAATTATTTAAAATATAACCCCTTTCTATGGATTTTCTCTTACTATTATTATTTCTCTACAGACCAACATTTATACTTTGCTAATAGCTAATAGTGGCAATAGGAATTTTCTCATGACACCAAAAGTTGTCTAATTAGAAGCACTATCTTAATTTTAGAATTAAATCTGGTTTCATCATTTTTGTACCTTCACCATAAGTACTGTCTGTGCTGCATTTATTTTTAATATAGGAAAGATAATGAGCAGAGGCTTTTAGCATGTAAATCATACATACACATCCTCTGAATGTGTATATATTTGCTGCAAAAATAACTTTTACTTATTAAAACTTCTAGCTAATCAATTTTTTTTAATTTGGCTTTTTGACATCATGCAAAAACAATCTTGTTGGACAAGGTTACTATTTTAAAAGTACTGGAATCAAACCCATGACTGAGATTTCTTAGAATAAAAAACTAAACAAATTGAAACCTCAAGGGAATGCCATTGAGCGATATTTTGAAACTTAGAAGTATGTAAAGGATGCAGAAGATGAAAATGGAAACAGAGCTTGATTTAAAAATATAGACATAAAAATCACGAGGCTTCATGGAATTATTAGCATATTACCAAATGTAAAATATAGGCATAAAAATCACGAGGCTTAATGGCATTGTTAAACTATTACCAGAAACAACACTTTTAAATAATAAACTCATCTCAAAACCCAATAGTAGATCAGGAGAAACTTTTTAAAATAACGATTATGCTCTGATCAGTCATTGGGACTTCCGTAATCATCGTTCAATGAAGGTTTCTGACGGATTTGTCCATTTGAAGTCAATCTTTAATTCCAGTTTCCTGAGGGCATTCATACTTGCATGTAGTTTTTTCTTTATTAACAATTAGCTGGGGCAGTCTGCTAATCTGTTCATATTATTCAATGTGTTGCTCCTGGGTCCAGATCAGGGTTAATGAGACAGAGGACAACTGGCTGCCATTTTATCAGCTGGCTGTTCTCTGCTTGTGTCAAGTTATTGGATGCCTGTCACTCAATCACTGTTGTGAGGTGAATGGCCTTGTGCTGACTCCTGCTCCCTCCTGCCTCTGTGTGTCACCAGAGGTGATTAGTTGCTGACTCTGGGAGAAGGGATGTGTTACCAGCACTGGCTCAGGGTGATACACTGTAATTAAGAGTGCAAATCTGAGATGCTTTATTTTGTTCCCAGTGTTTAAGTACAGCAACACCTCCAGCCATCATTATTGACAACTTTCCTGGCTCAGCTACAAAATTAAATACATAGTGGAAAAAGCCTTCAATCTCAAGAGAAATAATGTTCCTGCAGATGAACCATAAGAAAGCAATAAAACTTTGTGCTTAATTTCTTAGCATAAAGTCATTTAACTTAGTTTTACATAAAAGAGTGTGGTAGTCTATTTTCCAAGGCTACACCTAGGCTGAAATCAGACAAAGACTAAGAGTGGTGTACACCATGGGCAGCAGGTGGGAGATAAGGAACAGTGAAGTGACAGAGAGGGGGTCCTGGCAGTTTGTGAAGCTGACAACCAGAGGTAAGAGGTGAACCAAAGAAGATAATGAGAAACAAAACAGTTTGACCATTGGGGAGAGTCTGTATCATCTTGACTTACATGTTTGGGGGTAAAACAGCGGAGGGTGTAAGTAAAATATTCCATTGCTGATAGCGTTAGCTAAGTCCCATACACTATGGCTTCATTATGACTCAACATGATCGTGCCTATTCATAGTATGGCATCTGGAAAATTCATTCTCTTAATATGTAAGCGTATGTGAAATTCAATTTTGAGATTGTTTTTCCAATCAACTTTTGTTTTGTTTTGTTGCCTGTGTGTTTAAGTCATCTGTTTTGTTTGTTTGCTTGCTTGCTTTTCAGGCCAAAAGGTGTGTTTTGCTGACTACAAGCACCCCTGCTACAAGATGGCCTATTTCCAGGAGCTGTCCAGCCGAGTGAGCTTCCAAGAGGCGCGCCTGGCTTGTGAGAGTGAGGGGGGAGCCCTGCTCAGCCTGGAGAACGCAGCAGAACAGAAGTTGATAGAAAGCATGTTGCAAAACCTGACAAAACCAGGCACAGGGATTTCTGATGGTGACTTCTGGATAGGCCTCTGGAGGAGTGGAGAGGGGCAAACGTCTGGTGCCTGCCCAGACCTCTACCGCTGGTCTGATGGCAGCGGCTCCCAGTACCGGTGAGTCAGCACCTGAGGGAGATTTCTGTTCCCTGTAGGAGATGTCAGAATAGAACACAGGACATCAGTTAGAAGTCTTCCTGCTGCTCTCTACAGAGTGGGACAAGAGTAGGTTTTTAGTATGTGGAACCCAGTTCTTATGTTATTATCCTATATAATAAAGAGATAATATGCAAATTGACCATCACTCCAACACACAATATGGATGCCTCCATGTGATCAAAGATGGCCACCACTATGTGGACTCAAGATGGCCACCACAAGAGGGTCAGCAGGGGAGGACAGTTAAGGGTGACTAGGCTGGCAGGGAAGGCAGTTAGGGGCAATTGGGCCAGTAGGAGAGCAGTTAGGCATTGATCAGGCTGGCAGGGGAGTGGTTAGGGGGTGATCAGACTGGCGGGAAGATGAGCAGTTGGGAGCCAGCAGTTCTGGATTGTGAGAGGGTTGTCCCAGATTGGAGCGGGTACAGGTAGGTTGAGGGACACACACACACACACACACACACACACACACACACACACTTGTGCAAGAATTTCATGCACTGGGCCTCTAGTTTAATAATAATTATGTTAATTTATTCATCATTGTATTATTATTCATCATTGTATTATTCATTAATTACTGCATTTTTATTTATTAATTATTGCATTATTTTTCTACACAAACAACTGTAATCTTACTTTTGCCCCACCCTATATTTTCAGAAACTGGTATACGGATGAACCTTCCTGTGGAAGTGAAAAGTGTGTTGTAATGTATCATCAACCGACAGCCAATCCTGGCCTTGGAGGCCCCTACCTTTACCAGTGGAATGACGACAGGTGCAACATGAAGCACAATTACATCTGCAAGTATGAACCAGGTAGGATGTATTGTAGACTGATGACAGATTTTGCCCACATATGCTTCTATTGTCTTATCTTTAAGCTTTGCTACATTTGGCTCTTTTTGTTTTTCTGCTGTGAAACATGACTGTACTCTGCAGCTTGTCCTGTCATGCTGTGTCTTGAAGCCCACTGCGTGCTACAGGACAAGCTGCCACAGAGTGAGGACCAGAGTAACTAGAAACTATAGAAACTAGAGTCACTAGAAATAGAAACTATAGCCACTAGAAACAGCTAGAAAGTACCTAGAAACATCCAAGAAGGTGTCTTTAAAAGGAAATAATCATTTCCAACATTAAGGTCAAATTGTGTTTTTGTAAATTGATTAAATGAAAATTGAACATCTATTTAAAAATATTTTAAATATTCAGTATGGTGTATGTGAAGGAGGTATGTCACCAAAATACCCATAGATTTACACATCTGAGCAACAGTTCTTTGGGTGATTATCTGGGGAACCTAAGGGATCAAAGGAACATTACTGTAGGATTTCATGGCATGATTCTTGGCACATACTCTTCAGGGAATATCAAAGTGGTTATAGCTCATTGAACCAGCCATCGTGAAAAAAGGTAGAGACGTGTGCCATGTTCTTGCTGTGATCCTCACCTTTGAAATATGCCTCCTTACTCAGCTTTTGCTGAAGTCTTTACTTCATTGCCCTATGCAGCAAATGAGAAGATTGCATTGACCTACGCTGCTGCAGTGTAGTTTCCTATGGAAATAGTAAATTTGAATTATTTTGAATAAGACAGCTCAACTGAATAGATATTTGGCCAAAAGAGAGATTAATCAAAACTGTATAAACTCATTATTAAAAATAAGTTAAGGAAGTCAAATTAGATACTTAGGCTTTGGTATTTCTTTTGGAGCTCTTTGTCTACTCAGTTTTTGGAAATACATTTGAACTCTTCTGTCTACTTGACCTCATGTACTCATGGAAGGCAATCATAATCAAGTGCTGCTATTTCCATTATTCTCTTGAAATTACATGATTTCTTTTTCTCATAAGACTGTGAAGCACAAGGGATTAGTTGAATTAGATTTACTTCTCTGTCATGTTTATCCTGCTCTTGAGTATGTTAGCCAACTTTCTCTCCCTGGTGAATTTATTCTTTAGCAGCCCCTGGGTTGCTAAATCCATCATTACCCTTTTAGAAGCCTTTACAAAGCTAAATCTGTTACACTTTTATGTTTTTTGTCTTTTTTTTTTCTTAAAAAATATAAAGTTGAAATTCTCTTGTAGTTTCTACTTGCAACTGTATGTACTCAAAACTCTTAAACGGATTATATCATAGAATCTTCTTAGTACAATACTGTCTTTTTTTCTGAGCTTTTAGATGAAAAATTTGACCTACGTATATTTATTTATTGTGAGAACCCTTTCCTGTCCCGCCTGGTGCAGGATTCCAGTTTAGGGTTCGGGTTCTGGAGAAGGCCACACACAAATGAAAGAGACTAGAAAAGTATTAATTTGGGAATATTGGGGGCCAGGTGGGAGTCCACCTCTAGGGGGAGGACTACTATCAGCTCTGGCCTTGCTATCCCCTTTTATTAAGACTGGGATACACCCATATCCTTTAGGCAGGAAATTCCAATAATAGTCAATCAGCAAGAATTAACATAAGACTAACAGGTGGAGGCTGTTTCAACTACCAATATCTCAGCTAAACAATGAGTGATTAGCTCTGACCTTTCAGAGCAATTAAAGTTAACCAGCCTTCTGGATTTTCCTATTCACATCTCTCTATTAGTGAGGCAATGATTGGTTTCTGGCAGTTTATTTTATTTATTTATTTTGGCCTTCATAGTTACATTATTCAGGAAACTATAATCTCAGAATCTTCTTGACTTGTTTTGTATTAGATAATCTAGGTTTATATTACTCATGGAAGAGCATTGTGGACATAAAATTATTTTTTCCTTTATCTCCTATATTCTACCTAAATCTTCAAATATTTATATTTTGTGAATTTATGGTTAGCTCTTTAGTGAGGGACTTGGAGAATTAAGCAGTGGGCCTACTTAAAAGTTACAAATTATAACACAAATTATTTTGAACTTTATTTCTCTAACTATATCAAAACTGTTTAATTTGGACTTAATCTTCTCTTTCTGCTTCAAAATACCATCTAAGGATGACTAGTCATATCCAAAGTGAATAATTTATTTCTGAGTTTGCCTGTTCTCTTTGCCATCATTTTTGTTATTGTCCTATGAGCTGCTTATCTATTCTATAGGTGTACCGATGTTACCCAAATGCATTTTTATGGAGATACATCTGAATCTAATTTTTGCATTTATTTAAATTGCATTATACACTCTTGTTTTTAGACATTAAAAATAATATGTATGAAATTATGTTTCTAAAATGTCATTACTTAATCAACAACTGCATTAAATTAAATTTTATTAAAATTATTTTTAAACTGACAAGTTCCGTGTTGACCAATTGTTCAGCAAATGCCAGGTGGGATAGGCATAGAGTGACTAAATGAGTTCTGCAGAAGAAAGAGTGTAGGGTAGGACTTTATCTGAAACCTAGTGGAATTCAAAATATAATTCTTAGCTGTAAGTTATTCAGAAGTCAAAACTGGTGTTTATATGGTTTTTATTTTCATCTGTTTGCATTTCTTATGTTGATCACTACATATGACCATATGATGTCTGTATTTATTATCTAAAGAAATCAAGCCAACAACTCCTGAAGAGAAGACTTACTTTACAAACCAACCAGAAGACACCCATCAAAATGTGGTTGTTACTGAAGCAGGTAATTCGTTCTCGTGTCTTTAAACCCTCTATGGAGAACAGAAACTGTTTGTTTAAACTCTGCTTCTAGTTGGCCCCAAACAACTTCTCTTGTTGTTTGGTGAAATGGTGCACCAAATATGGGCCTACGGACATTTACTTTTGAACTAGGCTGGAACAATTGATGCTAAGCTAGTTTTTGCATACAAGAACGTATTTTGTTTTCTTCTAATTAGTTATGTATCTAATACTAAACTAAGTAATCCCCATTAAAATCTAAATCTACAAGGAACTTTCCCAATGATGTATAGGAGTTACAATGTAAATTTTCACATGCAGTGGCCTGCCAACAAGTGTTGAGCTGGTGAATGTTTAAGGATTGGCCAAGGTGAGGTGGGTATAAAATAAAAGAGATCAACCAAAGAATTGTGTGCCTGTATGCATAACCCATGGGCAGAGACAGTAAGGTGATGAAAGCCAGGGGCTGGGGCTAGCAGAGGTCAATGGGGAAAAGAGGAGGCATATGTAATACTTTCAACAATAAATATTAAAAGAAAAACAAAACAAAACACCTGATTCATAGACTTTGGGATTTTCTGATGTAAACACTCCCTGGCTACATCCATCATACCACTGTCTGCAAAAGAAACTATGAAATCCCAGTGCAGATGGCATATTAGTCAGAAATCGCTTAGCCTGGCCCTATGCCAATTGGACAGGAATGGTGACTTAACCTAGCTGCTTTGTGAGGATTGAGCTAAAGACCCAAAGTCTCAAAATCTTTCCACAGGGCATCCAAAATTCACAAAAGAGTGGGGAATACTGTCTCTTTTTCTTTACTAACATAGATGAGGGATCATGATGGTATTTGGAAAAGGGAAAAAATGTTTTGTGAATTTTCAAAATTCTTGAAGTCACCTGTTACCTGTTGGAGGCTCAGGAGTTGATGAAAATATATTATCCTCAAAATACCTCATTCCTGGACCTCAGCTAATATACCATCTCATGTTAACAAAGGAAGTGATGTGTAGTTAAATGGATAGTTTTCTCTGGTTGGTCCCTTTTGGCCAGAATTATTTAGATTAATAATGATGTCTGCTTTTGATTGGCTAGCTAAATGCATAGTTTTCAACTTGTTTTTCCTGTATAGATATGATGTTAAAGCTTAGTGTGCTTCATTTTCAGATGTCTGATTTTAAACCATGCAGAACATCTAAACCTAATTAAAGATAATGAATAAATAATTGCATTAGGGATATTTTCCCCCATGTGACATTGACAAAATATTCAAGAAGGTCATTTTATGCTGTCTGAGACTTTAGATTTTTATTTTACTGAGAATACTCAACATGATCAAGTGTGATAGAACAGGATTAAAAATGATTCATTTTGGAATTTAATTTAGAGCAAGTCTTCATGCCTCAGAAGTTTTGTGTCGCTGGGTTATGACTATATCATCAGTTAATATTTGAATATTTTGGTGTAATGCCAGGAAGTCTTGCATATCATCATGGCACTAAGCTTATTGGTTAGGATAATTATTTGTTCAATTAATAGTTATTTTAATAATGATTATTCTTTAATAATCAGTGCTTGGATCTCTAAATAAGAACTTAAAAGTATTAGTGAAGTGAGATAGCTAAGATCATTAATACGTTATGAAAACTAGCCCTATCTGAATAGCAGATTTAGTAATACTTTTGGAAATATGGACACTGAATAGGGAGCTTGACAACCAATGAAGTATGATTCTGATTTTGATTTTTAGCAAACATGAATATGTTATGTCATTAGGCTCTTTAGTACTTAGGGAAGAACCTTGTTGAGAATCTATTTATTGATAATAATTTTACTTTAAATTCTGGGAAACTTTTTATATAAACTTGGTGTTAGAATTCTGCTTCAACTCTCTTTTTACACTGACTGTTTTACATTTGTAGGCATAATTCCCAATCTCATTTATGTTGTCATACCAACAATACCACTGCTCTTATTGATACTGGTTGCTTTTGGAACCTGCTGTTTCCAGATGCTGCATAAAAGGTAAATCATTCATATATGCAGAGATACCTTGAAAAGTTTTAAATTAGCCTTAAATTTATATTTTTAATTTGCTTTAAGGAAGTTCTGATTTTTTGCACCTGTCAGTACCAATGCAGGATATAAAATCTAGTAAGATATATCTTTTCATAGGATTCATGTATTATCTCATTCAATCCTCACAAACCATATAAGTAGGTACCCTTCAGTTTCTATTTTTCAGTTGAAAAGATGGTGGCTGAGATGGGTTGCATGCTTTGCCTTAGGGCTCATAGCTAGTGCATATGCTGGGTCTGAATGCTTGTATGCTTGCAACATATGCAACTATACTGTCCTTTGGTTATTAAATATAGAATTAATGCTAAACCTTTCAATCTTTACCTCAAGTTGAATGAAAGACTTGGTTTTGGGTAGGTGTACTTGGTAGTATTTTTTTTAAATTTCAAGTCATAGCCTATTTTATTTCAAGATAATTTTTTAAGTGTAGGAAATAAAGCACACTGGTAAAAACAGGTCACTTTTTGGTTGGCAAGCTTAAAATAAAAATGGCACATTTTAATAGCCATATTTTAGGAGCATTCTTTTTAAAATATATATTTTTTATTTCAGAGAGGAAAGGAGAGGGAGGGATAAAAACATCCATGATAAGAGAGAATCATTGATTGGCTGCCTCCTGCACACCCCACACTGGGGATCTAGCCCACAGCCCGGGCATGTGCCCTGACCCGGAATCGAACCCTGATCACCTGGTTCATAGGTCCACGCTCGACCACGGAGTCATGCTGGCCAAGCTTAGGAGCATTTTATATCTGTTCAACCATACCTTTGAGTTAGAGATAAATTTTTCCATGTGTAGCAATTTGTCAATTCAATTAAAATAATTAATTATGGAAGGAAAAAGCAAAAGATGTTGGATTTAAATAAGAATATGTTTGTCAGCATAGACTAGACCAGCGATTTTCAACCAGTGTTCTGCAAGAATTTTTAAAACATACATTATCATACTATTTAGTCAGGGCATTGACTTCTTTTCCTTTAGATTGTAAAAAAATGACAACAGTCAACACAACAATAGCTGTCTGGTGTGAATAAATAAAAATTTGACTTTCTTTTTTTTTGTAAGATTGGCAAAAATAATTTTTGGTGTGCTGTCGGATGTTAGTAATTAGTTTATATGTGCCATGAAATGAAAAAGATTGAAATTGCTGGACTAGACATCTATATCAGAATGTTTCCAATAGAAATTGATCAGGAGAATTCTCCCATCATTTTTTTTTCTGTTGATGTTAATTTTTTCTTCTTCTTTCTTGAAATAAACCCTAAAAGAGCCACTAAATAAAAAAAAAAGTTCCAGAGAAACTTTAAGTAGATGTAAACTCTAACATTCACATACATTTTAAAAAGGATCCAACCTATAATTTACTGGCTTTTTAAGTAAGACATTTTGAATAATAGTAATCAATAGCCAGGCCAGTGCGGCTCAGTATTTAAGCATCAATCTATGAACCAGGAGGTCACGGTTCAATTTCCTGTCTTACATTGTTTTTCAATATCTTGTACAGAATAAAGTCAGTAGTAATATCTAGCTTCTTCCCTTAATTCCTAAGACTGTGGAAAATGATTTATCATTAGGGAAAGCAATGATATAGAGGGAGGATTGGTTATAAATCCCCCATAACCCAGCCAAACTGTTAAGGAAAAGCTGTAAATAACAAGTCAGCCTGAAAAAAATAACTTGAAAAATATTATGTAGATCTTCTCACTTCTAAGACAAATATTTCTAAAGGCCCAGTAACTGAGTTTTCTCTAAAATTTGTTTGCCTTCTTCCAAATAGTGCGTGTTACTGTAGAGATTCTGTTCATCCAAAAGTCTTCCAGGTTTTCCCATCTTGAAGATCTGTGGCATTTTCATTGTTTAAACTTCTAAAAAATAAACAAAAAAAGTGCCTCTAGGTGCCGGAATTAGCTGTAGTGATTAATTCATTCGTTCTTAGTGCTCCCCTTTTCCTTTCTTCCAGGAAAGCAAGGAGAAACATCATCAAGGACTCAACTCCATTATCATCTGAGTGCCTTGCAGAAAATTTAAATTCCAACCTGGTACACATGATGGTTTCTATCCTTCCATGTCATGTTCAAAATAATAACTCTTGTTTCCTTAACTAGTAGTAACTCTTAAATATGAGTGCTACACAAAAACTATAGTAATAATCACATCACTTTTTTTACCATCAAAAAATTTCATGTTTTTCATCAACTTTGCTTGATTTATTTTTTTCTAGATGATTTCATAGATAAAGATGTATTGATCTTACTTATTTGGATGCAAATCTCCAAAACATATATATGGAACATACTACTTTATTAATGACAAATTCACTGTTAAATTGAAGTCATTTAAGTAATATTATAAAAATATATTGCTCAGGCTTGTTTAGGAAGATTTCTTTCCTCTCCCCCCCTTTAAGGAGTTCTGCAAGGTGAAGTAGAGAGAGTGAAAGGATGGGTAGAAGCCAGACCCCTGGGGATTGGAGAGGGTACTGTTGGGAGGGTCTGTGGGAGGAAGAAAGTACAGAGCACAGTACACAGGAACAGGAAGTGCTAAGATGTACAGGTGAGGGCTCATCCTCAGGAAACTAGATCAAAAGGAATCTAGAGCTTGATCAGTAGTCTGGTATAGAAATGGTGGGTATGCTTAGAAACAGGCTGTTCACAGGAACCTAAGAAATGGGATATTTTATGGAGTGTTGAAGATAGCACAGCCCAAGGCACAGGCTGGAAATGTGGGTGGGAACTCTACATTTGCTGAAAGTGAAGATTAATCTCAAATCTAGGGAACTCAGAAAGCCATAAATTATCAGCACCTGAACCTACATTGTTTTCAGAGACTGGAACAATAATTAAACTTCCTGGGATCAGGTAACTTAATTGTAGGACCAAAAAACTGATGGGAGGGAGAGAATAGGAAGGTCTTATATTTAGGAGAAAATCACTATTTTGAGTATTTGGCATTTAATACAGCATATTCTAATGGAGGAATATTCAAAATACAACATTTCAAAAATCATATTCCAAAAAAATGAAGATTTGGTGATGATTACAATAAAAATTTTGGCATTATGTCAGACACATTTGTGTGTGTATGTGCATGTGTGTCTAAATTTTAAACTATGATGGATCTAACAGAGAACCATTAATTTTACTTTGTTTTTTTCATAATTTCATATGAACTATTTGCCATCTTCACATACTGGAATAATCTAGGATTTTTTTTTATAGGAATGAAAAAGTAGGCTGGTGGGAGAAGAAAAACACTTTTAGTTGTTTTTTCTTTCTGGTTTTCTGGTTGAGTGATATTTTCAACTCTGTCTTCTAATTCACTGATTCAATTCTCAGCTTCCCCTAATCTGCTGTGTATTCCTTCTAATGTGTTCTTTCTTTGTGTTATATCAATCTCTATCTCAGACTGTTCTTTTTTCATAGTTACTATATCTTTTTTCATGCTGTTGAGCATCTTTACCATCATTACTCTGAACTCTGTTTCAGATAAATTTTTTATCTCTAATTCATTTATCTCTTCTTCTGGAGAATTATCTAGTTCTTTCATTTGGGGGGTTGTTTCTTTGTCTTCTCATTTTGGCTTTCTGTTTGAGTTTGTGACTATGTACTAGGTATATCCTGTACACCTCTCAATTGCGAGTGCAGGAAGGTGTTAAAGGCCATTTCTGACTAATTAGATCAGGCAAAGACTCAAAACCTCCAGAGACTGCCTCTGTCTACAGACTAATTGGGTTCGGACTTGAATTTCCCCCAGTCAATCACCTTGGGTGTGGAATAGTTTTTTTCAACAGGATGGGGCAGTTGCTTCTGCCTGGAGGCTAATTATTATTTTTAATCTTTTAGTGGCCTCAAGGCAAGGTGTTTTCCAATAGGGTGCATAGATTGTCTTCCCCCAAAGCAAGGCAAACATCTGTGAGGGAAAGATGTCCTCTGCTGTATGAGGGAATGACTCATCCCATGAAACTTGGGGTGTATGCCTTCTGGGCTCTGTCCCCCAGATCTCCAGTTTTGGCTTCTGCTGTCACAGCTCCAGTCCACTTCACCCTCCTTCTGCCAGAGCACAAGGTTGGTGGCTCCACAGGGAATTTTTTGTGTTGGCCCTTTAAGAGGGTGCCTGAATTTTCATCTGTTACTCTCTGGTAGACAGAATCCCACTGCTTTTCACAGCCAGATGTTATGTGAGTACCCTCCTCAGTTTTGATGCTCTCTGCTGTGGGGGCCCAGCTCGGAGATTAGATCCCAGAGTTCTCAGTGGCATCCCCCATAGCTGAGATGTCTCTCCGGGACTTCAGTTGCTGTCTGTGGGCACCTGGCTAGCCCTTTTGTGCCTCTGCCTCTCCGACCAGTCTCTATGCATTCTCCACTTTTTGTCCTCAGGTGCTGGGTTCTCTCCTGTGAGTTTTCCATTGATTACTCAGGAAGTTTTTCTGTATGTTAATTGTAATACCAGTTTGTTCCTGGGAGCGTGTCTACACAGCATCCAGTTACTCTGCCGTAATTTTTTAATCTCTAGAAGGACACTTTTATAATAAGGTTCTGAGATGCATACCTCCATTTGGACCAAGACATGCTCAGTTTGATAAGGAGTCTCCTACATTGAACTTATTTCTTCTTATGTTTTTCAGTAAAGGAAGGACAAAAACTAGTCCAAACCAGTCCACACTGTGGATTTCAAAAAGCACGAGAAAAGAAAGTGGCATGGAAGTGTAAAAACTCATTGACTGGCAACAGAAAAGAAAACAGAGGTTTGTATAAGGAATGGCATCAGAACCTTAGCTTGGAATGGCTTGAAATCTCAGAGGATCTGCAAGATGAACTGTAAGCTCCCTCTTGAGGCAAACATTAAAATGAGTTTTCTATGTTTATTTCATTTATAAAATAGGCTGTGCTAATAATGGAGTGAGACATGCTTTTTTTTTTTTTTTTTTTTTTTTGCAAAATGATGCACCCAGACTTCAAGTAAGTGGGATGGGCCATGCAGATAAACTTGCTGTCAACACATTGGCAGTATGTGTGTCAGAAGCGTTATTTTTGTTCCTTTTACCTTTCATAAGTTGTAATCTAGTTACTGTAGTGTAAATTGTATTGAAATTTATGGTGTGCAAATATATTTTACCTTTATGTAAGTGTTTGATAAAAATGGACTGTTCTAATAATTTATTTTTATGGTGTTTCATTTTTCAATACATGCTGTTTTGATTAAAGAAATTTTTCACTGTGGTCAACTGAATTCACAAACATAAATATATTACCATAGGAAAAAGTTTCCTTTCTAGAAATGGTTCATCCTTCAGTTTCTCTGCTTTGGATCAGACAATGTGTAGGAGGTATTTCAGAAATAAGAAGTTATTTCATTAACTGTGGTATAAATCCACTCAAATATTTTACTTAGAGGCGAGAATTGTCTAAGTTCAATTGTGCAAGACATGTGCCTTACAATTGTTTTTAGTTTAAAATTCAACAGATTTTGTAATAACTTTGTTAATAACTGTATAAATGATATACTCCATCTAGAATGCAAATAGTATATACATTATAAAGCATATGTCTTCACATGTTGCCTATATAACCATAAGTCGCTCCCTGAGGGCTCTGGAATCCATTTGGTCCTTCCCTTGACCATAAAAAAAAGGGTTGTCTGGGATTTGGGAATAAAACTGGAGGCAAATAGCTGCATCATTTGTCTAAGGTTTTCTTCTAGCTCTGATTTGCCTCTATCAACAAATGAAGGGGGTTTACAGTTGGGACCAGGTGAGTGGCCACATGGTTGTGGAGGTAAGCACAGTACACTGACATTTCAACAAGGAAAGAAAGTATGACTTAGTGTGAAAAAATGACTGGAGGGCATGGATGGTCACTGTTCACTGCTAAGGCTTTGGCTGAGAGAGTAGATTGGGGCTCCTCTGTCTTATCCTCTGGTTTCTTCAGTGTTTGTGGCTTCTTCTCCTCAAGAAAGAGTTGTAACTATCTGGTCTTCACATGTCCCTGTGCTTCTTTGAACCAAATAAAAAGTTCTTGTTTCTGAAGAATGAGCATTCGTGTTGTGTACATCTCTCAAGTGGACAAAATACACCTATGTTTGCATCAGTACATGAAGATGAGAACAAATTACTCTTTAAGGGTGGTGAGAATGAAGGTGGTGGTTATAAAGCATTTTAAACCTCAGCTTTTCCCAGCCAGTCCTTTTCCTTTAATTAAGAGATCTCACTAAGGCAGTTCATAACTAGAGTTGGTTGACAAAACTAAAAGGCAAAATAGAAATTAGTGGGCATTGGCCCCTCTTCAGCTGCTTAGAGACTGGGGGAATGGGTAGCTGCATCCTAGGCTTAGATCAGCCCATGTTGAGCACTCGCCTTTCTATCTTGGCCACCCATCTTTCTGGGCAGAATGAAGACCAGCTGCTGGGATCTGCCTCATCACCAAGCTCCCACCGTGCATGTCTTCCTTTCCTGAAGACTCCATGGGAGGAGACTAGACTTTCCTCACTGTCTCTGCCTCCCATGACTACAACAGCTGCACGCAGGAGAGGCAGAGCTGTGCCTTCATCTTGATCCAGGCCTGGATAACTCCTCTGGCATTAATTACTAAACTCATAAGTTACCAGGAGTGGGACACTTACTCTGGAAATGAACTTCGCACTTATTAGAAGATGGTCAAGAGACTGTCTTAAGGGTTAGTTAACATTGCAGCTGACCTTTGAAAAATACAGAAGGACTACATGGGATGGATGTTTTTTTTTTTCCCCAGAGCATAGTTCATAATGTGTGTTTTGAAATGCAGGTGAATTCTGGAATAATATTCAGGTGGTAAAATCAAAGTGCACACCCTACCTCTGCTGTCCCATCCTTCCTAACTATCAGGAACAGGTAATTGGAAAGGTCTTGAATAGTGTCTTCAGGGACTCTGGATTTCTGCCCTCAGAATAAATTCTACAATTGCTCACCAGTGGTCGCCAGTCCCTTTTCAGTACTTCAATAATGATCATTCCTTTTAGGTGTAGCCCAAATTTCAATTCTTCTATAAGGCCGGTCTGTGCTGATTGATGTGTCTCTCAATTCTTATAAACCTTAATCTCTCCTCTATTCCTTGGGCTCATATAGACCCATGCAAGAATGTATATGTATGTGTGTGCATGTGTTTGTATTAAGTAGGTAGGAATTTTGTCTTCCCAAAGGAATCACTATATTTTGTGTGGCATGCGAAATTGAAGTTTGCACTTACTCTGGAAATGATCCAAGAGATTAAAGCAGTGAATCAAATTCATTTATTCCACATTTTTGGGTCTTCTAATGGGCGATTCAGCTGTGTTTAAATAAATGTTGCACATGTTAGAAACATCCACTGTAACACACATAAATCGGAAAAAATAAATTTTTACTAGTTGCATTTTTTAAATATGTATACTTATTTTTGAAAGTTAAAAAAATACCAGCTTGTAAGAAATGGACAGTATGAATAATTCAGGTAATAAAGGACCCAATAAAAACTACAATATCAGTACATTTACCATTTATTTTGTTAGTAGTGCAATATACAGACTTGTGCTTGTTTGCTATCTAATGAGCTTATTTGAGAGGGATGTTCAACTTAGTCCAGCTCTCTGACATGAGCTTAGAATATATATTTTTTATGAGTAGGGGAACCATTAAGAATATGTTCAAGATGAATTGGAAATGTGTTTGGATAGAAATGCAGGAAGACTATTGAGTTTTTTATAATAACAGTTAAAGCTGAAAATAGGTAATTTCCAGCAATTTATTTCAAACAGTAACAGATCTTGTGCAAAACAGTCTATTTCACTTTTTTTCCTTTAATTTTTCTTTAAATAGGAGAATATGGTAAAAATAATGATTAAGAACAAAGGGAATTATATCTGTGAAGGAATAGCTGCTCACAATAAAAACCAAAATGAATTATTTAGTATTGTAAAGATTTAGTTTTTCTGTTTGTTTGTTCCCCTCCCCCTGGCATTTCAGTGGCATAGATAACAATAATGACTTTTAGACACTATATTTTACAAAATTCTAAATATTCGAACTTTTTAGAGTGGAATGAGAAAAGTGCCTGACTTTTGTATTTAATTGAGGAAATATTCTAACGGAGAAAACTCTGTATCCATTCTGTGAACTTCGGGCCCCGGGCATACACCCCTGGGCGATTAGGCAGCGCACACTGGTATCCGAATGATGTCACACCAGCCAGGAGCCATCTGTTGTTTTCTTGGCACATTAACGGTCCTCCTGAATCCCCCTAAACAATAAATTACAGAAGAAAATTGTGTGCTGTCAATTGATATATGCAATTTATATTGCTTAATTGATTTGCATAATTAAAGGAGCTATGTTCTAAGTATTATGAAGAGATCTGTGGAAAAGAATTACTCTGCATTATATGCTTTACAATAACTAAAAACTCACACATGAAGTTGATTTTTTATTTTCTCGAGTAACATTAAATTTCTAGCATTAGACAAACAATCAGATTTGGAAAAAAAAACTTAGTTTCAACAGAAAGAGGTAAATCTATGATGCATTTTCTAGTGATAGGTGCAGATGTTTTCATCTTACATTTCAATGGATAAAATGTTTTCAATTTTCATAAGCATTGATTATAACAGATTCTAGTAGAGATAATCTCATAGATTTTATTGGCGTATGTGTAATGCAAATGAACATAATGTAAGCATATAGTAGCATTAATGACAAAATTGACAAGTATTTTTTCATGTTAATTGTATAAAAAAGTTTAAATTAATCTGCCTTCTTCTATATTTAAATAGGAATGTAAAGCCTGTGTATTTTGTTTGAAATCATTGATACAAATGATTATTTCAATCCCGGCTTGGTGTTACTATTTTTGGGCCTTATATTTAAGGGAAAAAATGTGGCCTATACAAGCACCTTTTCTCTCTCAGGCGCAGAGGCGCATAAATGCATTGGCAAACATAGGTTACCTCTATTCTAGGTGTAACAAATGTGGGCAAGCTGTTTGAAAACAGGGACTTTAGTTTTCATTTTTACATCTTAAGCCTTTAAGATATTAAGTCCATAATAGGGGCTCAGAAATATTTATGGAATGCTGTCAGTCCAAGGTAGGAATAAATATAGACTCAATATATGACTAGAAATTATTAAAAATAAACCTGAACTGTTTTAATTTTTTAAAAAAATGATTCATTAGATTTTATTCATGTTTTTTTTAAATAATTTAATTTTGTAAATAGACAGCAGAAAGCAGATACAGATTACATGAACAAGGATTATAAGTTACCCAGGTCATACTGGGTCAGCTGCAGTTACTCAAAGGATTGACCAGCAGCCTTGGTGCACAACTGCTGGGTGGTCTGTCTGGTTGAGAGACTGATATCTAATTCTGTCCTCTCCCATCTTATATAATAAAAGGCTATTATGCAAATCGACTGAACGTGGGAACGACTGATCGCTGTGATGTGCACTGACCACCAGGGGGCAGACACTCAATGCAGGAGCTGCCCCTGGTGGTCAGTGCACTCCCAAGGGGAGCACCTCTCAGCCAGAAGGCCTGAGCTGGGCTCATAGCTGGTGAGCCTCTCCTGCCTCCACGGCAGCACTAAGGATGTCCAACTGCCAGCCATCAGTTGGATACCCCCCAAGGGCTCCCAGACTGGGAGAGGGCACAGGCCAGGCTGAGGGACATCCCCTTAGTGCACAAATTTTGTGCACAGGGCCTCTAGTCTTCTAATAACTCATTTCAGTTCAGTTATATCATCTCTCCTGGTCTTAATATTCTGGTGTGTTCAATGAAGATAGTTCCTTCCCCCACCATCTCAAGAGATGTGTAAGCACTTCAAAAATATGAGTGAATGTCCAGTACATAAGTTACTAGCCTAACATTTATGTTTCCACTTAAATGTTATATTTGCAAAGAAAAGAAAAAAATCCAGAGACAAATTGGGGACGGGAGGTTAAAGAGCAACCAATGGACTTGTATGTACGCATATTAGCATAACCAATGGACCCAGACTCTGGGGCAATGGGGGCTTGCCCGGGGTGGGAATGGCTGGGGGGTAGGGATCAACTGGGGAAAAAAGACATATATAAAACTACACAATAATAAAAAAAAGAAAAAGGAAAGAAAAAACTCACCTTCTTTGGCTATCTGAATGTAAAGGTAGATGGTCATTTTTATTTAACTTTAATGCACATCAGATTCATCTGATAATATGGGGAAAACAAACCTTAGAGTTTTTTATGCAGCAGGTCTATGGTGGGGCCTGAGAAATAGCATTGATCACACCTTCTCAGGTAATGCTGCTCTGGTGGATTGGAGGCCACACTTAGCAACCCCCTGCTCTAGAACAAGGCTAGGCATGGGGAGCAAAGCAAGTTTGCTCAGTGTCATTCATTTAGGTGTGTGTAGAGACAACATTCTATAGCCATTCGTGGTGGCTTAAAATCCAGACAAGTACCTCACAATGTTAGCCTTTGGCAAGCCAAAAGATAGTCAAGAACATGTGGATGACTAATAAGGCAAAATCTTTGACTCTATAGAGGAAAAAGAATAATTCAAAGAACTTAGTCAAGTTATGAGTGAATAATAACATGTTCATAATTTTAAATAATGTATTCCTATTTAATCAGTCAATCCTCTTGAATAACATAGCATTAACTTAAACAGAGAAAATCACATGACTCTCTAGACTACTGTGTACTCAATCATGATAATATTGTATTATACAAGGTCCTGTATTGTTTGGGGGCTCTCTTACTTGCTAATGAATAAAATGCTTAGACTCTAAAAATCAGAGCCAAAGAGAAGATTTCAGAGATCTGGCATGCATTACTGGCTTAATGTAACTCTAACATCAATAGCATCGGCAGTCATACTTTCTCGTGCATGAGGTGTCTGCCACATAACCTCCATTAACGGAAATTGAAGTTGTACACTGATTTCCCTCCTGAACAATAATTCTATGAAATTTCCTCTTAGTGGCAATATATCTTACCTTTAACACATTTTTCATTTTAAAAGGAAAGTATAAGATTCAGATATAAATTTTAATAAATATGAAGCTAACCCATTTGTCTTGAATTTGCCAGTGTTCAGCAAAGCAGAATAAATATAGAACCAAGCTGAAAGTTTAGTTTACATGACTTGAGACATTGATTTAACTGGAGGATACACATATGGATTCATCTGCTTAAGTGTCTGTTAAAAAGTCTGGTATCAAGTCAAATTATTATGACATTTATGTGTTAATATATATGACATATTGTTCATACTTTAACAAGTGAAACCATTTTCCCACAGTATAAATTGTTACTTCTGCATTTGTGACTTATGTGCTTGCTCAGTACTGCTATCAGGTGTAATCTAATCCAGCAGATGTCAATGCATTGATATTTTATTAATTTTCAAGTGCAGAACACATTCCAGAATATCTACTTACAAAGTCTCATAATAAATAACTTAATATTTCTGAGTGCACCGGGCCTCTAGTCTAATTAATAATATGCTAATTAGGCTGGACATCCTTCCAGATGACCTTCTGGACAAAGCTGGGGCTTCAAGGAAAGTCCAGTTCCTGAGTGCCTACCAGCTTTGGGAAGCCCGGGTCCTGGGTGACAGAGGGAAGCTCAGGTCCCGGGTGCCAGAGGAAAGCTGGTGCCAGCAGCCGGAGGAAGGAAGGCCTAATCTTACATGAATTTTGTGCATCGGGCCTCTATATATAAAAGCCTAAGCTACCATTACTACCAAATGACTGGAACGACCAGTCAACCTGTCGTTATGACATACACTGACCAGATGCTCAAAGCAGGAATTGCCCACTGGTGGTGTGTGCTCCCACAGCCAACCTCCTGCAGACCCCCTTTGACCCCTCTTCCCGGCCAGCTGGCCCCCTGATAGGCCTTGATTGCCAGCCAGGCTGAGGGACCCCACCTGTGCATGAATTTGGGCACCAGGCCTCAAGTTTGCTTTATAAACCTTGTTGGTAAACAGTAATTTTCTTTCTAATGTTTAAGTCCACCCAAGGGAACTATGTATAAAAATCCACAAATAAAAGCCAAAAGTCACTGTAGAAAAAGTAAATGAAGTCAAGACCCTGATGATTTCTTGACTTCTGAATCATTATTAAATATAAAATCATTATATAGCATTACTTTCTGGAAATGTAAGATGAGCAGTTTGAAACGTTTACCTGACAAGAATCTATCCCTCCTTCTTCGTAGCCTGCACACACCATGTTTTCTGTGATGCTGTATTCTGGCATCTGTTGTTGGCATTTCTCATTTGATATGAGAGGAACCTCAGCTTCTTGCAATATGTCTGCAGTAGGACCTGTTCAAGATGAAGAATGCAGGCAGCCAGTCAGAAGCGATCAACTGGCATCAGTGAATGAGCCACCATCAGTCTTATTTATTTCAACAGTTCACTCTCTTTATCTAGCACTGTGTGTATATAATGGAACTGAATGCTTAACCTTGTACTTCAAAGCACATAATAAAGACCATCTGTGGGTTTTGCAAATGGATCTAAAGCACTTCTTTGGTTCCCAAGGGCTAGCAGGAGAAGTGGACAGTCCTTAGGCATGTTCAGTAATTTTAAACAGTTATAGTGCTACTCAATGGTGGCGGGGGAGGGACCCAATACAAAGCGTTTCATTCATGGAATTTAGCAATGGCTCTGAAACCCAGAAGAGCTTTTGATTGGGCTCCTGATGAAGTGTTTCCTTATAATGGCATTCAGCTCCTTGTGCTACTGTATAACTGAGCAGGTGCACCCTGAACAGGAGATAAAGCTCAGATGTGCTATGCCCCCATCTAAGGGCATTCAGCTTGTCACCATGTGCAGGTGAAGAGATAGGAGGCGTTTTGTGATGGAGTGTAATTCCATGGCTTTTACAAAATGACTCATCTACTGGGAACATGAACCTCTGTTTACTGAAATGCTAATCCCAGGAGGGAAATGAAGCAGGTAGCTAGTGGCCCAGAAAAACTCCATGATAAGCACTTTCTAATAATTAGCAATTCTATTTGGCTCCTCAAGAGAGGCAGAAAGTTGACAGCCAGTGTTGTTGCAAAATGTATGTGACCTCATTTCCAGTTAAAAAGACAGGAAACGAGTGTGTGTGTGTGTGTGTGTGTGTGTGTGTGTGTGTGTGTGTGTGTGCGTGTGTGTGTGTGTAATTTAGGTGTAAAGCAACATAGGTATAACTCAGTGGTATGTTAGTAAATGTTTAATCACTGGTTTTAAGGGGAAAAAAGCCAATATATATATTGCCTGCCCATCTGCCTTGTATATAGACTACAGCCATAGCCAAATCAAGGTACCGGCATTACAGTGAACATGAAGTTGGGAGAAGTTGGGAGAAGATGCGTACAAATGGCTATTTCCAGCTGGTGCAATGACGAAGCAGCATATCCCTAGATGACTTCTCAAGTTTAACCAGGAGCATTAAGTTAAGAATGTGGATTGGAGAGGTTAAGATGCCGAAGAAAATTTAGCATCTCACTGCCATCCACACTATAAAGATCAATTTGATTTTATAATAAAAATCAAAGCCCATTTTGTTGCTTGTCAAGGAGTAAAAATTGGTTGTTTATATGATAAAACTCTTTGGTAAAGGAATATTTGAACAGTGTTCTTATATTTGATATGTATTTATCAATATGAATTACCATGACAATAATTGAGCATATGTTTATACTCACACAAATAAAAATGAGTAAATTTATTTCAAGTTTACTAATTGCTTTAATTCAATCAACAAATATAACTTCATCTCTTCTTGGTAAACAATATGTTCATGGTTTTTCTAGCAAAATTACTCAGTATCAAATACTCAAAAGGGGGAGATTTTATAAAACGAAGTAGCTGGAAACCATAAGACAGAGCTTTAAAAATTTACTCTCATTACCATCACCCAGGAATTACTTAAATATGATCTATTTATTTCTAAATGAAATTGACCTCAGATACAGATTTTTTCTTGGCTCCATACCACTCTGAGAGACCTTTTTTAAGTCAATTAAATGCATATCTCTAGTAACAGTGTGTATCAGCTCTGAAAAAAAACATCCTACACAACCCATTTCCTATGGAATAAAGAATCTTAAATTTATTCATTATTGGATAATTTATTTTGAAGAGTCTACATTGTGGTCATAAAAACGTCTTCTAATTTTAAGTCTGATAGAGAAAATATCTATCCAGAAATCATTTTTGCTCTTTAGATTTCAAATTCAATAAATCATGACATTTTTCAAGTGGAGGAAATAAAAGAATATACCATCGTTGACTTCAATACGTTTTATGGACAGTAGACATGAGGCATTTCCAGCAACATAATGAAATTGTAGTAGAGAACCTTTATCGGAATTATCAGGCAAGGGTCTGACTTACACTTTATACTTTGTTTTACAGGAAGTAAGGATATTTAGGCTGTGAATACTTGGCTTTTGGGACCTACTCCTCTCCACAAGATTTAAATACATCTGAATACAATAAGGATGTAAATGTCATGGCTATGATCTCTGTTCTGTTGTGACTCCAGGGGCCAGGTTCTCCCTCCAGACATTAATGCTTTCCCTTTTGTTTCACTATTAACGAGCAGTGGAAACCCATCCTTGATGGAGTAACTCCTGTGAGACATGCAGATGCCAAGGACACTTGGCAGTTACATTTAGAGAACAGGAAGTACTGGAATGTTTTTCTTAAACAATCATGTTTGGCTATTATTAATATGCACCGTTTCTGTGTTTGGAAAACATGCTACTCAATAATGCTAGTGAATCAGTGGTGTAACAACTTATAGTATTCAGTGTGCGCTATATCTACGTCTTGCCAGTCGGCAGAACGAGCTTTTGAAGCTAGAAGGGGTTTCTTTCCCATTTTAGAAAATATGACTGCTCGACCTTTAGATGATAAGATAGTTTTGTTGATTTGGGACATGTGAGAGCTAATAATTTGGCTTTTGATGTGACTTCATTCATGAGCTTCACAAAAATATATTTTTGAAACATTTGGTTATATTCATTTAAATAGAAGTATCTTTTCTCTTTATCAATGTTTATAATAGAAAAAGTAGAGATTGAGTTTGGGGAATGCTTGAATCCTCCTCCAATAAGGATTATAGTTTTATAATATGCTCTATACAATTTGGAAAAATATTCATACCTACACAAATATTCAGTATATGAATATGAGCTTGACACTGCTTTTAAAGGATATCACATACAATTGTTATAGCAAAAGATTTGCACAGAATGTTGAAGATAGTCACAGAATAGTGCAATAGCATACTTTTTTTTCTAGTAAAAAAAGACCATTTGTTGTTTTTATGGGTCTGATAATTTACCATTATGAACAATCCTTCCCCAGCCAGCTATAGAACAATTTCTTCCTGGAAGGAAAACTTGATTTTCTTCTGGTAAGCAAATAGGTTGTATATAATCTGAAAACAAAAAAAAGCAAAACAAGAGCTAGAATAGATGCACATGCATTTCCAACAATATTTAAAAATCAAACATTATAAACATTTCATCTAAAACAAATTTTACTTTTGTTTTAGATAGCCTAGACATTTTTTAGACATCAATCTTTGGGAAAAGAAGCATTTTGGAGCAGTAATTTTTGGACAATAGATAGGTACTACTGGTATTAGCCTTTTCGGATGCTCTACATTGCCTCCTAATTACTCTTTCATGATGTAAACAATGTTGTACTTCTGGAATTAATAATTTGTATTTGATTTTTAAATAATTATGGTACATAATAGGAAGTAGTGCCAGTTCTGTGAAAATCTTGGTAGGCTGTTTTGCAGAGTCAATTAAGAAAAATTTGGTCAAATGTTCCAAGTTTATTTATTTATTTTTTATTTCCCCCCACATATCTCACATTAAAAAAGCTTTTAGGCAATTGTTTTACTGGGCACTTATGGAAGCATTAGCATTTGTCATTGGCTTTTAAAGTCCTTCTCCAACAATTTACAAGCCACCTGACATTTATTAAAGCTTCTACTTCCCAGGGTGGACACAAAAATGAGTAAGATACTGGACTTATTCTCAAGGACAGGGCCAAAGAACCAACCAACCGCAGTCACTACCAGCTTTGATAAGTGCTGCAATACATGTGGAGGCTGAATTCCATAAGAGCAAGGAAATAGCTCATTCCCCCTAAATGGGATGGGAAAGGTCTTCAGAGTAAAGGTTGGAATTGAGTAGAACCCTTCAAGATAAAGCTCACTCCTCAGGTGACTTTTTCTACATGACCTAGGTATCTAGAGAAAGTCCTTCATTTGCCACTTCATTAATATTGAATCACCTTTAAAGTTTTTATTCTATGGAATGGCCTGCATTTCTCAGTGGTTGAGCATCAACCTGTGAACCCGAAGGTCTGGGTTTGATTACCAGTCAGGGCACATGCTGGGGTTCCCTGCTTGATACACAGTGTAGGGTGTGCAAGCGGCAGCCGATTAAGAATTCTCTCTCATCATTGATGTTCCTCTCTCCCTCTCTCCCTTCCTCTCTGAAATCAATAAAAATACATTAAAATTTTTTTATTCTATAGATAACAATTCTTACTCACTTTACTTTTAGAACATACACTGTCCTCCAGTTTGTCCTCCTCTGGCTTTTGTGGCAGACGGATCTGCCTTTCTTTTACAAGAGAAATAGAGAAGGCATGTATTGAAACATGGCCTACCTTTTTTCCGGACTGATGCTTTGAATTTATAGAGAGCTCTGAGAGTTTATTCTAGTGGTCAACTCTCTAGAAAGTTGGATTTAAATAAAAGGTAACTTTTATTTCATTCTATAATTCTATTTAAATTATAATAATTTTTGTAACAGATTATTCAACTTTTATGGACTATTAATGCTTTGGTGCTGATAAAAATATCTCAAATCTAGTTTTGAATTAATTTGGGCAGGTGAGATGACTGAAAGTGAGTTGTTTTACCTGTGTAATTCACTTTAAATTCAAGATGCATCATGGCGATGTCACTGTCCTTGCTCCGTTTATTGTAATGTGGGTTTATGATAATTTGATCTATCAACCGGGTCACTACTTGAGGAGAAGTCATATTCGATGTTGTGTGCAGGCCTAGGATTGCTTTCCACTTGGATGGCTCTAAATTTCTCCTGAAGATTATGATAAAGAGGTATAAGAAACTCCCCAATCTTTCTAGAGATCTTAATTAAAGATATTTCAGAACTATGTGCTTCCATCCTAAAATATTCTTGATTTTTCTCCAAAGAATTCTTCCTTAAAAATATTCTTTTACGTTTTATTTTTCTTACCAGATCACAGAACAAGCCTTCATTACTGCTAATCTCTCTCAATCACTTCTCCTAAAGTTCTGGACTGTGGCTCTCAACTTTGGTTTTACATTAGAATCACCTAGAACAGGAAACTCATTAGTCACCAGAGCCAAATATCAACAGTAGAACGATTGAAATTTTTTTTTGAGAGCCAAAAACCAACTTCTGTGCATGGACCATGAAGTTTTAATCGCACTGTATTTGCGCACCTGCACATGGTATTTTGTGGAAGAGCCACACTCTCGGGGCCAAAAAGCCGTGTGTGGCTCGCGATCCGCAGTTTGCTGACCACTGACCTAGAATAACATTGATTCCTGCTCTCCCCCCCACTTCTCTACCTCTAAAAAGAGTCTGTGTCTGGTATTTTAATTTTAAATTTTGAAATGAAATCTCCAAGTTTATGCTAATGTATGACCAGATTTGACTGCTTTAGAGTACATTCCACTGGGGAAATGGGATCTTTGTCCAGGGTTTCTTCAGACAACCACAGCAGCTATTGTAAGTAATGGAAGGAGGTTTGGGAACATTCTCCCACCTGGGGTGTCATTGAATTCAAACAGACTTAAGGTAAACAGTAAAACTTATAAACTAACATAAATGAGTAATTTCCACCTATAATGAACGTGAATCATGTTCTACATACAATGTTGGCCATCAATAAAGTATTGGTAATAAATAACATTTGTGTTATAAGACAGATTGAATTGAATCGTATATTTTAAGTGAAAGTGTGCAAGGACCTTTAACTGTACTGTTGCGCTGCAACATTTTCACTCCAAAAAATTATTAGTGAGCAGCTGGAATTAAGCCATATTCACAATGAAGTAAAAATTCAGTAACTGCAATGATTGCAGAACTAGTCATTTAATTCTTAATAGTTCAAAATGTCTAGTTTAATGTGGTGTATTTGTTGAGGATGTGGATAAGGTAATTATATAGACACAGATTAGTGGAATAACTTGTGAGAGAAATATAAATAATACATGTTGGAGAGATATTTTCTTCCCATAGTGCTACTTATACATGCAGGAGAAATAAAAAAAGGAAAACAGGCTATTTTCTATGTAACACAATAATAATTTTGGAAATCACTAAGAGTATGACAGTTTAATGTTGTTGTAGGTTTTATCTAATTAGACTAGTAGCTTGAAGCATGTAGGTTTAATCTTCACAGTTTATGGTTCATGCATTGGTTTTCTACTCAAAGTCTAAAAGAAGAAGAGGTGACTACTAAATTTTGTCTTACCTACAGGTTCTCTCATATCATTTATATCAAATTATCATATTACTTGCATTTATAGCTATCACATAGGGTATAGCACTTATAAAAGATAAGAGTTTTGGAGGTTAGGTACTTTTTTTCTGAACTGCATTATTTTATTATCTGTATCAAATAAAATATTTACATTTCTCTAAATTTTCTATGAGATTATTTCTGAAGACAAAATATACAGAAAGCATTTCTGCAAAAGAACTTGTTTACTTTAAAAATACATATATATTCACAGACAATAAAGCTAGAAGGGCGAAGAAAGATAGAAGATAGAAAGGTTATTTCAGATTAAAGAAATGAGGCAAAGAAACTAACTCTGTGTCTTACCCTGGATTGTTTCTTGGTTGACAAAATCACAAACAAACCAAAAAATGTCCTAAAAGGCATTTGTGGAACAACTGACAAAAATTAATTCATACTATGGATTGGATCATTGTTTTTTTTTTTTTTTTGTGGATGTTAAATTTCTATGATCTGTGATTATATAAGAAAATATCCTTGTTTTTTAGTAAAAACATGTGGATATATTTAGTGGTAAAGGAGCACAATGATAGCAGGTTGAGAAAGAATTTTCCAGGTTGGACATAAAGAATAAGAAAGATTTTAGAACATAAAATTTAAACAATCAGTAAATCAGGGTGAAGTTATAAAGAGTTCTACATACTAATACTTGCAATTTTGTGCATATTTTGAAAATCAATATGAACTAAAATATTTGTAAAATAAATATGCTAGTGTCTCTGGGGCAAGAATTAGACTCCTTTTTTATGGACCTTTCAGGGGTAAAAATAGCAGCACATTTATATTCACAGTATGAAAAAGTATTGCAGCATCTTAATTTTTCCTGACAATCACCTTAGAAGGTAGATATTCTATAAACACTCTATGGATGAGGATATTGGAATGCAGAGATACTAAGCTGCATAAGATTAGTAGCATAAGTAGGATCAAAATCTTGTCTTCTGATTTGAAATCAACCTTGCCTTTAAACTGCATAAAAATTGGCCCGTATTTTCCAAATATCTCTTTGAAGGTTGAAAAACAAGACATGTCAATGATAGAGAAACAATAGACACAAAGATATTTAGGGTCATCCAGGAACACTGAGGCTGGATGGGAATCAGAGTGTGGACTAAAAGAATGTAGACAGAGAAAAGCTGTCCATTGAAACCATTTAACCACCTGCAGGCTAGAATACTTGGAACATATTTACATTGAGAGCAAGTCATTTGTGTAGTATGTTTTTAGTAAGTTGCTTGATTTGTGTTCTTCCATTCACATATTAGAAAATTAAACTTTTCACTGCACAGTTAGAATTTTTAAAAGGCAAATAGGCATACTCAAATATCTTTTTCCAACTATCTAAAATCATAGCAGAAAGTTCCTTGCTTGGTTAGAGGCATGAAGTAAAAAGCAAGAAACTGGAACTCTCATCAACTGGAGAAAGAAGAAATAATGCCACCAAGTGACTGAGGAGAGGTAAGATGCAAACTTGGTGATAATAAGTTGGAATTCATCATGGCTCTGTTATAGCTTACCTTTGTTTGCTTGTGTTCAAATTGAAACTGTGTGAAAAGACATTTTATGTCCTATATGACTGAACATGTGTTTATATTAGATGAAACTGCTTTTTGTATATTCATGGTTTTAAAAAGATATAATATTGGTATCTCTGACCTGCAATAAGTACATCTGTAAGCTCAATAATTGAAAAATGTTGCTAAAATTGCAAGCCTGGTTGACATTAAGAAAACATATGTTCTACAAGAACTTCAAACAGATGAATTTACAAAATCCTAGGTTAATACTGGAGATTGCTAACCTACTAAGATCTACTCCTGAGCAATAGAAAATATTGAATCTTTCACTAAAGATAACTTTCACCTGTAATACAATTAGGCTATAGATTGCACATCTGTGACATACCCAAGGCATATAATATGTACAGGTAAAAGTTAAAATCATGTTTAGAAGGGGATGGAAAAATTGACCACTATAGATGCTTGCTATGCTCTGGTTGAAGACAAATAAAAACATAATTTATTAGTAGGCAGCAAACTCAAGAAGGTGTGCTTTAGATATGGGAGAGGCTGTAGTTTAGTCACTGAGTTATAAAGTTCAGCGCATAGAATCACAGAGCTTTAGATGTAGGCGATCAGTACCATGGACAGTTCCCCAGAGGCTCAAGTAATTGGCCAACCTGGGATCCGGTTGAAGACCCTCATTTCAAAGCTCTTAGGATTATGAATTTGAATTTACCTGCAATGGGTATTTAGGCGAGTTAACCCCTTAATACTCATTCACCCTGGTCCTCCCTATCTCCCAAACAACTTTTAAAACCTTCTGTATGACAATTTGTTTCCATCTATCTGAGAACTTTCAATGTTTGTGTTCATAGGGAGTTCAGCCTTTTAATTTAATTAACTACAATTGCATCTTCCATTCTGAGCACATATGTGTTTTCCTCAGAGTGCCCTTAGGAGATGGTTCATTGTAACCGAAACATGGAAGGACATTTTCTGGAGTTTTCTTCTATTTAGGAAAAGGGTTAGGAAATCACTCTAGATTATGAGTTTTCTATGAAGCAGCCAGATTTTTATCTGACTTGATTCACAAATGTTAGAATGCGATTAATTTACTTCACACAGATGAGAATTAACAGGTTATTGGGCTCAGGAATATTTATCTTCTCCTCCTGTTCTCCCTACCCCCTCTACCCACCCTGTTTTATCCTGTGGCATTGCTTTAGAAATGACTGCTGCTAGAGGGAGAATAAATTCTAGAATTCAACATGTATTTTGTCATGTTGCAAAAGAAAATATATTAACTATGGTTGACATTAGTTCTAACTTTTAGTTATGGGCACCAACAAAATAGATCAGACTTGAAAACTAAGTAAAACATTTTTATACCAATTTGTAATTAAGCCCTCACACATGATTTTTTTTTAGAGCACAGTTTACTTGTAACTGGAGAACTTTTTTTTGATGCTAACAATTTTCTGACAATAATTATTGGTCTAATTGAATGACAACAGTACAATTTATACATTAAATACTGATTTTATACCTTTAAAATCCTTACTTTTCAATTATTATGGATGTAGAAAACACAATACTTGATGCAAATATATAATGAAGAATGATTTTTTAATTGAACTTTCCTTTATATATGACTAGAGGTCTGGTGCACAAAATTCGTGTACAGGGGGTAGAGGGTGTCTCTCAGCCCAGCCTGCACCCCCTCCAATCTGGAACCCCTTGAGGGATGTCTGACTGCCCAGACTTCTGGCTCCCAACTGCTCGCCTTCCTGCCTTCCTGATTGCCCCTAACCATTTCTGCCTGCCAGCCTGATCACCTCCTAACCACACCCCTGCCAGCCTGATAGATGCCTAACTGCTTCCCTGACAGCCTGTTTGACCCTAACTGCCTTCCTCTACAGGTCTGGTCACCCTTAACTGCACTCCCCTGCAGGCCTAGTCCCCCAAATGCTCTCCCCTGCAGGCCTGGATTCCCCCCCAACTGCCTTTCACAGCAGGCCTGGTCACCTTCAACTTCCTGCCTCTGCCAGTCTAGTCCCTCCCAACTGGCGTCCCCTGCTGGCCATCTTGTGTCCACATGGGGGCAGGATCTTTGACCACATGGGAGCAGTCATCTTGTGTGTTGGAGTTATGGTCAATCTGCATATTACTCTTTTATTAAATAAGATAAAGGCCTGGTACATGGTTGGGGGCCAGCTGGTTTGCCCTAAAGAGTGTCCTGGATCAGGGTGGGGGTTCATTTGGGGCTTGGGGTGCCCTGGGCGGGGGGCTTGTGGTGGTTTGCAGGCCAGCCACGCCCCCCAGTGACTCAAGCAGAGGCCCTGGTATCTGGGATTTATTTCTCTTCTACCATTGAAACTTTGTAGCCTGGAGCAGAGCCAAGCTTCCTGCTTTCTCTGTGGCAGCAGCCATTTTTGTTGGGATTTATGTATCTTTTATAATTGAAACTTTGTAACCTTGAATGGAGGTCTGGGACCACCAGGCTGTGTGGAAAGCTTGGCTTCATCACCAAGAAAATCCAAGCCTCCCTCCTGCTCGCTTACTGGCCGCAGCCATCTTGGTTGGGGTTAGTTTGCATACTCACTCCTGATTGGCTGGTGGGCATGGCTTGTGGATGTAGTGGAGTGATGGTTAATTTTCATGTTACTCTTTTATTAGATAGGATTGTAATGGGAAAATGATTGAAAAGTTTATAATGTCATAAACAGTGGGAAGATTTCCCTGATGAGATGGATTTGTGAGGCTATATGAGGTGGGATGCAGTGTCTGTTGTGGTCATCCCAATTGGGAAGAGACACTATAATGTCACACTCACCCATACACGCAGTGAGCTGCAGACACCAGCCAGTCATTGCTGACGAGAGAAGCACCACAGAGCACTTTGCCGTTATATGAGAGAGCAGTGAGCCAGGGCCAGGCTCCTGCATTGGCATTATTTCCTCCAACAATCTTTGGGCTGACTTCATGAAACACCATCTTTTCCCCACATGCTATTAAAGTAACAGAAGAAAAAACGTCGATTGTATTTTGATGGATTTCCTCTGGTCATGAAAATTGAGTGGTTCACTACAAACTAACTTCAAGTGACACACCAACTCTATTTAGAATTTTAAATGAAGGCTTGCAGGAAAACATGACAACAGATTTACTTACGTTTTTGGTTACACTGTAACAGAATCAGTGAGTCCTGTAAACACTGTGTACTGCAATAGAAGAATAATTATATTTCAGAAATTATGCATTTTGAAGCATAATATAGTATAGGTTGTCCTTTTATTAGTTCAACTGATTTTTCAATGTAAGTATCCTATATGAAATGTGGGGAGGCTGAAATACAAAGCAGAAATCCTCAGTTTAAAGACAAGTGGAACTGAGTTTTCATCCTTTACCATTTACAGTTCATGATTTGGGTAAGTTGCTCAATATCCCTGAGACTTCCTTTGGCTATCCATAAAACAGGGATAATGTACTTACTTTACAGGGATTTTCCAAGAAGTAAAAATTATTTTATATTATTGTGCCTTCAACACAATGAACACTCAATAAATGACAGCTATTCTTCATTTGCTTGAACTAACCTTGGATTTAATTCCTCTGTAAGACAGAATATGCCTGCATATTCATATCCGACAACTAGTCAGTGCCTCACACTGTGTATGAGACTGTGGACTTTATTCAGGGAATTTGAAAATAAGTTAATCAGAGGTCCTGCTTTCAAGAGAGGTAAATGTAAACATAGCAAATACAAAATAAAGTCCATTTGTAAATATTTTAAAAGCTCACTGCCTGCCAGGCCAGTGTGACTCAGTGGTTGGGTGTCAACTTATGAACCAGGAGGTCACAGGTTGATTCCCAGTCAGGTCACATGCCCAGATTGTGGGCTCAATCCCTAGTATGGGGTGTGCAGGAGGCAGCCAATCAATGGTTCTCTCTCGTCATCAATGTTCCTGTTTCTCTCTTCCTCTCCTTTCCTCTCTAAAACAAATAAAAATATGTTTAAAAAAATAAAAACCCTCTACTTTTTTAAATATTTGTATACAAACTTTATTTAAAGCCAAGAATTTTATTTTAAACAACAAAAAATTTGTTTTAAAATGTGTTATACTTACCAGCCACTAGAGATCAGTCTAATACAAGGAATTAAAGCACTTGCCCCATATTTCCTGATGCAGCCACTGCAGATATTAGTCACATTAAAACACACACATGCACACATTTTAATGATTATATTTAATCATTTTAATGATTTCTGTTTATATATTTAACTACATCTATTGTTCATGTTGCTTAGGTCTTGAAGTTTTAGAACAAAACAAAAAAACACATAAAATAAGACCCAAGAACCAGAGGATATCATAAATACAACCAAAGCAAATCAGTGTTTCTGGAAAATACATAATAAGGTTAATTTGAAACCACATGCATCCATGTGGTCTGATTGACATATTCTTTAGAGTAGAAGATAATTTCAATGCAAATATAAGGAAATAAATTTATATTTTATTAATAAGCAATATGCATGCATGTGTATCCATCTAGATATAGATCTATCAAAAAATATTCAGAACTATATAATGAAGAACCCTCAATTAACTCCACTTCTGTTACCTACTTGTAGTTGGGAGAGCTGCAATTTATGAGATGTGTCAAGTTTTATCCTAACTCTTTCTGTATCTATAGTACTCATCAGTGAGAATCCATATTCAAACCAGTTCATCATTCTTAGATATTAGAAAATGTTTACTGCTCCTTGGTATGTATAACACTGATGAATTATATTTTTAGTAAGCACAGAAAAGTTTCTAGTTAATTTCATAGTTAACCAAAAATTTAAACTGAACCTTATACTTTTTCTCCATGCATTTTGGCTAGTCCAAAATTTCATGCACACACACACACACACACGCACACACACACACACACACACACACACACACACACACACACGCAGTGTCAAAGGAGTAGTTGCTTAACCTGTGGTCAGAATGAGCATTGAATCCACTCTTTGTCCAGGTATATTTGGAGAGATTGGAGATAAACAGAATTGCTATCTGGCCTTTGGCAGTGAAGTCAGAGCTAGGTTAGCCCTCTGGATAGGAAGAAAGACAATGCCACAATCCTGTGTCTTTCTCTCAGCCAAGTGGGAGAAATGCTATGATTTAAATGGATGGGTTTACATCTGTTGTATTGACAACAAGAACTCATTTCTCTCCCAATATATGCCCAGCAACATGGCTCTTTTGTTGTTGTTGTTGTTGTTGTTGTTGTTGCTATTGTTATTGAAAAGCCTTCCCTTTTTCTTCTCCTTTCCAGAACTGCTATTTAAAGCAAGTTGTTGCTTTGGGGACTTTGGAAAATAGCACAGCAGAGAGGAAAAATAGAGCACTTTCAAGTTAGACTGAGTTGGGTTAGATTCTCTATGTTGACTGCAGGCAAGTCAGTTACCAACACCAGACTGCTGCGGCCCCATCTTCCTAATGGAGCAACATTGCCTATGTAATAGCTTTGACATTGATTGGAAATAACCTCTGCAATATTCCTACCGGTGTCTGTCACTGTGTTTGATGAGCACTGTGTATCCTGTGTCTAATACCACGCTTAGAACACAGTGTCGATGGATACATATAAAGTCAAAGTTTCTTTAACTTTGAGGACTGCTACAGAAGCGGTCTGAATAATTGGAAGAAGGGGAAGTGCAGTATTGGGGCAGCTGCATGGATTGTACATTTCCAATTTTATCAGGTCAGATTGCTGGTGTGTCATTCAGTGGTCTTTCCCTGTGGTGGAAATAGTATCAGAATCTTGCATATGCCTTACAATAGGAGAAAAAAATGAAGATATAATTGGTAGATTTTCATAGTTGGAAGAATAATCTTCTTTGATATTCTCTTCCTTTCCTCTTTTTTTAAAATGACAATCATTAGTGCAAGGGTGTTTTCAAAAACACCAATTTTCAAAGGCCAATAAATGTAATACATAAATAAACTACCTAACTGAATAAATGTACATATTTCTGATTTTCACTAACCCAGTATGACATGGCTAATCAAGGAAGTAATTAAGGATCTCTCTGACTCAGGGATGTTTTGAAAGTTTAAAGTATCTATGTGTGTAAATGGTGTCTCTTTCAAATAACATAAACACACATACAATAGGGACATCAAGATAAGATGATACAGATATTTTGATGATATGCACAGAATAGCCTAGTTTTTCTCTGAAATATGTACCTAAGTAAGATGACTGGTTTTTTTTTTAACATTCTGCCCTTTTTATCATTTTAAATGTCCATAAGATATAAATAAAAGAAATTCTCAACGTGGCAGAGTGCTCAAGATAGATCTATAACAGTAATGTAAATTTAGACCTGCCATATAGAAAGGAAATCTAGAAGACTGCTTCCTTCATCTCATGAGACTGATAATCTCAAGGCCCAGAAAACATTCATATAAAACATGCCCCTGCAAAGTCCTTGGGTACAAAAAATCCTCCTTTATCAGTTTGCTACTGGTTGACCTCACAGAAATGGTGCCTTTTCATGGATAGCTGAATCATTTTATAATTTTGTTTTTCACATAAAATTTGTTAAACAAGCGAATGCACCAATAATGACATCCTCAACCCTGTGTGTAGTGATGGCTTGGTCCTGCAGTTACTTCTTCCCACCCACAGCTGGCCTTTAATGGAACTGTGAGATTCGAAGTTAATTTCAACAAAAATTTCCATTAATGCTCAGACAGGGGAAGTGACATGATCTAAGCTAAAACCGATCTTTGAATATGAAAAGAATGTTGCTTTGTAAAACATTAGTAAAAGCTATAAAAGTGAATCTAATTTTAAAGAGCAAAAGAGAATATGTAGGCACAACTAGAAGCCTGGGCTGCCTCACTTTGTATCCAGGTTCTATTTGCTAAGGCAGAGAAAAGATTCCTATGATTTTTTCTCATTCTCCTCTTTTGATGATAGCTAACTTGTGTTGCTCTTTTTAACCTGATCCACATTGGACCAATTTATCTCAAACTCTCACAATTTCTTTCTTTTTGTTGTGACTCCTCACTGGAGGATATTTTTCCATTAATATTTAGAGGGAGTGGAAGGGTGAGGAGAGACAGAGAGAGAAACATCAATGTTAGAGAGACACATCAATTGGTTGCTTCCTTCCCGTGCCCCAATCAGAGCCAGGGATCCAGCCTGCAACTGAGGTATGTGCTTTTGACTAAAATTGAACTCCAAATTCATCATTTAGCAGGCCCACATTCTATCCACTGAGCAAAACTGGCTAGGTCTCACAATTTCTTTCAATAGGACTTACTGTTTATGAATCTGAGAGTAAGGATAGAAAGGACATGCAATTGGAACCTACTGGATAGCTGTCAGTGTGCTAAACAATTACATACACAATATCTTATTTGACTGTTTTACCATTTCTATGGGGATTAGGGAATGTTGTCAGATAGGACAATTAGAGATTGTTTAAGATTACCTGAAGAATAAAAAAGATAAAGAACTTCTAAGATTATGTGGCTAGTATGTGGTGGAATTAAAATCCGATTGGCTTGAAATTTGTCTTCTTTCCAGTCTGTGTGCAACTTGTTCAAGAACAGATTTTGGGACCTACCTTGGTGTTAGTGTTAAGCTGCCATTAGATGCTGTGTTTAGTTTTACAAATGGTCCACCTCCAGTAGAGAAGACTGGCATTGATGAATTTTCACTCCTAGGAAAACACACATAGAGACAAAATAAGGCACAAATAAAAAACTTTAAACGGTTCCTGAAAGAAATCATGGAATTCCATACACATAAATGAACATTTTAACATAAAACTTCAAGTGTTTTGCTATCTAAAAGATGTTACAAATTAATAGAATTACCATAATGACATAGGTATAATTTTAATTTTTGCTTAATACCTCAAGTTCTTATTTGCATGCTTATATGTTACTTAAAGTTAAAATTAGTGTATATTCCCTTGGGCATCTGATTTTGACTTCTTTATATTGACTTATTTATATTGTCCAACAGTTTTCCCTAAGGGTCAATTTAATGACAACCTCACAGAATCATTGCATCATATTGTTGCATAATTCATCCTTTAAAAAAATGCATGTTGCCAAAGAAAAATCTAGAAAAAGAAAATCTTTTATGCTTATCATTCCATTCAATTCAAAGCCTACCACGCCCCAATGTAAAGCCATCAGATATGTGTTGCTTTGAAAAAGCCAGCCTGAACTTCCAAATGTCACCTGGTGAGCCAGAATGGATGTGACAGAAGTAATTCAATCCCTAGTCTTCATTTTCCCTGAAAATCGTTTACATTCCTGCTCTCAACTGTGAGTTTTAATTGAAGATTTCTCTCAATTATTCTGACTTTCTTTTGGAGGCTCAGCTGGAGACTCTCAACTTCTAATCTTATTTTCTGCCCTTTATTTACTCTAGATTTTAGTTTTCATATAAAACTTAGCCTTTGAGGTTAAAACCTATTCCTGCTATCATCTACTGGTTAGCAGGGAGATGATGCAGATTCTACCTTTTTAGGTAGCATGATGAACTCACCAATTGCCTTTTCAAAAGAAGGTTCAATGTCTTCCACAGACTAAGCTGACACTCACCCTTTTCTATCTGTGTAGGGAATTTCCAAGAATACTCATTGATGATATGATCAATAAGAGGCGAAAACCTCAGCAGAGGGTATTTTCTCTTTTTCAAGAGAGAGAATGCCTTAAAGAAACAGAAGGAGTATTTCTCCTATACCAGTGGTTGACAAACTCATTAGTCAACAGAGCCAAATATCAATAGCACGATGATCGGAATTTATTTTGGGAGCCAAATTTTTTAAACTTAAATTTCTCCTAACACCACTTCTTTAAAATAGACTTGCCCAGGTCATGGTATTTTGTGGAAGAGCCACACTCCAGGGGCCAAAGAGCCGCACATGGCTCATGAGGCGCAGTTTGCTGACCATGGTCCTATACCATTGGTTCACTGACTAGAGAGCTGGAACAATAGAGTCTATATGGAAGGCCTCAAAATTTAGTATCTTGTACTTATTTTTACTTTTTCATCTGAAATATTGGATTTTATTTTATTTCAGATTTTTAACAAGGTTTTAAAATGATTGAGTAGGACTGCAATTAATAGTCAAAGATTGAGTTAATGATTAGTAATTAGTGAGTAAGAGTCTTGAGCTTTGAGTCAGATTTTGGGCTTAAGACCCTGGCCCTACCAGGAGTACAATTGGACAAATTCTCAATTAGTAGGTTCTTTTGTTACCTCATCTTTACAATGGGGATACAATGATCATTTTAACCTTATAAGGTTGTTGTGAAGATTAAATAACATGAGACATGAAGCCCTTAGCATACAAAGTGCTCAGTAAGTGGTTTTAACTATATTATCCTACAGGCCTGATGCATGAAGATTCATGCAAGAATGAGCCTTCCTTCCCCTGGCTGCCGGCACTGCCTTAGCTCTGGCTGGAGCAGCCTTTCTGCCTTGGCTCCAGCCTGGAGCTGCCTTTCTGCCTTTCCACGCTGCCCAGAGGCCCAGAGCTGCTGGGGTGGTTCAGAATGCCTGAGTCATCGCCATGGCAACAATGCAAGCTCCCCCCCCCCAGCACTAGGCACCTGTGTATGCAAATTAACCTGCCACCTTTGTTGGGTTAATTTGCATATGCACTCCTGATTGGCTGGTGGGCATCATGAAGGTACAGTCAATTTGCATCTTTCTCTTTTATTAGTGTAGACTAGAAGCCTGGTGCAGGAAAGTCATTTACTTGGGGGGAGGGAGGGGTCCCTCAGCCTGACCTGCACACTCTCACAGTCCAGGAGCCCTTAGGGGATGTCTGACTGATGGCTTAGGCCTACTCCCCTCAGGAGTTGGACATCCTTAGTGCTGCTGCAGGGACAATTGAGGCTCCCGCCAATGCCCTGCACTTGCAGCTGTGAACCTGGCTTTTGGCTCAGTGGTGCTCCCCCTGTGGAAGCACACTGAGCACCTGGGGGCAGCTCCTGCCTTGAGTGTTTGGCCCCTGGTGGTCAGTGTGACCAGTCGTTCTGCTGGTAGGTTAATTTGCATACCAGCCTTTTATTATATAGGATTTTAGCTATTGTTGTTACTAGAATAAACCCACCTCAGATATGGATTTAAGATAGTTCTATTATCTCCAGATGATTTTATTCTATCCCTTGCCTATCTCTTTTGAGTCAGGCCTTGGGTTGGGGAGATGCATTAATTTCTCTAAAACCAAATCTGGACAAACTTAAATTAGAAAAACATTGAAAATTTATTTAGAAATCAGTTTTTATCTAGCATCTATTTATTACACACCTACCATTGGCATTGCCCTGTGATGGGACTGGCAGGTATATATTTACCAGAAGCCCTTTCCAAATAAAGGAAGACTAGAGACAAAGCATTAAGAATAAAGAACATAGTAAATAAAGAATGTATTTAAAGAATAAAGAATTTAGTAAATGCTAATTATTCTGCTCTGGTATGCTCAAATATTGATCCTTAGGGATGTTTTCACTATATGGATGAGAAAAATAAAGATTACATATGCATATGAATACACACACACACACACACACACATTATTTTATATTCTGAGATTGTCTCTCTACATTTTAGTCTCAACTTTCCATGAGAAAATAAACTGCAGTGAATGGTACAGATATGTTGTTTGGGGTTATTGGGAATAATTAGACAAAACCTTCTTTTAGAAAAAAACAACATAAAGTAATCACATAATTAATTAAATTTTTGCAGGAAACATATGTATCAGCAACCCAGCAGTGGCATATACAGTCTATTAGTTCTTGCGAACATTTTCTGGAGTCAGCGCTGGATATCAGAACTGGGAAATTAATTTGAGACAGACTACCTGCATTTGAATGTCTGCCAAGGTGCACTCATCCTTTTTTTGGGCTGAACACAATTTATTCCCGTTTGTATTCACAGTAAACAGAACGTAAGTGGCAAAAAAAAAAAAAACTAAAGCAACTTATTTTTTATTTTAAGAAATAATGGAGTCCTAGCTGGTTTGGCTCAGTGGATAGAGTGTCGGCCTGCAGACTCAAAGGGTCCCATGTTCAATTCAGGTCAAGGGCATATACCCGGGTTATGAGCCTGATCCCCAGTAGGGAACTTGTAGGAGGCAACCAGTCAATGACTCTCTCTCATCACTGTTGTTTCTCTCTCTTCCTTTGTCTCTGAAATCAATAAAAATGTATTAAAAAAAGAAATAATGGAAATAATAAAGTATATGTAAAATGTTCTTGGCAAAATAAAAGGTTAACAATTTTATGTGGTCACTCTTTGAAAAACAAAATCTCAGAACGAAAAACTTAAACTATTAAGAGCGAATATGTTATATTAAGTTCTGCAAATATTAAACATGCAACTAAATTCCTGCCTCAGTTTCTTTTTCTTGCAAGGAAATTAGCTATTAATTTTTAGAGAGGCACTCTGTCCAGATTACAACGAGAGTAGGCATATTTTTAATTCTGAAAACCAGTCCAGCTCTGCAGATTCAGATAACTCTATCACGTATTTGCATAGCTGCTGGAAATCAGGAGTTTGGTATCACACAGAAAAACCCAGATAGCACTGTCTTTTTGACATGCTAATGCCTCCTGACTACCTACTTCTAAATCTTTATTTCCATTTTTATAAGCTGTGCACCCTCACAGGACTCCCTGCCTTCAGAGAAACCTTATTCTGTATGAGTAAAAAAAGCACACAGATGCCACTCATTATTATTATTTTTGAGATTGTATACCGAGTATATAAAAATACTTACACTCAGGGATGAATTCTAGAGAGAGAAAAAAGGCTATCCCAAGGCATCCTGCACAGCATTAAATCTGCCTTTCTTCTCAGGCCCTGCTTCGGTTTCGCTCTTTGTCTGGCCCCCAGACTGTGAGCTATGATAAGCGTTCCTCCCTAAAGCAGGAGCTTAGGTAGGGATGCTTGAAGCTTTGGGACACATTAAAGCTAAAAAGAATAACTGATGCTGTGAAAGCAGCAGCCAGGCCCTCGAGCTCATTTCACACACCCAAAAGGTTTACGTAATGAATTGAGCCAGGTGGGATTAGGCTGAAAATGACTTTTTAAAGAGAAGAATGGACGCTCCTTTTCAGATTGGAGGGAAAGAATGAGGATGGATTTGGCAGAGCAGAAGGGAAGGGAGAGCATTTTAATAGGCGAGGGATCAGTGAATTAAAAGGATTTAAGGTAAAGGGTGGTGAAGCCTTAAGCACCAGACACATTTCAACTACAATTGCTAGTTCATTTGCCATATTTAGAGCAACACACCTAGCACTCCCCCAGCACTGTGATAGCTTTTAGCCAACAGGGAAGCTTGATTCATTTTAGATTTTCTGACCTCGACTTTTAAAATTCTGTGGCACACAGAAGGAGAGAAATACCAAGAGAAGAAATGTTCTTCACTTCATCAGTTTCCTCCTTTGTGCAACCTACTGTTAGGTAGAAAGTTAGACTGGAGTCGCTGGGGTGGAGCCGGCCCTGGGGTCCTGAGCAGGGGACGGGCCAACATTGCCTTCAGACCGCCTGTCTATGCAGGGTCCAGCAGACGACCAGTGGAAAATGACATGACCTCTATGTGACCTTACTAGGATCCTAGACTGATTCCAATAAAATTTTCATGTAGGTTTGACCCTATCCCTGAGGGTTTTTTCTATACGCATTACAGGTAAGGGCATGCCTGGAAGAAAGATAGTTTCTGTCAATCATCCCTTGAATGAAAATAAGAATCTCCACCCAGAAAACCCTTCTTTTAAGTGCACGGGTTGGGACCATGCACACTCTCTCGATTGGTCCTCTCTTTTGGAATGCATCTTCAATAAACCCCATTTTTGCTTTACTTTCATTTTCATTGACCTTAAAATCCCTTCTACATTGATGAAAAGAACCGAGGTCCCAGCTGGTCCAATGGGTAATGCTACTGTATAAAGAGTAAGCGGGAGTTTGATGGGTCAGTCTGTAGCTGCTCTCGGTTATCTTACAGATGGAATGATTTTGGGAAGAAAATAAACTTGGCAACTGCTACCAAAAATATGGCTGAAGGAAGTGATACTTGGGGGAGGGGTGTACTGTCAGAAACAGGATCTATGGACAACATCTTGGGACAATTTGGCCTTAATCCATTGTTGTATATCCTTGATTCTTTTTGTTGGGGCCCAGAGTTGGCTGCCTCAAGATATTCCACAAAGGCAGACAGACTAGTTAGAACTAAAATCACCTGAGAAACAGCAAGAGCAAGAAGAGCTCTCCAACTCTCCTCTGTCCCCCTAACAGCAGGAAATAAATCTCCATGATAGATGCCCTCCCTTCTGAAGGGCTGAGAGACAATCTTGTCACAAGAGTTATAAAATCCAGAGCTGGAAAGCCTGTGTAAACAAACGCCTTCAGTGATTTACTACCCAAGCCCAAACTTTGTTTAGATTCCTCTCCAAGGAATACCCAAAGCTGCTTAGATTCCTTTCTAATGAGCACCAACTTGCTTTCTTGACAGTTTCTCACAAATTTATTGTCTAAAAAGTATAGGAAGGTGTCTGGTTTCCTCACTTCTTCAAGCCTCATTTTATGATTTGGGCATCATATTGTGACTCTCCTGTGCACATGTATTAAATTGTTTTTTTCTTTCTTCTGCTAATCCAGCCTCGTGTCAATTTTATTATTTTATAAGTAGTCCAGCCAGAAAAACTAAAGGAGGGGAGAGTGGGTGAGTTCTCTCCCGCTCTCCAACAATTTGTAACATTATTTTTTCAGCCAGCATTGGAGTTCATTGTTGAACAACAGGCATACAACATACACCTCCACATTTATTATAAAGTTTTCTCAGTGCATCTATTTCTTTCAATGTGTTATTATTTTACTAGAGGCTTGTTGCACGAAATTTGTGCACGGGGTGTGGGTGGGGGGAGAGGGAGAGAGGGGAGTGTCCTTCAGCCCAGCCTGTACCCTGTCTAATCTGGGACCCTTTGAGGGATGTCCAACTACCAGGATCGGGCCTAAACAGGCAGTTGGACATCCCTCTCACAATCCAGGACTGCTGGCTCCCAACTGCTCGTCTACATGCCTTCCTGATTGCTCCTAACCACTTCTGCCTGCCATCCTAATCACTCCCTAACCACTCCCCTGCCAACCTGATTGATGCCAATTGCTTCCCTGCAAGGCTGTTTGCCCCTAACTGCCCTCCTCTGCAAGCCTGGGTCCCCACAACTGCCTTCCCCTGCAGGCCTGGTCACCCCCAACTTTCCTCCTCTGCTGGCCTGGTCACCCTAATTGCCCTCCTCTGCAAGCCTGATCACCCACAACTACAATCCCTTGCAGGCCTGGTCCCTCCCAACTGTCCTCCCCTGATGACCTTCTTGTGGTGGCCATTTTGTGTCCACATGAAAGCAGGATCTTTGACCACATGGGGGTAGCCCTCTTGTGTGTTGGAGTGATGGTCAGTTTGCATATTACTCTTTTATTAGATAGGATAAGGATATATATGCAACACTTCCTTTAGAATTTAGTGTCAGGAGAAAACTGTCTTCCCTATGGAACTGGTGGCATGTATGTTATCTCAGAATTAAAGTCATGTGATTTTTAACATTTTCCTTTTTTTGCATGGGTTTCCAAAATCTCAGACACAAATATTAGTAATTATGCAGACCCTGAATGTTTTATAGATTTGCCTCTTTTTTTTCTTGGACATTATTTTCACTAACATTCTGTTAATCTTACTGCATATATTTTTCTCTAAGTCACTCTCCTTTCTTTTGAAAAGATAATTTTATAGAAAAAGGAAGAGCATGGAAGGAAATAAGAGAGAAAAGGAGGAAGAGAGTAAGAAAATAAGGAAGGGAGTAAAAATAAAGAAGAAAAAATAAGAAAAGAGAAAGAAGAAAAACATTGAAAGAAAGTAGGAAGAAATACATTAGATTTTATTAGTTTTAATCAAAATTGCTCCTGGTTTCAAAGATACAGCATTATTTAAAAGTTGAACAGTTGGAAATACTTTTTTAGAAGAATAATGACTTAGTTTTTAATGGCTTAGCAAGGCAAATCAATTGCATAGTTCATTCACTGGGTAAGCGACAGTGTAGAGTGCTTCACTAAGAACTACAGTTATCACCTTAAAAATCACCTCTCAAGTGTTTTGAACATTTATTTTTGCATCAGAATAAAACACTTTGATCAGAGACATGAAAATGTTGTCCAAAGTACTTTTTAGTTATGCATGCTATAAATGGCAGGGAATGGAAATGTTTCATTTTGAAAAGGGAAGGCTGATGAAATCTGCCTCATACGATTTACTAGAATCTTTGGGGAATTGCGTTTTGTAGCTTATCTGCATAAATAATCTTGAGAGACCACAGTGCCTTTTTAATAAATTGACTGCTAAATTACTTTCCAGGGTACCAAACACATCATTTTAAACTCACTGAGTTGCCAGTACAGACAAATTCTCATTAAGGCTATAACTTTCTTTCAATTACCAGGGCACTACAGAGACTATTTAATAGGTGCAGGCCTGAAGATTAAAGTCTTTGCAGAGATTACCTGACTCATTTCTGAAGAAAGCGAGTGTCTGACCTTCACCAAAAACATTGCATCAAAGGCAGTGGGCTGTACTGCTTGCTTTACACACATTACAAAAAAATGTAGTTCTCTGTCCCTGTCTCCAGATGGAAGGAGTGTGAGGAGTGTGATTCATAGGAAATGAGGTCAGTGAACTAGAGAGGAAAATCTGGCTGGGGAAAACATGCAAATAGACATCGCACAGTGTGTGGAATTGGCTGTCATTCACTCAGCCCTGGTCATTTTCTAGGAGGCCTTTCCTGACATGCACAAATTGAGCAGGTTCTCCTAGAGCACACCAACTTTATCACATTATATTGCAATGATCTATTTATATGTCTATCCCTACCATATTTGAAGCAGAAATAATGTCTTATTCATCCATGGGACAGACACGGTATCATTGCTAATGCTTAGATTTCCAATCCGGGAGAAATCAACATGATATATTTATTTTAGCAACTGTTAAAAAGTAATAAAATATATGTTTCCTTTCCAGTACATTCTCTCATGCAATGTAGGAATCTGTACTAAGCTATCAGTCAACAAATGTCATTCAAATTCACTAAAAGAAAATTTCTGTCAAAGAAGGTGTTGATCTTTGTAAATGACTATCTTAATCCCCTTTGTCCTTCAGGAAACTAGTTAAAATTCAAAAACCACAGTAGAAAAAAAAAACAAACTCTTATGTTTATAATCATATAAGGATGCTTGGACAGTTGGTGAATTGGAGCACAAACCCCTGTGTGGTGAAAGCCCATTGTCCATATCCTGCAGATTCATCAGCCTTGGAAACCAGGTCAAGGTACCAATCTCCTCAGCTTACTCTTTACTAAGTTCCTGAGTTTGTAAAACGGCTCCTCAGCATTATTGGGGACTCTCATAGTGGAAGCAAATGACTTCCTAGGGCCTCACCTGTAGGAAGTCACCACTGAACTGAAATCAATATTAAAGTGGGAGCCTGGAACCAATACTCTTTACCCAGTGCCTTGCTTGAAGTCAGAATAAGGAAAACAACTGTCAGTTTTGGTGTTTGGTTGACTCTTCATAAAAAATCCATCATTTCCCTGTAATTCACCTGCTGTCAAGATTCTATATGTCTCAAAGCCCCCCTCCCCCAAAGTTGAAAAGATTTTTGTGAGGATACACAGTACAATGTATGGCAAAAAGGACAATAAATACAAAGTGCAGGAAGATTCCAACAAATAGTTACAAACCAAACGGATAATTATTTACATAATGGATGATAACACTCATTTGCTCCCTTTGATAGAGACTGACTTTCCATTGAGCCTGACATCACTTGAATGAGGCTTGGAGTTGGGGAATTCCCATTCTAAAGGATCAGCACTTTAGGAGGTGAAGGGAGTTGATAGCTTTCAATCCAATTGTAAAAAGTTACGGAGCATTTCTGACACTCTGACTTGGAGCCTCGACACATTTTCCTATTGTAAAATATATCTACTAGTATGTGGTTGGTAGGCACTTGACAATAATATACAGTATAACTCTCACCATCTACTGTAGATTAGCCATTATGGGTTACATGAAGACCTTACCCTTATACTGATGGTATTTCTAGTGGAAACTATGTTTTGAGTAAAAAAAAAAAAAAACAACACTTGAAAATAAATTTTAAAAGTCTGTGTTGTGTAGCATGAAGACTATTATATGACTTATTAATCAATTAGAAAGAAGGGCCCCTTATGAGGAAAGCAATCAATTATACTTTTTATAAGTTGGGAAGAGCTGAGATAATTGCCAAATGCTGAGGGTATTTGTAGATGAGGACTGAAATTATATCTCTTTGTAACTTTACATAACCTTTTAGAACAAATTAGAAAAATCATTCCCCAACTCAGGGCAGGAAAAAATGACATAATTGGACAACTTTTGAGATACTTTTGACATACTTTTTGGGAAAGTCTTAAACTTTTACATGTCTTTTCTCATAATAATGCCACTGCTACAAATTTTTCAAAACAACAACAACAACAAGAAAAGTATTGAAACATGTTAAAAAGATATAGGGAAAGTATGTTCTCTGCCTGGTTGTAAATATCTATCTATCTATCTATCTATCTATCTATCTATCTATCTATATTATGATACAGCATACAATGAAATATTTAATGTCTAAAATAATCTATGGAATATATTTAATGATATCAGAAATATGCATGGGCAAGTAGGCTATAAAGTAGAACATAATGTATTAGTTTGCTAGATTTTATAATCTTTCTATATACTTACATTTATGTCATATTTATTGAAAAGCTATTAATAGTGGAATATTTTGAGAATGGGATAATCAAGATTATTTTTTCCCTTTTGATTGTGGGTACTTTCTAAATTCGTAAATTCCATAAATTGTAACTATCTTAATAAACCCAGTTTGATTCCAATTCTAAAGTCTGGGAATATCAAATGGAGAGCTGAGTAGAATTACTTACCCTAGTCCTAGCAGCTGACAAACATCCTTTGAAATCTGTGTGGTCCAGTTCTCAGCACAAGCTACATGCCATGTGCTCTGGATCCTGAACTGCACCAAACCATTGTTGCTAAGTGTGCCGTTGAAGAGACGCACTAAAGAGATTAGATACAGGGTCATTTTGACATGAGTTGATACAAGTAAAGAATGGATCTGAACTAAATGTGCGATGTTCTTATTACTTAGAGTTTAGAGATTGGTTGTAATTTTTCTTAAGAGCATGTTGAAAGGCCCAAGTTGAAAATACAAATTTAGTGGACTTCATTTTCCTCTTTCTATAGCAGTTTTCTCCTGGCTGAAATAAAGCTAATTCTTATATGTTAAGATTGTTTTACTGCACTTAGTTACAGTGCGTGGCACAAAATAAGTAGCGTTCAATATTGGCTTAGAAACAAAAGTAAGAGATAGTAAAAGTAGCCATTACTCATGATATTATAAAGATTTGGAGTGGGGCTGACTCGCTCAGACTCAATGCAGGAGTAGTAGATTATGAAGAAACAGGAATGAAAGAACCATGTCTCAGAAAATCAGTTATAAATAAGGACGAGGGTGCCTCTACGTATAGGCAATGCTCAAGAGTGTGATCTTCAGTAGGAGCGGTGCTCAAGTGCTGTGGGCTATTGTCTCTCCGTGGTATTTTATGCTTTCTCCCTAAATATGGGTTGTCCTCAACTTAGTTATTAAGTGTAATAAATATCAACAAAAAATAAATAATTGGGGCCTGTATTGTAATTTTTCTCTTACCTAGAGTGGGCACAGAGGAGCTGACATCATTGGGAGATGTCCATATGCCAAAGCATTAAAACATGTCCTAAGAAACACATTCATAATCTTCCTTTCACACTTATAGAATCCAAATGTAGAGGATAAAGTGATAAAAGTATTTTTCTAAAAGTAAAGCATACCTACCACAGCGTACTTCATCGGAGCCATCCTGACAGTGTGGAAGACTGTCACAGAGATTGACCAGTGGAATGCACTCTCCATTCTTACACTGAAAACTGTCTTCCCTGCAGGGCTCTATGGGGAAATAATATTTCTTGTATAAGATAAAGCAATGGCAAATAGAGGATTGTGGAGTATCCACCCCATTTCTGTCCCTTTAAACAAGCTCCTTTAAGCAGCACATGGTTGATCCAGCTTTGGTACAGAATAAGACTGCACACATAGTTGCTCAGAACATCTCAGAAAGAATAGTGTCAAAGCCAGAGACAGGACTTGAGAAGACTGTGGACAGAACTTTAAGCATCTCCTTGGTGTCAGAACATGGGTCATGACACACCCCTCCCTCACAATCTTTGTTAATCTCTCTTCAATAAATCCCTCCATCCCAAAATGAACATACAAGCAACAGCCACTTGGAATGCTACCCAAGCAGAGAAAGAACTGTTGGCTTCACCATGAAAATGATACCTCCAAACCTATATTTTATAGAAATGTGGATGTTGCCTTTTGGTGAGACCAAAGATGGACCAGGCTGGAAACTCAAAGTGTAGCTAGTTGGGAGAAAGTAGCAAAAAGGAAATGGAAACTCTGCAAAGGAATTTGGGGGCTGAACTCCAAACGCAGTGTTAGAGTCATGGAATGTGCTTAGCACATGAAGAAATAGGAGAAAAATGAAGAGATTGGACGAGAAGCAACTAAGCAGTTCTGGAGGCTGGAGGTGATTTCCAGAGTTTGAGTTGTGCAGAAAGACATGTACTGGAAAGATTCATTGTTTGAAAGTATTGGGTGCTGCTGTTTCCTAGAATTGTTTGGTTTTAAGGAGACATTTGTAATCTGACACATAAAGGTTTACTTCCCTCAAAGTGTTTTTTTTAAAATATATTTTTATTGATTTCAGAGAGGAAGAGAGAGGAAGAGAGAGAGACAGAAACATCAATGACGAGAGAGAATCATGATAGCTTGCCTCCTGCTCGCCCCACACTGGGGATTGAGCCCACAACCTGGGCGTAGGCCCTGACTGGGAATCAAACGGCGACCTTCTGGTTCACAGATCAACGCTGAACCCCTGAGCCACCCAGCGGGGCTCGGTGTTTTTGAATTATGGCTTAGGGGGCATAACTACATGCTGATATCAGGGTCTCTGTGGGGGCCATGTGGGATTTGGAAGAAAGATGATGGTTGTGTATGGAGAGGCCTAATGCCTCTTTCCCTGCATTGCACATTGACAGGCATAATCAGGAAGCCAGAGCATTTGGTAAAAATAAGGAAGAGGGAAACCTGTATTTTAAAAGCTAAGAGAAAATTAATCATGAATATTATATTGTTTTCAAGGAGACACAATGAAAGTTAAAATGGTTTCAAAGCTAAAGTGTACTAATCTCCACAAACTTTCTCGATTGATGACGACCAAATGTAATGGCACTTGAAAAGAAAGAGTCATTTGTGTTGTTTTAGAATCTAGGTTGAAGCCCCAAATCTGAGAGCACTGTTAACACTATTACGCACTAATAAAGAGAATTACTATAGTTATAGTATACTTACTACACAAAAAACAAAAAACAAAACAAAATCCGGTCCAGTAACTATCAATACCCATACCTATTTCAAGTTATTTTAGAAAAACTATTAGAGTTCTTTTTCTAAAAAATAGTCTACATGTAGACTATTGATGAGGAGTACTTTCAAGTGGGAGATGAGAAAATGGTGCGTTCAGCACAGCAAGTGAGGGGTGCTCCAACACTACCAATTTCTACTCACTGAGCGTTCAATGCATTTGTATTAATATACCAAATACATTTTATTTGAAGTTGAACAGTGGTTAAACCATGGGCTCACTAATCACATGACCTTGGTTTGGTCTGCAATTTAGCCATTTCCTTTTTATTTATTTTTGACCAGGAACAAATAAATTAAAATCTTTCTGAGAATCAGTTTCCTTGACATTCCAATGAAAACAAGTCTTATTTATGTCTTATGTGTATCATGAAAGTAAGTTAAGAAAATAAAATGTATTTAGCATATTAATATGAATACATTGAATACTCAATAAGTAACATTCCTAACAACAAAAATAGTAACATTTAAAAGTCAGCCTTTGCATTGATAATTTTAAGTTAATATTTTTTTTCCCAGATGCCAACTGTATTTCTTTCCCCTCCAAATAACGGTGTGAACAACAAGAAGTCATACCTAATCCATTCCTCTGGGTATCTTACAACAATAATTGTAGCTATTTGTTACCTTATTTTCAACTTTGAAAAATTATTTTTTTTCAGTCCAAATCTAAGTTATCTTAATAAAAGTATTTTAAGAAAGACATGGCCTGGCTGTTTACTTCTACAAATAATTTGCCCTCTGAGAGAAGTAGGGTACATATATCAAATGTAATACCATTAAGGGGGTTCTTATAAATATAATTATCAATTTGTTTCTTGAACACATATTTGTTAACCAGATTAGTGAGATAATAAATGGGTAAAGACAACTAAATATTCTACAGGCAAACATTAATATTTCAGTTAGTTTTATATTTTTATCTTTCTAGTATTACTTCTCCTTTAGAAAATGGAAGGTTTAAAACATGGTGTACATGTGCTTGGATTTAAATATTCTATTTGAAATCTGTACTTTAATATTGATTATACTTATTTAAAAAGTTGACAGCCTAATTACATATCTATGACCAAATATCATAATATACTTATAGAATGTTAGTCACCACTAATTATTTTTTAAATTACCTCATTACTTTGTTTTCATAGCTTGTTAAAGTCATTTTGTGAAGTTATTATGTCTCAATGCCAGTAATTTAACCATAGATAAATTGACTGATAATTTTACTCTTTTACCAGTATAGTCGAGCTTTATTTAATTTGAAAAACACATATTTGTTGAATGGAAGTTTAAATATCTGAATTCAAACATGAATAAAAGGATGTGTAAAGATTTAAAAATTGTAATTTCTTTTTGTGCTCTAGTGAAAGATGTGAAAAATTATGCTAGGAGTCTAGAAAGATTAACTTGTTTCTGTAAGAGGAATTCATTGAATGAAATTTGTTGAATGGGGCAAAATAGTCTATTGTTATTGAACTGACTAGATGTAATAAATTCTGAGAAGATGTCTAAATAAACTCTTTAAAATTTTCTTTATATGCATGTGTTGGATTCTTATTCTTTTCAACAACATATAGCAGTTCAGCTTCATTAAGAAGTCTTTAATTTGAAAGTTTAATTCTCTGTGGTCTCTGAAATCTTATTTCTGATCACTTTATACTCATAGTGGCAAGAGAGAGAGAAAAAATATTGCTAAGAAGTGAATTCCCCCATATTCTTTTTATGAAGTCTCCAATAACCCTGCCTCATTTAGTCAACATATGCTCCGTTTTAGATGAATCTGAATTGATCTCTAAGGCACCTTCCCCACAATCTAGAGAGGGCTCTAAACCTTCAGTGTGATCAGCTGCCGCTTCCATAGTTGCCTGATAAGTACGGCTAACTTCCAAATGAAGACTCTCGATATCAGAAAAGAGTAACAAGGGGACATTTGAAAGTGACCCATCTTAATAAATCTATACTTCATCCATTCCAGTTGAATGTAACTGGAAATGTTAAAAATTGGATAAAGGAGATACTAAAACATGTTATATAATTGTTTTACATTTCAAATACAGACTTTGGAAGTTGTCCCAAAAATATCTCAGAAGATAAATGAAGCACAAAAATTGTGAACATTTATGATATCCCTTTTACATTCTTCCCAAAATGACCAGCCAAGCAGAGCACCAATATAAACAGATATGTGTGCCCAACCTCTCTTTCCATTACCAGCTTGATTATCTTCCGCTGCCAATTCCCTGTTCCTATAATTGCTTTTCAGTTTTTTTGGTGTTAAAAATCTCTCTGGGAGAAGATTGTGCTGATGACAACTCAATCACTCAATTTTCTGCTCCCCAGCAGCATCTGTCCCGTGTCCAGGAGGAATGAGAAAACACATTCCCGGCATACTCACCACACAGCGACAGTCAGGGAAGACTCTGCTCTAACTTCGATCAAGGGAATTTTCTCTAAATGATTTACTCCCTAAATAACATCATCATAGTAGCTGAAATCCAGCAAAGGGGCAAACAAATATAACCCACCTCCACACCATAAAATCCTGTCTCTATTTTGTGTTGGAAGCAATAGGTTGTGCTCTTTTTGGCTTTTATCATGAATAGAAATTGCTTATAATATTTTTCAAAATCCTGGGTGAGGTGTTTATCTCATTATGAGACTCAGATAAAAACCAGTGACTGTAATATTTTTAATAGAAGAGATTTGCTAGGATTGCTATCTGCCTTTTCATAACTTCTTCTTCCACTCCTTTCTTCCTTCCTCACTTAAAATTTAAAATATGGGTTTAAAGACTAACCATTGTGTAAAATTTTGTTTTTAGATGCTTTCTCTGTTGCAGGTGGTGGGATGGCCAATAATCATTTCCATCGTTTGGAGTTCTGAATAAATTTTCTCCCTTTTGGTTAGAAATATTTTTTATAGTTCAGTTGGTTTTAATGTTCACCTCCATTTCTTTGAAAATATAAGACTTCTCTCAAAAGTTCTTTCCATGACATTATTCTTAGAAAAAAGTTAGAGGCCCTTCCATCCAGTACAATAGGTATTAGGCATTTGCTTGCTCTGTGTGAAGATACTTAACAGAACTGAGCACATAATTCAACATCATTCAAATATGAATGACATTGATGCCTATACATTTTTATTGCAATAGTTTTTCCTTAAAGACTTAGAAATACCACTCTAGTGTTTCAAAGTATTCATTCTGAAATCAGCAACATATAAAGCGTGTCTAACTTTTGACTTAGTCTTCTTTTTGAAATTTTAAAAGTTAAACAAGAAAGTTACAGTGCTGACCTTCTTATTAATTTTTTACAGCCAACAATAAGATTTCATGATTTTTATTCCATGTCAATCATATCCAGGATTTATAAAATTCCCTCCATATAGCTTTCACTGTTAGCTTTGATTGGTTCTTTCCCTTTAGAGATGCCTATTGTTTTCTAATTGTGTCTTTATGTTTTTCCTGCACATCCATTACAGACACTCACAATTGTTGTCACTTCTATTCAGGGGGAAGAGAGATAAAATACAGGTCAATTTTCATATTTGCTGGAAAGCTGAAAGCATAGAGCTTTCTGTGATGCTGTCATAGGTCCGGACCGGGTATGAGTAGAGGAACAGGTATTTGCACAGATGGATCTGGGATAGGCCAGTTGAGGATCAAAGCTCTGACCCTACCTCTTTTCTAGACATTCTAATTAAAGCAAACTAGGCATGCTCCCCTAGGGAAGGGAAAGATAGATAGAGGCAGTAACCTGTATTGTGTCTTTCTCATTTATTTGCACCCAGAGAGAACCACAGAGTCGTGGGCAGTAGCATAAGAAAAATCATAGTCCAAGAGGAGCAGCATGTGAGAAAAAGTTCCCTGTGGATTGCTGAATGCAGAGAGTTATATCATAGATTAATATAAAGATACTAGAGGCCTGGTGCACAAAAAATTGTGCACTAAGGGTGGGGGTGTCCCTCTCAGCCTGGCCTGAACCCTCTCTCAGTCCAGGAATCCTGGGGGATGTCCACTTGCTGGCTTAGGCCTGCTCCCTGGGGGAATGGGCCTAAGCTGGCAGTCAGACATCCCTCTGACAGCTCGGGAGCCCTCAGGGGATGTCACCTGCCAGCTTGGGTTGTTAGTTGGGCATCTTTAGCGCCACCACAGAGGTGGGAGAGGCTCCTGCCACTGCTGCTGTGCTGGCCAGCCATGAACCAGCTTCTAGCTGAGCAGTGCTCCCTGCTGTGGGAGTGCCCTGACCACCAGGGCAGCAGCTCCTGCATTGAGCGTCTCCCCTGGTGTTCAGTGTGCATCAAAGTGACCACCTTCAGGATCAATTTGCATATTACCATTTTATTATATAGGATAGATGTGTCTGTGATGAGCAGGCAGGAAACAATTTTGTTCTTGATGCCCCTGCTAATTTATGACATGGATATAATAAAAATAGAAGGTTAGAAGGTTGTGCATACCAGTAAAAATCAGGGTCAAATTCCTTCATCCTTCATAGATCTGGCTTTACCCTGCTTGTCTCTAAGAAGTTAATGATGTTAATCTTTTAATTGGATGTTGTTGGCATTCAAACAGCTCACTCGCCTGTCTCCCTGCTGTTCTCTAAAAATGCTCTTGGCAAAGGGACTGTGACAGACCGTCCTCCTTCCTCACAGTGCCAACAACCCCATTTTTAACATTTAAAATGGCCCGCTTCAGTGAGTAAAATCCACTGACTCTTCACACACCAGCGAAGGGCCAAATAGATTTGTGGGTTCCTGTTTTGAACATATTCAGGTAGTGGTTAAATAGATGTAAAGGGAGAAAGAAAATCTTTGTTAAGAAGAAGAAAATGAGTGTTTTACAGAATGCAAACATTGAAACGTGCTTAGGCCTTGAAGTCATGTGTGCTTTTATCATTTTGCTCCAAAAGTTATAATGCAACATGTAATCCCAAGTACACTTACTTGGCATCCCCAAGCCATAGCCAGTAGTGAAGTTGGCTTTAAACCCCCGTTTCGTGAGTGCATCGTTAGTGATGAAAAGCACAGTCATTCTGTTAGTGGTTGAAAACACATCCTTCACGGGGCCAGGCCCTGTGTACACAGCTGCTCCAAAGGAAAACAAGAGAATCGGTGAGATGATCCTTTGGGTCTAGAAAGAAACATCCATTTTCTCAGTTCCATTCAATGGGTACATTCTCCTACATTCTAGACACTGCTTTTTGAAAGCCAACTTCTCTAATGGTCTTTTCCAATATTACTTGAGGTTTCTGTGGCTCTATTATCTAATGACGAATCACTTATAACATTCTCTGGCTGACTAGCACCACTACTATTCAAGCTCATGTTACCCCAGAAATATGATTATTTGGATGCTTCTAAAACCGTTATGAAACAGTAGAGAATATAACCTCCCTTAATAACTTCGTCCAAACTTACTTGATATTTTTTGTGTGTGAGTCGAATCACTTACCTAATCTGAAGGATGGATTAATTAGAAACAGATCCTATAAACCTAAATGGTAGTTTTCAATAACCCCTGTGATTTGGGGGTTGCATAAACAATGAAATACTCTTTACTAAATATTAAAGGTTTAAGCAAATTAAAAAGACACTTATATTATTAAATAATTTATATTTTGAGTCCCCGAAAGCAAGTGTGTGTCAAAAGAACTGTTTGCCTACAAATGTGAAAACTAGGATTCTGAGATCCTTTAGGAATTATTACTTTTCAGTGATTTTTGTATTTATAAGTGGTGAAATGATAAAAAATGATTTTTCTTAGATCATGAGAACACTTAAGTTTTTATCAGAAGGACAAAGTGATGAAAATGTTTTTATAATTGTACATAAGAAAATCACTTGTGAAGTTCCTCAGTTCTTCCCAGCCCTGACCGCCTGGCTCCACTGCTTGTTTCATTGCTTATTTGTCCTGCCTGTGGCTCTCAAAAGCCTTTCACAGCAAACTCTCAATCTAGAACTTTGAGGGATTTTGCTGAAGAAATCCATGTAATGGGTGTTGGATTAGTGTAACTAGGGAATCCTTGCCACCAATCTACCCCTTCAGTACTGTGGAAAGTGCCCTCTCTAGTCTTCGCTCTTTGGTCAGATTTTCATGTGATTGCAACCTGATTGCATCAGGCCAGATGTTATAGAAAATGGTTTAAATGAGTGCAAAGCACAGTTACAAAACACCTTTACTTGCAAAATGTGCTGTTAATGAATTCCAGCTGACCCATTATACATTTTTATACTTTAATATATGACTTAGCTAGAGATGCATCTTTCTTAAAAATTGGTAGTAGTTCAATAAGATATCAACTATTATATTTGACCGATAGATTTTTATTAGGTTAACATGTATTTTATAATCTAGGTACAATAATTTCCTTTAGAATAGTACATTCTCCCCACATTCATTTAAAAATTACTGATCAATAGATTGTGGAGGAAAACCAACTTTGGTCAAATGTTTAAAAACATATTAGAAGCAACTAGTACTAGAGACAAAGACAATTAAAATAATAATGAATGCAACTTGTTTTGTTAATTTGATATAAAATAAAATTTGATTTAATAGCTATATTTGGGCACCTGATGTGCACACAATGCATAGAAAAGTGCATAGCAGGTGTCCTTAGCTCTTAGTCTCCAATGTGTAATGCTTATTGTGGGGTATTAACACCTGCTAGTAGGCATGATTACATTTATTGAGAAATGCTCTCTCCATCAGTCCAATGTCTTGAGCCATACAACTGTCACAATATTTAAACTGCAGACTTACCTAATAGCAAGGACTCATTTCCTCCACCATCTCTGATTTCAACTACATCTGCAATATTTTCTAAGTCAAATTCTTGAAAATGAAGTTGTATGTTTTTTCCCTCTTGTGCATTTAAATTCCAAACACCTTAAAAGTAATAAATAATAACACTTAGCATAGAACATACTTCTTATTTTTCTTAAAAGCTTAACTCCCTTGAGAATTTCAAATCACTTTCAAAGATTTTTTCCCCCTATTTTATGAAAACCAATACCCCAAACTGTTGTTTTTTTCTGTGTATGTGAGGAAATATATTGGTCTAGTGATGAGTATTTATAGTAAAATTTCAGTAAAATTTTAAGTGATTCACTGAAACTGAATTTGTTTTATTTTATATAAAATGGCATACTTTGATCAAAGCTTACAAATAGTATTTTGCTCCTACAATCTACATTTAATAAACATGAAAGATATTAATATTCAGGTTTCATTATCTTATTTTTCATGATTCATTTTACAGGAAAATGGGGTGATTAAAATGCAGTTTGTTGGACAAGGAAATTTTGGGATTTCCTTAAGTGATTTTGTCATTATTGTTTTCTGGTAGCTCACTTTGAACCACCCCTCCCCCCAACACACACACACAAAATAACATTACTAATCTTAGTATCAAGAAACACTCCGTATTCTTTATTGATTCCTTAAACAATTTATTCTTTAGATTCTGTTCTTGGTCCTTTCCTCGTCCTGTATGCATTCTTATTCACTCGTAAAGAAAGTCATTTCATCGACGTAGTAATGACTTCCAGTTTTTATTTTCTGTTCTTTTCTTATGAAGTGGATAAACTATTATTGTGTATGAATGTATGTACTAGTATCTCAAACTCATACATGTAATAAATCAAATATGGAATTATTTCCTCCCTAAGCTCATTTCTCTTCTTATCCTTTCCATCTTAGTAAATAGCACCACTAATCATTCACTCACAGCTGTCTACACCAGAAACCTCTGCATCTTCCTTGACCTCCTCTCTCCTACCACAGCCCATCAATCACCCAGGCCAGCCAATACTATCTCCTAAATCCCTTGGTCTCATTCACTTCTGAGTCCCCATGGCCACTCTCTGAGTTTACATCATTTGTTTTTCGTTACCTAATTGGTGATGCCGATGGCTCTCTTCCCTTGCCATCTATCGCTGATCCTACAAGCCAGATGGGTTTATTTAAAATGCAAACTTGATTTTACCACAGTTTTCATGTGAACCACTGAAACCTCCCCAGTGCTCATAACGAAATCCAAACCGCTTAACATGGTGCGGGGTTCCTTCCCTCCCCAATTTCATTTATACTGCTCCTTAATTTTGCTTGAAGATTCAAGAAAAAAAAATCATGTCTCCTAATCCCTGAACGTCCCATGTTTACACACCTTTCATGTCCCTGCATAGCATTCTGCCTTTATCTTTATTATAATAGCACTCTGGGTATTTTGTCATCCCTGACAATTTATCTGAAACTTCCTCTAGGATGAATTATGTTTGTTCCTTCTTTACTCCCTTCAGTGCCTAAGAAATAAAGTGCTCAGTATATGTTTGTTGAATAAATCGCTACATTTATCAGATTCTTCCTAATTGTACTTTCAGTGTTCCACTAGTTTTCAGATTTTTCAAAGCATTACCTTGTACAAGTGCTATGTTTAAAAGATGTCTTCAGTGTGAAGTGGAAATGATAATCTCTGGTTCCCCAAACAAGTCACATTAAATTAATGGTTGTTTATTTTTTAAAAATCGGATACCTCCCTAAAATAGTGACTCTATTCTATGAAAGTGGTATTTACCTCTGGATAATTTGAAGCAAGAAGAATTGACATTTTCTAACAGCTCACTTTTCACTGTCATGGGGCCATTTTTTTCACTGGTTTTAGAAGTCTCTGTTTAAATCCACGGTGCTAAGCAGGTGTGGTCATGGGAAAAACATGTCTTTTTCTCCCACCAAAGTGGAATTTTTATAGGAGGAGCTGGGAACTGCATCTTTAACACAATCTCTACCCAGCTTAATGAGCTTCTTCTACTGATAGAATTTGTGCAGTTTCAGTTAATCCATCTTTGCACTAGACTTAGATTTTTTTAGTAATTATTATTATTATTATTATTATCATCATTATTATTATTATTTTAGTAGTAGTAGTAGTAATAGTAGTAGTAGTATTTTACTGCAGATCTAATCACATTATTCTAGCTGCTTTATTGGCTCCAGGCTATGTCTACAAAAGGTAAGGATGTTACAATTGACTCTTTGCTCTTTATCCTTTTCACTGACTTTATTCTATGGAATTGCAACCTTGTTATTACACCACAGGCATCATATGTATAATCAAAGAGAATGACTCAGAGAGGGTTATCTGGCCCTGGCCATAGTGGTTCAATTGGTTGGGCATTGTCCCGTGTTCCAGGGGTTGCCCGTTTAATTCTCAGTCAAGGGCACACGCCCAGGTTGTGAGCTCCATCCCAATCCCTGATGGGGGTTGTGCAGGAGGCAGCAATTTATTATTGTTGTTCTTGTCGTTAACAGTATATTAAGCAATCTCATAAATGTAGGTGTATCCAGATATATAACACCTTTGTAATCTACTTTGCTGCCTCTAGGGGACACTTTGGTAAATAAATTGTTTCCCAGGGTCTGGAAACGAGAGGACTCACAGAAAGCCTGATTGGGGTAGTTGTCCGGAAAGTTCATAGAAGTAAACGTTGTATTTGGCTCCCACAGTTCAAAAGGTCCTCCGCAGTCCGCTGGAAAGGAAAACGATGCAAAGTCACTAGTAACGTAATGTTAATTTCAGGGAGGTAATACTATTTGCTAGAAAATTTCCAAGTACATTTCTTGGTTTTGAGCCGTGGTTGGCAAACTGCGGCTCGAGCCACATCAGGCTCTTTGGTCCCTTGAGTGTGGCTCTTCCAGAAAATACCAAGGCCTGGGCGAGTCTATTTTGAAGAAGTGGCGTTAGAAGAAGTTTAAGTTTAAAGCATGTGGCTCTCAAAAGAAATTTCAATCGTACTGTTGATATTTGGCTCTGTTGACTAATGAGTTTGCCGACCACTGTTTTAGCATCTGTGAATGGGAAAATCTTACAACTTAAGTAAAGGAAAAACATTGGCAAACAGAATATTCCACTGTTCTTTGTGGCGATCATAATAGTGTATAGCATTTTCCAGAATTATTTGGGCAAGAAAATAGTTTTGCTGAACGTATTTTATAAATAGATTGCATGAGAAAGGTATAGGCCTTCTGCAGTAAAGAAGAAAATGGTCATAATGGAACAAATCTCATATCTGCCACTCTCTTAAGAGGAGGCTAGTAAATCACTAATCTTGCCCTTTTTATTTTTTCTACTGTGTGTGTGTGTGTGTGTGTGTGTGTGTGTGTGTAGAGAGAGAAAGCCTTGCCATCCTATTTTTGAGGCATTTGACTGTCAGAAAAGGGAAATAAACTGAAAATCCCCTTGCTTAATAATTGCCATAAAGTGGTCTGTTATCCAACACTGTCCAGAAGACAAGTTAGGACTGGGTTTAATGCAAATTTATTGGCAAAAGAGAACACAGATTTCCATTTAAAAGTATGATGCTTTACATAGGTAGATTAAATTTATAATTCTTCACATACTTATATTGTCATCTTGCTTATTAGAAGAAAATTCTAATGTAAAAATTCATAAACTACTGTTAGTATCCCAATTCTTATTTTTATTATCATATTACATTTATGGTCAAAAGAATAAGAGTAACCTAATTTGAAAAATATAGAAAACTAAGATAAGTATATATTTTTCCTATCATTAAAGCCAGGTCTCCATTGGAATTATTTACTCCCAATAAAACAGAAATCAGATTATAAGAGGGGTGATTAAACATCTCTACACCTATGGCAATGCCTCAGTCATTCCATCTTCTTTCATCCATCTTTTATATATAATCTGTCTTATTTACGCAGTCATGTGCATCTTTCAAATATGTCTGTAACAAGCCTCTTAGATTTGGGTTCATGTTGTACCTGACGGGGCAGAGAGGCAGTGGCTGTGGCTTGAGAGTAGCATTATTGCCAACCTATTGAAGCATAGTAACCTCCTTCTTATATAAAAAACAACAACTGTTGTTTGAATTCTCTGCTATTGTTAGATAGTCCCCAGTCCTATAAACTCTGTTATTATAAACACTGTCACTTTGAGACAGGCTGTTATTCTGTAAAATGACTTTGTTTTTTAGTTCAAGTAATAGGAAAAGATAAACTTAACTGTCTGACCTCACAAGCTAGCCATCTAATGTAATAGACTAATAATGATTATAATTCCAAGTACTAAGTCTTTATCTATTCAAGGTTATAAACTAACTGTAACAATAGCCTACACAGAGGTCTTTGTGAAATCTGCAAACAAAGAAGCTGAAAAGGTATAAGTATGAGATACTTCCTCTATGTTGGGGCTCAGAGATTTGGAAGAGACACCTCCCTCTGGGTCGCATGTAATAAACGACTCCTAATTAATTGGTTCATTAAGGCATCTTGTATCTCATTCGGTCATTTATGATACAACACTATCATGTTCTGCAGGGTGGCAGGTTCTGATCAACCCTCGATACCCTCCTGGGCCAGGCTTGTGTGAACCCAGATAAGCTTAGTAAGAATAATAAAACTTCTTATAAAAACTTAACTTTTGCAAAATGTTTCCATAAACATTGTCTCACTTGGGGCAAGAACATAGGCATTTGGGAAGATGTGTTAGAGCTGGTGGATTAAAATTGTCTCTCACACTAGTGCAGCTCAGTGGTTGAATGTTGACCTAGGGCACATGCCTGGGTTGCAGGTTCGATCCCTGGTGTGAGCTGTGCAGAAGGCAGCCGATCAATGATTCTCTCTCATCATTGATGTTTCTATCTCTCTCTTCCTCTCCCTTCCTCTCTGATATCAATAGAAATATATTAAAAATAAAATAAAATTGTCTCTCTGAGTTAGTTGTGTGTTAGAGACTTGGCTTTCTCATATATAAAATAGATATACATTAGAGATTTTCAAGGTCTTTTTAAAAATCAGACATAATTTATGAAAATTGCCTACATACTACCTGAAATTTTCAGTATTTTAAATGGATGACTTGAGCATTTGAGGTATTCAATTGCTTGTTAACACTGTGTACATTCACTTAGTGTCAAAGTCAAAACTTCAACTCCGTTAATCACAAGTTCATCCCACGGCACGTTCCTATCTCCTATTGGGTTGATTAAATTCTGAATCATTTTGACCATCTGGTCCGAGCCATGGGCAGAGTTTAGACTGAGCCTCAATAAGTGGTGCTTGATGTGTATATGACATATCCTGGGTGAGTACAGACAGAGAAGGAGAGAAGAAGGGAACATAAATGAAAGCATTTAAGGTTAATTATAGATCAGAAGGGAGGACAGCCTATACACAGGACATTGAAGAAGGTATATGAGACATAGAAAGAGTGATAATGGGAATAAGGACAGGTTCTCCCCCAGAAGGGGTGAGAAAGAGCTGAGGAACTCATATGCTCTCACAGCAGCATTCCCCTCCTTGATTTTGTGAATAATGGTCTTGCAAAGGTTTCTGTAGAAGAATCTACTACAACCTCTTAACTCCCATTCATTTAATTTTAATGAATCTAAGTGGCATGAATTTCCTTTAATTCCCAATGGAACTCAGGGAGAAGACAGTGTGACTGCAGAGACAAAAACAAACAACAAAAAACACTGCAGAGTGAAGACTGGAGAAAACCAGTTCCTCCTGTTTTATAACTTCAGCCATGGCCAGTGTGGCCAGTGGGGTTTTTGTTTTATTTCGTTTGTTGCTTTTGATGATCATTCTCATTTTCTCTTCAGGGAATAGAAAAATTTCAAAATCAGCTACTTTTACTGGCTGACATGTTAGAGAATGTATTGAATCCTCACATAACCAAATGCTTAAAAGTACATTATATGTCAATGAATAGGCAGGATTTAAATAAACATACAACCAGAACCAAAATGTTGTCCATTGTAACTGTTCAGCTGCCAAGGCAGACAATTTAGATAGCATTTCTCCGCTGAACAGAAGTCTCGGAAAATTCATTCCTTGAAAATAATTAAGAAGTACTTTTTGAAATGCATTTAAAATATATCAAATAACTAACCAGTGGGATACATCTCTGATCCTTAACTTGATAACAAGTTTCAATTACCCTGAATACAAATAACTGTAAGGAATTGACAAAAGCACTTTCAGCCATGCTACATCTGATGACACCACTTATTTTAATGGGGTGTTGCTGTAATGGAACTGTACCTTGTACTTCTTAGTGGAGGAGCCAAAGAGTCATGAAATGTAATTCGGGATATCACAGTCATGCTGTGTTATTAGATCAACCATCTCTACCCAGAGAAAGAGTTAAACAGCCTGTCTGGTACAGGGAACTTAATTCAACTATACTTGTTAAACTCATTTTTTTTGGAGCTATTCTTTTGAGTACTTTCTTACTGTGCCAATAGGGGCCTCTGACATGTATGAGACATGTGTCAATGTAGAGACATTTATTATCAGATCAAAAGGTGGAGAGCCCAACTTTCATTTAAGATAAGAGGGCTCAAATTAAAAATGTTTGTTCAAAGAAACATCATTATCATAGTAATATATAGTCATACTGTATTGCCGAAAATATTTTGAAAGTTAACCAAAGGACGTGTATGCATACATATAAGCCTAACCAATGGACATAGACACCAGGAGGGTGAAGGCATGAGTGAGGGGGTGGGTGATGGGACAATGGGGAGATAAGGACATATATGTAAGACCTTAATCAATAAAGACATTAAGATAAAAGAAAGTTAAAGTTGCAATATAAGATCTGTCATCCAAATCTGTGCTTAGTTTTTGGAAATAAATATTTCTATGAACAGGCTCTAGGGCCCAGCCATAAAGATAATATTTGTTTTCAATTTATGACAATAAAGTTCAATTGTCATTCCTTATCACTTGTATTATACTTGTAATAGCACTGAAGCCAATGATAGCTCTAATAAGTAGGCGATTCGTTTTAAAAGTAGAAAGAAAACAATGAAGTAGCCCCAAACACACTTTTACCAAAGTATATGAGTAAACTCAACATGCATTTGCTAGGGGTTTGAATATCAAGTCACACTAATAATAAAAAAGGCCAGCAGTTCTGCTGAAACATGAGCAGGGAGGCTCCTGCTGGCAGCCAGCAGCTGCTAGGGACCCTACCTGTGCATGAGTTTTGTGCACTGGGCTTCTAGTCAATTATGAGAGAGGTAGATAGGTACTGATTCATTTCTACATGAAGAACTAAAATTAGATTACTTAGCTCTAAGTATAATGTCATGCATATAAGCTTTACAAGTAAACATTTGTTTTGTCTTTGGACACGGAAAATGGCGTATGAGTAACCAAAAAGAACAAAACCTATAGAAATAAAGGGTGACTATTAAAATAGCTAAAACTACAGTCCCTCCCGCCCCCTTAATTTGCTAATAGTTACAGAAACAAGTCAGGGGATTAAAATGTGGATTTCTTTTTTGCATATACCTATTTTATTTAGTAGGTGTTTTGTCATGAATCATCCCAATTGTGCTACAAGTTAGGATGATATTTGTGCAATAACAGATTTACTTTTTAAACTGTTCTCCATACAATACCCACATTTAAATGATTTGTGCCAGTGTCACAGGGCAAGGGTCCATCATAGAGTGGCTGAAATCATAAGATGGAAGAATTGCTGCAATTATGAAAACGCAACTTACATGTCCCCAAGTTGGGCACAATGGTGTCAGTGAAAATACAGGAGGAAATTGATTTTTTTTTTACTCAGTTACTTGTCTGGAGTTACTTTCTTATTTAAATGCACAATAAGAGCTAAAGAAGGGCTATTAGCCAGTCAGCCAAGGTTTCCTTTTCTTTCTGCTTTAAACAAATCAGTGATCTGGAACCAGGAAAGCTCTGCTCAAATCAGAATTTCACTGGACCGATTGCAAATGGCATCAGGATGAAATTGCTCAGAATGCATTTGAAGGTAATTAACATTTTCTGCTGTGCTAAATATTACCCTGCAGTGAAGCATTTGGAAACCAGGACGAGTGTTCTCTGGGAAAATTCTGAAGTTTATATGCTAAAATCAGGTGGGTTATTCTATCCTTATTGTTTCCCTATTGTTAAAATATGCAGGGATATCTTAGTTCCTTGACCTGGAGGTGTTTTCTTTCTCTCTTTTGACTGGAATAGATATGAGGACAGTATGGCTTTTATGAAGTTTTAAAATGGGAAATGATATTTAAAATTTTATTTATGTATATAATATTATGTACAAAAATGAACTCAACTTTCCTATTTTGGGTAGTGAAATTTATTGCTTTTTAATATTTTATTGATTTTTTACAGAGAGGAAGGGAGAGGGATAGAGAGTTAGAAACATCAATGAGAGAGAAACATCAATCAGCTGCCTCCTGAACACTCCCCACTGGGGATGTGCCCGCAACCAAGGTACATGTCCCTGACTGGAATCAAACCTGGGACCCTTCAGTCAGCAGGCCGATGCTCTATTCACTGAGCCAAACTGGTTTCCGTGAGATTTTTTTACTTTTAAAATATCAAGCCTATGACTATGTTGCTTCCACCTAAAATTGTTTTCTTCTTGATGACTTAATTGATGAATAGAAGAAAATGCTGGCAGAAAGGATTACAAAGGAAATTCATTGTTTTAAATGATTCTAATATCAAAATAGCAAGATATTGCTAATATTTGATATCCATAAGAATTATTTATCAAACCAGCAGTGATTCTAATAATTATAATTTGTTTTTGTTTTTGCATGAAAATGTTTTAGATAATAGACAGTTGGGTGTGGGGCACCTACACAAAATAAAATGAGACAATAGTTTTTAAACAATGCCCCAAAGCCCAAATGATTGTGTTTATGTTGATATTTTTTCCACTCCTATCCCCGTTGTTAAAAATTTCACTTCTGACCAGCCAGTGTGGCTCAGTGGTTGAGCGTCAACCCTTGAGCCAGGATGTCATGGTTCAGGTCCTGGGTTGTGGGCTCAGTCCCTAGTAGGGGGTGTACAGGAGGCAGCAGATCCACATTTTTTTTAATCATCATTGATGTTTCTATATCTTTTTTCCTCTACTTTTCTATCTAAAATCAATAAAAATATACTTAAAAAATAGAATTTCACTTCTTGCCACAAGTTTATGGCCAATATTATTAAATGAGGATGCATAGCACTTTCCTGCTTTTGTTTCACTTTTTGAGTGTCTTTCTGTGTCTTATTTAATGCTTTTCTAAAGCCTTCTCCAGTCACACTCTCTCTTCCAAAGTCCTCTATGATTTACATCTCTCATCTATGAAGTTTAAGGGCACATAGTTATATATTGCTTTTAATTTTTATTTATATTAATTACATATTCACTTTTGCATGTATCAATGGTTATTGTTACATCACACATTTCTCATACGGTACTTTGTGCATAGTAGACATTTATAAAATTTGGATGAGAGTTTGAAATATTAGGGAATTGTTGTATAACCCCTACAAGCATCTAAACATGTTAATTATACAAGACAGCAGTTATAAATTAGTCTTCCGGTGGGATATAAGTGCACTTTCTATATGTTCTCAGGAGATCAGAATGACCATGTAAATACTAGCCTAATCTTAACAGCAGCTCGTTTGTAATGAGTTCGCCAAAACCAGTCATTTACCTTTTGAGTTGTTAACGCCACTCATTCCAAAATGTCTAATTTTTTAACTTTAAGATTGGGAAGGAGGAAAACATATAGTTTTGGAACTAAACCAAATTTGGACAGTTTCACCAAGTCGCTTTGCTGACGTGACCACGGGAAGAGTTTCAAGTGTGCTTGGAAGGAAATGGGAAGTGGCACAAGTGCTGTGGTGAGCTCAGCTCCATGACGGAACAGAAAGATCCAATAAAGTTTGACACAAGCAAAGCTGTGGAGCCAGAGCAGCTTCCAACCTACCATACTCCAAACACAAAAGGGAAGTTTTGCTTGTGTGGTCCGAGGTTACAGGTTCGATTCCAGTCAGGGCACAGGCCTGAATTGCAGGCTTGATCACCAGTGTTTATATTGATATTTTCATGATAGCGGGTGTGCAGGAGGCAGCCGACCGGTGATGTTTCTCTGTCATCAATGTTTCTATCTCCCCATCCCTCTCTCTCTTAAAGCAAATCAATAAAAACATATTAAAAAACAAAACAAAACAAAAAACAAAAAAACCACTGGATGTTCCCAAGAAAGCCTCTTATAAAAAGAAATAAAAAAAACTACAACGCAGTGAAAACATCCCAATTAAGGGAAAATGGGTGTTTGATTTCATCTATTATTATTATTATTATTATTATTATTATTATTTCCCTGTCAAATCCCATACTCTGAAGTGAATTGAAGCCATTGTCTCCTTTGATATGGATAAGATGAATGGTGATGTCCCTTTGCCTCTAAATTGTGTTTCCAGTTTGTCTTAAGAGCAAAGGTACACATAGGCTCCGTTTTATTGTTTTGAGTTAAAAGATCCCTTAGGCATCAGAAAGCCTGGTCACTGCTCAACTGCAAATGTTAGTGGCTTCCTGAAGGGAGGGCAGTGCAAGGCTTTCCAGTCACCATTTCTGTGATCTAGGTCTGTATAGTCAGAGTCCAGGCCCACTCACTACAATTAAATCATCCTGGAAATGGGCTTGGTGTGTTTCAGGCTTAATCAAACCTTTTTTAAAGGACTTTAGTGCTCCAGGAAAGAATAAAAACCTTAGAGCTTCTTCCCAAAAGGCTATTGGCCATGCCACATGCCATGTGGACAATAGAGTATTGGCTTGTATTTTAGTGAAAACAGACTGGGAATTAGCACCTTCATTGTTGTCAAAAACAAAAAAAGTCTCAAAATTATCATAAAGGTGATGCATAACACTGTACTGAGTGATATTAATTATGGTTTTATATATGTTGTATGTACTATTTTGCTGGCTTCCACTTTACTTATATTTTAAAGTCTTAGGTCTCCAGTGAAAAAATACTAGGCCAAGATTAAAAAAAAAATAAGTCAAAGAAAGATCTTTCTGAAAATATGAATGACTTAGTTAGAGAAAATACACATTACGGTTACTTACTAGGAAGTTCTGGTGGAGGAGTTGGAACCAAAGTTGGCTCTGGATGAAGACTGACATTGCAAATCCCATATGTTAGGCTAATGTCATCCAATGCGATATCACTCAGGAACTTGTTTTTAAAAGCATTAAAAGATATCTGCAATTCAGAGAGGTGTATGAAAGGATTCCCCTCTAACATTTTCTGACTAAATTCTTCCCATGGCCCAATATTTTCTGTATAACCAATACTTTCATCTCCAAATATCTGAAAATTTTACGACACAAGAAAACGTTGGTGGATCATATTTCCCAAGGTCTTTGTTCTGCAACCAGCTTCCTCATGCTGTGTTCACGCTATTCTAAAATTTTCAATAGTGTCTTCCCTTCTGAGTTAGGCAATATTGCCACAGTTTCTTTCTCTGCCTCTCTCTCTCATGATGCTGTCTTACTCCATTTTCTGTATTGTATAAACAATGTCCAACAGTGGGAAGCAAACATCTGGATTTTTCCTCCAACAATATTATATATCCAAGTAGCTGTCTGCCTTCTCAGAGCATATAAGCCCTGCAGAGAAGATACTCTGACTTGATCATTGACATTGGGAAGAGGGGGGACAGGGGGAAATATGACTACAGTTTGACCATTTAGGGCCAACTGATAACTGGCTGTAGTTTACCCCAAAAAAGTGTGAGATACTACATGAGGGTGATGCCCAAAGGACATAGAACTAGACTGGAGAGAAAGATCCATATGAAATAAATAAATGTAATTGAGTATCTGCTTTATGCTAATTGCTATGCAAGGTAAATACTTTATACTTTATTTTATTTCATTTTCCCAACATTATTATACAGTCATCCATTCACTCATTTGTTCATTCATTCCACCTACTTCATGGCAGGTGCTATTCCAAATCAAGAAGATTTTGTCCTTTTGATGTTTGTGCAAGCTGAATTTTAAAGACATGTACATGAGTTGTTCAAGATGTCACAACAAAGTGCTGAGACCAAGGTGACGATATTTATAAAATTTTATGCTGTCACCCTGCTTGAGGAGCTACCTTTGAAAAAATGGCTCCAGTTTTTTATTACTTTAAAAAAACATGTTCAATGAGTTGGAGCCAGAACTGGCCACTGCAGTGCTTACGTCCCTGCTTCTGCTAGTTTCTGTGTTCCCTCGAGGTTCCATTTCCTTTACCCTTCCTTAAATTATCATAAAACCACCAAAGATGGAGTGAAAAAAGGACTTCTTAGAATGGAAGGATAGAATCCAAAAAAAGGAAAAAGGAAAAAGGAGAGAAAAATGAAAGAAATACAGGCGAGGGTCATTGATTATTGTCCACTTTATACAAAGTCACAGGAGAAAACTGAAGGCTTCTAAGGACAACCTCAATCCAAAAATAAATTTTTAAAAGTTACACCCTCTTGTCTGAAGTTGCCCAATTAAAACATTGTTAACTTGGTCAAACTATTAGCCTATATCACCCCATATTTTAATTGCAAATGCCCTTAGGAAGAGAACACATTAAGCTGTTATCTGAAAAATTAACTCACCCTAATGTGAAATAAACGATTGGAGATTTCCCAATGACACAGCTCATAGAGTTTGTTTTTAAAGGGAATGCAGATTAAGTCACAGTGAGGCAGGGTGGATGGTTACTGACAGGTGTGCATATGTTGATAAGAAAGGACATTTCCCAGAAAAAATGCATGGCTGATATGGGTGGTATTTATAAAAAGTTGTAAGTCTAATTAGGCAGGGTCATAGAAGGACACAGTTAGCTTGTGTTACGATATTGCTGAAAAATCTGAACTATCCTACAAAGTTTCCATGGATTGTATAGTTCTTTATTTTTATTTTTTTTAAAGTATATTTTATTGATTTTTTACAGAGAGAAAGGAAGAGGGACAGAGAGTTAGAAACATCGATGAGAGAGAAACATTGATCAGCTGCCTCCTGCACTCCCCCCACTGGAGATGTGCCCGCAGCCAAGGTACATGCCCTTGACCGGAATCGAACCCGGGACCTTTCAGTCTGCAGGCCAACACTCTATCCACTGAGCCAAACCAGTTTTGGCAGTTCTTTATAAGTAGTACTATCCTGAAGCAAATTGTTCCTCAATGAGTGGTTTTTAATAAGTCAATGAATAAATAAAAATAGAGGCACTCAAATATTAAAAATAGAAGGTGGGTTAGGAAAGGAAAGTGTCTTTGCTCTATTTAGAAAATAAATTAAGTTTTTCATCATATCACCATAAACTATAATTATATCACCATTTTAGAATACAGATAAGTCATTTTAAAACAGAAAATATTTTGCCGACCTTAAATTCCACAGTTTCATTTATTGTTACTTGTCCATAATTCCAATTATTTCCATAATTTCCTTCCTTTTGGAAAATGGTCTTCTCCATGTTTTGGTCACTGCTGATATTAATGCTTAATTTATAGACATTTTCACCATACATGTGATACCTAGTTTGAAAACAAGCAAAAATGATTGGATTCTTACAACATTAGAATAAAGGCATTTATGGGTTCTTCCAAATCCTTAACTGTCTTTGAAATGCCCCCTTTTCCCTTGTGAGGGAATCGATGGAGAAGAGGTGGGGAGTCTCCCAACATCTTACTTCTTTATCAATTGGAAGAGTGCTGGTGAATTTATCAAAACTTGGGATAACAACTTAGAGAAATCTGAGCCTGACAACATGAGAAAGGCAATGTTACTCATTAAATAATATGGTATTTAAGATGGGTCTACAACATACCAGAAACTGAGGCAGACTGGTTCCAAAGTGGGGTTCAAAGGGAGGCTTAAAAGTCCTACTCTTTCTGGTCTCCCTCCTGGTCCAGTTGGGGTGGAAATGTAAAATCCTGTAAAACCAACAAAAAAGTTTTTCTTCACTTAAATATTAGTATTTTCATTATGTGAGATATTCATAAGCAGAAAAGAACAACTTTAAAGTGAAAATCTAAGAAAATATATTTAGGTAGAGCACAAAGGACATTAGATTAAAACCCAGAAGGTACCTTTTCTGGCTTAAAAAAAAAGTTATTTAGGAGAGTCACTTCTCAACTCTGGGCCTTTCAATTTATAAAACAAGACCCTTGCACTGGAACACTACCAAGAATATATCAAAGTTTGACTTATTGATTGGCTCGATGTTATTGTTTCATCATATTATCATGTCCAGATACCTCTTTATTTCCCATTTATTAGACATTTTAATTATTTAATTCCTTAGCGACCTTCAGTCCATGAGAGCATTTAGATATACCAGAGGAATAACTCCTGACACATGAAAGTATTTACAGAGTTGAAGACAAAGTCAAGAGTTTCGAAGACCATCAGATTTTTAGTCCATTGACTGTACTGTATTTCTCTAAATAAGAAATTACCTAATTTTATAATGGTTTCATCTTCCATGTTCCTTTGAATGATAACTAATCAGATCACAGACAAGCAGATAACAAGCTCATCCACATAAAAGCTTTCTAAATAGCTCAAGTTACTGAAAAATTACTCTCATATCTGAATTTCATTATTCCAACCAATTATTTTAGTCATATGAAGTGTGGAAAGAGTTTATGGGGTGAGAATAACTTGAACATTTTTCTAGGGGAATTTAAACAGTGTAATCCTTAATTTGCAGTTTAAACATTATGACAGAAAATAAGAATTATGTAACAAGATATAAAACAAATATTAGATCAATCTAATTTTATTAAAATATATTCATATATAATAAAAGGCTAATATGCAAATTGACCTGATGGCAGAATGACCAGTCACTATGATGCACAATAGCCACCAGGGGGCAGATTCTCATGGCTGGTGAGTAGCAGTGCTAAGGATGTCTGACTGTTGGCTGAGGTTCTGGGACCAGGCCTAAGCCTACAGTCGGACATCCCCTGAAGGCTCCTGGACTGCAAGAGAGCACAGGCCAGGCTGAAGGACCTCCCTGAGTTCATAAATTTCAGGCCTTTAGTTTTTTATAAAATGCTAAAATTTGGTGTTTATTTGAAATTAAGCATCTTCTCTCTTGTGCTTTCCAACATAGCTTTTTATAGGCAATGTGGTATATAAAATTGACATTTATTTATAACACACATAAAGAGGACAAGGCTTGAATAAAAATGCTAGTAGAACTACCAATACATATATCATAGTATATTTAGAACAGTGAGACAAATAAGTTTTTTATCAAGATATAATTCTGGGCAAATATATTAATAAATATAATAATATAGTTGTATTCTTTGGATTTAGATTACAAAATATAAAAGAATGCATATTTAACATTTTAACACATGAAATAATGTGTTAATAATTAACATTTTTAACATCTCATTTATATTTCATATAATGCTATAATATTTCATGAGTACTTATTTAAGTCAGTGCTTAATTATTTAACTTTTTAACAAAAGTAGTACAGATAGAGGAGATACTCAAGAATTTACTTTTCAAATGCCCAACTCCAAATTCCTTTTAAATTGACCTTACTTTTAGTTGCTTAGCATATAGTTGAGGAGGAAATAATTGAAATACTACTGATTACCAAGAAATATTTCTAGTTAGCTGAAATTATATAACATAAGCACACATTGTGCTCTTATTTATAGATAGCTATATTCATAGTCAAATTGTTAAATTTGAAATATTTTGAATTTATTGTTTACTTATTAAGGAATAATATATTAGTTTTTGTGTGTGATTTACAATCATGATGTTATGAGTTTTATATCACAGTCCAGGTAAAATATAATTTTGTAGACTGTAGTACCTTATGAATTTTGCACTTCAATATCATTTTCTAGTCATAGTTCTTATAATTCACCTACTTATATAAAACATTTCTACAAAATTAAGTTATTTTAATTTTTCAAGATCCAAAAATTTTATAACTTTTTTTTGTTTGTTTTGAAATTTCTTTTTTTATCTTTATTGTTCAGTTTATTAATTACATTGTTCCCCCCCTTTTTCCCCCTTATAGCTCCCCTCCACCCAGTACCCATCCCACCCTCCACCCTCACCTCCCCGCTACTGTTCTCTCCCATAGTTGCATGATTTTTTCCAGTCTCTTGCTGCACTTCCCACTCCCCTTTTCTCCCCAAGAATTGTCAGTCCATTCCCTTTCTATGTCCATGATTCTGTTATATTCACCAGTTTATCCTGCTCATCAGATTATTAATTCACTTGATTTTTAGGTTCATTTGTTGATAGATGTGTGTTTGTTGTTCATAATTTATATTTTTACCTTTTTCTTCTCCTATTCTTAAAGAATATCTTTTAGCATTTCATATAATATTCGCTTGGTGGTGATGAACGCCTTTAGCTTTTTCTTATCTGCGAAGCACTTTATCTGACCTTCAATTCTGTATAGCTTTGCTGGATAGAGTAATCTTGGTTGTAGATTCTTGCTATTCATCACTTTGAATATTTCTTGCCACTCCCGTTTGGCCTGCATTGTTTCTGTTGAGAAATCCACTGACAGTTGTATGTGTGCTTCCTTGTAGGTAACTAACTGTTTTTCTCTTGCTGCTTTTAATATTCTCTCTTTATCTTTTGCTCTTGGCATTTTAATTATTATGTGCCTTGGTGTGGTCCTCTTTAGATTCCTATATTTTGGGGTTCTGTGCACTTCTTGGGTTTTTAAGTCAATTTCTTTCACCAGCCACGCCCGGGTTTTACCTTGCCTTTCCCAGACCTGGGACCTCTCGTGGAACTGGGGAATCAGTGCAGTGGGACGTCTCCACACTCCCCGTTGGAGAAAACCAGCTGGGTTTGCTGCTGCCTGCCCCTCACCACTGAGTGCACAAGGCTCCAAACCTTTCTCCGTGCATATCTTCAAGGCTGCGCTCCACTGCTCCTCTGAGTCACAGTGTCCTATCTTTACTTTTATCTGTGGAATTTTCACTCAGCCAGCTTTCTGGTGATTCTGGATGATATTTGTTTTGTTGTTTATTTGTAGTTTTGAATTGTTGTGTGGGGTAGCAAAATAGTTGTTTACCTATGCTGCCATCTTGGTTCCTCCATATAACTTTTTTTTCTTTTACTGTTCTTTTACTTTCTCTTCCAATTGTACCTGTCAAATCCTATTAATTTTGAGGTAATTTATATCAGATTACTATCTCCTTCAAAAGGTCTCTCTTGGACTTTGAAATTAGATGTGGCCACTCCCTTTTCTGGTTTTCAGTTACCAGTGTACTTTTCTGATGTATGTTTATGTCCAAATGCGACTTTTTAAATTTGCTAAAACTTGATGAAAAGGAAAGACATTTGGTAATTGTTTTTAATGTTAATCTTCACCTGAGTATATTTTCCCATTGATTTTTAGAGAGAATGAAAGGGAGGGTGAGAAATAGAGAAACATCGATGTGAGAAAGACACATTGATTGGTTGCCTCCCCTCACAGGCTCCAACCAGGGAAGGAGTCTGTAACTAAGGTATGTGCTCTTGATTGGAATTGAACCTGGGATCCTTCAATCCACGGGCTAATGCTCTATCCACTGAGCCAAACTAGCTAGGGTCACTTTTGGTAAATTTTTGAATTCTTTATATGGATTAGCTGAATGTTCTTTAATGTTATACTATGTAGATTCATGTCACACTAATTTGACTTGCTTTTTCATTTTTACATTTATTGAAGTACTACATAATGATTAAATAAATATTTTTCACTACTATATGAGAATTTCTATAGTCACATGATAATTTATTTTAAAATCCTTCAACTTTCTTAAATGTCTTTGAGAGCTCTTGGAATTAACTGAGAGTCATCTTAAAATCCAGAAAGTTGAATACATTTTGTCAATTTAAGCACACAGTGAACCTCTTTTATGAGCCATTGGGTCTTTCTTATAACGTCCTTCTCTCTTTTCTGCTAATTTGTCCATGAACTGACCCTAGCCTTCCCCCACTCAGGATCCCAATTAAAGAGAAAAAACACAGGATATAAAGGATATATGCTGAAGCTGATGTAGAGATAGTAGCAACTCAAGAGATAGTAGAACATTCTGGAAATTTAGAAAACCTCAGGAAGAAAATAGGCTGATATAAATCACTTTATAAGTTGTGAGTACATATATAAAACCAACTGAACCCAGTAGATAAATATTGAAAGTTTTAGATTGGAGAATAATCCAAATTTAGATTCTATTCATATTAAAAAATAATATTATTTTCTAAAATTCAACATCACAGGACACATAAAGAAATAAATATAATTACTTTGAAATCATCAGAGTTATACTTATTTTATAAAAATGTTTATATGCTAAATGAAATGCAGATACCTAAATGACTTAAATTATTTTTAAAAACTCAACAGTATATTTTCTTCTCCAGCACACCACTTAGAACAATACCACAGCTAGTATTTGTCTATTGAGTCCTTGTGGCATGAAAAGAAACTCATCATAATACCAACATTTTATATAGCACATGCCAGGCATGTTTCTATTTTTAAAACACAATCATCAGTTTAATGTTTATAACACGCCATCAGCCCCACTGTCCTGATCGGGGAGCTGAGAAGACAGATAACTTGCTGAAGTGGCAGAGCTGAGACTTAAACCTAGCTAAGACTTCAGGGTCTCTATTGTAACGATCTTTCCTACTACACTGTGTGAACCTCCAGGCACCAGAAACAACTGTGATTTCACTGACAAAGGCCAACCAAGTCTGTCTTCTTTAGTGATCTCTACACCTGGGAAACTTTCTCGTCACTAACCTCATTTTCTTTAATTGTTCTGAACAAACGGGCTGCTTCTGAGCATCCTGAGATGCTGCCCAGAGTCTCCATCAATCCCCTTTGCTTCTGAGAGGTTCAGAGGCATGCTGAGCCATTAGTGCAGAGATTTAGGAGCTGGGGCTCCACCAGGAGAGAGTGCTTCACAAAAACTCCAAAAGTAAAGGGGCTTCCCCAAAGCAATGTCAATTCAAAGGTTTTCTGCTCCATTCAGACTTTCCTGTCATCTGAAGTGGAGGCAGAGAACAAACACCTCTGCAAGAATAAGGGGAACACACAGCAGGAGAGATTGAATCCTCTTCTACTTCAGAGGCAGGATGTTTTGACATAAAAAGCAGGTTGGAAGAAAAATGCCCCAGTGGGGTGGTGTGGGGTGGGGAGGGAATGACTGGTAGATTAGAAAGTCGCTGGTCTGAACGGTGGAGAAGACCTATTAAGCCCTCTCATCCGTTCTCATTACACGGCTGCCTCTGTTGGGCTCTGAACTGCTCTGACTGGTCCCCCTTTAAATAACTCCCGCTACTCGACTTTTTTCCCCGAGACTTCACTTCTGACCCGACAATTTAAAACCTCTACCTGACATTCGACCTGCTTCGCTTTGGTCAGTTTCTTCAGTTATTTAATCTGTTGGCAAGCCACACCATGTCTCTCCTGTCATATACTTACTGTCTTCACATATCAGTGAAATTATTTTATCTCTTATTCTGATGACATAAAAGTAGAAAAATGATAATTTGAACATCAAAGATTTCAACTACATAAAAGGCGCCTGTCACTGTGAATAGCTATAAATGCTTTCTGCACTACCCTCTAACTACTCCTGTTCAAGTGTGGGAGAGGCTTTTTTATTATAGTAAAGGGAAAAAGTGGTCCAATTATTTGACTGTTTTAGGTCAGTCTTCTTTAGAGGGATGATTATCACTTCAGAGTTAGTCTTCAACTGTGTAGATGACAAATGCATCCACAGAGAATTGGGTCCTGAGAAGTAACTTATTCAAAGAAGATTAATTATAGCTACGGATGTCATAATTTTTAATATTAAACATGTTTGGTTTATTGGGATTGCCCATCTATGCAGAGTAGATGTTGTTTTGTTCATAGGTCCACACTAGTAAACCACTTAGCAGGATCCTGCTAACTTTCCGATTTTGTACAGAACCTGACCTTCTCATCACATATTCTCCCACTGATCTGACAATCCCATGTTCTCGCGGGCTCAGGCAATCGCCTTCCAGTAGTCTCTCTGACATCATTCTTGCCCTTCAGACTATTCTACCAGTCAGTGTGAATCTTGTCCCTTCTATGCTCAAGAACCTTCCATAGCTCCCCCTTTCACTGGGGAAAAAAAGGCAAAGCCACAGAAGACCCCTTTTATCTGAAGCCTACTGGCTCTATTTTCATGTCTTCCGGCTTTTTGTCAAACTGGTCAGGCATGCTCCCTTTGCTCTGCTTAGGTCTGTCCCTCCGTCTGGAATAATCTATATTTTTAATTCCTTCAATTCCTTAAAGTTTTGATTCAAATGTCACTTTTTCCACGAGCCCTCACATGATCACCCTATTTTAATTTGCAATATAGCACCTCAACACCTGCCTTCCCCCTTGCCCTCACCAAACTGTCTATTGTCCCAGAGTACTCATTCACATCCAATATACTCCCCAAAATGTAATCAGATGTCATGCATATGCCTTATTTTCTCATTTTCTTTGTTAGAATATGTTCCAAGACAGCAGAAAGGCTGGTTTGTTTTGTTCCACAGATATATTTTGAGAGCCTGAATAGGGCCTGGCGCTCAACAGATTCTTCTTGGATAAAGGAGTAGAAGAACTCAAATAGGGCTTTTAGTGATGAGAATGGAAATATATGAAAAGTAATTACTTTCTATTAAGAAATATGTTGATCAAGTTGAAGTAGTGTGATGTACCATATTGTGTTATTCTAGGGATGCCATTATTTAAAGAATACGGATTACTCAGGTATATTTCTACCCTGAGGGAAAATTAATTCTTTAGTGTCCTCTTACTAGATGTAATTCACATTTCACATTAAATCAGCCATTTACTTTTCAGGTTATAAAAAGGAGAATATTGATCTTTGTAAAAGAAGTGGGCGTTGATGATCAATTATAATGCACGTATGCTCAGATCCTTTTTATGTTATAAGCAATTTCACTTAGTCAATAATTCACTCATTCAGAAATGATTTCTTGAGTCAAAGTTGTACATTCATTTATATATTCAAAAATTATTACATATATATTAATTAAATTCAGGTACTGAAAATGTACTAAGAATTAAAAGATAAAAATAAAAGACAGTATTCTTGCTTATGAAAAGAACACTGTGGTGAAAAGAAACAAATGAGAAAGCAAATATGCCATGTAATAAGAAAAACAAAAGATGTGCTTATAATACTTAAAAGAAAGGAGGTTTTAACTTGGAGGTTCTGGACAGACTTCTTTTTTTAAAATATATTTTTTATTGATTTAAGATAGGAAAGGAGAGAGATAGAGAGACAGAAACACCAATGATGAAAGAGTCTATTGGCTGCCTCCTGCACAACCCTGCTGGGAGGGATCGAGCCTGCAACCTTAGCATGTACCCTTGGCTGGAATGGAATCTGGGACCCCTCAATCCGCAGGCTGACACTTTAACCACTAAGCCAAAGCAGCCAGGACTAGACAGATTTCTTAAAAGTAGTGCTACATAATCTGTGTCTTTGCTGCCTAGATTAATGCATGATTAGAGGAAGATTTTTATGCTTTTTTAATTGAATCATACTCTAATCAGTAACTTACACACAAATCATATTGTAGGATGGATATTTGTCTAAGAAAAATTATCTAAATGCACAAATTTTCGTCCTTTTTATAATTTTCCTTACTTTGTAAGATCTACATTAACTCTAGATTTGTAACTTTCTATTCAGTGATTACATATGGTATTATGAATACACACTTCCGATGTTTTTATGGGTGGTCTTCTACCATGAGTTCCTTATCTCATGATAATCTTTGTGATTTCTGGTTTTATCAGTCAAATATTATTATCTCCAATGATAATGTTCCCACCAGAAATCCAATTCTAATATCACATTAACATGAAAAATGTACATACAAATCACACTTCTTTAGAATGAGCCCTTCCCTAGTCCTTCTGCTGTGGACTGAATGATTATATCCCCTGCTTTCCCCCACCTCCCAATTTATGTGTTGAAACCCTAATCCCCAATATGATGGTATTTGGAGATGGGGCCTTTGGGAGGTAATTAAGTCTTTGGGTTGGAACATTCATGGTTATATTAGTGTCTTACAGAAAGAGACAGGGAGAGAGCTTGCCTTGCCTTTGCCCTCCCTCCCTCCCTCCCTCCCTCCCTCCCTCCTTCCCTCTCTTCCTTCCTTCCTTCCTTCCTTCCTTCCTTCCTTCCTTCCTTCCTTCCTTCCTTCCTTCCTTCTTTCCTCCCTTCCTCCCAACTTTCCCCCTCCTTCCTTTTCTTCCCCCCCACTCAAGACAGCTTCAGTGAACTAGAAAAAGGGTTCTCATGAGACCCCTACCATTCTGGCACCCTGACCTTGGACTACAAGACTTCAGAACTGTACAAAATAAATGTTTGTTGTTTAAGTCAATCAACTGGTGGTATCCTATCTAATAAAAGAGGAACATGCAGATTGACTGTACCTCTGCTAAACAAACAAGCCATGCCTACTGCCAATCAGGAGTGAGTACGAAAATTAACCCAACCAAGATGTTGATGGCCACAGAGCTGGAGCAAACAGAAGGCTTGGGTTGCCCAGGGCAATGGAGGAAGCAAAGCTTCCTCCACCCTAGCCTGCCCTGGCCTCCACTCAAGGCTACAAAGTTTCAATTATAGAAGATAAATAAGTCCCAACAAAGATGTCCATGGTCATGAGCAGGAGCAAGCAGAAGGCTTGGGTTTCCCCTGGCAATGGAGGACGCCAAACTTCACGCCCCTCCCCCTGACCAACCCTATCCTCCGCTCAAGGCTACAAAATTTGAATTATAGAAGATAAATAAATCCCAGATACCTGCTTCCAGCCTATGCTTAGGTTGCAGGGGGCGGCTGGCCTGCAAACCACCACAGGCCCCTTTCCCAAGCCGCTCCATGCCCCAAGGGAACACCCACCCTGATCCAGGACACCCTTCAGGACAAACTAGCCATCCCCCACCTGTGCACCAGGCCTCTAACCTTTCTAATAAAAGAGTAATATGCAAATTGACCATCACTTCAACAAACAAGATGGCTGCCCCCATATGGTCAAAGATAGCTGCCCCCATGTGAACATAAGATGGCTGCCACAAGATGGCCCCCAAGGGTGGACAGTTGTGGGTGATCAGGCCAGCAGGGAAGGGCAGTTAGGAGGGACCAGACCTGTAAGGGAGGGCAGTTGGAGGTGATCAAGCCTGCAGGAAGGGCAGTTGGGGGGGGGAACAGGCCTGTAGGGGAAAGCTGTTGAGGGGGAGACCTGGCCAGCAGGAGAGGGCAATGAGGCTGGCAGGGGAGGGCAGTTAGGGGTGACCAGGCCTGCAAGGGAAGGCAGTTGTGGCAACCAGGCTGGTAGGGGAGGGCAGTTAGGGGTGACCAGGCTGGCAGGGGAGGGCAGTTGAGGGGGACCAGGCCTACAGAGGAGGGCTGTTAGGGGCAACCAGGTCATCAGGGGAGGGTAGTTAGTGGTGACCAGGCCGGCAAGGGAGGGCAGTTAGGGGCAATTGGGCTTGCAGGGGAGCGGTTAGGCATCAATCAGGCTGGCAGGGAAGTGGTTAGGGGGTGATCGGGCTGGCAGGCAGAAGAAGTTAGGGGCAATCAGGAGGCAGGCAGGTGAGCAGATGGGAGCCAGCAGTCCTGGATTGTGAGAAGGATGTCCGACTGCCGGACATCCTTTTATTTTTGATCCTACCAGGATTGGGCCAAAACAGGCAGTCAGACATCCCTCAAGGGGTCCCAGATTGGATAGGGTGCAAGATGGGCTGAGGGACATACACCCCCATGCATAAATTTCATGCACTGGGCCTCTAGTTCATTATAATAGCATGAAAACAGCTTCTCATAAATAAACTTGTCTCTATTTTAATATATCATGATACAGTACATTTAAAATTCTAAGGTATTCTTAAAAAACTGTTTACAGCTAACAATAAGTTCAACAAGTCCACAGGGTACAAGATGATATAAAAATGAATGGTATTTCTATTCATGACAATGAACAATCAGAAGATGGAGTTAAGGCAAAGTAGACCAAAGCTCAGAAAAGTTAATGACTTCACACAAGTCCACTTAATTGATAATAGGGGCCATATCTAGGGTGATAACCTAAGTCTCCTTGTCTCTAATGGCCTTTGTGCACTTTTCAACCTTTGGCATATATAGGGAAAAGAATAAATTTTTGAAAACACCTACTTTTACTTGCCTGAATATTTAATAATCATTTTCATTTAAATGCATTTATTGGTTTATGATTTATAAACCAAAGAAAATCTGAAACGACTGACTTGCATTTTACACTAGTAAACAACACAGATCACTTTCCTTTTGGTTTATGAATTAAATATGAATTATACCTGAAACATTGCCAAAAGTGTGGTCCCAATCTGGTCCAGTGAAAGGAGGAAAGGTGTTGCCCTGAACCCTTTCCCATTCATTATCATCATTGAGATCCTGCATCCAGAAACAAAAGCCATCTTCAAAATTGCAGTTAATTTTCTCATAATCTGTGAATTGAAAAAAAATAAAACATTTCAAATTTAGTCCACACGGGACTAATTCTAAAGATTGCATTGAAAATAATCTAAACTTATAGAGGTTATAATTAAGTTGCATACACAAAAATCTTTCTTTTTAATTTATCTTAGCTCTGTTTCATCCCATTTTTAATTAAAAAATCCAGCTTTTGGTGCTATTTTAGAATAACGTCTTTCTTATACTTCATTAAAACTTTAGCAAAGATATGCTTCTGGATTTTTTATCTTACATCTTACTCCACTGGCTTACCTACTACATAAACTTTGTCCCATATTTTGCTTTCTCTTTAGTACTAACTTTGGTACTCTAGTAAAAATGAAGTTAGTGTAGAACACCCACAAAATCAGTTTTAAGCTAATTTAAAAACTTTACTTTGAATTCTTGCAGTAAATAAAATTTAATTATTTTATTGATTTTCATTTTTCCTCAAATTGGTTATTTGATTCTTTTGAATAATATTAACTATATTCTAATCACTCATTCCTTTTGAAATATCAAGTAGAGAGAGGTATACATAAGAGATATTCATTAAAAAACTTGTCTAATAAAACAGACTACAAACTTGTTCTAAAATGTTATATTCTGCTACTTTTAAAATTCAATTACAGTATTAAAGTATCTAGAGATGTGAAGGCTAAGGAATAAATAATACTTACTATTAAGTTCTCTGCTGTTAAATGCACTGTATGCTGCTTGAAAGCCAATATAATCATTTTCATCTGATTCTATAAGAAAGGTGGCAGTAACTTGGTTGGAAAAAATTATAATTGTGCCAGGATTGGTTTCTGAGAGAGAAGCTACAAAAGAAAATGAAAGTACATATCTATTTATTCATTTATCCATCCATCCATTCATCCATCCATGCACCTACTGATCTATCAATCTACTATCAATCTATTTAATACCACCCAGATAACTAAAAACTTTATTTATAGGATTAATTATTTTTATTTTAAATGACTCTCCTTCTAAGCATTAGAAAAACAAATTATTATACATGTTTATGGCTTGAAAAAACTACATTTTAATTTTTAATTATTTAGCTATACCATATACACATAAATGCATTCTTTACTGAAAAAAATTTGTCTAAGAAACATGCTATGCTAATAGGGGCTAAATTATGTCACAATAATAGAAACAAGAGCACTTTGTTGGTTCTTTATCCATATACTAGTAGCTGTGGAACCTCAAAATAGTACGTGGTGAATTCAGGATTTTTTTCTACTTTGTGTTGATTTTGCAATATTTACTTACATTGATTATATTCTTTCTATGGCATATTTGTTTTATACTTGACTTTAACCTATGTAAGAAATATTTTTCCAGACTTACGATTCTCAAGAGTTAAAATAGTGTTTGGGATATAAAAAATACTCATATGACGATTTATAAAAATTACTGTTATATGAAATTTGTTTTTAGACAAATGTATAATTTAACATATACATTCACAAAGGGAATGATATTGCTTCTAAAGGGGTAAAATTTGGTTCTCAGGGGGAAAATCTGAATTTTTAAATGTATGAAGCCAAGATATGCATATAATGTATAAACAGATATACAGATTATCTAAAACATTAAACTTTCATGGGAGAGCAACTAGATTAAAAATAAAGGTTTAGCTTTTTTTGTTTGATAATCTGAACTGGGCATCAGATTTAGGTTTCTGAAAAGTATCGCACTTGCAGATTGGAGACAAAGCGCCTTATTGAGTTCTAAAGAAAGACCCCATTATGGACTAAGTGTGCTTATCACGGAGAACTTAGTAAAGAAAGTGATACATAAATGACGATTTCAATAGAATATAAAAGAAAGCATATCATGGACAAATGTTCATTCACATCTTGCTCTTTGCCTCAAAAATATTGCATGTCATTCTTCCAGTATTTTCTCACAAAGAACTACTTTGATTTAGACCCCTCCCACCATGACTTTTATATAACTGTATAACCCGACTCTTATATTGAAAATCTTTGTAGTCCATACGTGTCTAGTTGCTTAAAGGATGTGACTATCCTAGAAAATTTGTTTCAAACCTATCTCTCTTTTTCTGTCTTTCTGTTGCATAGCAATGGGACAGTTTTTGGACAGTGGCTTCTGGTTGGGTTAAGTGGCATCCTGGATACTAGTACTGTGTTGGATCCTCAGGCTTTCTAATGGTATTGTACTAGCCTAGATAGTTCAGAAACTTATGTCCTGAGGTCCATTACCATGCTCTAGAGATACACACAAACTTCTGGAAATGGTGTAGCATGTTTGTGTCTGTAGAGACTTCATAAACTTTCATCAAATTTGTAAAGCCTCCTTGACTAGAAGGAGTCTCAGAACATGGATCCAGTGGAAGGCACGTACTTGATGCCTCCAGGAAGATAGCAGCACGAAGTGGTTAAGGGCGGAGGGTTTCAGAGTCAGCATGAGAGTTAGTTCTGACTCCATATCTTACTAGCCTTCTCCATGTCTCAGGGTCCTCTGTTATAATATAAATAAAGGCTCAGTGCACAAAATTCATGCATGTAGGAGGGGTATCCCATAGCCCAGACTGCACCCTCTCCAATCTGGGACATCCCTCTCACAATCCAGGACTGCTGGCTCCAAACCACTCACCTGCCTGCCTTTCTGATTGCCCCTAACCACTTCTGCCTGCCAGCCTGATAACCCCCTAACCACTTTCCTGCCAGCCTGATGGATAACTAACTGCTCCCCTGCTGGCCTGATTGCCCCTAACTGCCCTCCCCTGCCAGCCTGGTCGCCCCCAACTGTCCTCCCCTTCAGCCTGGTTGCCTCTAAATGTCCTCCCCTGCAGGCCCAATTGCCCCCAACTGCCCTCCCCTGCAGGCCTGGTCACCCCCAACTGCCCTCCCCTTCAGGCCTGATCTCCCCAACTGCCCTTCCCTGCTGACCTGATTGCCCTTAACTGCCCTCCCCTGCTGGCCATCTTGTGGTGGCTATCTGTTGTCCACATGGGGTAGCCATACTGTGTGTTGGAGTGACAGTCAATTTGCATATTACTCTTCTATTACATAGGATAATACTTTCCATAGAGGTTTGCAATAAAAAAAACAAACAAGTAATTTTCATGTGTTATAGTGACTGGTATATAGTAAATGCTCAATAAATACTATCATGTCTCCTTCTCCCTAAATGGGTTGTAAGCCCTGAAAACACAGATTATACCTAATGTTTTCCATGCCACTGCCATTCTGTCAGAGCATCAGAAATATTTAAGCAGGTTTGGGTGCCAGATTGATATATGAATAACTAGAGTAACAGAGTTTGCCTACATAAAAGAATCAGGTCTGAAGTTGAAAGGAAAAAAGTTTCCTAAACATTTTTAAAGGCTGGATTTTTCTAGAGCAAATACAATACATTTTGAGACAATAATTTCTTACAAAAATCCACTGGCTTCTACTGAAACTGTCTTACACTTCTATAAATATTAATTTCCATATACTGGCCAAACAGTCATATTTAAATGTGAATAAACTCATCATTTATCTTTTCATAGCAAAGCCCCTGGAGAGTAGTAGGTCTTATGGAAGGGAACGGCATGGAAGCTTAAATAAGATACAAGAAAATTTGAAAGGAGCGCAATGGGCAAGAAAGACTTTCTACCGAGTATGAGTCTAAAGACCTAGCCCCCCAAATATTGATCCCATCCAATTTACAAGAGAAGAAATGCTACCATTGGAGTATGGTCTTTGTATGTTATAAACATTTTTTTCAGTGTTCATGATTAATTTGCAATGGTGATGAGTGCCAGTGACATGGGGAGGAAATAACCAGGTCCCCTTATTAGAAAAGTTCATATTGGTGAATTACAGAAAAATAACTTTGGAATTAATCTATTTGGGAGGAATGCCATAGGGGCATCAATAAGGCGTATGAGGAAATCATCTTTAATTTATCTGGGCACTATTATTGGAGAGTCTTTGAGAGCCTCTGGGAAGACCAGCACTTTAAGTCAGTGCTTGTTAAACTTTTCCATATGAGTAATCTTATCAACAGAAGTGAGTGAATGGGCACTTCTAAGCTAATAGAAAAGTATTTGAGTAAAAGTACAAAGTTAATCAAAATGCTTAACTTTGAGAAATATTTGCATGTGTTAGTTAATCCCACATCTGCAACATGATTGTTTTTGTTGTGGGGTAAGTTGACAATTCAGGAAAATCCACTACGCTTATTACACTCATGTGTGCTTAACTTTTAAAAGCAACCACTGTGGAAAACAGTATGGTGTTTCCTCAAGAAATTAAAAATGGAGTTCCCATTTGACCCAGTAATCCCACTTCTAGGACTATATCCCAAGAAAACAGAAAGGACATAGGCACCCCTATGTTCATAGCAGCACAATTCACAATAGTTCAGATTTGGAAACAGCCTAAGTGCCCATAAGCAGCTGAGTCCATTAAACATCAGTGGTACATCTACATAATGGAACACTACACTGCTGTAAAAAAGAGAGAACTTTCACTATTTGCAACAGCATGGATGGACCTGGAGACCATTACTTTAAGTAAAATAAGCCAGTCAGAGAAAGATAAATATCACATCATCTCACTCATATCCTATATAATAAAACCCTAATATGCAAACTGATCAAACAGTAGATCAACCAGGCACTATTACACACACTGACCACCAGAGGGTAGATGCTCAATGCAGGAGCTTCTCCCTAGTGGTCAGTGTGCTCCCACAGGGGGAGCCCTGCTCAGCCAGAAGCTGGGCTCATGGATGATGAGTGCAGTTGTGGTGGTGTGAGCCTCTCCCACCTCCATTTCACTGCAGGTGGGAGGTAAGGAGTGAGGGGTTCCGGACTGCGAGAGCCCCAGTCTGCAAGAAGGATATCTGTCTGCTGGCTTAAGACTGACACCCTTGGGCCTAATCTGGCAGATGGACATGCCCCGAGGGGTCCCAGATTATGAGAGGGCACAGGCCAGGCTGAGGGACCCCCCCTCCCCCCACAGTACATGAATGTCGTGCACCAGGGCTCTAGTATGGAATGGAATGAACAACATAAACTGATGAACTAAAGTAGATTCAGAGACACAGAACCATCGAACAGACCATCTGAACTCAGGGGGTTGGGGGAGGGAGTTGCAAGGGGAGGGAGGAGGTGAGAGATCAACCAAAGGATTTGTAAGCACACATATAAGGCTAATCCATGGACATAATCAGTAGCTGCGTGAGGGCATGTGCTGGGGGGGGGGGGGGGGGAGTGGGAATGAGCAGGGAGAGGTCAATGGGGAAAAATGATTCATACGCAATGTTTTAATAGTAAAAAATAAAGAATTAAAAAAAAATAAAAGCATGGCCTTGAACTCTTAAGCTATAATATCAGGGATATATTGTCAGCAGTTATTTGGGAATTGAATGACAGCTAAGTGCTTGGGATAAAAAGAATGGCATATCAATCACACACTCAGAAATACATTTTCTCAGCTTGGCAATTTGAAATCAATTTCAGTGTGCTCACCCAGGCTATTTTTATTTAATTTCTTTGAGGATGCACAAAATATCTATGTATTTTTTTCTGAACAAAACATTAAATTAGAACACTTGGAACTTATAATCTTCTACCACTTTCATACCCAGTGTTGATAATTATTACCATCACCGAATAGAATATTGCACCTAAAACACTTTTGAAATACTTCTCCATCAACCTATTCTGACTTACTTCAATTCCTATAATTATCTAGAAAAACTCTACTGCACTCAAAATCATCTTCTTTTATCTAATGCCTACTTCCTCTGACACTTTTTTACCAGTTAGAGAATTTTTGTATCATGACTTCACATAAAAATGACTGAGTAATGCCTTTAGAATTTGTTTATACTAACTTACTCCTAATCAAATATATAATAACTATTTTACAGTACTGGATACTTATACTTTCTTGTACTTTCTCTAGACAATGTTATTTTCTTGATTTTAATTAAAATATTTACATATTTATATATTTTCAATGTGATAAGGATAATAACAGTATTTGAGACATATAGTCTGAACTACCTATTTGTTATTATTTAAATACACTCATATTTTTTATATTTGGATATTTGTTTCTTTATTGCATTTATCATAATTGGGCGTTATTCACATCATTATGGTTAGTGATTCTAAGGTTTATTTATGACTGATAATCTAACCATATGAAATAAATAATAATATCATTTAGGCAAATCAAGGTATTTGAAGAGTAAAGGAACAAGAGTTCCTTACACCTTTCACTTTGGGGCAGCTAACCTTTACAACTTTAGCTTTCATCATGTATAGCGTTTACAGTGCCTATACAATATGGTTTCAGAGAACATTTATTGAGTTAAAGTGCTGAGAATACATTTGCACATTGTCAGTGCTTGATGCGCACTAAAATTTATTATTATTATCACATTAGCCCTTGGAGAATTTTATATGAACTGGCTTATTTGTCCATCTAAGTAAATATTTATGTTGACATAATATTAAGGAACTGGATTTATCAGCTACAGAAATAAGTAGATTATGAAATGGCTTGGCCCATTTATTAAACCAAATGTGACTTAGCATGAGTTCATCTGTTTTATGTACGCTCATGATTGAACTTGCACTTGGGACTTTTAAAGTACAATGAAGAAATGCATTGTGTTTGAAGCCAGAGTTTTGGGGTTTGATTCCTGCCTCCAGAATTAACTAGCTTCGTGGACCTGTGGTTACTTAATTTCTTATACTTCATTTCCTCCTTTGCAATACATATCTGTCTATTTATTGAAAATACTAAATAAGAATACCCACAAACAGCACTCAGGATCATGAGTGTCATACCAATAATTCCCAATAAAAGTCTATATTATTGCCCTAGCCAGTTTGTCTCAGTGGATAGAGTGTTGGCCTGTGGACCAAAGGGTCCTGGGTTCAATTCCAGTCAAGGGCACATACCTTAGTTGCAGCCTCCTCCCTGAGGAGGAACCAATCAATGTAAACACATTGACATTTCTCTCTGCCTTTCCCCTCTCTCTCTTCCATTCTCTCTAAAAATCAATGGAAAATTATCCTCATTTGAGGATGAAAAAATACGTATTATTATCATATCTTAAATATTTCTCAAGTTTATATGTCAATCAAAATATTCATTAGATAGAATCCATTTCTTGTGTCCCACAAGCACAGTTTGAAAGCTGAAATTATTAAAATAAATGCCGTTTTAATAATAGGAGTCATTTGCAACCTCATCTTAGCTCTTTGTTTGACTTTTCCTCCGAAGTATGAGGAAAACTAGCTATTCCTTTCACTCCACTTCCATATTCTCTTCTTCATCCTTATTCCCCCTTGGAATCTCATTTCTTTGTTGGCTATCATTTTGGGGTCATATGGAATAAAGTGGGGAGGGTACATTTAAGTTAGTACATTCTTTGCCCTCCTCTCAGTTTCCATCAATATTCAGGTATTTAATGGCAAAAGGTTATGTGATACCAATACTGTCCACATCTACCAATCACTGAGCCTACTATCCTTGCTAGTCATTTTCTTACCCACTTTATTAATAATAGCCACAAGAGAGATGGAGGAACACAGTACATATTGAAAATAGGAAAAAGAGTTCCATGAATTTATAACTTATGCAATGTCAGAGAAATATACCATAGTATTTTTTAGTGTTTGCCTGTTTGCTTAATGAAAAGAAGTAACACTCAAATAAAGCATAGTACAAAGATATAATTATGTATATTTTTGGGAAATTCTACATTTTTAAAATAACATAAAGTAGAATAGAATTAAGTGAGATAGTAACTATTTTACTACTAAGAAGACTCTTTGCATAGAGCACTCAATTATTAATTTTTTTAACGAGGACCAGTTTTGTTTGTTCCTTTTAGAAACTTGAAGTTTGAGTCTACATGTAGTTCAAAATAAAAAGAAAACACACCCTTCCAGTTTCTCACATATTTTCATTCTAATAATGGATTGCATTTTTGTTTTAACTTACCTCTTAAAATCTTGCTTGATCCCACACCTTCATAGATATTTAATATATCTGTATAATATATGTTAAAGGAATCGAAGCTCAGTTTAATGGAAAGTCCTTGTTTCACACTAAAGTAAAAGCAAAAAATAGGTTGAACAATTGTTACAACTCTTAATGTATTCTAGAATTCGAATGCATTTTTTCTCATTGTATATAATACACACAACATAGGATCAATATTCTCAATAACATTTTTAGTGTATGGTATAGTATTGATAGCTATTACAATGTCTACAACTTTTTCAACTGGCATGACTGAAACAGTACCCAATGAATAGTAACTCCCCATTCTACCCTCCCTCAGTCCCTGGCAAGCACCATTCTACATTCTCTCCCCAGGGGTTTGAATATTTTGGATGTGTTATGTCTGATTCAATCTCCTTTAATTGGTCTGTTCAAATTTTGCATTTCTTCATAATACAGTGTTGGTAGATTGTACGTTTGTAGGAATTTATCCTTTTCCTTTACCCAGTTTGCTGGTGTATCATTATTCATACTAGTTTCTTATTATTCTTTTAGTTTCTGTAGCATCATCAGCTTTAATCCTCCTCTTTCATTTTTTATTTTATTTGTTCAACTATTCTCTTTTTCTTACTCTAGCTAAACGTTTGTTAATTTGTTAATATTAAAAAACAACTTAGTGTCGTTATTTAAAGCTATTTCCCTAATTCCCTTATAATTTATTTATTACCTGATACTAATTATACCTTTCTTCTGTTAACTCTGGCCTCAATTTGTTCTTTTTCCAGTTCCTTGAGGTATAAAGTTAAGTTGATCATTTGAGATCTTTGTTCTTTCTTAACCTAGGCATTTATTGTTATAAACTTTCCACTTAGTACTGATTTTTATCCATCTTATAATTTTTATTATATAGTGCTTTTGTTTTCATTTGTCTAAAAATATTTTCTAATTTTCTTTTTTTCTAAGACCCATTGATTGTTCAAAAGCTATGGAGGCTTGCCGGTTTTTCTGAGTTTCTAATTTTGTGCTCCCTCTGGTGTCCATATGTGGCACTGCAAGTTGTCTGGTTCTACAGCAGCAAGCCACCCTGATTCTCCCTGGTTCCCTGCGAGCCCCCAGCCATTCAAACTGTGCAGGCTCAGCAGCTTGAGCCACGGGAGACACATGACAGGCCCTGGGAGAGCCCCTCGAACAGCTGCGATGTTGGAAGCATGCTGCACTCCTCACTGTCCATCCTCAGGGAGAAGCCTTGACTGCGAGCCATCTCCCAATTATGTCAAGCCATGCAGGCCACAGCAAGTGGTTCCAGTTCCACTTTGCTCTCAGCACCCCCAGGCACCTGAACTGTTATTCTGTCAGTGCTCCACAGGAGGCAAAGAGACTTGGCAGTCCTTGGAAAAGCTAATCTTTTGGACGCATGCTCCACTCTTCTCTTTCCTTCGCAGTGAGAAGCAGTGAGCCAAGACCAGATGTTCTCTTGGTGCTGTGGCTGGGGAGAATGTGCCCTGAGCAAGGCCTGATGGGTCTCCTAAGCTTGTAGGGAAAATTACGGTGCTTACTCCGACTTCCCTCACCAATAGGGAAAAGAGACCACCCGGTACTATGTGCCTCTAATCTGATAGTCAATTTTTGAGCAGAAAAAATAGTTATATATTTACATAATTAGTTAAATCATAGTTTTATCATGAAGTACAGTATTTGTTGGAGTAATGTTTTCGAGTCTTTGGATTGTAAAATTATCTATGTAGTAATGATGACTTTTAAAAAAATATTTTTATTGATTTCAGAGAGGAAAGGAGAGAAAGAGAGAAACATGAATGATGAGAGAGAATCATTGATCGTCTGCCTCCTGCACACCCCCCCTACTGGGGATCAATTCTGCAACCCATGCATGTGCCCTGGACTGGAATTGAACCTGGGATCCTTCAGGCCACAGGCCAATGCTCTATTCACTGAGCCAAGCCAGCTAGGGTAATGATGACTTTTTTTAAAATAGTTTTTTCAAAATTAAGTAATGGAAAGGAAGTAAAAAGGACAGAACCATACAATTCCTTAATTAACAATGTCATTATTGCATAAAGGGTATTACTATTATAGCTAAAGTTTTTTGTGTTCTGCTTATAAGCCCTGTGAATTTGACCTACCTTTATTAAGAAATGGCTATAATAATTACATTATTTTTATTTGACATTAATAAAATTTGAAAGATTGCATAAAGACATTTAGGATTCATGCATCTTCCATTTTTAAAAGTAGCCTAAGATTTTTTTCTAAGGATTTCTGATGACCTTTAGAGTAGGAATGAGATTTTTTCCTTTTACTTATGAACAATGCTAATAGTCATTAATAAACGGTGCTTTTTGAGCTTGATGTGATTATATTGGAAGCATTATCCTCCAAATTGGTTAATTTTTCACTTGGCAAGAATTACTTAGAATTGCCATTTTAATTTCACTTGGCAAGAATTACTTAGAATTGCCGTTTTGGTATACAAGTAGCATGCTGTATAGAACATGAAAACCAAGGAAATTATGCTCTAGTCATATTACATGACTTCCATGGAGCTTAGATCCAAAATAGAAATTATTTAAAGAGACAGGATGTTGCTCTTTCCCTGAATGTTGCCAAGTAAATGTGTTTAGAACAATCTTCCCTTCACAACCCATCTCATCTCTGGGATGTGTCTGCATTGGGAAACAACCCTAGTGAATCTTTATGGGGCCATTTCCTACCATTGGTTTGGCAAGAACCCACAGCCCTGCCTTTTAGTCTGCTTTGATCAGCTGTTATATTGATTCCCCTAGTTTTCTAGTGAATCATTACAATGATTAAAACTATTTTACGGCAGGTAGGCTGTGAAACCATTATTCCATCCAGGTGTTAAGAGGAACGAACTAACCGGAATGTCATTTCTCGGGGTAAATTCCATAGAACAGTTAGACTGAAGGCTGTGGGGAGAAAATGTTCAGTGGCTTAACAGGAACTATATATTTTTTTGGAGATTGACACAGCACGTGTGAGAAGTCCTGAACACTTTAAAAAATTTCACTGTATTTCAATTTTCTTTATATTTGAGTAAAAATGATTTGTTCCCTAGAATATCTGGGAGGAACATCAGGTAGGACTCTTCGGTGAAAAACGCTCAGGTGAACGTTTAGGTAGAGCAGACGTCAGCAGTTTGATGGTTTTCACCATCCTAATGATTGGCCTGCTCAACTGAATTATAAGCTTGGAGGTCAAATACATCGCAACAGGTCCAAGTATTATTTGAGATACAGTGCAAAGGTCGTATGCAGCTCTTTATCTCCCATGACTGAGTCACACCAAAGGAGATTTTCCTACAGATGCCGACAGAAAGAGAAAGGAACTAGTCTGGCATCAGGATGCATGTGATGTGGTACACCATTTCCTGTGATACGCAGACATACACGCGTACTGTTTAATTTGGCAGTACTTGATCTGTGGCAACCATAGGAAAAAAACTTGCTGCCAGGCCCAATGAGATGGTCTGATTATAAGACAGGAGACATTTTTATTTTATTATTATTTCTTTTAAATTGATTTCAGAGAATTAGGGAGAGAGAGAGAGAGAGAGAGAGAGAGAGAGAGAGAGAGAGAGAGAGAGAGAGGAACATCAATGTTGAGAATCATTGATAAACTGCCTCCTGCAGGCACCACCCTGGAGACTGAGCCCACAAGCTGGACAGAGAATCAAACCCTGACCTCCTGGTTGAGCCATCCCTGCTGGGCTGGCAGGAGGCCTTTTTAAGAATAAGAAGGAAACTTCTTGGGCAGATTATCAGTTGGGAAGGCTTTGCTTCATAGCTAATGAAAACAATTTGGGGAAAAATTAATACATTGCTAAAGGGGGTAAGACTTACTGCATCAGAGGGTGACTTTATGACTTAAGAATGGGGACTAATATTACCGTATAATCCACTGGCAAACCGCACTTGATTTAGAAGGCTTTGGGTAGTTGGTAGCCTCAAAGGACCCCGAAGACCCGGTCAGCAAAAATCTTCCGTCACAAGTTGTGGCTGTCAAAAATGACAAAAACAATGTTGGGAGGATTTCCCAAATGAAACGGGATTTAAATAGGTTAATGAACATTTTATAGAGCGCTCATGACTGACTCTGTGTGAGGCTATTTTATGCAACAGGAGATCAGATCTCATGCTTAACATCCACTGGCCATTTTCAAATGACTCCTAGAATGTGTCCTTTTTCTCCTGGTATGTTGTCAATGCCTCATACGCCAGAAGCGTTGGCGGGGGTTATAGAAATCGACTAAAGTTAACAAAATTAAATTGCTATCGTTGGAATCTGAGTGCCGAATAAGCTAATTCTAAAGTAAGGATGGAAAAGCAACTGTGCTCAGTTATAAAATGCAAGCTATTATATGACATAAGATAATTTACATGGGCAAAAAGAATTAAAGAATTGGCCAGCACTGAAAAATCTTGGTAAAAAAAAAAATCAAATGTTTTTGGTTAAGGTTTATCAGTTTGGGGTATCATTCTTATAAAACATAAGAAATACTTTGGTAAACGTTGGAAGCCGCCCATTGCCTTCACTAGCAGAGAGGTGTGGACAAGGAACTCATGCCCGAACCATGAACCTAAACCCTGAATCACGCAGGACGTAGGGGGAACACTCCCAGGTAAATAAATGTTCACATTAAAAGCATTTCTGATAACAATGACACAGGAATTGATTGCATTGGATTATGACTTGATAGCCTGATTCCAAGCTGAAGACAATAAAAAACAACAACAAACTGAGGTCAGAAAAGATAACCACCCAAGAGCAAGGATTCCACTCTGCACGGGCCGTCACCGACCTCAGGAAAGGAACTAGAGAAAACTGTGGCCTGTCGGGAGAATGAAATCTGCTTTTGTATAAACATAGAGCTAATTTATATGTTTTAAAGATAAACAGTAAAATATGTGACTTTTTAATGCAGTGCTTAATAATTTTCAAGACACAAAAGAAAATCTCCTTCACTTTCAACCCTGCCCACCACAAATCATGCCAAATAATTGAAACAATTAATCACTTATCTTCAATGATCGTAAAAGTAAGAATACTGTCTGCTTATATTTTATGTGAGATATAGAGCTTTCTAATCGCAGTTTGTCAAGAAATCTATGTACTCCAAGATTATAAGCAATGTGAGACAGTCCACTGCTATTGTAAATACTTGGTATTCAATGAGGTGGGGCGATCAATCCTACCAGCCCTAAAATATAACTGCTGGAATGTATAAAGCATTTTCTGTGTGCCAGACAGTTATAAAGTCACTAAAGGCTCAGTGTACAAGATTTGTGCACTGGGGGAGGTGTCCCTCAGTGCAGCCTGCACCCTCTCGCAGTATGGGACCCCTTGGGGATGTCCGCCAGCGAGCTAAGCTGGCAGTCAGACATACCTCTCGCAGTCTTGGGCTCTTGCAGTCTGGGATGCCTCACTTCTTACTGCCCACCTATGATGGAGGTGGGAGAGGCTCCTGCCACTGCTGCTGCGCTCACCAGCCATGAGCCCAGCTTCTGGCTGGGCAGCACTCCCCTGATGGAGAACACTGACCACCAAGGAGCAGCTCCTGCATTGAGTGTCTGCCCCCTGGTGGTCAGTACACATCATGGCTACCAGTTGTTCCACCCTTTGGTCAATTTGCATATTAGGCTTTTATTATATAGGATTATATATGTATTAATGTTATCTTCACAACAATCTTATGAGGTTCAAGGTAGGAACACTGAGGCACAAAGGGTTAACAAACTAGTATACATTCTCCCAGCTTATAAGGGACAATTCACAGCAGGCAGTCTTATTCCAGAGCACATATTGTGATATGGCCTGATACCTAAAATACAGAGCTATCATGGTGACAACACCTACTTTTTGAGCTGAGAAGCAGGGAGTGAAATGTAAATAAAAGAAACAGGGAATTAAAAAAGAATTCCATCTCTTGGTGACAGCATGGATAGATTTGGAGATTATTATGCTAAGTGAAATAAGCCAATCAGAGAAAGATGAATACCATACGATTTCACCTATATGTGAAATCTAATGAACAAAATAAACTGATGAACAAAATAGAAACAGGCATGTTTAAATGGAACAGATTGATAATTGTCAGGGGGGAGGGATGTGGAGACGACTGGAAGAGATTAGCCGAAGAACATATATGCATATATGCATAGCCCAGGGACACAGTCAACAATATGGTAAAGGTGGGGGGTGGGCGCCACGGGGGTTGGGTGGAAGAGGCGGGGAGGGGGGAGAAGTGGAGGATATCTGTAATAATGTCAACAGTAAAAAGGAAATCCCTTCTCTTTCAGTGTTCTTAAAGCTAAAATATGGATCATGTTTGCAATAGCCATCCACAACAAACAGGAGGAAGCAAAAAAAAAAAAAAAAAGAATATAAAAGGGAACACAATAAGATCAATTTAAGAACTTATAAAACCTATTTGTGAAGCTGGTCTACATTAGTACTTCTTTGCATTATTCACCACAAATATTTTGAGGAAGAAATCAACAGCTTTGTGCCTCACAGCAGGATTGGTAATTTTCCAAAAGGCTGAGTTATGTCCCTGGTGGCAGAGACATAACTCACCCCTTTTCCAATCCCTTCGTAGGCACAGGACTGACCTGCACCTCCTACAGTGGGTTCACTGACTGAGTCTGATCAATAAACTACTGTGGAAATGGCTCTGTCTTTTTCCAGCTGGGATTTCTAAAGATCTCGGGAGCATTCTTCCTTGCCCATCAGCAGGTTGCAGAGGATGGAGGGGAGGCCTTGAAACAGGGGACAGTGGAGGAGCTGCATCCTGAATGCCTACGTAGGAGCACAGACCTCTGCCATCTTCCTGGGACTGTGATGTAAATGACAACCCACTGTTGTCTGGAATCACTAACATTGAGCATCACAGCATTTAGTCTGTCCTGAAGAATGTGATCAATTGGACTGTCCAGTGGTCTAGGCAAGTGCTGAGTATGAGAGGGGAGGGATACTCTACACCAGTAGTCGGCAAACCACGGCTTGCAAGCCACATGTGGCTCTTTGGCCCCTTGAGTGTGGCTCTTCCACAAAATACCATGGCCTGGCCAAGTCTATTTTGAAGAAGTTTAAGTTTAAAAAATTTGTCTCTCAAAGGAAATTTAAATTGTTGTACTGTTGATATTTGGCTCTGTTGACTAATGAATTTGCTGACCATTGTTCTACACTGAAGGTGAATTCTTGCAAGCAAGTAAAGGTGAAGAAGAATATGATATTTAAAATAAAATTACAGTATGATTAAGCCACTCATAATAGCAAAGCTCACAATGTCAAAATATTATTTGAAGATAGAGGTTTGTGCTAGAGACTTTCTTGTGCTAGTTAACTTCAGGCTGTTTCTGGAGAACTTAATTTTACATAAGGCAATGAAGCAAGACAACCTTTTGCAAAAACAGGTCTAATGCAGCTGTGGCTGAGTAGGGTTACTGGGGGTTCAGGGTAATAACTTTTTAGACTAGAAAGTGCTTTCTAGAGCAGTATCAGAAGAAAACCCTGAGTGGGAGAAAAATGCATCTGTCAAGTAATATCAGCAGTTTTTTGAACTACCAAAATGTTGTCTGTGATGGGATGGGATTTCCATGGGTATATACTCTTAGGACCTGCTGGGAGCTCCCTCTGCAGGCTAAATCTACACTAATAAAAGAGTAAGATGCAAATTGACCATACCTTAGTGATGCCCACCAGCCAATCAGGAGTGAGTATGCAAATTAACCTAACAAAGAAGGAAGGTTAATTTCCACACGCAGGCACCTAGCAGCTGAGGGCAGGGCAGGACACTTGCATCATCGCCATGGCGACCTTGTAGGCATTCCACACTGCCCCAGCCACTCTGGGTGTCTGGGCAGCATGGGAAGGTGGAAAGGTAGCTCTGGGCCGGAGTGAAAGGTGGCTCTAGCTGGATCCAAGGTGGTGGCAGCAGCCAGAGGAAGGAAGGCCCATTCTTGCATGAACCTTCATGCATTGGGCCACTTGTATCTACATGTTTGTGCAGGGCATTGAATTCTCCAGGATGTTCAAGTCCAACTTTGGTGGATAGCGTCTATGGCCATCACTCTGGTCTGTGGTCACACACAGAGCAGCATGCAAACAATTTGTGGAGACACTTGCCAACTTCCAAATAGACCTGAACATTGGGCCAGAGGCTGTGAGTCAGCTAAAAAGTAAACTTTCCTGCTGATGCGATTCTAATCGGAAGGAAAAAACAATTTAAAGAAATCTTGGTTCAGCTATAGTCAGCTCTAAGTTGTGCAAAACTAAATAACTAAATACTAAAAGAGAAAGCTGTGTGGGGAAGTCAATATTAATGTGACTCTCTTAATAACATAAACTAGAATCAGAGCTCACAACTGGGGGAAAAAAGAGGAATAGAGGGAGAGTATAGGTCAATTTCGTAGAGAAAGAATTTCCTTAAATTCATTTTGCTGTGAATGTAGATTGATGGACAAGGGCTTTTAGGCAGAAATGCTACCTGATTTGATGCTGAGGTGAAGTCACTGCTTTTGGGCTCACCACTTAATAATTAAATGATAAATAAAATAATGTATATGTCTGAATTCTAGCTGGATTAATATAGATTGATTGATTTGTCCAGTTCCTCATCTACAAATTCTTCATATTTGTTCTTCATAGTAGTATAATACCATGCTAAAATACAAATAATGAAGAGAACCAAGAAAAAAGGGAATTGAGGGCATTAAGAAAGTTAGTGATACAAACGGCAAGTTTATATTTAAGTTTCAATTAACACAACATTTCTAAGAGACTGAAAAGTAATAATGCATTTGGTCCTTAACATAAACTTAGGAAATTAATTCAGTTCTATAGTGAGTGAGGCTCATGCCATGAATTTATAGTGGCTCAGAAAAGTAATTCATAGCTTTATAACTTATTTTAGGAAAAGTTTCATACTTACCTATGGTGATTTTTTTTGATATGCATTGATATTAATTTATCATAAAAATTATTAACTCCACGACAGTAAAGATCAAATTATAGGTGTGGTTCATTTCATGATTATATACGCCCTCCGTCTCTCCCTCAATGTAAAATTATTGATCATCATTATACAAGCTTAAAGCCATGTCTCACTTTGGCATACATTATCATTTTTGAAATGTAAATCAGCATCACCCCTATTACCTCATGATGGCACACTTGTATTATATTCTCCCTGAAAAGATTTTGAAAACTGCCTGGAAACCATAGCAAAAGAAAAATAGGTTTCTTTCTTCTGCTTTGAGTAATTTAGTTATATAAAATAGATTAAAAATATTCTGTAGCCTGCACTTTCTTCCAATATGCTATGAGTGCACTTCAAAGTATGTACTTAAACTTTGAAGGTTTGAATTTTATCCAAGAACATTTGAATTAGGATTTCTTAGTAAAAGAAGCCTCTTTGGTCAAGATGCCTCTTTTTTTTTTTCTTTTTGAGTTGGTGATGGGAAATAGACCAACTTCCTGTCTTTTAAAGTATGTTTCAAGTGGATAGGTAATTTTTAAAACTTTAGTTGTTATTGGAGTGTTCATCTTCAATTAATAGCATCCAAGAAGAGCAAAGTACAACAAATATTAGGAAAGCAAAGTGTAGCAAATAGCAACTAACTACAGCCTTTACACACTTCAAGAGCTAATTGTTCTCAGGATCAATGTTGACATTGATCATGAATCACACCAAAAATTATTCAGTTCATGCTTTCTGTTTAATTTTTTAAGAACAAATTATAAATTAGGATTATTTGAATAGGTCTTCACATTGCTTATTAATCTGTATTTATATATATGTGGTAATCTTTCATATATTGTATATGTTACTCAATTATGCAATTATACAATGAAGAAATAAATCAAAGAGTAAATGTGTTTAAATAACTTAGGGGCATGCTTGGCATACAGTACATACTACTTAAGTGATAATTATTAATGATAGAAACTGTTATTATTAACAGATGCCAACATTTACAAATAAAACACAGATGTTTTATTCATGAGACTTCAAGATCTTATTCACAACTGATTTCCATTATTCACAGATCTACAACTCAAGTACATTTTTTTGGATCTATTTGTTGTTTCTATGCCAAAAGGCAAATAAAAGCAATAATCAAAATGAAAGAATGGCAAATACTGAGTTAGGGACCATTAAAAATGGAAAACAAAGACTAATATTATGATGGTAGAAAAAAATGAAAAGCAATCAAATACATAACAATCACTTTGGAATAGTTTAATATAGGATGGAAAAGAATGCCATTCTTTTGTCCCACTATGACAGGCATTGCTAACCACAGCATCCTTTCCATCATCATCAAATGAAATTCTGATTTATTAATATTAATATTGAATAAAATAAAGTTTAAGAAAATAGAATAATTATATTTTAGATTTTGTGTTAAATTATAATAATGGCTATAGAGAAATCTTATTCTCCAATAGTTTCTGGTATCTGAGGTGTGTGTTTGTGTGCACAACACAGTGAGGATCTATGTATTAGTGTATAAACATGATCTACATACATATGCACGATATATATATATATATATATATATATATATATATATATATATATAGTGAATGGAAAAAGGGATTCTATGCAAGTAACCTCACAGGATGATCTAATTATAAATTCATAACTGAGTAGATCACAGCAGGTAGTCATACCTAGTATATAACTTCTTTAGTAAAAGGCTTCTCTTTGACTTAAGTAAATCCTGTCCATATTTTCTGGACATCTAAGTTAATATACACTGAGTGGCCAGATTATTATGATCTCTGAAAGTATTATAATCTGGCCACTAAGTGTGTGTGTGTGTGTGTGTGTGTGTGTGTGTGTGTGTGTGTGTGTATGTATGTATATTAGAGGCCCGGTGCATGAATTTGTGCATTGGTGGGGTCCGGCCAGCCTGGCCAGGGGGAAGGGGACATGGGTGGTTGACCAGCCTACCTGGTTGAACTCCTGGTTGAGGGGACAATTTACATATTAGCTTTTTGTTATTTAGGATATACACTGAGTGGCCAGATTATTATACCTTCAGAGATCATAATAATCTGGCCACTCAGTGTATATACCTTTGAAATTGCCCCTCTTTCAGACCACTCTTCCTACTATGTGACTTCCCTTCAAACCTCTTCTTCTCAAGTACAAGAGCATATGAGTGAAACTATCCTGTAATCAATGCCTGGCTTGCTTTCTCCAACTTCAGTGTCATCTTCCTTATGTTCTCTCTTTCATTTCAAATGTGTAAAAGACACTGAAAAACTAAACTGCTCATCCCCAGAGCATTTGAGAACTTGCTCCCTTGCACATTTCTTCTAGAAATCCTCCCCAGGTTTGGGTGTTTCTAAAGTCAACAGTATGTGTACATGGTCTCCATCAAGTAATGGGGGAAGAGGATAAGGAAGGAACATTACTTACCACAAGTTTTATTGTCTTCATCAGAACCATCTGGACAGTTTAATTCTCCATCACAAAATAAATCAGTTGGGATACATTTTAGAGCAACAGCACAAAGCCTTGAACCAGGTGGACACTTCACTGAGACATTGCCTTAAGGAAAAAAGATTGAATTTGTAAATTTACTGCATATGTATTAGGTTTAATTCCTTACCATATACACAATGTTTGGAAATTTATCATGCATTTTTGTCATTTAGATTCTTACTTATAAGCACACATTTCAATTTCCCCTGGAAATATTAATTTCATTTAATATATCACTTATTTGTAAAAATTTAGAATTTTATATTAAATAAATTCTTCATAGATGTTAAATATGAATGTTTATTTTAACCTTGATAAGTCAACATTTCAGTTTTGACATTTGGTCCCTAATGTTTACACCTTCTAGGATTGTTATATATATTATATGGGACAATCTGTTGGAATGTTTTCCACAGCATCTGCATTACTGGTAATCATTTCATTTACTCATATATGTATATTCAAAAATACTGTGGCTGAAATCAAGGTTTGCATTCTGTAGAGAAAAATTTGTCATTTAAAGTCATTTTATAGTAAAATAAAATACTTAAACTTCCCAGCATAGAGCTATATTGCACAATGGAAAACAATCCAATGACTATTTCCTTCAATATTTGTTTGCTTCTTGGGTCAGGGGTTCTTACAGGAAAGACATGCCCCTGAAGAGTTCTGTGCTATCTCTTGCCTGGATCTGATCAATATGCACTTCTCAGCCTGTCCTGTCCTTCACCTACACATAGAGATGCAGCAAAAAACATTTTACTCTAGAAATTAACTTGGAAATTTTAGGTGCGATTCTAAAAATGACATGTTGTTTTATACTCACTATATAAAGACATATGTTTATATTTTTCTGAGCAGTGTGATAATCTGATTATTTTTTTCTATGATCAGAATGACAATGATGGTTTAAAGTTTTTGAAAATCTTTAAACTCAATAGCATTTTTTTTTTGCGGGGGTGGGGGGGTTGGGGGGTGGGGGTTTATTGTTCCTAACCTTAAAACCAGCACTGCACTGCCATCTGCTGGGCTCTAAAATCATATTTTACTCTGAAATGTCTCCTAATGCTCTATGACATTAATTGCAAAAATAAAAGTGCTTATGTCAATGAATCTACTAAGGAAATACCTAATTTGGAACATTTATGGATGGAGTTGCTGAGTATATATAGTACTAAATTAGATTTTTATAATTAGCTCTTATTAAAAAGGATGTAAACATTTGGGAAATTCATGGATCACCTAACATCTAAAAACTGAACAGGATAAAGATCAGAGCTGTTCACAAATGACAGAATATTCCCATATAAGATATTAAAAAAAGAATTATAAAAAGAATACTGAATAAATCCAAATGCTACTAGAACCATTGATATCTATGAGATAATAATCAAAAGCGTCCTTAATCATTAAGTCCCTGACCCATGAAAGGTGGAGTGTCAATAGTATTCCATAAATGCTACATAAATAAACAACAAAAAGTTTAATTTTACACACCATAGGTCTCATTTTAATAGTAGTTAGTAGAATTCTAGCTGTTCAGATTTGGGGATATAGTAGGAAGATGTATACTTTGTCTAATACTTCCTATGGGGACTTCACTCCCTGATGCTCCATATATCTATCTATGGCCTATTAAATGCTGTAGATCCAACCTCAGAAAATAAATGGGATCATTTGATGCCATTAGTGATTATTTACTCACTCTGTAAGTATTTATTGTCTATTTATTTGTGTAACACATTTTTAAGGGACGGAGGTAAAGGGAGGAGTAAGACAGAGACTCTAGTCTCACAAAGTTTGTAGTTTAGTGAGAGAGTAGGTCATTACTAATCTATATAAATATAAGTCACTATGCAAAGTGTTTCCTAAGCAGTTCGACTGACCGGGAGTTCAATCGCTTGCTATGATGTGCGTTGACCACCAGAGGTTAGTGTGGAATGAAGAAGGCCCTGGCCAGTGGCTGGCAGCCACTAGGGACCCTACCCATGTATGAATTTTGTGCACTGGGCCTCTAGTTAGTTTTTAAAAAGAGATCTAAAAATGTGCTATGGGAACACCATGGATTAGGCAATTTGTTTCCTTCTGAGATAGAAGTTATAAACATCTTTACATAAAGTAGGTTTTAAAGGATGCCTAGAAATGTTCCAGGAAGAGAGGCATATGGAATCTATACACTGTGTGACAGGAGTATAACAATATATGGTCAATAGGTGAATCTAACTTCTCTGGTCAATAGTAGGGTGTTAGTGAAAGCCACAGAAGGCAGGGAGTGTTGTGCCAAATACTAGGGGACTGATTTTGTCTTTGTAAAATGTTAGAAATATATTTTTCTACAGAAATGGCTCGGAAAGTTTTTAGGTATCTATATGATATGACAGTCTATGTCTCAATAACACAATTCTGGAGCCAAATGGAGAGTCAGAGTCATGTAGAAAGAGGAGATCAAGATAAACTGTTCCAATAATCAAGGAGAAAGTTAGTGAGGGTTAGAACTCTTGAGCTAGCAGAGAAGATGGGACATGGACTCAGTTGCTATTTTACAAATAAAATTGGTGAGTTTTAGTGGCCAGAGGTGCTCCTGATACCAAAGGGATGGGGAGAGGATGCTAAGAATGATACCTACACTAATATCATTCTGGATTGGCCAGTTAAATTACTAAGGGTTATTAGTCACTATATATATATATATATATATATATATATATATATATATCTCCATATAAAACCCTAATATGCAAATAGACTCAACAGTGGAACAACCAATCAGTCACCATGACATGTGCTGACCACCACGGTGTGCATGCAGAACATGGCAGGCATAGGCCGTGGCAGGTTGGTGCAGGTGAGAGAAGGTGCCAGACCAAGGTGGGGCACTGTTTGCTGTCATTGGCGTGAGCTACTGGTGGTTACTGAAAATTCTTTACTCCGTTGCACCGCACTCCCGCTGGCCACTTTCACCCACTGCTGGTGCCACCCCCAATTGCTCTCTGCCGTCAGTGTGTGGGAGCAATGGTTGTGTGAGTGGGACTGCCAGCAGACAGGGAACAGGGGCTGCAGTGGGAGGGCTGGACGGGGCATGGAGGATGGGCCAAAACCTGTCCTTGTGCCCACTGCAGCCTCTTGGCAGACAGTTCTTTTCAAGGTGCACAAATTCGTAGCACCTAGTAGCAAATATAAGAGCAACAGCTGATGGGATTAGAAAATGACTAATTTGAAGTATTTTTATTTGAAAGTGGAAATATTAGGAACTCTAGCTTATTTTGTATTATATTTCTATAGATTTTTTCATAAATACTTTTCAGCTGCCTTGATCAATGAAGAAAGAGAATATGTATGTATTTTTAATCCTCACCCAAGGATATTTTTTCATTGATTTTTAGACAAAGTGGAAGAGAAAGGGAAAGACAGAGAGAAATATCAATGTGAAATTTGATTGCCTCCTGCATGAGCCTGACCAGGACCCAGGCTGGGGAGAAGTCTGCAACTGAGGTATGTGCCCTTGACTACAATCAAATATGAGACCTGTACCCTTGACCAGAATCAAACCTGGGACCCTTTGGTTTGCAGGCTGACATTCTATCCACTGAGCCACACCAACTAGGGTAAGAAGTTCCTCTATTGAAACCAATATGGAAAATATAATCCTATCTAATAAAAGAGTAATATGCAAATTGACCATACTTCTGCTACACCCACAAGCCATGCCCACTATCCAATCAGGAGCAAATATGCAAATTAACCCAACCAAGATGGCTGTAACCACAGAGCTGCAGCAAACAGGAGGCTTGGGTTATCCCAGCAATGGAGGAAGCCAAGCTTTCCTGCTGACCTGGGCAGCCGAAGCCTACATTCAAGGATACAAAGTTTTGATTATAAAAGATAAATAAATCCAAACAAAAATGGCAGCAGCCACAGAGCTAGAGAGAGCAGGAGACTTGAGTTGCCCCTGACGATGGAGGAAGCCAAGTTTCCACAGTCCTTGGCCTCCACTTAAGGCTACAAAGTTTCAATTATAGAAGATAAATAAATCCCAACAAAAATGGCAGCAGCCACAGAGTGAGCAGGAGGTTTGGTTCTGCTCAAGGCTAAAAAGTTTCAATTATAAAAGATAAATAAATCCCAGATACCAGGGCCTCCACTGGGGTTGCCCAACAGCATGGCCAGCCTGCAAACTACCACAGTCCCCTTGCCCAGGCCACCTCACTCCTCAAGGGAACCCCCATCTTGATCCAGAATACCCTTCAGGGCAAACCAGCTGGCCCCCAACCATGTACCATTCCTCTATTCTATCTAATCCTATCTAATAAAAGAATAATATGCAAAAGGACCATCACTCCAGCACACAAGATGGCTGCCCCCATGTAGTCAAAGATGACTGTCCCCATGTGGACATAAGATTGCCTCCACAAGATGGCCAGCAAGGGAGGGTAGTTGGGAGGGACCAGATTTGCAAGGGAGTCCAGTTGTGGGAAACAGGCCAGCAGGGGAGGGCAGTTTGGAGGGACCAGGACTGCAAGGGAGGGCAGTTGGGGGCAATCAAGCCTGCAGGGAAGGGCAGTTAGGGCTGACCAAGCCAGCAGAGGAGGGCAGTTGAGGGTGACCGGGCCTGCAGGGAAGGGCAGTTACAGGGGACCTAGGCCTACAGGGGAGAGCAGTTGGGAGGTCCAGGCCTGCAGGGGAGGGCAGTTGGAGGGAAACAGGTTGGCAGGGGAGCAGTTAGGCATCAATTAAGCTGGTAGTCAGAAGCGTTTAGGGGCAATCAGGAAGGCAAACAGGAGAGAATTTGAGAGTCAGCAGTCACGGATTGTGAGAGGGATGTCTGACTGTTCATTTAGTGGGATCAGGCCTAAACGTGCAATTGGACATCCCTCGAGGGGTCCCAGATTGGAGAGGATGCAGGCTGGGCTGAGGGACACACTCCCCATGCACGAATTTCTTGCACTGGACCTTTAGTCGTTATATAAAAGCAGTAAGGTTTAGCTTTTTATTAGATTGCATTTTTACCTCATTTTACATACACATACATGGTGATGATTTCCAACAAAATCATTGATTAAGGCATTAACTAGTACAGAAACTAGCCAGATGCTAGTTTTTTAAAAGATGACCTTTCATTTTTAAAACTAGAGTTCTTTGAGTTGTGGACTACTCTATTTGCCATTTCATTCCTTAATTTTTACTCTGGTCTTTCTCCTTTTTTTTTTAACTCTGCTCTGTACTTCTCAATAGAGAATTTTCAGGAAAGGAGTTATATAATTGTGTGATTCCCTCCCCCCCCTTATTTTTATTGATTTCAGAGAGGAAGAGAGGGAGAGATAGAAATATCAGTGATGAGAGAGAATCATTGTCCAGGTGCCTCTGTATGCTCTCCACTGGGGATAGAGCCAGCAACTTGGACATGTGCCCTGACTAGGAATTGAACCTAAATCTCCTCACTCATAGGTTGATGCTTAAGCCCTTAGTCATGCTGGCTGGGCTAAATAATTATATTTTAAGAAAATATTAATTGTTTTTGTTTATTAGAAGCTGACCAAATTTCCTGGGTTTTAGTTACTGTTATCTTGAGTGGAAAAACACCTGCACATATTTTTATATCTATATGTTTTATCATCAGGATGCTAATTTCTTGGCATATTATGAAAACCCAATAGTAAACTAGTATGAATTGGAGTTCTGCAAATGAAAAGTTTTAATTATCCATTTACATTTGTATCATGTAAGATTCAGTATAAACTCAGTGTGATTACTTCAGCATGCTCCAAAGTCATAATAACTTCTAGTGATTTGGGGTGAGGAACCTCCTGTGCCTACTTGGGCAGGCCCTGTGCTTGGCATATGGAGGATGAAAAACTAAAATCCATTTTTCCTTTCAAACCAGTTATAAAAGCTGGTAATGCAAGATAACAATTTGAAAAATCACATTTTGGAAAGCCTAGATTTTTATTTTCCCTATTATTTATTTTTAAAAATGCATTTTTATTGATTTCATAGAGGAAAGAAAAGGGAGGGAGAGATAAAATCATCAATGATGAAGGAGTCACTGATCAGCTGTTTCCGGCATGCTCCCCAATGGGGATCAAACCCATAGCCCCCCAACCAGGAATCGAATCTCAATCTCCTGGTTGATAGGTCAATGATCAATCACTAAGCCACGCTGGCTGGGCTGTTTTCCTGTTATTTAGATGGGAGTAATAATATTAAGCAGTCAAGCAATGCTGTTTGAGACATAGCCCAAGAGCCTTATAGCGTGCTTAGCAGCAGAAGCAGAGTCTGAATCCTGGAACGCCTGCCTTCAGAGACCAATTGCATTTCACTACACAGTATTGGAAAGATAGCTATCTACCTTACAGAAATTCTCATCCACTTTGATGGAACAAATTTAATCTTTTCAGCAAGACCATAGTGGGTCAATCCAAATGAAATTACAGTGGAAAGGTACTTGAACAGTTCTGATATCACGTGCACAGAAGGGTCTTCAGTGCTTAGCAATATATTAATATTGTTCTCTTAAATGTAGAGAAACACACTTAAAGTCATAATGCATTTGGTATATAAAAAAAGTCCCTGTGTTATAGTCTTGGGGCAATTCAACTGAGGAACATCATTCCACCTTTGATTTTCTTGACTCAGTTTCATTAAATCAACCAATTACTTTTCTTCAGTCCCCAAACCCTTCCTTGCACATAGTGGAGTGGTAGCAAGATTGCGTTTTTGTATAAGGCTGAGAAAACCCATGATTGTGAAACTTTGTTTTTTATGCAATAATTGCCTACACAGTAAATAACAAAAGTCTAGAACAACCTCTAGGCTACAAATCCTGCAAGCATTTGAACAATTGCCCAAAACCACCCCTCTAGGTACTTGTTAGCAGCCCAGAAGTCAATCAGTGAAATGTAACTTTAGTTCTTATCTCTCTCCTCTAGTGTTCCAAATGGGTTAGTAAAACTTTATGGTAATTGACAGCAAAGGCAGTTGAACAGTAGAATATAGTCTTCATGGACTTTGAACCTGCTATCATACAAAAATTTTCTTTGGCATAATTTATAATAGTATTAACGGCAAATATACGATGCATGCATTTGTTGATTTTTCTCAAACATGAGAATGAACTTAACATCCTTGAAAAGATAGTCATAATAAATTATGGTTTGGAAACTGCGGTTTTCAAGTTTAATTGCCTCGTTCCCCTCTATAAATCTATAGTATCTTGCCAGCAGAGAGGAATAAATGGGAAATATGATTTGGAACTCATGGATCCAATAAAAGAGGGAATATGATATTTTGCCACCTATTTACCTTATAATTCTGTGAGGATTGATTAAGGTAATTCAATACAGTCTCCAATAACAGGAAGCTTCAGAAATGGAGTTTGGTTTTATTGTGTTTTTATTTATTTTTTGTCAAATAAATGATGATTAAAATGAGTATTACTGTGTATAATCATCTCATTTTAACCTTAGTTTAGTTTTTGAAAGTTCTGTTAAAAAATGTAACCAACTGTATTTTTTAAAAAAATTCAGAATGGGGGAGGGAGTGGGGATGTAACATTGGTTGTGTCCCTCTTTATGCTAGTCATCAATGGAGACAATACTGTGGTGTCTGTTTTATCTCTCTTAATGCCCATGACCACTCTCTAAGACATGCATTTTAATTACCTTTGGACAATTAATATAAAGTTTAAAAAGAGTAGGTAGCTTGCCAAGTACTACAGATAGAGTAACTGGTGAATTTAGATAGTGGTGGGTTTACCATGCCTTTGTAATGACTGAGAGTTGTATGTTACTTTTTCCTTTTCATTTTGAATAACAACTTTTAAAATGTGAAAGCTAAGACTAACTGTATGCTTAACCCGCTTCTGTGGTTTTCTTATAGAAAATGAGATTTCTGCTCTCCTCCCCAGGAGAGAAAAGTATGGAAGGAGTATTATCCTATGTTCTCTGTCCCACATTCATCATTTCTTTGGCCAGAGGAAATTGGGCATATGGTTCAGCCACTTCTTATATTTTTGATGGGTATATCTTCAGGAGAGTGAAGGTGAAAAAATTAAGTCCAAAGACTTCTTGCTTTGACATTGATTTTTCTCCCCTCAGTCTTTCCCTTTGGATATTTTATAAACCTAAGTGGTCCCCAATAATTTGGAATCAATACACAAACAAATAGAAAACAGGATAGTAATTTGAATATTTGTTGCTGTCTTTCAGTGTTTTGAAAATAAATTAATCTTAATATATTCAATTTTTTTCCAGTTTACTTTTAGGCTAAAAAAATTAACTTTTATCAATCCTAAGACCATGCTTTGAAAGTGTGTTGAAAGGTGATTGTAGACACCATAAATGTTCACTTTGGAGAAAGGACTAGGGCCTGAAGAGTAGTTTTATTTTTCTATATATTGTCTGACTATATGAATAACAAGTAAATACAACAGCAGGTAGGTTTATCCTACTGGAAAAGACCTCTATGGGTTTGGAGGTGTGTTTCATAAAGTATTCTAACGATTTATGTATTACTTTGGTTTTCAAACATCACATCAACCATTTCATTAAAGAATTATTCAGTCTTACCCAGAAAGATATTTACACAGAAATGTCCTCTTCGTGTATATATGTAACAGTAACACAAAATGGCATTTTATTTTAGCAGCTGAAGATCTATGCAATCTTGCCTGTATGGAGTTCACTGAATGAGACTGGGGTCACACATAGGCCATTCAACATGACAGTTAAGTTAGGTCCAGAGAATTGCTTTAGGGAACCAGCAGATAGACAAAAGAACAGTAGATAATTGCTAGAAATTCTTATTAATTGTCACATCAACGATACATACAGGGAGTAGGCACAAAGTAGGCATTTAATGAAAAATTGTTGAATGAGTTGAATCAAGGCTACTTTGGTCCTGGTTTGGCAACCAGTACCGGTGGGAATTACTAGGTGTGAAAATACAAATACACTTAAACAATAATAGAGGAATATGATCTTTAGAGTTATAGAGTGGAGGTTATTAGATTTTTCAAGTTATCTTTTATCTATTTGACACCTAAATTACTAGCTGTGAAAATACAAATACATTTAAACAAATCACATTTAAAATGTATTTGTATTTTCACACCTCAAAGGCAGGGGGTGGAGGGAGTCAATGGAAAAAAGGGTGATGGCTGTAATACTTTTAACAATAATGATAAATTAAAAATCTCATTTAAGATGAAGTCAGAAAGCCCTGCAGAAGGAGCTCTCTCACACACAACCACTCAATGTACCTTGCAGATTTTAGCAGGAGAAAGATTTTCTCCTTGTCTAGCAACAGGCTCAGCCAATAATAAACCACCATGAATCAGCCAATGGGAAGCCACTATAGTTCAAACTCCCCTATCTTCCAATGTCATCTTGTTTTTAACAGCTCTTCTTCCCCACCCCCCTGCCCCGCCCTTAAAAAATAAAGTAACATTCTCTTGGGTTTGTTATAGTTTGCATGTCCCAAATTGCAATTCCTCTGACAATTCCTGTGTAAGCCAATTTTGTGTACAAATAACTGGCTGTTTTACTTTAAAGTTAACATAGGAGGGAGCAAGCATGTCTGAAACCTACATTTTTATCTCATTGGTGGCAGTCTTAGCAATAGATAATAACCTCAGTTCTCAGAGAGGACTGGAGTGAGGTCAGACAATCCAGACATTAGCATAAAATATGTTGTTAAGAGACCGGTTTGGCTCAGTGGATAGAGCATCAGACTGCATACTGGAGGGTCCAGGGTTCGATTCCGGTCAAGGGCATGTACCTTGGCTGCGGGCACATCCCCAGTAGGGGGCGTGCAAGAGGCAGCTGATCGATGTCTCTCTCTCATTGATATTTCTGACTTTCTATCCCTCTTCCTTCCGCTCTGTAAAAAAATCAATAAAATATATTAAAAAAAAACTATGTTGTTAACTTTTGGTGAAATCTAAAGCTTAAAGTGCACATTTTTTTAAGCTCTAGTTTTCTTATTTATAAAAGGGGTAATATTAACTACTATTTTATCAGGGAATTCTCAGAAGCTTAGAATTAAACCTTTTTTAAAACAAAAAAGATAATGTTATCAAAACTGACCTGTGGTTGTCAGAGGACTGTTAGTTGTTAGCTTGCCTGTAAAATAAAAGAAATGACATTAAAACAACTATTATATTTTAAACTGATTATTAAGAATTTGTTGTACATTCTTCCTGTTTAACATTAAACTTGTCAGATTTTAAATTGCTTTGAATTATGAGTACCTATTAACTTGAGCATATATCATTTGTTCCTGGATCTAAGAATAAACCTTCTCATTGATCTTTAGAGTTATAGAGTGGAGATTATTAGATTTTTCAAGTTATCTTTTATCTATTTTTAATGTATTTTTTTTATTGATTTCAGAGAGGAAGGGAGAGGAAGGAGAGAGAGACAGGAATATCAATGATGAGAGAATCACTGATAACTGCCTCCTGCACAACCCACACCGGGGAGCAAGTCCACAACCCCGGTATGTGCCCCTTACTCGGAATTGCACCTCAACGTCCTGGTTCATAGGTCCATGCTCAATCACCAAACCATGCTGGCAAGGCTCTCTTTGAGGTTTTTAAGTGTAAAAGATGATGTTTTAAAATTATTAATAAATATGGGATTCATTAATTTTGTACTGCTTGTAGACTTAAATGTCCTAGGTTAATCTGTTGTTATTTGACACAGAAGCTTGGGGTATGCTTAGACCATAGGCTTTGGAGTACAAATGACTTGCTTTCAATTCCTGAGATTGACATTAAATAGCTTTGTGACTCTTTTTAAGTGAAAAAATTATTACTTCTGCATGGGATCATTTTGAGAACTAAATCCTTGTAAAATATAGTACCTGGACCAAGTAGATATTTTTTAAAAAGGTGGCTTTCAAATATTATAAAAATGGTCATGAGTATAGCGAATACCGACAGTATTGGTGCTTTTTTGGTTCTATAACAAGTTTCGACTTAAAAATCATTTATAATAAATTTGATATTTGGGATTACTTTTGAAATATTCAGAAAAATTGTATTAGTTACAAGTTATGAGAAATAGGTTTTCAGAGAGGTAAAGAGTTGGCAGAGCCAAGATTAATATTCATGTCTATGACTTCAATTTAAGTGATTTTTCTATAAAAGAATAATTTTAAATTTTAAGATAACTCAATTAATTCTAAAATTATTGATAAATTTCCCAAAGCAAACTCTTTTGATAGTGGTGTGATCTTGATAAAACCAAGTTTTACTTTTAAAGAGCAGTAGTGACCAATTGTAGTTAGAAAGATGTTGTGAAGACATGCTGGAAGAGAGCAAAGTTAACATTCAATCTTAAAGTTGTCCTTTTCAAACTGTGCAATTCATTTTGAAACCTTCTTTCCCTCATTCCTAGAGACCTCATAAATGTGATGGTTTTCTCTCTAAGGTTGTATGACCAGAGCTTTATTTTGGGATCACACACACACTTTTCACTTTAAAAATCACATGTAGAAATTTGATATTTGCGATGACTTCTGAAATATTTAGAAAAATTATGTCATTCATGATTTATGAGAAACAAATTTTCAGAGAGGTAAAGAGTCATGCTCAGTGACTCACTCATAGCCATACCTGTATACCTATGTATATAGAGTTTAAAATATGGAATTGTAAATGCATATCCTTGGCAGATATAACTAGGTGACAGGAGATCTGCCGTATTATGAACTACATTATTTCTTATCAAAGTCTGCTTCTCACATTTATATTAATAAAAGGGTAATATGCTAATTCGATAGGATAAACCAGGCATCTTCCAGACGTCCTTCCAGACAAAGTCACAGCGGCTGTGAGGCTCAAGGAGGGCAGGCAGCCATAGTGGCCAGCAGTGGCAGCAGGAGTTGGGTGATGGGGGTGGTGCCTTCCCCTGATTGGCCTGGATGCCTCCCACAGAGGGAGGCCAGAATGCTGTCAGTAGGACATCCCTTAAGGGCTCCTGGACTGTGACAGGGAGCAGGCTAGGCTGAGGGACCCCGCCCCCCTTCAGTGCACAAGTTTTTGTGCACCGGGCCTCTAGTTTTAATATAAACACTAGGAGTCTCAGAAACAGCTACTAAAAAAAAAAAAAAAAAAAAAAAAAAAAGAATCCTTCAGTAATGTCATGGAGTTTGATGGTCACCAAGCTCACTTTTAAAATGTCATAGTACTGACCTGAAGTTGTTGAAGGGCTCACCGTAGGGGAACTCTCCAAGGATCCTATAATAAAGCAAAGTAGATTTGAACTTACAAAACATTGAGTGCAGTTGGAATATTCATTCAATTAGGGTTTCTATTTTATCTTATTTCATGTTAAATGCCGCTATTATTATTTGATTGTAATACATTTGATGAATTTCCAGAATCTGTGTTTGCTTTATTTTAATCATTTAATAACATATCTGTTTATTTATCATAGTTATAAAGACTAACTTATATTTAAGGTAGCTAATGTAATATTACACACCAGATCTTGTCAGACATAGAACCAATGGTGTTGCTCTGAAACTTATGGAAGGCACCAAAATATGCTTGTACATAATATCTGCTAGGAACTAAATTACACACTATACTAGATCCATGATATCAGTGCTTTTCACTTAAAGGAAATCAAAGCATGTCTCATGAAAACCCCTCATTTTATGAATTTGTTTCTGTTCAAAACTGTATTTATGGTAAGTATGTAAAGAGGTATGTTCTTTTCTATTAACTATACTGTTTATTACAGTATTTCTTTATTTCTGCATTGTTTTGTTTTTACAAGAGCTATAGCAGTTTTATAAATGATACATGATAGCTTATTAATGAAGCAGATAACAAGGTTTAGACCATGTTTTTACAAAAAATATATTTTATTTCTATTATGTGTAGTTACATAGTATACTATGTAAAGATCCACGATATTTGTGAAAATCTTAACCAATTTTAAAATGTAATAAATTGGAACATTCACATGATCAAGTGAGTATTGAACTTAAATACCTACAATTAAGCTTATGAAATGTTACAATTCAAAAACTAAATGTAATTTCAAGAACATATTCTTGAGTTGATGTTGTGACATAGTTGATTGTATTCATGGTACTTATTCTAAGTTACCTTAAAGAATATGGTTTTTATTGACTAAATCAATACCTTTTAAAACCACAAATTTTCCTCTCTCAAATAGCCCAACTGCAGTGAGTCATGAAATTAAGTTTTAAGCACACCTGGCAATTCCTTTGCCACAACAGACCTACAAAAACTGGTGCACATTCAAATAAAGATAGCAAGAAATTAAGTTTCTAGAAGAAAATCAACTATTGGAAAAAAATCAGTCCACATTGTTCAAAGATCAAACCGTTATGAACAAACTCTAATATAATGGTTAAGAGCACAGGCACAAGGGCTCCATCTTCTGGGTCAGAAACTTTGATCCAATTCTAAAGAGCCGTGTACTTAAAGGCAGTTTACCAAACGTCTGTGTTGTTCATCTCTGCAGAATGGGTGTGGTGAAGACATCAGGTAGTAGGGTCGAGATGGTGAGTAAATGTGCTGATAGGTAATGCATCAGTGCTAGCTCATAATAGTGGTGGTTTTCAGTGCATGGGAAGCAGACAAAGACCTAAAACAGTCTCTGTTCAGGCAACAGTGCCCGGGGTCACCAAACCATTAGTAGAGGAGGCACTAAGATCATTGGCTGTCTTCTCACTGAACAATACCACAGGACGAAGCTGGAGACTTCATAAAAGAGGAAACTGTATTTGATGTTGTAAAGGAGAGCAAGGTCCATAATTTCACATCTACTATTACAAAACTGAAATAAAACAAACTTTAAAAATTCTGCATGTTTTTATATATTCGATTCAGAGGCAAAATTATATTGACTGATCTCATTCTGCAGTGAAACTTTTTCAACGGACATTAGGCTATTGGGAGTTTGCATTTATTCCACTTGATGTGGATATTTGTATGTTGATTAGATTTCTAAGATCCCCAAACTTCTGAATTCCAAAACAATAATTGGCCCCAAGGTTTACACATGAGGGATTGTGGACCTAATGGGCCTGGGCATTATTATTGTTCTCAGCCAAAATAAGCATACAATGTAATTAATGTTTGTTGAGTTGAACGGGGATATCTAGAATGAAAAATTTAGAATAAGCATTGATAGATATATAGTCTGTTATTATTGTTGATCTTCTAATCTTCTTCACCTTTGACTTATAAGTAGCTTATATTATTTGTTATTTTGAAAATAGAATCTTATTATGTAAACTAGAGGCCAGGTGGACGAAATTCATGCATGGGAGGCAAGGGGGGTGTCCCTCAGCCCAGCCTGCACCCTCTCCAATTTGGGACTCCTCGAGGGATGTCTGACTCCCTGGAATCGGTACTAAACGGGCAGTTGGACATCCCTCTCACAATCCAGGACTGCTGGCTCCAAACTGCTCATCTTCCTGCCTCCCTGATTGCCCCTAACTGCTTCTGCCTGCCAGCTTAATCACCCCCTAACCACTACCCTGCCAGTCTAATTGATGTCTAACTGCTCCCCTGCCAGCCTGTTTGCCCTCAACTCCACTCCTCTGCCAGCCTGGTCACCCCTAACTGCCCTCCCCTGCAGGCCTGATCACCCACAATTGCCCTCCCTTGCAGGCCTGGAACCTCCCAATTGCCCTCCTCTGCTGGCCATCTTGTGGTGGCCATCTTGTGTCCACATGGAGGCAGGTTCTTTGACCACATGGGGGCAGCCCCCTTGTGTGATGGAGTGATGGTCAATTTGTGTATTACTCTTTTGTTAGATAGGATAAGTAACCAGGATGAATGAAACTCATTGACCCCTCATGTTTCTTTCCCCCTTTAAGTTCTCAATTAGAGACTGGACTTGCCACCTGACTTTGTAATCTAATGTTTATGACTCAGAAACCAATGAGTATCACTTTCTGAGGAAGGGTTTCTGGGAAATCAGGGTGTGCCAGACTAATGCCAAGAATATGATGAGACCCATAAACATGCATGCATGCCAATATTTGTAAGACCTTTTGATATTTTATATTTTATAAACTTTTCCTCACTGATATGTTTCTTCAAATATGGTTTCTCCATATTTAACATTTCTCAGATAAATGTGTTACTTCAAGCAATAAGGCGTGTTCTGAAGTCAAGGATGATCCCATTGCTTCTTGGTATAGTGCTAGGATTTTAATTTCATGGCTTAATGATTCAAAGAAATCAAATAATGTTCACAGATACCTGTGATATCAATGCTGTTCAAGTCAATCTGGAAAATGACCAGTTGGCTGGATTTATTTGCTTTGATGCCTTGAATGAATTCTTCTTTTACAGTTTTATCTGACACCCATTGGCCAAAGAAAAGGTCAAATTTGACTATAATGCTACCATTTCTGCAAAGCAAAAAATGACACAAGAGGAAAAAGTCAGCATTTTTTGGGTGATGTATGCTCCATTCATGTAAGATGTTTTTGAAATATTTTCCATTTATCACCTTGTTAATCCTCATTACACCTGTACAAGGTAGGCAATATCAAATATCATTTTCATTTTACAGATGGAAGAAAAATGAACTAAAAGTCGACATGTTTTTCCAAGAACACAGACAGATACAGAATGGGAATCTGAGTTTTCTGAGTTCCACATTAGCACACAGATTTTCAGGGCAGACTGTTTCCCAGGGTCCCCTGTTTTATTTAAATTAAGCCAAATTAAGTAGTTTCATGAGATTTACTCTTATTTTGCAGTTTGAATGAATGGAGAGTGTGGGTTTGTGATTCCTCACAGATAATTTCTTAGTAGAGAAAAGTCTAAGGTAGTTTCACTGATTTCGGAGAGAATTTTCCTGTATAGTTTATGAAGACCTGATAGCAAGCTTATAGCAATGAGTCTATATCCATAATTTTCTCTATTCTTAATAGAAGCTATCCAAATATGCTCTATTTTAAGGGAAAGAAAGATAATAAGCATACCTGGATTTTCAGAGGTTTGCAGGTATTCTTTCTTACTGTCCAGGGTCAGGATTACCTGGCCTACACCATCTCAGACCATAACATTAGAATTCAATTATACAGCCCAAGTCACCTTCCTTTTCATTTTATCCCCTGTTCTGTAGCATGTACTTAAAAAAAATTTATTCACTGGTTATTTGTTTACAGTTTTTTAAAAAACAACAGCAGCAACAACAGAAGAATGCATTTTAGGCCCAAGAGGGATAGTTGAGAGACTTTTCTTCTCCTGCCTACCTTTCTGTTTCCCTATTGTGTCATTTTCAGGATACTACACTTGGGAGACAAACTTTAGCTGATTTTCATTCTGTAGCTTTTGGTAAACTGGGGGCACTCAGAGTATACCTGAAGCCTTAAAAGCTAGACCAAGGAGAGCCAAATTTTGCACGTTATGTTTACTAGTTTCAAATTTAGACAGTTACACTCATATCCTTATTGTATCAAATTAATGATCTTCTAGAAGGAGTTCATCAACTCCGGAAGAGTTCTTTATACATCTGTCCATATATCTATCTTGGTAGAATTTAGAATAAGTATTGTTGCTTTCTCCCTCCAAGATTATACACAGAATCAAAAGGTTCCTGCGAAATCAGGGTAGAGCAACATCTGCACTTGTATATTCCTTCTTAATATCTGTGCTGCTATTTAGGTTCACAGTTTAGCAGAAGTGATTCTTTTCTATGTAGTTGGTTTTTCATTTTTGAAGTAAACAGGATACTCTGATATAATAAATTACACATTTTGCCTCTATTGAGTAATTTAAAAATATCAAAATGTTTAACTTTCCAATTATTTGCTTAAATCATAGTAACCATAGGTTGCAAGCTGCAAGGCAACTTAGTATCTATTTAGTTCAGGGTTCCTCAAACTTACCCATCTGTGAAATATATTTATATTTATAACCTACATACATTCAAGAGAGAGAATCTTTCCTCTTCTCTCTTCTGCCCTGGCTCCAGCCCCTTCCCTCCTCACCTTAGCCTCTTCTTCTTTTCTCTCTTTAGCATCCTCAACCCTCAAATAGGCAAATGGACAGGATTAAATATGATTAAAACAAAGTGAGAGTGAACAAACCGATTAATTTCTTTGCCTTCAATTCCATGATTCCATGTCTCCTTCTTTGTTGCACAATCATTTTATTTTGACTGAATCTGAGTTTTCTCTTTATGTGATTTCCATGTGTTTTGACTGAACACTTGCTTTTATTTTATTTTTTAAGGCAATAGGAGAGGGAAGATATTTTTGGTAGAGAAAGTAGAAATATGGAATTTTCCTTCACTGACTTGAAAGTAACTGGATTAGTTCATCCTCAGGCATAAAACACCTTTGTATGAAAGATGTGTTTTCTTACTTATGAATTATACATTGCTCTTAATAATTTATGCTTTGCAAGGACAGGAGTTATAGATCCCATGTCCACTTATAGTTGTATTCTTTAACATTTGTTTTCTTATTCAATGGAAATGTTGAGATAAGAGAGGTATATAGGAGAAATAGGAAAACCATAATAAACATTTGTGTTTCATCCAATCAGAATGCTAAAGCTGTTATTTTAGTAGTTTATTAATGATCTCTATAGCACAGCTCTGAGATTGATTTTATTTATTATGGTAAATGACAATTTTTTCTTTGGGAAAATAATAAAGAAACAATAGCCCTCTTCATTTCAAAGTACTTGTTCCAATAAAGTATCTGAGTTTATTTTTTTTTGTAAATGCAGATAAATCCTATCATTGTACAGGGAGCTTGTGTGCAATAAATCAAAATGTTTATTATCTCTTATTTTCCTTAATGACATTGATAACCTCTGGGGTTGCTGAGTAAACAGAAGTCTTTTCTTTGCTAACTTTGTGACTCATCTGTGCTCAAAGGGCAGAGTAAGCAGTATATTGCCACTGAGGGTAAACAGCGCTTCATTAAAAGAACCCGCTGCTAAATGCTCTGAGTCAAAGCACTTCCCATACAGCAGAATAACAGAAAGTGTTCCCACAGGGCCACTCCACACACACACACACACACACACACACACACACACACACACACACACACACACAAACACACACACAAGCATAAGTGTAATTAGAATCAGTAACAACAAAATAAATAGGTATCTTAAAGGATTTGGGGGTGCATTTTCCATAATGGGTGTGGATATTGTTAGGTCAGACATCACTTATTTGTTTCTTGATTTTTATCAACAGAGTTTAAAATTCAAATAATTTATAAAGCTAATTAGGAATCAGCCACTTTCCCTGTGAGTGAAAGATGCCATTTTATGTGAGTAATTCCAAGTAAACTTAAGTGTTTGCATGTTTGCTCTTACTTTCTTCCCTGCTTCTGCATTTCCCTATCTTTCTCAGGCTCCCAAAGAGAGAGCTGCAATTTATCTTACAGACATTTGCATAAAATGTCTTTGCATCTTTTAAAAACTCACTTCTGATTTAAAAGTCATTCAGATACAACTAAGAGAGCTATTTCTACATGGATGAAGCAATGGTTTGAGAACCATTATAAAATGTGCATCAAGGTTTAGGGACTATATTGGTCTCCCAGGTAACTATAAAGAAGGAGAAGAAAAATTCCTCAGATGAAATAATGTAGTTTCAAATATAGTGACTTTAGCATTCAGAGAAATAAAAAATTACTTATTAAATATTAAAGAAAAGGCTGGGGTTTTGACAACCCATCAGGCCTATATATAAATGTCTATACTCAGCAAATGTTCTCAATCTAGTAAAAATAAAGTTACCCAGCACATTATAATATGTGAAGTGAAAAATCCGATTCAGAAAACTACCCCAATGAGCTCTGTGATGGCTGTCGTGCTCCCTACAGATTTCACTGTGCAGAACCCAGGGAAGGAGAAGCCTGTGCCTGAGACCTCTCCCCTCAAGGAGCATTCACGCTTGAGAAATAAGTCTGAGTTGACGGTTTAATGCAGAGCTCTACACTCAATCCTCTACAAAACCGGAAAAGAGGAGTTAGTTCCACTCGCTTCAAAGTAGGCAAATAGCTTAACATTAAAAAAAAAATCTTGTATGCATGCATGCTTTTACCCTCACAAAATAAATATTGAATCAATATTAAGAAAAAAAGAGCACTTCGAGGAAGGGAAGTTAACCTTTCCTGACAGCCGCTGTGTCTCCTCCCAGCCTTGACAGGAGGCCAATAAAAGAGGCTGCTATCAGCGATAGTAGGCCCTGGCAAACAGGAGCAGGAGCCTCGGTATTGCAGATATAGTAGGTGGAGATAGGACTGGCTGCCTACTGCACTGAGATGTCATGGTTATACAAGGAGAACTAGTTTAACTTTTTTTAAATTAAAATTCTATTCTAACAGAAAGTTAAAGCCAAAGTAAGAGTATACTGATTTTTATATCTGTCAAACACAGCTCAAAAGAAAACATGAAACACCTAACATAGTACTCAATATATCAAAACCAGGTGTTAAATAAATGGCCCATTCATTTACTAGGACTTTATAGAACCCATACTCTGAGCCAGACATTAATTACATTCTGAAAATACAAATGCCAAGGACACATTCTATGCCTTCAGGGAGCTCATAGTCTAGTAAAATGACAGGCAAACTGATGATTACATTACAGTATGAAGATTGTTACTTTATTTGTAGGTACGAGGTGCTAACCAGGACTAGATTGGCAGGTAGGCATCCCCTGAGGAAGCAACAAGGACTGGTTCTTTTTTAAATATATTTTATTGATTTTTTACAGAGAGGAAGGGAGAGGGATAGAAAGTCAGAAACATCGATGAGAGAGAAACATCGACCAGCTGCCTCCTGCACACCCCCTACTGAGGATGTGCCTGCAACCAAGGTACATGCCCTTGACTGGAATCGAACCCGGGACCTCTGAGTCCTCAGGCCGATGCTCTATCCACTGAGCCAAACTGGTTTCGGCAACAAGGACTGGTTCTTAATGGCATGTAAGGCCGAATCCTAAGGATAAAGCAATCTATATATATAGAGAAAGCCAGGGGCCATTGCATCCGAAGCAACTGAATGGATGACCAAACAGGTTGAGTAGGGTGACCAGGCTGGCAGAGGGGTTAGTGAGGGATGACCAAATGACTGAGCAGCAGGCTATGTGAGACAACCAGGCCGGCATGGAAGCCAACAAAGGGCAACCAGGCTGGCAGGGGGAGAAGTTGGGTGCAACCAGGCTGGTGGGGGTGGGGGCAGTTAGGATTGACCAGGTTAGCAGAGGGGGGCAGTTGGGGCAACCAGACCAGCAGGGAAGGCAATAAGGGGCAACCAAGCTGGTGGGTGAGGTAGTTAGGGACAACCAGGCTGGCGGGGGGAGGGGTGGGCAAAAAGGGGCTGTTGAGGGAGACCAGGCCTGTAGGGTGGGCAATAAGGCATGGCCATGCTGGTGGGGGTGGGGAGTTGGAAGTGACCAGGTTGGCATGGGGAGCATTTGGAGGCAATCAGGCCAGCAGGAGGGGAAGTTAAGGTGATCATGTCAGCAGGCAGAGGTGATTAGGAGTGATCAGGCTCACAGGGGGGCTAGTTAGGGGTGGTCTGGCAGGCAGGCAGATGAGCAATTAGGAGCCTGAGTGCCTGGATTGTGAGAGGGGTGTCTGACTGCCGGTGTAGGCCCGATCTCTGGGATTGGGCCTAAATCGGCATTCAGACATCCTCCAAGGGGTCCCGGATTGGAGAATGTGCAGGTTGAGCTGAGGGGATGCTCTCCCATGCATGGATCTTGTGCATTCGGCCTCTAGTAGATAATAAGAAAGAAATGAGGTCCAGGTAGTAAAGAAGTAAGCAGGATGCTTTTGAGGGTGAATAGGTAGTATGGTAAGATTAGAGTTGAAACTTCTTTTGGGGTGGGAGGGAGAGGGTGGGAAGCAGAAATAGAAGGGGAAAGTGAGTTTTTCAGGCAAAACCCAAGAGAGTACCTAATTTTAGTATAACAACTCTGGAAATAGTCTTCAGATATTTGAAAGATGGAGATATGAAAATAGAGATACCTTCATCCTATAAAATATTAATAACTACCACTAAGATCAGTGGGTGAGAGCTAAGAAAATAAAGAATTCATTGAGAATATGAAATAATTTTCTAGCAACTGAAGTTATAAAGAAAAAATAAAACAGTAAAAATAATGATGTTCACAGTAACCTTGGAAATGGATTCCTAATTTTTTCAGATATCTTTACATGAGGGAACTGTTTTAAAGAGGATGAATCTCCTTTATTTTGTTGGATGAGAGTGAACTTCCTTCTGAGGCTCTGGGTATTCCAGCTCAAAGCAGGCAAGCAAATGCTAGACTATGTTCCTTTAAAACCGTTCTTTCTCCTGCATGCCTACGACACACACTGTACAGGGGTGGGCAAAAGGAGAGTTTCGGTTACATTGTGACATTCTTTTGAGTCAACAAAACTATTATAATAATCATAACCTGAGTGTCTCTTTCCATACAAACCACTAAAACCCACGTATGCCCACCACTGTATATAGACTGAATTGCCAAATTATTATGATCTCTGAACACATAATAATCTGGCCATTCAATGTGTATTCTATATAATAAAAGGCTAATATGCAAATTGTCCCCTTGACCAGGAGACCCACCAGCAGGCAGGCAGGCCAACCCCCCTGGAGAGGGTGGCTGGACCTCACCTATGCACGAATTCATGCACTGGGCCTCTACACACACACACACACACACACACACACACACACACACACACACACACACAGAGTGGCCAGATTATTATGCATTTAGAGATTATAATAATCCGGCCACTCAGTGCATAGCTACCTAGTAACATTAGTTAGCACTTTATAAAGGTGCACATGTATTAAATGATACATGAATAAAAGTAAAATGAATGGCTATTTACATTTTGTAGGCAGTGACTTTGAGCTGTCATGAAAACATACAGTGAAGCCACTGCTCTCTCGTCTGGAACTCTTGCCTGAGATTTCATTTCAAGTTGTAGGCTTGGAGGTTTGTCATTGTCCATCTTCCCTGACTGTGATAATCACTTTCAATTGCAGGGCACCAGCAGCCCTAAAGCGCACACTTATTCACCGCCAGGTGAAAGAAAGTGTGAGACGGACATTTGTAACTACGGTGTACTGCCGTTGGCCCGGCTTACTTAAGTGTTTAAAGGGCATAAGTCAGGTTCCCCGAGGCTTGGCTTTCCTTGCTTTCCTCCATTTCATTTCCATAGAAAAGAGAAGTTTGCTCTATTTTTTTTTTAAATGAAACTCCCTCTCTTTGACTTTTTTCCTATTAACTTAGTTTTATAGATTCTAATTGGCATCACAATTTCCTGTGGGGTCATATTCTTAGTCCTCAGGCCTTTTGATAGCTTGCAATGAAGAAAACTCCTGATACAAGTATCCATAGAAGAATTATGTCATGGTTCTATTCATCTAAGATTCATTCATTTATTAAGCACTTACTATATTCTGAGTAGAGTCTTATGTCCTCTAGGCACAATGAAACAGGTCCCTTCTCGTTTGTGACTTAAAGTGTAAATGAAGTGTAATAAGCAAATCAGATACTGTATTTGAATCTGTATGTGTCTCTGCAGATTTCACCCTCAGGAGAGAGAAACACGTTAACGTGAGATCACTTATTCAGTAATTATTATTATTTGCTACTAATATGAAAATTTATGAATCTTTATAACAATGCTGACAGTTCCCTTTTCTCCTAAAAGTAGTGACTTTTTTTTACAAATATTAGCAAATAGATCATTATGTTGTGATGCTGTGCTTCCTTTTCTACAGACAGAAAAATTTTGAGCTGTACTCACTCAAATCGTGAAACTCTTGAGTTTTTATATTCATTTTTCAGATTACTTGATTGAAAGATCTCATCTATCTAAAAAGAGAAAGGGTTTAAAAATATATTAAAGTTAAGATTTGAACTTTTGTTTAAAAATTTAAATAGTAATTGTTAAGTTCTGCTTAGAACTGGATTAGGGGTAATTTTCTTCTCTCCAGTGATGAGGCGCACACATTTCCGCATCCTGGGCACATTTTTTTTTACTAATTTCTTTCAAAGCAAGAAAGCGGGATCTCTGTGTCTTTTGGCAAGCAGTTAGTGAAACTACGTTACAAAATTTTAAACCAGCTGAAGGGAGACAGTCTCCTACCATTTGCTGAAGGTCAAAAGCAAGAACTTTGAAATCCACTGAGAGTTTGTCTTGCAAATTAGGGTTATATGTAGCTCCTGATGTTATTTTCAGGGTCCCTCTGGCTTCATAATTGTTTCCAAATACTGCATCTAAATAAATGAATAAGAAATAAAACACTTAGAATGTGAATCATAAGAGAATATGCACAACCTGGTTAAGACATAAAGTTTTTGCTTGATGTGTTTGTGCTGCAGTTGTTCTGGTTTACTTCGCAGCCTTCATGTTTCACAATCAGCTCTTTTTCCCCCCTCCTGTCTGGTTATTTTAAAAGATTAAATATTAAACTTCTTCTCTGCCCCATTTATTTTTATTTTTTTGCATTCTTTGAAGTCTAACCTATACTCCAGGCTTTCAAGCCTTTTTTTTTTTTTTTTTTTTTGCTATTGAAATTCTTGTTGGAAAATACAGGGATGATCAACTTTCACCAATTATGAAACTGATTCAGGGAAACATGGTGGGAATTGGGCCATTAAAAGTTTTGTAGTTGCTTTTAGTTATTTCTTGCACACCTAGCGGCCAGGGTCTCTGCTGGTTTTCTGCTTGTGGACTGCTGTGCATATTTCTGTGTGAGCTACTTTGAAACATAGCTTTGAAGCTACTGCTTTCATTCTAATAATTACAAAATTGGCATGTGTGACCTTTTGCCATTAGATGTTGAATGTTGTTATTAGGGAAGTTATCAAGGAAGCTGCAGAAAATATCTTATCTCAATATTTAAAAGTATAAGGAATTAAAGTTAATAAATTGAATATAAACATGGGTACTAAATGTGCCATTAAGGCCTGCATCATTGGCTAGTAGACAGACATATGTGATGATGCTCAAGGTCATTAATCATCTTAGAAATGCAAATGAAAACTACAATGAGCTACCACCTTACACCTGTCAGAATGGCAATCATCAATAAATCAACAAGCAACAAGTGTTGGTGAGGATGTGGAGAAAAGGAAACCCTCCACCCTGTTGGTGGGAAGGCAGGCTGGTGCAGCCACTGTGGAAAACAATATGGAGATTCCTCAAAAAATTAAAAATGAAGCTACCTTTTTTACCTAGTGATTCCACTTCTGGGAATATACCCTAAGAATCCCAAAACACCCATCAGAAAGAATATAATCATCCCTATGTTTATAGCAGCCTTGTTTATAATAACTAAGGTCTGGAAACAGCTCAAGTGCCCATCAGCAGACAAGTGGATAAAAAAGCTGTAATACATTTATACAGTGGAATACTATGTGGATGCAAAGAAAAAGGAATGTGTAACCTTTGTGACAGCACGGATAGACCTAGAGAGTATTATGCTACGTAACATAAGCCAGTCAGAAGAAGACAAATACCATTTGATCTCACTAATATGTGGAAATCAATTAAAAACAAAACAAAACAACTGATGAAGAAAATGGAACCAGAAACATGGATACACGGAACATACTGGCTGGTGCCTGAGAGGAGGGGCATGGGGATGACTGGATAAAGAAGGTGAAGGGATTGGCTAAATAACTTATATGCATGTCCCATGTGGACACGGGCAATAGTGTGAGAAGGGCTAAGGGAGGGGGCTGTGGGAAGGTGGATGTGGGCAAAGGGGAGACAAAAGGTGACACCTACAATGTCAACATCAAAATTTTTAATTAAAAGTGTCCTGTATAATGCCTTTATCAGAATACTCCCGTTGTTATATATACATATTTAAAATGAATAAGTTCAATTAAAACTTGCACAACAATGAAATTATTATACATGTAATAACAATGTTATGAATTCTCACATTGATCGGTTCTGACAAGATGTTATTTCTTCTTTTCCCTGATGAGAAAACTGAAGCTTAGATTCACTAAGAAAAATTCCCAAACTAATAGAGGTCATAAAGTGACAGGTATGGAATTTGGGCACAGAATTGGCTGACTCTAGAAGCCAGAATCTATTATATATTAACAACAAATTTCCCAGTTCAGTAGAAACACTAGAAATAATATTTCAAACAATAAATCTACATTGAGTTTAATTAGTTATGATTGCATAATTGATATAACACATTATTTATACTACTTTTTTTAATACTCAAAATTATGTTGGGATTTGCATGCTTAAATGTGAAAGACAGGGAAAAACTGAGACAAGAAAAGACAAGAAAATAACTCATGAATCAGAGACTGAGGAAGCATGATCATTAGATGTTATGTAGGAGTCTGCACTGGCTCCTCAACAGATAAAGGACATAAATGAAAAAATAATCATGAAATTTAAATTAAATGTGCAGTTCAGTTAATGATTGTACCAATGTTCATCTCTTGGCCATGACAATTGTGCTATGGATATACAAGATATTGACATTAGGGGAAGCTGAGCAATGATAAACTCAACCATGTCACAATCTTTTTGTAACTCTAAAATGATCTCCGATAAAGAGCAAAACAATGTGTATTGAAAGTAGTATGTCTTATGTCTTCTTGTGCTTTACTATAGATATAACTTGAATCCTTTTATGTAAGCTGTTCACTATTAAATCATGTTATAAATATTTATTTTCTATTGTATGTGTAATATAACTTACGTTTGTTTCTTTTTGACATCTAAGAGTCCAGAAGACTTCCAAATGATTATACTGTATATCCTTAAAGTTATTCAGTGTTTAAGTAAGACCAAAGTAGTTCCTTTTCTGTAAGTCTAAGAGAACTTCTATAATTTGTTAATTGTTCATATAATCAGATAAAATATCTAAAGACCTCTTACACTTTAAAATATACCCCTCATATATGAATATAGTATTTAAGTAAACTAGGAATTATATTAGAATTATTTTGTAAAACTACAAATTATATTTATAAAATTCTTATTTAAATTTATCTACTAGAGGAAAAAAGCTACTCAAAGAATTTTCTTAGTAAAACAAAAATCACAAAAGTTTTTATCTTTGTGAGTTTTCAAAAAGAATTAATCTAATCATACATACAGTAATTCATAATTTAAAAACTGTAAACATTTTCTTGGAAAAAATGAATCCAATACTCAGGTTGTTGCTGTGTTGTCACTATTTTAAAATTTACGGTCTAAATGAGTAAATAGTACATAAGTGCTTAAATTCTAGAGTTGGATTGTCAAGTTTGGAATCTTCTACTACCTGGTAATGATGCAAATTTAATCAAGTTACCTAAATTCTCTGTCTCTAATTCATCACCTATAAAGTAAAGGTAACTTATGGATTTGTTATTATGACAGAATACATTTGGAGATCCTTAAAAAGTTGGTGCATAGAATTTTGCTCTAAATAATAGTTACCGCTACTTATTTTTTCCCTGTTTATCACAGTTTGCTACTCAGACAGCTTCAGATCTTTATAATTCTACATTTATATCCACATTCCCTTATATTGTTGCAATGAAAATTGTTAGCCTAAAAGGAGGATGAATATATCATTCTCCAGAAATAAATAGTACTTTTCGCTAACTATGTATTTATCAATTTGTACAGTCAACAACTTTAATATGTTTGTGATTTAAATGCTATCAGAATTAACCCACAGGCTGTAAAACCTACTTTGTTCTATGTTGAAACTGAGAAATCTACTTAACGTTTTTTTTTTTAATTTAAAAAATTTAGTTTCATGTTTGAATTCCGAAGTAAATTTATAATTATAGACCAACTAAGTTTTGTAAGAGTCTAAGAAGTGAACTACAGCAAAGCATCTGAATACAAAATAAATATCTTGTCATGAAAGACACAGCAATGAATACAAGATCCTGACAGGATAAGAAGATTAAAGTGGGCACGTTCCTCTGAGGGAGCCTTCGGCAGCCAGCTCCCCAGGACTCACCTTTTTCCGATTCCTCGATTGCCAGCCAGGACACTGCAATTAAGGCAGCACAGAGAACCAGCAAAAGGGCAAAGAGAGCTACAAACGTGACTTCATAGGCGCGGAGAGGATGATGCCTGGAAGGAGCGCTTCTTCTTGACACCATTTTTGGCTTTTGAAGAAATGCTCATCTAAACGCTGAGGGAGAATATAAAAACCTGCATCCACTGAACAAGAAAATCTAAGTTTTTAAAAAAAGATTGGGAAAGCTACAGAGAAAGTCTACACTAGTCTCACTAGTCAGTGTAAAGGCCTTCCTGCATGCCCAAAGGGCAACATTATGTCTCCATACATTAAGCAGATTTAAAAGGGAAGTTAATCTTTAAGAAGATAGGTATAAATGAGCAAAGAGATACCTAGAGTTGTAAATGTTAATCATCTGCACAGGCCAGTTGTTGAGACGAACGACAATAAATGCGTGTTGTAAACAAAAGTGACACTTCATCATTTCGAAAACCATTAGGAAAAATATAATATTCATGCTGGACAAATTAGTCACTAGGCATATGATATTTGTAGAGAGTTTCTACAGATCAACATTCCATGCTCTGACTCATTGTTAAGGCATTTCTCCTGTTCGATGTAAATGTAGATATTCTAAAAATAACTTTTATACACAGGTATATATAAAACCTAACATATATATATATATATTAATATTTATATTTGTGTGTGTATTTCTTATTGAAACAATCACAAATTTTGAATTCTCCATTATATCACCCAAGTGAAGTTATGCAATGTAAAGCAGTATTGATTTAATGTAAAGGAAAGTCCACTTAAGGCAGCAAATGGCAACTCCTTATGGCTTCGTGCAGTTAGCCACCAATGAGAGTCACTGTTGCCAGAAGAATCAATCATTTGCTTCTATTTTAAGGAAGTGTTCTGGGTAAGGGAGGTATTGCTCACTTGCCCTGGACTTTATCTCAGTAAACATGCCAATTAGAACAAGAGAACAGGTTATAATAACTGCACTAATAACTATAGACCTAGACCTTCTGGCAACATCAAGACTGTTTTCTGACAAGTTACATCCAGCTTATCATTGGAACTTCCACATCTTGATTAACAATGAGTCTAGAATTAAAAAGAAAAACAAACAAACAAATATAGGGTGGGGCCAAAGTAGGTTTACAGTTGTTCAAATGGAAAATAATAAATAAGAATAAACTTTACTTTTGCCCTCACTCCACTCCTCTTCCCGTAAATAAAATCAAACCTGTGTTGAAGTAATCCCATTAGCCTTTTGCTCTGGTAAGTATAAGTGGCCACGGGTAACGAAGTCCCAGATCACAGGTCCTTAATACACTGGAATTGTGCCATGTGACAATGGGCTAAAATCAGTAATAGCTACCTTTCTTGCTTCTTTACCATTGAAAGAAGAGACTGGAGTATTGTTGTCTAAAATCCCCACTCATAAAAAGCAAAATATAAATTTAAAAAAAAATGTATATATACACACACTAAGGCACCGTGCACAAATTTGTGCATGGGTGGGGCCCAGCCAGCCTGCCCTGATCCAGGCTGATCAGGCCGGGGCCCACAGGAAGAGGGGATGTGGGAGGTAGGCAGGCTGGCCCTACCCCAAACAGGGGTGCAGGAGGCCAATCCGGGGTGGGGCTGGCTAGGGGGAGAGGCTGAAGGTGGTTGGCCAGCTGCCCTACTCCTGATTGGGGTGGGGGAACAAAAGAGGCATGGGGCTGGCCCCAGGGGTACAAGTTGTTGGCCAGCTGGCCCTGCCTCCTGGTCAAACCCCCCCTTTCCCCATCTAGGGGTCAATTTGCATATTAGCCTTTTATTATCTAGAATGTGTGTGTGTGTGTGTGTGTGTGTGTGTACTTTTTATTTAACCAAGTTAATGCGAATTGTATTATTAGGCACTTTAAAATACACATAAATGAGAGATACCACTGGTGGAGAGGGGAGAGGCTCATTTTACTGCTATATGATGATAGACCATCTATAATTGGAACCTGGACAGTGACCCTTGAATCTGGGAAGCCAGATAGGAATGCAATTACTATTTTCTTCTTTATAGATGATGCAGTTGCAATTACTCTTTGGGAAATCAAGAAAAACTTTATTATATTTCTTTTGAGTATTTATGAGGGAAGAAGAAGATAGCAAAATGAGGTTACATGTTCCACTCCAAGCACAGGGTAATAATATATTAAATATAAGATTGAAAATAAAAAATTATATAGTTAGGCTCAGAAATAAAATAAGCATAAATCCTCAAATTATTTGTTTGTGTGTACTTCATACATTCAAATAAATGAGTGGGATAATAAATTTCTTTTTAAAAAATGCAACAATTATGAAAGACCTACCAAAAACAAACAAACTAGTTAATGTGAAAAAGGACAAATCATGTCTTAAAATTTTGAAAAGTTATTAAAATGAAACAGAACTTGCCCTATCAGATAACAAAACCCATTACAGAGTTATAATGAAGAGTATATGATTGTGACACAGGAGTAGCAAAAAACCTGTGGAATAGATTACAGGGCCCAGAGACAACATGATTGACATATGGAAACTTCATATATCAATATGATAGTGTTACTGACAATGAATGAAGAATGATTATGCAATAAATAATTGGTTGCTTGGTTATCCATCTCATGATAGATAAAATTATATCTTCATCCCATATGGTAAAGACAAATTTCAGGTAAGTTAAGTACAGAAAATTTTAAAGAAAATGTAGGAAGAAGTCTTTCTAATGATGGGATACTGAAAAAGTTTGTTTTTTGAAATTAAAAGAGAAAAGGACAAATCAGGAAGGAGAATGTTAAGAATTCCTACTAAATAACACATAAAAGACAAATTTCAGGCAATTAACAACAACAACAACAAAAAAAAACCAGCCCCCCTCCCCAAGGAAACAAAATGAACTCATAAATGTCTATAGGTAACTTTAGTAAATATTTAAATTTGGTTGCAATTATGGAATTCCAATAAAAATAAAATGAAATATTGCCTTCACACATACTCATGAAAAACCAATAAAATCTACATTGATTATTAAGAATACTTTTGGAAAGCCTACAAGTGATTTTTCTCTTTGAAATTCTATCCTGAAGGTCCAAATGCATTGTTAGGTCATTTCATACTAAGCTTACTCCTGTAAGTTTAGTGGTTTGAAGATTACAGAACCTTAGGAAATACACATTTGCTTATCTCCAAGGCCGGTATATTTTGTTTTATTTGGTTTCCTATGTAATTTTACATACTGTTCTAATATCTAATAGGTAAACCTTTTTATATTTTAGTTGTTGCTAGAAGACTGTAATCTTCCTTTGTACAAAGTCTGAAGATGGTTTGAGAAATATTTTATTGGGTAAAGAAAAGGTAGTGTAGGCCTTTAAATATTATTAACTACCTTTGTTAGTGAGGACCTTTAAGTATTATCATCTGAGATTTGTTTACTGGATATTGTATATCATTGTTTTGTCACTGAGAAAAATTTGGTTGGATATAAAAATTTGGTGCCATATTGTCTTTCCCCAAGAATCTAGTAGATATTCTTCTGCTGCTCTCTGGCATTGAGTATTGAATTAGATCTCTTCATGAGTATTCCATTCATCTTTTGATTTCATGTATATCAACATCAACCAGTTTATTTTTTGAGGAGGTTATTTTTAGAAGGGCTGATAGAGTTCATTCATAAGTGAGAAATATTCCTCTTTTATTTCCTCTTGCATGATACTCTTGTGGGGATTATATGCATGGGCAGATGACATTTTTGTTGAATTCTTTAGATATTTTTAAAATACTGTTCTTTTTTGACACAGAACATAATTGTAGAAATGTCTAAAGCGAACTAACCCTATATCTTATTTTGTATATGACATGTTTTATGTCTGCCTGAATACCTAGATAATTCTTTTTTCCTACTTGAGCATCAATAGAGAATAAATTGGCATCGATGATTCTGAAATGAGTTTTCTTGAAATGTGGTGTTCCTTTTATATTTTTCACTTTATCTAAAAATTATTTCCTTATTTAAGTTTTGAATTTTATTATTCAATTGGAGGCCCGATGCATGAAATTCATGCAAGAGTAGGCCTTCCTTCCTTTAGCTGCTGGCACTGGCTTCCCTCTGGCACCTGGGACCCGGGCTTCCCTGGCATCCCTGGTTTTGTCTGGAAGGAGGTCCAGTATAATTAGCATATTATGCTTCTATTATTATAGATTTGCTAGATATCTTGCTGGGGTTGGGTTCCAAACTTCCTCAGGTTGAATTCTCTTAATAATTTCTATATCTCTATACTTTTCACCTAATTGTCAAGATGTCTGTAACTATCGCATACATTTTAATTATTAACTCTGCTTTGTTCTCTGCTGCTTCTAATATATTAATTATTTGTATAATGCTGCTGATTCAGATTGCAACAGATAGTCTTAATGATAATGATTTTGTATTAATCGAATTCTACTTTATTATTGAATTCTTATTGTCCTGAACTCATTTTCTTATTAACGTATTTCATTACAAATAGTAAGGTAGAAAAATTTCCTTTGGCTAAATTTGCTTGTAGAATCATTTTTTGGGGCAGCATTTTTTACAGTACTAGAGGCCCAGTACATGAATTCATGCACAAGTGGGATCCAGCCGGCTTGCCCCAATCAGGGCCAATTGGGCTGGGCTGGGTGGGGGGAGGTACAATAGGCTGTTGGCTGGCCAGCCGTACCCCCTGATCGAATTCCAGGTTGAACTCTCAGTCGAACTCTTGATCGAGGGAACAATTTGCATATTAGCCTTTTATTATATAGGATTATTTTTCTTCTTTCTTCCCTTTCTTCATTGCTTTTGTCCTTTTGAGGTATATTTACATGGCTTCCATATTATTTCTTTTCTCTGGTTTAGGCTTTACTTAGAGAAACTGATTAGCTTTCCTGTGATTTTCTCATAGAGCTGGTAAATTCCCCTTGCATTTGTATGAGCTATAGTTTAAGGAATACATACTAATGCTTTTAAAAAAATATTATTACTTGTAGTCTGAGGGGGTGGGGAGAGGGTGGTGAGGGAGGAGGACAAACTCATGTGAGGTTATACCCAACCTTTGTATGATGGTTCATACTCCTTTCTTTATCCTGCAATTTTGTTAAACACCTTTTCCTTACACTAATATTCTGTTCATGAATGTGTGTGGGATGTCACCATGCTGCACCCTCTTCCTTATCATTTGATGAGTAACACTGAGACAATCACAAGTCCCTTTGGTTTCCTCTCCTTCCTACTGAGATCCCCTAGCAGGCACTAGCCATTAGGAATTGCTAGACCTGATATTTGCTCAGGCTTCTTACTCACCAATTGGACCTACTTTTCTACAAATTGCAAGGTACTAATACAACTAGAACCTGTTTGAGTTCTTCTCAGCACACTCAGGGGGAAGAGATAGTTTGTAGGTGAATGAGAGAAAAAGAGCCATAATGAGTCTCTTAATATTCTTGTATTGGACAAAGTTTGTGCCATGAACTTTGTTTTTATTGTTGTTCTGTTTTGTTTCGCTCGTGCTTTTATTTCTCCTGCTGGTGAATTTTTGAGTACCTTATAACTAATTTTTAAGTCACTTAATTAAATGATTCTAGAGAATAATGCTTTAAACTTCAGCTTCAGTTTAGAATTTTCCTCAAAATCCATCCAATATAATTTATGACCTAAGACCACCTCATTTTTATTCAACTAAAACTCTACCTGAAATTTAACATACATGTCACATTAAAGCTTCCTGGCTCTGAATATGTCTGAGTAAACAATATAAATTAGTTAATTTATGTAAAAATATTTTCAGCTGTTTTAAAAGTTCAGAGATAACTGCAGTGAAACTAATGAATCACTGAGGTGGCAATTAATAAAAGTTTATTGTGCATACACCAGGAAGAGCATTTGCAAACTGGCAACACTCAAACCAAAACATAGGGGTATGTCTTTTTAAAGCAGTACGTATATTAAGAAAGCAGTGACTGTTTACTCTTCACAGTGATTGGTTATAATATTAGATTTTTCAGTACTTACCTCCTATTGACCTTGGGAAACAGTTTACATTTTGCTGATACTTCCAGAAGCATAAGCAAGAAATGACCCAGATCAAGTTAGTCTTGCAAAATAAGCTAAATTAAGTTTTGTTTATGACTACTGATTAGGGAATTTTCAAGGTTGATGTGCATTTTTTAAAAATTTTATTTTAATGCTGAATACTATTTTGCAGAAGGATGCATAAAAACAAAATAAACACATTAAGAATCCTTTGGATTAATAGTAAGCTCTTGCATTTTCTAATGAGAGTTGGATTCCTCTACTACTTTCAGGTTCATAATAAAGAAAGCCATATATAATGCCTCATAGTGGAATATTCTATTTGAAATTAATTGCAAAACTGCACTCCTTGAATTGCTAGAAAATGTATCTGCCAAGCAGAGAGGGTGGTAAGCTATTGTGGAAAAAGCACTAGACAAGTAGACTGTAGAGCTTCCTTTACATATGAACATTGCCCCTTCCTTGACAACCACGGACATTTCATTCAAACTCTTTTAGAGTTTCAGTTTTCTCAGCTGGAGAATAAAGTTATTGATCTTCAAATCGCTTTCATTTCTAAAATTTTCTGACTTTATGATTTCCATGGTCTCTTCCAAAGGCAAGTATGTGATTTATGTCTCTTCACATTAAAAAGCCTTTCTTTGCCAGATTTCTTTCAGATATTCACCTAAACAATCACCCAATGAGACAATGTCTTTCAAGACATTTTCTTAAGATCTTTTCCTTCAGGTCTGTGACTGACCTTTCATCTTCATTGAGGCTTCTCTTTATCCTTCCTTTGTCTGAAACAGTAAAGCCATATTTACTCTTCCAGGGCTAATGCAAATGCTGCTTCCTAGCTCCTCTTCCTTTGTTCCCTCCCCACAGGTGGCTTCTTACCTGGCCGCATAAAAGTCACTTTCACCAAACCTATCTCTCTAATCTACTTTTGTCTGTAAAGTGGATTATGAAACTTCTGAATAAAAGCCATATTATACCAGAGCATGCTGAACTGCATAACACTTAATTGTTTCAGAGAGAAATCTCTATTCATGGTGGTATTCACAAATAGACCTGCATTTGAGGAAAGAAAAATGGATGAGGCTAGGAGAGATTGGTTTTTCCTAGTGGGGGGTTACCACCCTTTTTATAGCATCTTAGTTGGTTAGTAGGGAGCTTTGAAAAAATATCAGCATGTTTCTCCCTATCAGTTGTTAGGTTAGGTCATTTTCAAAGAAATCCTCTGTGTATACAGGGTTCTAACCAATTCACAGCCCCACGATTTTGTGTTGTTGTGCCAGCCACAACTACAGTGCAGGCAGACTTATATTCTCACCATGTTACTTTTTAACTTTAATCATCATAGTGCCTGGGGGTCAAATGATTTTTTAAAAAAATATATTGAATGAGAGGCTGCCTACTTGTCACATTTTTTCAGTGCTCCTTTGTCTGATTGCCCCGCCACCATCGCCAAAGTATTGTCTCAAAAGTGGCTTTTTCCATAGGACAAGTTTTCCACATCAGCATGCTTAATTTTCGCTGTCTTATCATAAAGAGAGTTTCAGAAAGCTCACGCTTTTTTTCCCCTTCCCTAAATGAGAGAATAAAGATAAGATCCAATTAAAAGATCACAGAGTTAGGAAACTGAAATTTCCTGGGCTGGTCTGAGCCTCAACATTCTCCAGTTAAAACTTGCACTTGGTTTTGATGACTATGTCTCTTTAGACACCTCCTGAATAAATCTACCGTGTATTATTTTTTCTAGGTAAACGCATGGCTTTTTTTATGCCGCTCTTGTCTGCTTCTTCTTTATTGCTAAGAGTGTCAGTTCCTACATGAACGTGGTATGGTATGTAATGTGCTTTTGGTTAAATAATGTTGTGCTGTAGCCAGAATTGTGGGTTTCATGGCTGCTTCAAGTAAGGCTGCTGTGACTGCTAAAAGTGGGGAATAAAGATTCCAACTGAAGTAACAGCAACCAGAAATGTAACTTTATTGTTAAATCATTGTTTAAGGACCATACAATCAATGAGAGAGGCATGCACTTGGTGAAAAGCTGGTTAGACAGACACAAGGAATTAAACAGGATAATAACATGTTACATGGACTTCCTTACATTAGATCATTGGGGAGACTGTAAAAACAAGCAAACTTAAAAAAATATTTTTTATTAATTTTTTACAGAGAGGAAAGGAGAGGGATAGAGAGTTAGAAGCATCAATGAGAGAAAAACATCGATCAACTGCCTCCTGCACATCTGCCACTGGGGATATGCCCACAACCATGGTACATACATGCCCTTGATCGGAATCGAACCTGGAAACACTTTAGTCTACAGGCCGACGCTCTGTCCGCTGAGCCCAACCAGTTAGGGCAAAATAAGCAAACTTTCCTGTGAATGTAATTGTGGTGATCATTCTCTTTCATCCTCATGGTGACGGGACGCCCTGAGGTTGGCAGTGGGCACCAGCGACAGCCATGGTTCTCAGGCTTTTCTTCGGTTCGGTGCCCATATGCCTGGGGACAGGGACAATGGGGTGTGGAGAGAAAGATCTGTGCAACCTCTGGATCACCTCTGTGAGGAAGCTTGCTGGAATGTTCTGCTTTTCTTCTGAAGGCTGTAAAACGAGGAAAAGTTAACTTAGCAGGTATTTGTTGTGAATAGCAGAGCCAAGCCACCTACCCTGGCTTTTCATATCTGCACTCTTATGTGAGACTAAAACTAACATCAGCTTTATTTAATCAGCTTACTACTACTCTACCTCAATTTTATAATAGTCTCCCCTTATCTATAGTTTCTCTTGCCCCTGGTTAGCATTGTTCAAAAGTATTAAATGAAAAATTCCAGAAATACACAATTCATAAGTTTTCTACTGCGTGTTGTTTTGAGTAGTGTGATGATGATATCTCGTGGCTTTCTGCTTCGTTCTTCCCAAGACATGAATCACCCTTTGTCTGGAATATCCGTGCTGTAGCCTCACCAACTAGGCACTAGTCTCCGTCAACTGTTGCCCAATAGCAGTACTTCTGTTGAAGCCACCTTTATTTTAGTTAATAATGGCCTTAAAACTATTAACATAACTTTTATTATAGTAGATTATTATAATTGTTCTATTTTATTATTTGTTTTATTAATATGTTACTGTATCTAATTCTTTAATTAAATTTTATCATAGATCTGTATATATAGGAGAAAACATACTACATATAGTTCCTGTACAATCTATGATTTTAGACTTACACTGGAGGATCTTGGGACATATTCCTTCATGATAAAAGTAGGGGGTGGATATTGTATTGAAAAACACTATGAGTTGCAATAAAGAAAATTTAAATCTAATTAATGGTGCACTTTAAAACATTAAACATTTCTTTAGAAAGTACTATTTGTTTATTCGAGAGTAATAATTCTTTAATGAGAATATTTTAATGACATTTTTTTTCCTTTTCCATAATTACTGCCGTGTAAGAATGTATTAGTTCTAAATTTAAGAGATTTCCACAAGAACAGTAATTAAGAGATCCAGGTAACTTTTTTCCTAATTTTTATTATTTCAATAAAATAATTCAAAAGTCTTTATACCCCATTTTAATCTTTAATTTTCTATAACATTCTAGATTAAAATTAACCATTTTACATATCCTTTGGACAGTGGGAATAGGTGGTCATATTACCAACAGAAGGCATTTGCTTGGAGAGCCCGATGTGGCACATCCTGGTTCGCAGTGGTCTCTTAAGGACATTGTCTCACTGTGACTTAACTCTATCATTAGCAACATGCAGATAATATTGTTTAATTTGTGAAGTGCTCATATTGAGCCAAAATGTGAAATCCTTTGATGTATTTAGAGACTCTTTGCAGCATATTCTAAAGCATTTTAAAAATTAGTCTTCCTGTTGTTTGTTTTTTTACTTTAAAATATCCACTTGGCTTTGATTTCATTCTCTTTTGTTATTGAGCATGATAATCTTATTCATTCAAGAATATACACATGTCATGTCCTATTAAGACCTTGGAAGTATTTATCTCTGACTTTTATTTTGTTTAAACGAGGTTTTAAGACATTAGTTCTGAAGACAAAGCCTATCTACTCATACCAGATTGATTTGAAATAAGCCATGCTAATCAGCTCTATACAGATAATGATTGATTATAAGATTAACGCTTATGTGTTGTAGCTATCTTAACAGAGTCAAGATAGAACAAACTGGGATGGAAGAAAAGTCATATTGATTGTAACATTTCCACCAGGTTTCACATACAAGTCCTCAAAAAGATAGCTTCACAATTTTGGACATGTAAGCCTGATCACCATTTATTTAACATTTATGCTTTTAATTCTCTTTTACCCTTCCCCCCTCCCCCCCAAAAAAACAATAGCATGTTATTAGAAATTAAATTAAAAAGTCTCTTCTTTGTGAAGGTAAGAAGAAATCAATAAGCTATTCCAGCGTTTTACAAAAACCTAGTATCGTCTCCCTCATATACAAAGTTCAGCCAGAGCAAATAAGCAGGTGTAATTTACAGCCAGATGGATATCTCTGGAGATAAACAAAAATGAGGTACCTTCTCACATCTATCAGAATGGCTATCATCAATAAATCATCAAATGACAAGTGCTGATGAGGATATAGAGAAAAAGGAACCCTTATTCACTGCTAGTAGGAATGCAAACCGGTGCAGCCACTGTGGAAAACAGTGTGGAGTTTTCTCAAAAAACTAAAAATGGAACTCCCATTTGGCCCAGTAATCCCACTTCTAGGAATATATCCCAAGAAACCAGAAACACCAATCAGAAAGGATATATGTACCCCCTATATTCATAGCAGCACAATTTACAATAGCTAAGATTAGGAAACAGCCTTAGTGCCCATCAGCATGAGTGGATTAAAAAACAGTGGTACGTGGACACAATGCAATACTATGCTGCTATAAAAAAGAAGGAACTCTTACCTTTTGCAATAGTGTGGATGGGCCTGGAGAACACTAAGATAAGTGAAATAAGGCAGACGGGGAAAGGTAAAATCACATGTTCCCACTCACTTGTGGAATATAATGAACAACGTAAACTGATGAACAAAAATAGAGCCAAAGAAATTAAATATTTTTAGAATAGAGTCAAAGTAATCCTGTTATTTACATATTGTTAATATTTCCTACAACTTTTGTGATGTACTACATTAGTACAGTTTTGGGAATATTGTTACATTTAAAATATTTTTTTTCTTGAAATATTAATGTTTATTGCATGTAAATGGCTAATTATTTTTATCTATAATCTGGTAATAGATTGATTTTGTATATTGTAAAAAGAAGAATAAACAGAGATTTGGTAAGAAAGATTCCAAAACATAGTTCTGATTAAAGCATGCTATTAGAACATCTAATAAATTTCTTTTCAGAACCAGGAGACTACAAAAAAGAGCTATTTTTTGAAACGTTATTAGATTCCTATTACATAAACCAGTATCTATGCTGAACAAGGTTTGGTATGTTCACAATTTCATTAAATTCAAGCTCAGTAACCCTGAGATAAAAATAGAGCACACACCCCTCAGACATCTATATCCTCTAAATGTTTCTGATATTGAAAATATAATTAATTCTTAAGTGAAATGATCTGAACAGATTGTCAGGAGCTAATCTTGCTCAGTGTGAATTGATCCATATTAAGAAAATAATTAAGGGAATGTTGTCATCATTGGCAGCTATATATGTCATGCAGAACTGCAGGCTACCCGGCTATAAACACACATATGCATATATACACATACAGCCACTTACTCAAAAATCACATACACATTCACACACACACACACACACACACACACACACACACACCTTAATTGCCAAAAAATGCGATGCCAGTTTTCAAGGAATTTGAGAGAAAAGATATAAGAAGCCTACCTTCTCATAGTGAAGTTGTGCTTTCTGGCAGTCTCTCTATAAAATAAAGCCAGTGTCCGTGACAACTAGGACAACCAAATGATAAGTCACCATGAGGTGCATTGAGCACCTCTTGGTCCCTGTCCCCGGCCCGCAGGGTCTGATGGATGAGTGATGCTGATTGGGGGAATCCAGGTAGGTGGTGGGAGGACTGGACTGGCTGTCAGGCTGGCGGGATCATAAGCTCATCCTCGGCTGCTTGCGGGGTCAGGCTTGTGGGAAAGCGGGCGCCAGCGACTTCACCTTCATGTGCGTGCACCAGGCCAGCCGCTGAGGAATGCACTGCCCGCTGGGGCTGCTTATGCTGGGGCAGGTGAATTGTGGGAGCACCCCACAGCTTCCGTCGGTGCCGCAAGCCCCAGCATCCGTGGCAGTGGCAGCAGCAGCAGCAGCAGCAGCAGAAGCCGAGGTGGTGCCCATGTGAGCGGCCCCGAGAGGGCAATGCATTCCATCAGCAGCCGGCCCAGTGCACACACATGGAGGTGAAGTCACTGGTGCCTGCTTTCCTGCAGGCCCGAGCCCTTGAGCAGCGCGGGATGAGCTGGTGATCACAAAGACCTGACAGCCTGGTGGCGGAGGCAGTGTTCTGGCCTGGGGACTGGTGAATGGGCAGAAAATGGATCTGATTGCAAGAGGCTAGGCCTAGGGACCTTGCCTGCATGATTTTGTGTGCTGGGCCTCTAGTTTGCACCCTCTTTCTTCAGCTAGAAAGTTACTAAATGTGTCTGTTGCTCATTTGTTCTCTTAGTTACGACCAATTAACACACAAGAAATAATACCTTCTCTCCTCTTTCCCAAACATGTTTCATTTTATCCATTGATTTCTTTAACACTTGAGACTAGCAGGCAGAAATATACAAAACAGGGGGTGGAAGGGAGACCCTGCTTCTATGATTTATGCATGAAGGAGTTCAGTACCTTATTCTGAAGTGCCTCAATCGCTTATTTTTATCTACAGTAGCAGTGGCCAACTGTAATGGAATGTCATTCTGCTGTCAGAGCTGTGGAATTCTATTGAGTTTATAGTCACATATATAGAAATGACAGTGGCCACATCTTTGTGAGGAGGGAATTATCCTCTTGTATACAACAGCTGGATGGGCTATAACCTTAAGCTTTACCACTCTCCTGTGCTTGGGATTTGCTCTACATGTGGCCTCTTGCTGCTTCAGGGTAAGTGGCATCCCTCCAGCCATCCGTCACCCCCATACTCTTGCCCAGACATCTCTGTGATGTGATCTAGGTATCATTTTTCTCTTAATCTACTAATGGTAAAATGATGTAGCTGCTGCTTTACAGCTATATTATTAGTTCACAAGAGAGAGCACTCTCATGTAAGTGCTTCAAAATCATCTCGACCAATCTCTGCTAGAAAATTTGCTAAAATTGGAACCACTAGGGAAGGAAAATGGACCGACTATGGGCGGTGTGTTGAGGTTATGAGGGCTAGATCTATGCAAAAGGAACAGAGGCACACTACTTACAACTGTAGAAAATTGTAGCATTTAAAAATAGTCCTATTTACACTACCCTGACAGAAGAGTATCTCTCCCTTCTCCACTGACATCACCTTGGCCGGGACACTTGCAGTGTTCCTCCCGGCAGGTGAAAAATACAGCCTGCCATGTTATGTGACTTTCTTGATGAATGAACTGTGAGTAAGAGCAAGTCATTTTTACCCCTTTGCAATGAGGAAAGCAATCTCCCAGATGGGCTGTTGTGTCAACCTGGGTCACAGAATGGAGATAATATGAAGGAGAGTCAGAGTTGACCAACAGCAGGCCTGCAACAAAGGCAAGAAATGGATGTTTGTTGCTATGTGTCCCTGGGGCCTGGGAGTCATTTTCTAATGCAGTGTGAGCTACCCTGCTCAGACTTCTACAGTTATATCAGATATACATATGTATTTGCAAATGGGAACTCTTCTTTCCAAAACACCAGACTAGAAGTCAATAGTCTATAATTTCCTTTCCTCCTTCCCCACCTCCTCCTTCTGATAACTAGAGGCCTGGCTTTGTCTGGAAGGTCGTCTGGAAGGTCATGCGGCTGTCTGGTATAATTAGCATATTATGTTTTTATTATTATAGATGTTTTCTTAAACAACTAACTGAATTCTTCAAGTGTTAGCTTCTTAATTTACACAATGAATGGTTTGGATGAGACAATGCTAGCCAGCATTACCATCACTGAGTTTATGATTAAAATAATCCTAAACAACATTGTTAAAGTCACAATATATCTTATTTCAGGCTGCTACAGAAGAATACCACAGTCTGGATGGCTTACAACATCAAGAATTTATTTCTTACAGTTCCAGTGCCGAGCAGTTTGAGATCAGGTTGTGAGCATGATCAAGGCATGTGAGGGCTATCTTTTAGGGTACAGATGGCCACTTTCTCCTCCTACCCTCACATGGCAGAGAAGGCAAGAGATCTCTCTGAGTTCTGTTTTATAAGAGTACCAGCACCGTTTATAAGGGTTTCACCTTGATCTAATCACCCCCTAAATGCCCTACTTTCTAATAGCATCACATTGGGGGTTAGGCTTTTTAAAAAAATATATTTTATTGATTTTTTGCAGTATAACTTAAATTAATAGTAGTACATGTTTTCCTTTCCCCCTCCCCCTTATCCTCCCCCAGCCTCCCCTACCCCCCAGCACATATCCCCACCCTCCCCCCTCCCCGCCCCAGTGTCTTTCATTCATTGGTTATGCTCATATGCATGCATATAAGTCCTTCAGTTGATCTCCGCCAGCATCCACCTCCCATCCACCCAAGCCTCCCCCCTGTAGCTTGACAGCCTGTTCAAGGCCACCCTGCCTCTATATCAATCACTCTCCCCTGTTTCTTTTCTTCAAAAATATCTTGCGTCTGCATACTAGAAATAAATGTATGAGAACAAAAAATGTTTCAGTCTCAGTTTCAATGTCCAACTGTTCTGAGTCCCAGTTTCAGTGTCAAATAATTCTTTATGTGTACATGTCAGCAATGGTATCCAGATGGTGGACATATCGTGGCAATGCAAGATCCATCCTCTCTGGTTTGGTCTTGGGCTGCCTGCAGACATGCACAGCTGCCGACTGCTAGCATGGCAAGGTGTCATCAGTGTCCCCCTTCTCTGGACCATCCTCGTGACTGGAACAGACCCGTCAGTTCCTCACAGTCGCAGGAACCCACATGGTCTTGGAGTTGTTCTCTGCAAACACACAAACACATTCTCGACCAAAAGTTAACAAAGGGATCCTCTCTGCAAAATAGACTTAGGATTCTTTTTAATTTTTGCCTAAGTGATTTTCCTTTGGCTTATTTTGATACCATGTGTGTTTTTTCATGGGTGTCCTGCAGTTGGTTTTACAAATGGAATTTACTTTACTGGAGTAAGAATTTTCTAGATGTATTTTACCTACTCAATATTTTTTTCCTTACATGATATTATCCCACTGCCTCCTCCCCTTTTTGATTAATGGGGGCTTTTGGAACTTTTATATTGCAGTCTTGGTAATTTTAAATTTTAATTTTTGCACACAAATATGACTGCTTTAGGTTCTTTGGATGTTAGGCAATTTTACAGTGAGATGAACTACTAATAGATTTTTTAGTTAATGTTTTAGGAAAAGCTTTCTGTCCAAATTTTCTTGAGTATTCACTTATTTCACTTGGCCAATTTAAATTAACCTGAAAACTTGATTACTATTTTCCTGTCAATTTTAATACTCAAGAAGAAATCTTAGTTTAAACTGTAAATACTAGTGGAAAGGAATATTTGCAATTTTTTTTCTTTCTTGTTCAGTTTATTAATTACATTGTTTCCCCTTTTTTATCCCCCTATATCTCCCCTCCACCCTTTATCTATCCCACCCTCCACCCTCACCTCCCCCTCCCCAATGTCCTCTCCCATTGTTGCAAGATTTTTGTCCAATCTCTTGCTTTACTTCCCACAACCCTTTTCTCCCCAAGAATTGTCAGACCATTCCCTCTCTATGTCCATGTTTCTGTTATATTCACCAGTTTATCTTGTTCATCACCCTATCAATTCATTTGATTTTTATGTTCATTTGTTGATAGATGTGTATTTGTTGTTCATAATTTATATTTTTACCTTTTTCTTCTTCCTCTTCTTAAAGAATATCTTTCAGCATTTCATATAATACTGGTTTGGTGGTGATGAACTCCTTTAGCTTTTTCTTATCTGCGAAGCACTTTATCTGATCTTCAATTCTGAATGATAGCTTTGCTGGATAGAGTAATCTTGGTTGTAGATTCTTGCTCTTCATTATTTTGAATATTTCTTGCCACTCGCATCTGGCCTGCATCGTTTCTGTTGAGAAATCCGCTGACAATCGTATGGGTGCTCCCCTGTAGGTAACCAACTGTTTTTCTCTTGCTGCTTTTAATATTCTCTCTTTATCTTTTGCTCTTGGCATTTTAATTATGATATGTCTTGGTGTGGTCCTCTTTAAATTCCTATATTTTGGGGTTCTGTGTACTTCTTGGGCTTTTAAGTCAGTTTCTTTCTCCAGATGGGGGAAGTTTTCAGTCACTATTTCTTCAAGTAGGTTTTCATTAACTTGCTCTCTCTGTTTTTCTGGGACCCCAATAATTCTGATGTTGGCATGCTTGAGGTTGTCCCATAGGCCCCCTACGCTATCTTCAATTATCTGAATTCTTTTTGTTTCTTGCTTTCCAGCTGAGTGGATTTTGCTTCTTTGTATTTTAAATCTTTGACTTGGTTCTTGTGGCCCTCTGGACTGCTTTTAGGACTTTGTGTAATATTTTTTATTTCAGTCTGTGTATGCTTAATTTCTAGTTGGTCCTTTTTCATATCTGTGAGGATCTGGTTCGTATCCTCAGAGGTCTTGTTCATTTCCTTGAGGGTCTCATTCATTTCCTTGAGGGTCTCATTCATTTCCTTGAGGGTCTCATTCATTTCCTTGTAATTCTCATTCATCACCTGGTTGGTCTTGTTTATTTCCTTGTAATTCTCATTAAGTTGATCGGCCTTTTCTAGGAGCCTCTTGAAAAGCCCTATAACCGTGGTTTTGAACTCTATGTCTTGTCATCTTTTCTCCTCCATTTCTTTCACACCTGATTTCTTTCCATATTTCTACATGGTGGCTGCTTTATGTGGTAGATATTCTCAAAGGGACAGTGGCTCAGCTTCCCCAGTTACCTGAGGTGGGTACTCTTAATGCAATCCTTTATGGGTTGAACAGTATTTTTGAGTTTAAACTCAGCTTGTTGTTGTTAGCCCTAGGAGGGTTTGACCTCCAGGCCAATTGGCTGTGAAGGGAGACTGTGTTCAGGTTGGATGGGCAGAGTCTCGGAGCTGCGCAGGCAACCTCAGTGTCAGCTGCATCCTATGCGGCGCTCGCGCGCAGGTCTCTGTTGGATGGGGATGGCTGCAGGCACCTTCAAGAGAAAGCCGCTAGTCTCTTCCCCTTGCCAGACAACTCTGCCTTTCCCCAAATGTGTCTGCACCCCAAAGTCTCGCCCAGGGTTGTAAAATAGATGGTTTCCGGAACCAGGAGACAAGTTTTCAGGGGGCAAGTCGTGGGTTTGCACGACCCGTGGAAACTTCTTTTCCCCGCCTCCGGGTTTCCCGCAGACTAGGAGCCTCTGCCGCACCCCACATCCAGGGTGCGTCCCCCGGACCTCGGACCTCACCTGGCACTGGGGAATCTGTGTAGTAGGACGTCTCCGTCCTCCCTGTTGGCGAAATCCGGCTGGGGTTGCTCCTCCAGCCTGAGCCGCGCACACGACCAAGACTGCTCCTAACCTGTTTCCGTCTGAAAGGCTGCGCTCCCGCCGCTCCTCTGAGTTTCAGTGTCCCACCTTTACTCTTATTAGTGGAGTTTTCACTGAGCCAGCTTTCTGGTGATTCGGGTGTTGTCTGTTCTGCTGTTATGTTGTAGTTCTTAAATCATTGCGCAGGGCAGAACAATAGGTGTTTACCTATGCCACCATCTTGGTGTTCTCCAGGAATATTTGCAATTTTGAGTAGGTCTTGGGCATTCCTGGTAATAGACTGAATTTAGATATAGAGCAGCTATTGCTGGCTGAGTCTCTATCTGCCACCTGGGTCCCGGTATGAGTTGTGCGTGGGAGGTGAAGCAGCTGTGGGGGTAGGAGACCTCCCTCAGGAGGGGTGAGAATTCAAGACCCTGCAAGGTTTGTGGGTGAGGTTCTGTTCCCCACCTCTGTTGACCTTTTACCTCTCTCCTGTTGGCCCCTCTGCGACTGTGCCTGTCTTAGGTTGTTCCTTCCCTGAGGAATCTTACCCGTCTCTGGCTAACCAGTCATCCTCTGGAGCCAAACAGGGTGATGTGAGGTTCAGTTCTGTCTCCTTTGTAGTCTATGCCCCCGTGGCCTCCACGTCCAGCACCTGTGTTGGGGTCCCCTCGCCTGCTGGCCGGGTCCCAGTACTGATCACATATCTCGGGGGACCCAGGTTTCTTCTCCAGAGAGGGCCCAGATCACACCATTGGTTGAGATACAGATCCATGGTGCCAGCTGCCCAGAGGCTTTAGCCACAGCTTGAACTGAAAACTCAGGCATCAGCTGTGTGTATTTGGATAGTAAGAAGAAGGTCCCTCTTGGCAGAAAGGGCAAGAATGGCCAAAATAGAATGCTCGGATGCCTTCCCAGTGCCTTAATTCCTTCTGAAAGGGATTAATTTCTTTTCTTTCCTTTTTTAAGTTGATGCCCAACATTCAAAGAATTAGTTTGTAAGTTTATTTGGGATAATTGTATAATATGCTGTTGTCAAATATCAAATATTATAATGACATTGTAGAATAACATCATGTAAGGGCATTATGGTGTCACGGGAGGTTAAGGAGGACCTAGCCTAAGGACTGGTATCTATAGGATATGACAAGCTCTAGGCCATATCAATTCAATCTCAAACTAGCTGCCATTTTTTATAACTTTATATAAACTTTGTCAGGGATGTAAAAACACAAATCACCTTAGTTCAAGAGTTCAAATATATTTACTTTTCCCCTTACTGCCACCACCTGCCACTTAACCTGAGGTTTGACATTCTGGTGGACTTTTCTCAGTCTCTGGATCCATTCTTGTTCATCAGTCTATGTCATTCATTGTATTCCTCAAATCATTGAGATCATGTAGTATTTGTCTTTTACTGCCTGGCTAATTTCATTTAGCATAATGCTCTTCAAATACATCCATGTTGTTACAAATGGTAGGAGCTCCTTCTTTTTTTCTGCGGTATTGTATTCCATTGTGTAGATGTACCACAGTTTTTTAATCCACTCATCTGCTGATGGGCACTTCGGCTGTTTCCAAATCTTAGCTATGGTAAATTGTGCTGCTATGAACATAGGGGTACATATATCCTTTGTAATTCGCGTTTCTAGTTACTTGGGGTATATTCCTAGAAGTGGGATCACTGGGTCGAATGGGAGCTCCATTTTTAATTTTTTGAGGAAACTCCATACTGTTCTCCACAGTGGCTGCACTAGTCTACAATCCCACCAGTAGTGCATGAGAGTTCCTTTTTCTCCGCATCCTCGCCAGCACTTGTTGTTTGTTGATTTGTTGATGTAAGCCATTCTGACAGGTGTGAGATGGTACCGCATAGTCGTCTTGATTTGAGCAAGTTTTCATATGTCTGTGGTCCTTCCTTTTGTCTTCTTTGGTGAAGATTCTATTTAGATCTGTTGCCCATTTTTTTATTGGCTCATTTGTCCTCCTTTTATTGAGTTGCGTGAGTTGCCTGTAGATGCTTGAGATTAAACCTTTATCACTAATAACATTTGCAAATATCTTCTCCCATATAGTGGGTTTTATTGTTGTTTTGTTGATGCTTTCTTTAGCTGTGCAAGAGCTTTTGATTTTGATGTAGTCCCATTTGTTTATTTTCTCTTTAGCTTCCATTGCCCTAGGAGCAGTATCATCAAAGAAGTTCTTTTGGCATATGTCTGAGATTGTTCTTCCTGTAGATTCCTCTAATATTTTTCTGGTTTCCTGTCTTACGTTTAAGTCCTGTATCCATTTTGAGTTTATTTTTGTGTATGGTGTAAGTTGGTGCTCTAGTTTCATTTTTTTGCATGTATCTGTCCAATTTTCCCAACACCATTTATTGAAGAGACTATCTTGACCCCATTTTATGTTCATACCTCCTTTGTCCAATTTTAATTGAGCATAATGGTTTGGGTTGATATCTGGATTCTCTATTCTATTCCAATGATCTATATGTCTGTTCTTGTGCCAATACCAGGCTGTTTTGAGAACAGTAGCTTTGTAATACAGCTTGAAATCTGGTATGGAAATCCCACCGACTTTGTGCTTCTTTCTCAGGATTGTTGTGGCTATTCAGGGCCTTTTTTTGTTCCACATGAATTTTTGGAGAGTTCTTTCTAGGTCTGTGAAATATGCCATTGGTATTTTAATGGGGAGTGCATTAAATTTATAGATTGCTTTGGGTAGTATGGACATTTTAATTATGTTGATTCTCCAAATCCATGAACATGGTATGTTCTTCCACCTGTTTACATCTTCCTCTATCTCTTTTTTTAATGTCCTGTAGTTTTCCACGAATAGGTCTTTTACCTCCTTAGTTAAGTTTATTCCTAGGTATCTTAATTTTTTTGATGTGATGGTAAATGGGATTGCTTTTTTAGTCTCTCTTTCTGTAACTTCACTATTAGTGTATAGAAATGCCATAGATTTCTTGGCATTAATTTTGTAGCCTGCTACGTTGCTGAACTCATTTATTAAGTCTACTAACATTTTATGGAGTCTTTCGGGTTTTTTATGTACAATATCATGTCATCTGCAAATAAGGATAGCTTAACTTCTTATTTTCCAATTTGGATGCCTTTTATTTCTTCATTTTGTCTAATTCAAATGGCTAATACTTTCAGTACTATGTTGAACAGGAGTGGTGAAAGTGGGCAACCTTTTCTTGTTCCTGTTCTTAGGGAAAATGTTTGTAGTTTTTGCCCATTGAGCATGATGTTTGCTGTGGGCTTATGATATATGGCTTTTATTATGTTGAGGTATGATCCTTCTATTCCTACCTTATAAGTATGGCTACCCCAGCTTTTTTTTCATTTCCATTTGCCTGAGAGTTTTTATTAAGAAAGGATGTTGGATTTTGTCAAATGCTTTTTCTGCATCAATTGATATGACTATGTGATTTTTTCATTTCCATTTGCCTGAGAGTTTTTATTAAGAAAGGATGTTGGATTTTGTCAAATGCTTTTTCTGCATCAATTGATATGACTATGTGATTTTTATCTCAATTTGTTTATGTGATGTATCACATTTATTGATTTGCGGATATTGTACCATCCTTGCATTCCTGGGATAAATCCTACTTGTTCATGGTGTATGATCTTTCTGATGCACTGCTGGATCCTATTTGCTAGAATCTTATTGAGGATTTTGGCATCTATATTCATGAGGGATATTGGCCTGTAATTCTTTTTCATTGTGTCATCTTTATCTGGTTTTGGTATTAGGGTGATGCTAGCTTCATAGAAGGAGTTTGGAAGTGTTCCATCATCTTGAATTTTCTGGAATAGTCTGAGGAGTATAGGTTTTAGTTATTCCTTGAATGTTTGGTAAAACTCCCCTGTGAAACCGTCTGGCCCTGGGCTTTTGTTTGCTGGAAGCTTTATGATGACTGCTTCAATTTCTTCCACAGTTATTGGTCTATTGAGTTGTTTAGATTCTTCTTGATTGAGTTTTGGGAGGTTATATTTTTCTAGAAATATATCCATTTCCTCAAGGTTGTCCAGTTTGTTGGAGTAGAGTTGTTCATAGTATTTTTTAACAATCCTTTGTATTTCAATGGGGTCTGTTGTTATTTCACCTCTTTTGTTTCTGATTTTATTTATTAGGGTCCTCTCTCTTTGCTTCTTGGTGAGTCTGGCTAGAGGTTCATCAATCTTGTTTATCCTTTCAAAGAACCATGTCTTGGTTTTGTTGATCTTCTGCATTGTTTTTTTTGGTCTCTATGTCATTTATTTCTGCTCTGATCTTTACTATTTCCTTCCTTCTGCTTACACTGGGCTTTTCTTGTTGCTTTCTTTCTAACTCTTTGAGTTGTTGGGTTAGATAATTTATTGCCACTGATTCTAGTTTTTTTGCGGTAGGATTGTAGAGCTATGAACTTCCCTCTCAGAACTGCTTTCACTGTGTCCCATAGATTTTGGATTGTTGTGCTATCATTGTCATTTGTTTCCATGATGTTTTCTATCTCTTCATTGATCTCTCTAGTAACCTAGTCATAGTTTAATAGCATGCTCTTTAGTCTCCATGTGTTTGATTTCTTTGGATTGTTTCTATTGTAGTTGATTTCCAGCTTTGTGCCACTGTGATCTGAGAATATGCTTGATATGATTTCTATCTTCTTGAATTTGGAGAGACTTTGCCTATGACCCAACACATGGTCTATCTTTGAGAATGACCCATGGGCACTTGAAAAGAATGTATATTCCGTGGCTTTGGGGTGAAATGATCTGAAGATGTCAATTAATTCCATCTGGTCTAGTGAGTCATTGAGGATTGATGTTTCTTTACTGATTTTTTGTTTAGAGGATCTGTCCAATGGTGATAGTGGGGTTTTAAAGTCTCCTATTATGATTGTATTGCTGTCTATCTCTCCCTTGATGTCCTCTAGGAGTTTTTGTATATATTTGGGTTCTCCTGTATTGGGTGCGTATATGTTTACCAGAGTTATTTCTTCTTGTTGGATTGCTCCCTTTAGTATTATGAAGTGGCCTTCTTTATCTCTTGTTATGTCCTTCACTTTGAGATCTAATTTGTTGGATATAAGTATGGCTACCCCAGCTTTTTTTTCATTTCCATTTGCCTGAATAACTTTTTTCCAATCTTTCATCCTCAGTCTGTGTGCGTCTTTTTTTCAGAGGTGGGTTTCTTGTAGACAGCAGATACATGGGTTGTGTTTTCTTATCCAGTCTATTACCCTATGTATTTTTATTGGAGCATTTAAAAAATTTACATTTAAAGTTACTATTGATAGGTACTTATATATTGCCATTTTTGTTCTTTACCCCTGTGTTCCTTCTTTTCTTCCTATTTCTTTTTACAGCAGATCCTTTAGCATTTCTTGCATTGCTGGTTTGGTGGTGACGAATTGCCTTAGTCCTTTTTTATCTGTGAAGCCCCTTATTTGACCTTCAATTTTGATTGAGAGCCTTTCTGGGTATAGTATTCTAGGATTCAGACCCTTCCTTTGCATGACTTTGTAAATTTCATTCCACTGCCTTCTGGCCTGATAGGTTTCTGTTGAGAGATCACTTGTTAGTATGATGGGGGTTCCTTTGTAGGTGACTTTCTGTCTCTCTCTGGCAGCTTTTAAGATTCTTACTTTGTCATTGGTGTTTGCCAATTTTATTATAATGTGCCTTGGCGTAGGTCTTTTGGGGTTTATTTTGCTTGGGACTCTGTGAGCTTCTTGGATTTGTATGGGTTTTTTCTTTCCTATATCAGGGAAGTTTTCTGTCATTATTTCTTCCAACAGGTTTTCTATTCCTTGCTCAGTTTCCTGTCCTTCTGGAAGCCCAATTATATGGATGTTGTTTTGTTTCATATTGTCCCGAAGTTCCCTTAGGCTCTCCTCCTGCTTTTTAATTTTTTTTTCTAGAAGCTACTCTACTTGGTTATTTTTTCCTACCTGGTCTTCTAGCTCACTGATGCAATTCTCTGCTTCTTCTAGTCTACTCTTAATACTTTCTATTGAGTTCTTTACTTGAACAATGTCACTTTTCATTTCTTCTTGGCTCTTCTTCATTTCTTCTTGGCTCTTCATCATTTCTTCCTGGGTCTTCCTCATTTACTCTTGGTTCTTACTCATATTATCAAATTTGTCTTCCATTCTTTTCAGCCACCTTATGACCATTTCTATGAATTATTTCTCTGACAGGTTGTTAACTTCCATTTCATTTACCTCCTTTTCTGGTGAGCCTTGTTTTTCTTTCATATGTGGACTGTTTCTTTGCCTTCCCATGGTCTCTCTTCTCTGTGTATCTGGTTATGTAGTTCTCACTCTCCTGGGTTGATTTAACGGCACAAAATACAGCACAACCGGAATGTAGTCACAGTAATGGTAATTCCAAATAAAGGTGATCGCCAGAGAAAGGCAAATTCAGTGATAGGTGAGAAAAAAGAAAGAGAACCTTCCCCAGACACACACAGACACTCACACACCCACACTCACACAAAAAGAAAGAGACCCCCCCCCACACACACACTCACAAAAAAGAAAGAAAGGAATGCCAAAATGATAATGGAAAAAGGGGAAGAAGAAAAAAAAAAGGAGTAAATTATAAATGTGGGGTGAAAACTCCAATAGGACAGCCCCTAATCCGAACCAAAACCTGCAACAAGTACCTGGAGATTGATACAAATTAAATACAACTACAAATATCAAGGGAGGTGAGGGAACACAGAAGCAAAAATCTATCTAAAAAACCATGCAAATGAGGACAACAAAACAAGAAACAACACCAAAAATAAAAATAATGCCCCCTCCCTACAAGACAAACCAAAATAAAAGAATAAGCAAATCAATCTCATAAACCTGCTTAAAAAATTGATATAATCAATAGTCAAATAAACAACAACAATAGGACAGGGATAAAAACACTTTAAGATAGTGAAGTCAGAGAAGCTAGAGGTATATATGGACTTGGAGTAGATGGTTGAAGATTAGATATATAAGTGGGGTGAAATTTTAACAGGGGGTAAAAAGAAAGAATTAAGGTAAATCTAAAGCAGGAAAAGTGTAAGGGAAACAAGGCACTAAATAGGGAAAGGTTAGCAAGAGAGTGGTGGTATAAAGGTGAAGTTGAGGTAGAGTAAAAAGATACTAAAGAGTAGACGAAAATAGACTGTATTCCCAAGGTCGAAGAGAAAATATAATCAATTCCCTGTGTCACACAAGAGTCAATTTGTGATTTGGCCCCTGGGTGGCAGTGTTTCTAGATTGACTTCTGGGTCTATTGGTTCTCTCTATCCTGAACTAAAATTTTGCTGTCCCTGTGGTATTCAATACTGCCTCTCTAATGGTGACTGCTATTTTAGCAGCCAGGACCCTCCCAAAATCTCCTGGGTCTCCCTCCTCTGTCAGGTCCAAATTGGTTGCATTGCAGGGATTAACTCTGCCACCAGCTCAAGGGCCCTCTCCCACGTTTACCAGCTCCAACAGCCACAGATTTTATTTCAGGTGCAGATCTCCAGGCTTTGAGTTCCAAGGTGCCTATATCCCAGTCTGCCAGCCCCTTCAGTTTCATGCCCAAAGTACCCCCAGGGAAATCTGACCTTTCCGTGCTGGAGTTTAGAGCTCCCTGGACTCTGCATGCTTGCTTGCCAATTGGGCGCCAGTGTTCCGGGAGTCTCAGCCATCCAGGTGGTACTGCAGCTGTATATTTTCAGGTCCTTCCCCTTCAAGATGTCTGGTCTGCCTATGTGCACAGTTGGCTCAGGGAGAGAACCCAGCAGTACTGGGGCTGCTCAGGCTGGGGAGGCCAGCCCAGCAGTTCCCTATCTTCTCCCAGACCACAGCTGTCCCCCTACTGGCCAACAAGCGCTCCCTGCGTGACCCTCAGCCGCTCCCTCCTTCTGCCCTGTGAGCAGATTCAGATTGCATCCCTACGTTCCGCCACCATTTTTTCTCTCCCAAAGTGAGAATTGGGCGTTAGGCTTTTAACTTAGGCATTTTGGAAGGCCATAAACATAACGTTATTTTTAAACATATATATTTTTGTTAATTTCATTTAAAGGGGGAGAGGAAGAGAGAGAGAGAGAGAGAGAGAGAGAGAGAGAGAGAGAGAGAGAGAGAAACATTAATGATAGAGAGAGAATCATTGATTGGCTCCCTCCTGCACACTCCCTACTAGAGAAGGAGCCTGCCACCCAGGCATGTGCACTGATCTGGAATCAAACCATAGCTTCCTGGGTTCATGGGTGGACACTTAACCACTGTGCAACATTGGCCAGTAACATTCATTTCTTAACACCATTATCTAGTTTGCTGTAATTTCTATCTTAAAAAAATTATTTGTTTGTTTGTTTGTTTATTTATTTATTAAGAAGCTCTGGCCAGGTAGCTCAGTTGGTTAGAGCATTGTCCTAATGTGACAAGTGTCTGGTATTGGCACATACAAGGGTCAACAAAAGAACACATATATAAGTGGAACAACAAATGGATATTTCTTTCTCTCTCCCCTCCTCTCTCTCTAAAAATCAATAACAAAAACTTTAAACATTGCTGTTAGGTGCTGGCAGGCATTTAGTGATTAGACAGAACACAAGTTCAATTGAATTTGCTAATTCTATGTGGTTAAAAAATGATCTTCAGCATTTGAAAGGTATAATAAAAATTTCATAGGTTGTGATGGGGGTCAAATCAATCTCTAGCACATAGAAAATCCTATATGCTACCTAAAAGAATTACCAATTTCATTTAGTGATGTTGTTATCGTCAGTGACCTCTTGCTGGATCAAGATGTATAATAGATAACAAGCACACTTGATCTTGCTGCTATATGAAATAAGATTTTGATCTTTGACTTCCTGCTAAGTACAAATGGCATGGCCAGGCTTGGGAGAGGATGATGCTGCCAGTGAGATTCACCATGTGGATGTCACCCTGTTTTTTAGGCACCTTTGAGAGTCACTGTGGTGAGCTCCAGCAATATATAATTAAATGGTTTGCTGGTGCATGGACTTTTTCCCTCTCGCCTCCAAGAAGTGTCTATGGAGAATTTGAAGGGATTATAGCTTTACCATTCAAAGCTTGATCTCTGAAGGTCATCTGGGAGCTTGTTAAAAATGCAGAGTCACCTAAGAATCACTTATCAAGAATATTCATTTCAATCAGATCCCCAAGTTACTTATATGTAAGTTAAAGTTCTAAATGCACAGATTTTTAAAAGAGTAAGCTTGAGGAGAAACTCAGAAATTCTCTTTTGTAACTGTTATTTTAAATATCAGACTTGGGACCACTACACTATTAAGCATTACACCACTAATATTGGGGACATTACATACTAATAAATGTTAATATTTAGAATATTACTAGTATTATTAATAGCAATAAATACTAATTTTGGTCCTAATGTAAGATCAATGTGAAGTGCAATATTAAAAAATGGGGAGTATATTAAATGAGCTTCTTTGTGAAGTGCAATATTAAAAAATGGGGAGTATATTAAATGAGCTTCTTTGTCTTGGCATAGAAGAATCTGCAATTTGGTGTTTCAAGACCTTGGTCCCAGTCTCAGTGTCTATCCTGATTGTAGAGGAAATGCAGTTTGCTTACAGGTTGAAAATAGTAGTGTTTGAATCTTATTTCCTTAGTTCAAATCTTGGCCTTTTGTTACTAACTACAAACTGGTGGATAGCTTTTAAAAAAGTAAATATATTTTTATTGATTTCAAACACAAGGGGAGAAGGAGAGAGAAATAGAAACATCAATGATGAGAGAGTATTATTGATTAGCTACCTTCTGCATGCCTCACATAGATTGAGCCCACAATCGAGGCATGTGCCATGACAGGGAATCAAATGGTGACCATCTGTCTCAACTACTGAGCCATGCCAGCTGGGACTGCTGGATATTTTTCACTAAATTTCCCTGAAGGTTCTTTTCCTTGTCAATATAGTGTGGATAATAATCACCTAAATGTTAAGGAAAACTTTTAAAAAGTTCTCCTTTGAGACCAGATATTCTTATCCCAGTCCAGGGAATAATTTTGCTTTCTCAGGGTTTGCCAATAAAATTACACCCTGTTTTCTTCATTTAGGCATGCCAGAGGTCAGTATGTCTTTGTAAGATGACTACACCGTTTCGCTGAAGAAAAACAGGTAACATGTGCCATTCCCAGGCCTTTGTTTGGAGATTGTACTCTCAGCCTATCGAATGCACTTCTTAATCTATTTATGGAACGGCTAGCTTCTTTGCTTAAGGACTGAGAAGGATTTTTCTGATATAAAACTTTGTTCAGGAAGATAATGGATTAAGTTTCAGGGAGACTGTGACTAGATTCCATCTGCTTTAAGGTCAGCATTCACTGCCCCAAGGAAAATTATTGTAGACACATCTCTTCAGTTATGGCCAATGAAATTACAATGCCAGCTTTGGGCAAAGAATTCTGACTACTGAAGTTTCTACCTGCAGGCAGAAAGCAATGTATTATCCTTTAACAGAAAGTAGAGGGAAGGTGAAACCCTTGTCTTCATATTTTGTAATATGCTTTTTAAATGTCACAATATGCTCAAACTAATATAGGAAGCATGTAATTTGGGAGCAAATTCCAAGATATCTCTTCATGAGATTCTTTTTGAAAATAGGGTAAAATGAGATAAAACATATAAAGATAATTACTTACACATAGTGGCCATATACTATGCTCTGTGTAATTCTAGTAATTTCACCTGTGTTTGCATATTATCCCCATTTTAGAGATGTGGAAATGAAGGCACAAAACCTTGAGCAACTAACCTAAGGTATCAGAGCCAATAAGAAGTAGTTTCAGGAAAAAGATTCAAGTAGTCTGGATTTAAACACTAAACTGAATGGGGCTTAACGGAACTCTAAACTTATTTTTCAAGTGCCTTTCTCTGTATGCTTCTCTGTATGGTTTGTGGCTTGGCTGGCCACAAGAGAGATTTGTGAGTATTGGAAGGTAGATGTGAAACAGAAGCTGATAAGGTAGGAGGTTGATGCTGGACGTTGATGTAGGTCTCATGGTTGTGGCTGATCTACTAGCCCATCTCATTGACATGGGGCTGCAGCCCGAGTTCTTTCAGTTGTGGTCCAGGCTTAAAGTTAAGGTCACCCAAGGCTACACCTAGGGTTGGAAACAAGAAAAGTAGAATGACAGCTATGAGTTCCAGTTATCCTTCCAAGGTTAGGTTTGTCCTTATAGGCTCATATTTGTTTTTTATTATCTCATTTTAGGTGCAGTTTCTATTCACAGTTGCCAGCCCTGCTGACCTATATAGCCTGTTACTTCCAAATGCAGAGGCAACAGTCTTCTGTAGACCAACTCTTGCCCATGGCTCCTTGTTAGTGACTTTCTTTGGTCCTCCAACCATACTCTTCCTGATCTTTCCTTCTGTGGCTCTCTCATAATTATGAAGAGTCTCATCTTTCAAATAAATTCCTAATTCCAAACTATTAACTGGTTCTGCTCCCCTACTAGAACTCTCAATGATACATATCTCTATAAAACAAAGATATTAGTTCTCTATAAAATAAAATCTTTCTGATATTGATACCTCAATGTGTTTAGCATAATGCCAAGGACATTATAATCAGATGTTCAATATAATTTCCATATTCATTATCTTTCTCCAAGAAAAATTCATTGAAGTATTATAAAAAAGCAAAAGAGATAGCTTGCCTAATATTTTAATGGAAAAGTAATTCATTCTCAAGTTCTCAAATGGAAAACCATTCTATTTCCCACCTAATAAAAAGCAAGTATTTTATTTATTTTTTAAAAAAATATATTTTTATTGACTTCAGAGAGGAAGGGAGAGGGAGATAGAAACATCAATGATGAGAGAGAATCATTGACAGGCTGCCTCCTGCTTGCCCCCATTGGGGATTAAGGCCACAACCTGGGCATGTGCCTTGACCAGAAATAGGGCCATGGCCCCCTGGTTCACAGGTCAATGCTCAACCACTGAGCCATGCCAGGCATGCTAAAGCAAGTATTTAAAATGTCCTGGAGCTCTAGTTTCATAGTGTTATCTGGGGTCTTATATTTGCTCTTCAGACTTCCATTTACCTAAGCAATACTTTCCAAAGATTACAACCACTGCTAATTTGAGAGAAGATTCTATTTTCCAACTCTTTCATACCTCTTTTCCTCCCCTTCAAAACCTGAACATCTTGCTTAAACTCTAGTGCCCAGACTTCTCCCAATTGTCTAAGTAAGCTCCGAGCCCAGCCAAACATGTAGAGAAACTGTAAAATTCCTTTATGCAACATTCTTGTTTTGACATCTCAGTGAATCTATTTACATGTAGTAATTTCCCGGTGCCAGTTAAAGTTAGAAAAAAGTGATTCACTGTGGCATTCTTGCAGAATATGACAGATGGGCTCATTAGTCTTTTGATTCATAAAACCCATGATGTTATTCTGCTTAAAATAAGAAGCAAAAATAAGCAAGTCCCTGATAGGTTTAATTTAGAGTCAGAGTTAAGTAATGCCAACTCTGCAGATTCATGCAAAGAACTGACAAAAGAAAAAGGGGGAAAGGGCTATGCAAAGGAATGCATTATTCTTTGTGAACAGTTCTATGAGTTATAAGCTGATCATAAGGAAAGAGCTGAGGATCCAACAGCTAGAAAAGAAGGGTGCCTACAAAGTTATATGCCATTTAAGTGTTCTTGATTTAAATGGAGCAGTAGAAAGAATGAAATTAAACAAATGAACCTTAACAGAATGCAAAAAGTAAGATGCTAGAGATTTTAAGGGAAAAACAATCCTTATGAAATGCTGATTAACACAATACAGAATAGTATCTATTTACGGAGAAGCCAAAAATTAAAGGATGGCATCTTTGGAATGTCAAAACTACAATCTCTTCAAGGAAAGCCCAGTAGTGTAGCTTGCATGCCAGCAGAAAAGTTATTTTTATTGAAATTTCCATTCATCCGTATTGGCTAACCATGTTGTGTTGCAATCAGCCAATCTGTCTGATTAGAAAGACTTCACAGTCAAATGTGAACTTAAAATTATGGATAGTTAAGTTTTCAAATTTTATATACTGCCTTCCCTTTGAATGGTGTTTAAAGAAAGACTATATATATTGTAATGTTTCTTATACTCTTTAAAAATAATTTAAAAGTCAAGAGATTAGAACATAGAAATCCCATAAGGTAAATGATCATAGAACAAAAGGCTTCAGTCAGTAGTCAAGAACATCTCTGGCCCTAGCTGGTTTGGCTCAATGGATAGAGCTTCAGCCTGCTGACTGAAGTGGCCTTGGTTTGACTCCGGTCAAGGGCACAGGCCTGGGTTGTAGGCTCGATCCCCAGTAGGAGGCTGCAGGAGGCAGCCAATCAATGTTTCTCTCTCATCATGGTTGTTTCTATCTCTTTCTCCCTCTGCCTTCCTCTCTGAAATCAATAAAAACACATTAAAAGCAAACAGACAGACAAAACGTCTCTCTTGGAGGAGGGAGGGTTTTTCCAGTCAGTGTCACCTCGAGTGTCGTTTCTGCCTTTTGTCCTCCTCAATCTGTGAATCATGTCATTTCTCAGTCTCTAACAAAAACTATGTAGTGGCATAAATAAATAATTTTAAAAAATGTAAATATATATGCAGATAAGAACTTCTCAGCATTTCAAATGTGATAATATCAATGAAAAACTGTTTTGCCTTATTCCACATTCAGGAAAAACATTTTGAAATACCTTTCCAAACATATTTGTAGACATTCCTCTCAGTATTTTGATGATCACTTGCATGAATCTTCTGAGCTTCAAGAAGGATTGATATCAAAAGCTTTTAATAACCTGAATGAAACATAAGCAAGAATACATTATTTGGTGGGAAAAAGAAAGAGAAAGACATTAATATTTATTTTTGGTTCTGTACCAGGCTCTCTGCTATGACTATAACAAATGTTAACAAAACATTTTTTTTAACTTACATACTTACTCCCTCTCTCAATGTTGGCACAAAACCTTTTTTACTCTGCATACTTTTTTTTCTGTAATGATGCCTTTGTTTTCCTTTTTAGCTTTAAGGACACACAATTATTTTATTTTACAAACTTTTATTTATAAACTCTAATTGCCATACATATATATGTATAAATACACATATAGCTATGTGACAGACACCATAAGTATTTATACTTTACAAACAAGACCTCCTTTAATCCTCATATGCATTCTGTGAGTCAGGAATTAATATTATTTCCTTGTTATGGAGGAGGATGCCAAGAATAGAGAAGGTAATTAACTTGTTTACTGTCACTAAGTGGCAGATTCAGAAATCAAAGTTAGGAAGATGACTTGGTTACAGAATGGTGCTCTCATCCTATCTAATAACAGAGAAACATGGAAAATGACCATACCTCTGCTATGCCCACCAGCCACTCCCATCAGCCAATTAGGATCACGTATGCAAATTAACCCAGCCAAGATGGCGGTTAATTTGCATATCCAGATGCAAAGCGAAGACTGAAGACAGTGTAAAAGGAAGGCAAGTGCTGCAAAAGGAAGCGAACCTGCAGAGAAACAAGCAGGGAGGCGGAGAAAGCCACTGGAAGCCCTATTGTTGCAGAAATCTTCCTCAATGGGCCTGTAGTATACAATGTTGTTACATGTAGATCAAGAGGCTCCCTGAGAAGTTGAACTCAATGACATCCACTTTCTGATGAGAAAAGTTTTCATTTCTAAGTTTTATTAAAACCTTCTTTCTGATAAATTGGTAATCTCAGTAAAATTTGTTCTATGATTAAGGTCTATTGAACTCAGCTTATAATATTTCCTGGCTTACCAAAGGTTTCTATCACTATAAAATTGTACATTTTCATTAATAAAATCTGATTATTAAAGAGGTAGAAAACATATTGCCAAATAATTTACCAATTAACAGTATAATGATAGTAAATTCCACATTTACTAGTTTATTCACATGTCATGATATGAGTTCTTTTTACCAGAAAGAACAATTTTTTAAAAAATGGACTGTTATGGCCCTGGCCAGTGTGGCTCAGTGGCTGGAGTATGGGCCCATGCACCGAATGGTCATGGGTTTGATTCCCAGTCAAGGGCATATGCATAGGCTCAGGTTCAATCCCCAGGCCTGGTTGGGGTGCACTCTTGAGTCAACCAATGGATGTGTTGTGTTCCTCTCACATCAATGTTTCTCTCTCTCTGTCTCTCTGTTTCTCTTCCCTTCCCATTTTCTCTCCCGTCCACCCTCTCTAAAAAAGAAAATCAATGGGAAAAAATATCCTCCCGTGAGGAAGGATTAAACATTTTTTTCAATGTTATGAAACAAATATATTTTTAAAAAGAGAGAAATTCTTGCCTCCTCATTTTCTTTCTTTCTTAAGGACCTTCATTTCAGTGCATTCTATAAATAATTACCAACAGTATTAACTATACCTGGTTCTGAGCCTCAGGACATTAAAGCAAAGAAGAAACATCTAATAACAAATCACACTCCAATTATATGCAAAATATATATGCATGTATGTAAGCATATATTTATTTACTATAGAAATTTGGGAGCTGTGGGATAGAAAATGGACACACGGTGAGCATTTGTCTAGAAATAAATCTAAGCAGGAAACCTCTGTGTCAGGCATGCCTGCATATCATGATTTCACAGCCATGATGAAATGGAAGTTGAAATTTCACTATGAAGAACACTGCACTAGATTTAATTAATGGCTTCAAATTATCATTTAAAAAGTGCTTTCAAATGGAATGTGGTAGAACCTTCATTTGTGTTTTTATTTTAAAGTCACGAAGCCTTTTAATCCATATGGTTTTCTTGAAATCTTTTAATTAATCTGTGTTCTGTATTATTTTGGATAAATCCTCTTTCCTATGGTTAAACACTATTGAAAACAATCTGCTTTAAAAAGTCAATTCTCCCTTTTTAGTCAATTCCAGATAGAATCTCTTCAATGATTCTTAGGAGTTATTGCTGGCCATTGCACGTTTACTCATATTCATGTCTGTATTTGCTTTTACAAATTTACCCATGGAAAATGACCTTTTCTATTATACTGCTTTGCATTTAAATACTTCATTCCATTAAAAATGTTTGATTAATTCTGTTAATACTTCCATGCTAAAGGAAGCAATCATTTCTGCAATCATATTAATAGAGAAACTGTAGTTCAATGAGTTTTGAAGGTGTGCCCAGAGATAATCAGCAAGGGAACAGGTTAGTTGGTGATAACAAGACAGAGGCATCCAGCAGTCTTTATTCTTTCCTTGATGCAGTCTTTTCTAAGTATGCATAATAAATTTTTAGAAGAATTTCAGATTCAAGTAGTGAATGAGTTTATTTTAATGTAAAACATGTAAGCATTAGAGTTTTCAAAATATGTAATGTATTTCCCAGAACTGTCACACTTCCTGCATCATTTTTCTATTTCAAATACCATTTATCATCTTTTCATAGAGAAACAAGATTTTGAAAGGAGAGCAGTTACTTCTACACATTAAGACTTATAAATACAATATGATCAATATTGACTAACAGAAAGACAGGTTAAGGAGAGATGTATATTAACTAGATTTATGGTTGGATGAGAAGAACAGACTAAGTTACATTAAAATGTAGAACATTCCATCTGGACATGGCTCAGTGGTTGAGCTTCAACCTATGAACCAGGAGGTCACAGTTCGATTCCAGGTCATGGGCATATGCTCAGGTTTTGATCCCTGGTGTGGGGCATGCAGGAGGCAGCTGATCAATGATTCTCTTATCGATGTTTCTGTCTCTCTCGCCTCTTCCTTCCTCTCTGAAGTCAATAAAATATATATTTCTAAAAAGAGGTAAAAATAATAGCATAGGAAGAGACTGGGAATCATCTTAATCTCTTATTAAAGTATAAAATATTCTGAATAGATTTCAGTGGAACCTAGTTCAGAGAGGTTTAACCAAATCACTTGAGGACAGATATTAGGAGCTAGAGATAATAACTTAAATGATATAGACGTTTCCATGTGGGATACTTTGGAAGGGGATGAGGGTGGTTGTGAATTTTTGGAATGAGAGAGAGCACCATGGAGTCACTGGATTACTAGGCAAAATGCTCAATTAGACAGTATTTACGCATTGTGGATAAATATGCATTTTCAAACCCCAAACAATGCTTTAAGTTATTGTCATCACCTATTCATATTAATTCTAGATAGTTTTTTTTCATTAAAACATATTTTTAATTCTTTAAAGATCTAATTGTAAGAAAGTCAAGGTAATACAATGATTGTTAATGATATAGCTTTTTTTCTGCTTAAAACATAATTATTTCACTGTTGCAAAATAATCAATGCACTGCCTAAACGTAATAGTTAAGATGAGCTATTTAAATAATTGAGCCTTCAGAAAATTCTTGCATAAAAGTAGCATTATAAAAGTTGTTCACTTCAGGACACATTAATTTTATTAAATCCCCTCTTCTGGTGAGCATAGTCCTTAATTTAACACAATGTTTTATTCACTCGAGTCTCCTCTTCTCACATTCTTACCCCACTGTAATTATCTTTCCTGTTGTTAAAATTCCTATTTCTCTAATGACACAGCTTACATTTTAATATTAATGAGCTCTTCTCTCTTAGTTATCTCAAGTACCATTTGACCAATTCCATAAAAAGAAATGATTCCCGCATATTCTCTGCTGTCTCCATCAATGAGGTTGTTTTCTAAGAATGGTGTTTATCCTACTTGGCCCCTCACTAGCTCTTGGCACAGATGCACTTGGTGTGCTTGCGGGCAGGTTATCTACCATAGTAATAACACCTGGCACCACAGGGCTCTTTGTGTGAACCAAACACGTGCTTTCTGTGCTTTTTCCTCCTTACATGCATTTTCATTTATTCTTACAAATTTTCACTCCAAATGGCAACTGAGTTATAAAATAAGTTATTTGTAATTTCAATAAATTAGGCAAAGTAATTAATGCTAGGTTTTCTTTATTGACAAGTTCCTTAGGGTCCTTGGGAGAGGGGTCTCACTTCTATCACACAACATCAAAGCACATTACCATGAAAATGACATACTTTATTAGAATGAGTGTGAGATGGCTTGCCTGGTTCTCTCTGTCATTCAGCTAGTCAATCAAAAGTTTAAAATGCAGCGTGGGGCAAAATAGTCTACAATTGTGAATACATGAAACAGAGTTTCTTCTTATATTATTATTATTTGTTAATTGTTGTATGATTTTACATTTGAGCAACTTTAAATGTACTTTCTATTTATTTTTCTATTTATATAGTTCATCAAAATTCCTCCAAAACTAAAAATAAGCAGGTAGAAGATTAAGACGAAATCTCAACAGAGAATCTTCTGGTTTCAGAACTTAACTTACTGCTATAGGCTGAATGTCTGTGTGCCTCCAAAATGTGTATGTTGAAACCTTTTACCCAACATGATGGTATTTGGAGGAAGGGCCTATGAGAGTTGACTAGGTCAGGAGGGTTAAACCCTCATAAATCAGATGAATGCCCTGATAAAAGGTACCCCCACAAGTTCCCCCATTCCTTTTGCCATGAGAGGACACAGGAAGAAGACAGTAACCTATGAACCAGGAAGGAGCTCTCATCGACACCAAATCTGCAGGTGTCTTGAAGTTGATGTCCCTGCCTCCAGAGCTGGTAGGAAAAATTTTATGGTGTTTGTAAGCCATCCAGACTATGGCTTTTAGCCCAAAGAGTAAGTTTCAGCATGAGTCCAAAAAAAGGGATGTCTTCGTGCTGGGATGCTTACAAGGGGCAGAGTCTACCATGACTCAGTACTGTCTGGGCACAACCAGGATCATCTTGATGTTCAATCTCATTATCTAGAGAAACAGTTGGTCCCTGGTTGGCCTTCCAATTTGGGTTTCTTATTGGCAGACCTGCCTCATCGTCATGCAATGCCTAACACACAATTTGGGAAATCCACAGGCAACTTTAGATAGGTGGCCTTCTCTAATAGTTTCAGCATAGCATCCTAAGTTAAACATTCACATACAAAGGCATAAATATCTAATGTTGTGGGAAAGGAATTATAATTTTGTTACAGAGATGCCACCCAGAGTGATGTGAAATTTTTGTACTGGGATCCTTAGTTGTTCTTAAAAATAAGAGAATTATAACTTCCTTCTCTATGTTCAATTCTAAAAGCATTAAGCATGGCACTTTTGATAGAGGTTCACAGGGGACTTCCTATTTTGTCTTCCAAAGCAGTTAACTATATATTTTTAAAAAATCTCACACTCTTTCACATCTAGATTTCATAAATTCTGTGGCCAGGAGTGATTGTCATTGTGGTGGAACAGGTGAAGCAGAATGAGAGGAAAGGGACCAAGAAGATTGGGTTGATTTAATATATTTGCATGAATTGTAAACTATGGTAAGTATTTTTATTTTATTTATTACTGATTTATGGAGAAAGGATTCATTCATGAACTGATTTATTCTTTTATAATTTATTTCATTTAATATACCTATATTTACTGAGCTTACCTACTATGGATATTTTAAGGGCTAAGAACATAGACATGGTTCTGTTTAGAAAGCATATAGTGTTTTTTTCAAATTTCATGTGTTAAGAATCAGCTTAGAATTTTGTTAAAGTTTGATTTTTTCAACAATGTTGATTTCCAGACCTGTTACCAGGGATGCAGATTTAGTTGGCTGGGTGATCCAACGTATAGTCTTTTTGGTATAGTCTTCTAACATGGTTTATAGATGTTTGGTTCTCTGAGCATCCTTTGAGAATACTTCCCAATGCATCAGAAAAATGGATTGTGACATTGTTTCTGATTGATCTCAGAGATCAGTACACTTGACTATAGGAGGGTCACTCAGCATGGTAAGACTGGAGTCAGATTTCTTCATTGGATAGCCCAGTTGACTTAACACTCACAAACTCTGGGAACTTGGGCAACTTAAGTAAACATTCTGCCACATTTCCACCATCTTCAAAGTGGAAATACTAATAGCACTTTCTTGACAGGGTTGTTTGATGAATAAAGGAGACAATAATGCAAAACACTTAAAAGATACAAGCCATATTTTGAGCAATCAGTAAGGGTGAAGTCTTTTCTTTCATTTGATTGCATTTTGAAAAAAAAATCAAAATTTTAAACATAGAATATGATCAAACTTGAAAGTATTAGTATATGCCTTGTAATGGCAACAGTATTATTATGTTATACACTTATACAATTTTAAATATTCTATTGTACTGTGGTTGCATTTTAATATTCAGAGGTCTGACCCCCATTATATTTGCATTTGTCTCACAATTTTTATTTATAAATGTCAAAAACCATTGTTTTGATTAGCTATTTTGCACTGTTTTTGCTGTTAAGCTTAGTAAGCCAAAAAATTAACTACCACATGTTAACATAAATTAAACATTTCTATCAATTAGTTGAAAGCTGTTCAATATTTTAAGATATATTCAGCATGTGTCTTATTACTTTTTGAAACAAAACTAGTTCTCAAAATATATATGATTATTACAGTCTTCATATAGGTGAGTTATATAAAACTAGTTTATAAATGAAGAATGGATGTTCCAACTAATAAAAAATATATGAATATAATTTGCTTTCTGACCCAAAGGCCATACCTGAGAAGAGCTGTTGCTTTTTTTGTTCCTTCTCTTAGGAAAAGAAAGGGAAAAGGTTGATATTGATAAAATGAATTATGACTTTCTTTCAGGAGCTTTAGAAAACCTTGTTTTATATAAAACAGAATTTTATATCAAATACAGAACTTAATAGTTCAGCAAAACAACCTTTCACTTATTTAATGCAGAGTAAATATGAGATGGGGATTTTTAATCTACTTTATAGATGGGAAGGAGCTCAGAGTTGGGGATCATATCAAATCCTTACATGCTCATGTGTCTTCTGACTTCAGGACCAGTGCATGTTCTACCAACATTCTCCTTTTCCCTCATGTAAATAAGAATTAACACCCTTAAGTTCAATTTCTGACATTTCAACCATTGTGGAGTATGTGTTTTTGGTCAAGTCCTTAAATTTTGTATTTCTTTCTCTATTAGATGGTGAAACTCATTGAACCTCCTTCCACAGATATTTGTGACTGTCATTGACTTAACTTATCATAATTGTTCAGAAGAGCCTTTATCACATGATTAGCACCCTATTTATATCACTTATAATGTCATTTTAGTTTTGAAACCAAACTTTCAAAAAAATTGAATCTTAGGGATGAAAAATATTTGGTCTTTTTACTGTAATTATTAAATGACTCTCAGTTCATTTTACATAGGCTTTATGGAAAATGTCTTCACCCTGAGTTGACCCAATAAACACAACCATCTTCCCCATCAAAACAAACCACCCTAAATGGAAGAAAACCCTTCAATTAAAAAAATATTAAAAGAGAAAAGCACTTATATAAAATTTAGTGCAGTTTTTCTTTATTCTTTGTTTCTATCACTTAGATTTTGCTTAAGTCTTTTATTTTTCAACTTTAGAGGCAATTGATTGAATGAAAACTCTAAGGGAATAAACAGCCACTGAACATAGCTGTTTGCATTCTGTAATATCCAATGCACATTAATTTTCTGGTTAACAAAAATAGTCTTATCTCCATATTTTTATGCTTGGTATGAATTATCATTTCAAATTAAATAGAGTACAGATTTCATTATTTCACATTTCTCTAACACATATGTTCCATCTGGGGATGCATAATGGGAAGGTCTATTTTCCTCTGAACCATTTTGGGGCAGTTTGAAAGGATCAATGACTATTCCCTGTGATTCAGTTTCACATGGCTATTTCCTATGAGCTCTTAAAACTTAGACTCTCAGTGCATTTGTGTCTGCTTAAGAATTTTAAATCTCCTGACTTCATCCTGTGATTATGCCATCCCTTGACAATGGCTTAGCTAAAAGATTTTTGAAAGCTGAGTCCTGGGAGTAGAGACAGGTTTCAACTTTGAATGCTATTTTCTGATCAACTGGAGTTCCTTAATCCTCTTCTTCCTTTACTGGACTGTGTGCTGGTAAATAGCTGTCAGCAAGGGAAGGAGTTCAATACCTTTGGGCCATGACCCACTTAAATGCTTCTTCTGCTAGGGAACAAATCCATGGCAGCCTTAAATGTCAGCATTCTCCTGGCATCCTCTGATGTCAGCCTCTGGGGTTCAACTGCCATGTGTATATATAAATTCCAGCCTTTTCAAATAAAATACTGGATTATTACATCTGTCAGGTGGAGCAGAGGTAAATACAGAGCCTGGGATTTAAAGATTCATCCCCTGTATATGCTGTAAACAAAAACAAAGCCTTGGAGGCTTTCTTATTTTTGGAGCTTGATGATAAATTCTATAGTTATGTATGCTAGTCATTACAAATTGGCTGATTAGTTTTCTCTGACACATTTAGAAATTATCCATGATTAATTGTTGGCAAAACATTGCAATGCAATGTTCTATCTGATACTTTTTTTTTCAGCATTGAATTCTTCTTCTTTACTTCAGGTAATATGATTTTGCTAGTAATTTTATTATAATACAGTTCCCTGAGAGTGTGGGCCTAGGTAAAAAAAAATCATTTCTTTAAAAATATCCAAAATGAACATGAAAAGGGTATTAGGAAATAATGTGCCAAACACTACTATCAGTTTACCAATTTTATAGAGTTATTAAAAAAAAACTACTGAATTAAATGTCCATTTTTACTTTAGTGAATTGTTGATAGATTTCTCTGCCACATCTCTTGATATGTCATGATATTGTGCAAAATGTGTACATTTTTAGAATATAAAGCTCCCCAAATCAAAGTCAATATTCTTCTTTGGAGGGATTCATCTTGGGTTTTCAGTGTGCAGCACTGAGATCTTTGGGCTAACTTGGGACAGCATTATAGAGCCATGGATGCTTACCTACGCTGGTTTGTCTTCCTTTCAACACTTTTTTACAATTACAAAAGATATAGCTGAGTTGTACTTCTTTGAATAGCTAACATGTTATACTTATTATTAAATTCAAATCTGCTGTGTTCTATACTTCCCTGGTAGAAAAGGTACAGGTTTTATATGTCAGTTCAGGATGAAAACAGAATGACAGGCTATAAGTTTTGGCTCAGGTGAGTGTAGAAGCAATGATACCCACGGCACACACAAAACAATCGCTCTTCTCGTTGTAATTTTATTCTCTGATTGTAATGTTTGCTCCCAACTGATGTATTCAATTAAGAAAAGATCTGTTATTCTTTTATTTGAGACAAAAAGCTACCAATGAATTTTCTGGAAGCCCGTATCGGATCAAGTACTACCTCTCTTTCTGGCTCTTGCTGAGTCATCAGCTGATAGGACCTCCATGTACATAGAAGTCAAATGAGTTAGCAATATAGTTAAGCCTTACCCAGGGCATTGAGAGTCTTTGGGTCTGCAATTTCTTAAGCATGGCTGGTTGCAATTAGTACACATAAGTATAAGGGTTAAAAACAACTTTTCAAGTTATTCACTATTTATAACTATAATATACACAACACACACACACACAGATAAACACATAGGAAGTGGATATAATGCTACATTATTCTTATTCAGTGCTATTTACTGAATAATAATATATAGATAATTGTGAACTATTGGCAACAATTTCAGTACAGAGTTAATACCATGAGCTAAGAGAAAGCATTTCCATACTTTAGTTTCTTGAGACCTGGTTATCAAAGGTATAGGTATGATAGTAATGGAAATTTAATATTGGAATATTTGAAGTCTTATGCTAGAACAATGGAGACAATATCATATAAGGAATTTAATTTGGTTTACAAAACCACAAAAAGGATACTCACACTTGTAATATAAACTCTAGTTAAAATTTAGACATTCTGAAAATCATGTTTTAGAAAAATTGCCTGCATGTCTAATGCACCATTTTTCCCTTGTTAATGTAATACATTTGTACTCTGTTGGGGATCTTTCCTTCCATCAGAATTCCAAGTAATTAAAATTTTTCAATTAGAATAAATATTTTCATTTGCCCCCACAGACATTTTAATATGAAAATATATAACTTTTCTTTTGGGCATGTGAGAATAATTTCAGTTTTTATTAAAGCTCTGTAATTGTCAGTGGATCATGGAAAGCTATTGGATAGATACTAGATATTTATTCATAAAAATCTGGGGTACATGAAAAATATATCTTCAGTGAGGAAATATCTATGCTGATGGAGTCATGCCCTCTATTTGATAGAATATCAGAATTTCCGTTTCTAAACCCCATTAAGCTCCTGAGACCTTGGAAGTATTCATTGATTAGCATTTGCTTTTGAACATTTGCTCTTTGCAAAATATATGTCTGCTCACCCCTCAGTCCTGTGTTTAGGGATAAAGATCTCCTTCATCCCTTAATAAGAGACTCTGACTTTATGTTAGATATCAACAGTAAAAATCAGTGAGTTTTGGGGAAAGGACAGTTATTTAATTCTATACAGTATTGTAGAAAAGAAGGGATAATAAATAACTGTTACTAATTTTAACAATGGAGAGGTTGCAATCAAGTTCAAAAAGGGAAGAGGAATAAAATGTCTGTCCTTGCATAATTCCAGTTAACAATCTAGATAACATTTGTTTCTGTTTCTTCAGAAGAATTGAGTTCTTGCTACTTGTAGATTACTAAAATGAATAAACCAATCCCTTCTGCAAATTATTTAAAGTAAAATGAATTTCTTCAGTGAGATAGAATAAAATTAACATGGGAAGTAAATCCTTTAATTAGAAAAGACAAATAATTATTTTTCTTCAAAGAAATGAAATTACTGCAATATGCCTTTTGAACAGATAATAGAGAATTATTCAATAGACAATTTTGAAGAGCCCACAAGGAGGGAATTTAACTAGTCAGCACAATGTTTCCAGGGCATTCTGAGATTAACTCCCTCCTGAAGGAGATTCCTTAGAACTTCAACATTCACTTCCAAGTCTTAAAATAGCATGATTGCCCTATATCACAGTTTTATTAAACAACTACTTAGGCAAGTTTAAAAAAATGATATTAGAAATGGTTAGTCAATAGATTCTTAAATTAACAATTTAGAATTCACTTTAATTAAACATATAAAGTTCACTTATTTTTTCCAGTTACATTTTTAAGAATTTCAGACATTTAAGCTGAACTACTTCATGTTTTAGGAGGAATTTAGTAACAGATCTAAAGAGGATTATCTAGACTCCAATAAGGTACTCAAACTACTGAATTAAGATAATCTTTTTAAAAATAGCATGAAGAAACAATATGAATACTTAGCAAGATTCTTACAAAAGAGCTGATTAGAATTTTTAATTAGAGCTGAATATTGTCCATAAATTTAAAGCAAAATTTAATATATAAGCAATACTACTGTTGCTGATAAGAATAACCAGTTCATATTTGGAATAAACATATTATCCTGGATGCATACTAGTATACATAAAAGTTAACAGAGATTTTCTGCCAGAGGTTTATATTTTTCTCTTTAAAAATGATGTAGTTATTTCAAAAGATAGATAACACTCATTAATGTAAGACTTACTGTTCTACACAATAAGATGTGTTAGTGGCCTGAACCGGGCCATCAATATCTAAATTTAAGATTTTCTATATTGTAGCCTATCACATTTACTAGAAGGCAGTCTAGTATTGTTAACAAAGTGGATCCTATCAGTCAGACTTGTACTTGAGTTTGTTCTGTGTCCCTTGCTGTATGAGCCAGCTAAGCCTCAGTTTTCTCACTGAATTACCCAAAGGGACTGTAATTGCTTTAGAGGATTGCTGAAAAAATTGAGAAAATTCCATGTAACTTGTTGAGCACTGTGTTTATACCAAGTGCTTCAACGTGTGTGGTGTTATTATAATAATTTTTCATACAGGATTACATACGAAGAAGGAAAGTGAGCGTGCGGATGGCGCCAGCCTTAGAACATTTGAGGCTTTTCTGCTTAATTAGGCCAGAAAGAATATTGGAGACATATGTTTCACCATTACCCCAACTCACTCGGGAGAAATGAAGTTCTGTCCCGGAGCCTGTACACATCAGCAACTTCTAATGTCTCCACTTAATTTGGAAGGGTGCTGACATGTGGCTGTCATTAAGAGCCGTAGGTGGTAGAGCTATCTATTGGAGATTACTCCACCTTCTCCATCTGATGATCTTGCCCTAGGGACTTAGGGACACAAAAGCAATGCTGAACAAGGCTGCATTTGTGAAAGAAGCAACTTTATGAAAGTCATTAATAACGCAGGTGAATTTAAAATCCTGAAGTACAAAATTTGTTTCAGCCAGGAAGGTAAAACAGTTGGACTAGTAAGACATCGATTCTCACTTTTAATGAGAAGGACTTGGTTGTAAACAGGCCACAAGATTAAGCCTTCTACTTCTAAGGGAGATAGATCATTAAGGAGAAGATTTCTAATGCCAGTGGGTTAAAACCACTAACAGATGATTGGGTTCTATTCGTTCATTTAACATTCCATGGACTGAGTACTTGGATAAACTTTGAACACTCAGCTTAGTTTGGGGACCCAGAAACTATCAAGCTAGATTCTAGAGGAGTGGGAAGTGATCACCATCTCTTCACACTGTTAGGAAGAGCTTTTATGGAGAATTTTATCCACACGGGGAGACAATCCGGCATTGCAACTGAGGCCTGGGGTTTGACGGATATTACCGTTGGTGCTGCTACCGCCTTCTTTGTCCATTAATGAGAACCAATGCTATTTTTATCTTGTCATTTTTCTAACTCAGACATTCTCTGGAAGTGGCTATTGGAATCCGATGCATGAGAAGAAAAAAATTGGGGAGATGGAGTGTTTGGGCAAACTCTGAGAATATCAGAAAGAAAAAAAAAAGTAAAATCTATACCCTAGTCCTTTTCTCCAGAAAGGAAAATGAACAGTTCATTAATGCAATTTCCATTCTCAGAAATAACACATATTTTATATTTTAAGCAAAACTTTATGAAGTAGGTTGAGAAAGAAAATTTAGCTCACAGTTTTTAGTTTCTTTTTTAAATCATAATAATGTGTCATTCAGACATTTCTCCCCTCCTTTTAACTTTTTACTATGTAATTTTGGTCATAACTTAAGGTGCCCTTTTATAGTTACCAATTAACTTTGGATATTGGGTTTGTCTGGAATTCACTCTTAGGTATTAACTTTTCTTTCTGGAAAGAGGAGTTCTATCCGTGTCTCTGTTTATTAAAATTATTCATAAATGTTTGTAAATTCCTTTTGGAAAGCTACCTTAATGAGTATATATTAAAATTTTTAAAGTTATTTTTTACTTGATGTTAGAGTCATTATTTTTATCTTACTCTCTTTTTGTTGATAATTCTGATATGACTTTAATTTATGCATGAATGCAAGGTAAACGCCCCAGTGATGGAAAAGTCACACTAAGATCACTGAACAGCACTGACAAGGAAAATACATTTCCATCCTGTAAAGAGACAAGTTGCTAGCATTCAAGGTTACAGAGTGGGATAGTTAATTGGGCTTTTGAGAAAAGAAATCTTGAAACAAGATTAAAAATAGCATTAAAATATTATTCATGATTATGTATAGTAGCAAAACACAAGCACTGTGATTAATTATAATAAATTACAATAGTTTGCTTCTACAAAGATTTGCTATATGAGAGAGTGTGATATATGTGTGAGAGTGTGGTATAGTTTAATAATTTCTACTTGGAGTTGCTGGTTGTTTCCCCCCCCGCCATTGCATCTTTAATGCAGGTCTCTCACTTGAGGGGGGACGATGTTGTACCTAAAAGAAAATCATTTAGAGAGGAAAATTACTATTAGACATCTCTTAATAGAGAAATATGCTAATTAACTGGGACACCCTATGGATCAACCAGACAGGAGGAGGTTGTGTGTGCAGCATTGGGGGCAGGGGAGCAGGGTCCTCAGCATGTCTGTGCTGGGGGAGGGCCAGGTCAGCAGCCACTGAGGCTGCTTCAAGGGCCAAAGAGGGAGGCAGGGCTGGATAGGTGACTCAAGGGTAGGCGGCGCCATGTGATTTTGAATCGTGTGCTGGGCTCCTAGTATGTTTATAAAGGGCCATATATGAAGAAAGAATATCACAGTATTTGAAAAATATCTCACACAGCCTATATAATAAAGAGGTAATATGCAAATTGACCATCACTCCAACACACAAGATGGTCACCCATATGTGGTCAGCAATGACCATCTCCATAGGGACACAAGGTGGCTACCACAAGATGGCTGGCAGGGAGGGCAGTGGTAGGCAATCAGGCCAGAAGGGAGGACTGTTAGGAGGGACCAGGCCTGCAAGGGAGGGCAGTTGGGAGGGACCAGGCCAGCAGGGGAGGGCAGTTAGGGGTCACCAGGCTATCAGGGGAGGGAGGTTGGAGGCAATCGGGCTGGCAAGGGAGCAGTTAGGTGTTGACCAAACTGGCAGGGGAGTGGTTAGAGGGTGATCAGGCTGGCAGGCAGGCATGCAAGCAGTTGGGAGCCAACAGTTTTGGACTGTGAGAGAGATGTCCCAGATTAGAGTGTGTGCAGGCTGGACTGAGGGAAACCCCCCTCCCCATGCATGAATTTCATGCACTGGTTCTCTAGTTATTAAAATAAAATAAAATAAAATAAAATAAAATAAAATAAAATAAAATAAAATAAAATTTTGAGACAAAAATAATCTACTTTAAAAATTTCCTTTTAGGATGGGAATTAAAATTTGTCCAAGAAAAATAAACATGAAAATTTCAAGCAAGAAAAAGTTGATGTGTGAAATAACTTTCAGTGAAAAAAAAAAAAATTCTTGTCTAGGAATAATGGTTTGCAGACACTGAGAAAAATCTCAGATTAAAGATAAACAAGGCCATGCTTACATCATGGAGTTATAATGTGAGAACAAAAATGAATCTATTGAGTAGTAAACTTCATGATTTCAATATTGAGATGCAAGTACCACATAGCATGGTTCACCTTTAATTATTTTAATGCAGAATAATTAAGGGACTTGGCTGGGATTGCCCAAGAACCAAGAGGTCATTGATTCAGTTCCTGATCAGGGTACTTGCCCAAGCTGTGGCTCAATCCCATGCAGGAGGCTGCCAATAGATGCTTCTCTCTCCTTGATTTTTCTCTCTCTCCCTCTCTATCTCTTCCTCTCCCCTGTTTCTAAAATCAATAAAAAACATGTTTTAAAAAGAATAATTAATGCATCAGGAGTTTTTAAAAGTCTTTTTTATTGGAAAATATTTAGAGGAGCAATGAAAAAAAAAAGAGAGAGAGAAACAGAATAGAGCTCTTGTACCTGAGAAATACCGGTGTAATACGGAGGGACAAGTCTGGTGACTGTATAGAGAAAAGGGTGTGGTTTTCCAGGAGCCAGAGCCAGAGACTGACAATGTGTGTTGCAAGATGACAATATGATAAAAGTATTATTTTCTAATATTGCCCTGTCCCTGTGGATGCTACCAACAAGTGAAGCTAAGAGGACAATGAAGCAAGACAAAAGGAATATTATGGTTAAGCAATCCAAGAAAAACTGAAAGTATTCCAAATTTCAAAATATCTAATTTTAGTTTTCTTAAGATAGAGAAGAGAGAGAGAGAGAGACAGGTAGAGGAGATTGGGGAGGGGAGTTCAGACAAATTGTTCAAATTATAATGAGGCCACATTTACATAAAAATAACAAAATTATAGAAATTACACTTGATTAATTCAAATAAATTCTACCAATGTCTATTTTCAGAGTGTTTACAACATTGAATTGAGATCTTGTTTTCATATTTAGCTCTTTAGAGCTTTAGAAAGCTTATATGGATAATTGATGTTCTCTATTCCCACCCATTCATTTACAGAGAGGAAACAAAGAGGCTCCCTCCTGAAGGGGAGCAGAATATGCCATCCAAAAATATGCCACTTTGATGTTTTTGAATTAAAGTTACTTAAGAAACAGTGAATATAAGAAGGACACCGGGACCTCCTTTGTCCCTCCTGAAAGCATGAACTAAACCTCCCATGTGAAAGCATCCTTCCTAAAGCTGAAGGATAAAGGCATCCTTACTGCCAGAGGTGGAGAGTTCAAAGCTGAAAAGACTGTAAACACACCTTATGACCCTTTTCTTTAAAATCCTCACTTGAGTATATTTCCCCATTGATTTTGAGAGAGAGTGGAAAGAGGGGGAAGAGACACACACAGAGAGAAACATCAATGTGAGAGAGAGACATATTGGTTAGGTACCTCCTGCACGTACCACAACCAAGGCCTGGGATCCAGCCTGCAACCGAAGTAAATGCTCTTGACTGGGAATTGAACCCAAGGCCCCTCAGTCCATATGCTGATACTCTATCCACTGAGCCAAACCAGCTAAGTCCATACCTTTTTACCTCTTCACCAACCTGCTCCCCCAAGCCAAAACCTCTTTGTATTGTCTGTTCTTCAGAAATTTCTTTGTCTAAAAGCTGCTTGCGTTGGTAACTTTTTAAAGCCTCATATTTTTGGGCCCCACTTACATATGACATGAATGCTTTTGCTTTTATTGATGTGTGGTATCAATTTAATAATCAGACCAGACAAAGAACCTAGAAAGGACAAAGAGAAAGATTCCCTTCCTGAGTTAGCCTCCATGCTCTGAGTTTTTCCTCTCTGCTCTTACCAGGGCATCCCATTCACTGGTAGAAGAAACAATTTTAACTTCTTTGAGAAACACCATATCTTGACTGTGGTGAATGGTGCTGTCACCCAGACTTAACTGGGCATGCTTATGATATTTGGCCTTTCCTTTGCTCCTTCCCAGTTATTAATAATTGCATTTATTACAATGGTATCAATATATTGGATAGGTTTTAGAGATACGGTGTACAGCATGGTGATTTTAGTTAATAATATTGTTTTGTATACTTGACATTTGCTAAGAGTAGATTTCATTATTCTAACTTCGAATGCACGGGAAAACTATGTGAGGTAATGAATGTGTTAACTTGATTGTAAGTGACTTTTAAATTACACACCTTGAAAACCCCCCAGAAAATAAGGTAATATGACTTAAATATACACAATTTTTTTTGCAATCATACCTCAATAAAGCTGGAAAAGTAATTCATTTTTATTATGGAGATGTGTCAGCTAATTCAGGTTGTTATATGATTCATACACAATTGCTGGTTAGTAAAGGAAATATTTCTCTGTTCATTCATTGCCTGCAAGTCTCTTACTTGCTTAGCTTCCCAAACATCTCTGGAACTTTTCATTTTCTTGCATATACAGAATAAAACAAACCAGGGAAACCTCTGGCCCTTCTAACATAAAGGTTTTTCCTACTTATCCGCTTCATCCATTACTTCTAAAGTCTTATCCATTATATGCATTTATAACTTTTATATTTGATTTGCAAATTGAGAAATGAGGCAAAGCTTGAAAAATATAAGAACTGCTTCTAAAGAGGATAATTGTTTCCTTCACCACACTCAATGCTTCATTTTATTTCATTGGAAGAACAAATGAGCAACTGTACTTTGCATGCGTATTTAGTCCTCAGCTTTATAATTTACCCTCTGTGAGACTTCGAGGTGGTACCGTAAGTAATTCTACCTTTCACAGGGCAAGCTGTGCCCTGTTAGGTTTCAATAAATATGCTCTTGTAATCACTTTCCATTTGAAAAAGCAAAACAAAATATGGAATATTCAGGCAGGGTCTCACATTATGACTTTCTCCGAGTGAAAGAGAAATCATCCTGCTGTTAATAAAATTTGCATTTATAAGGTAGAAAACCACATGCTTTGACAGAGATGCCCAGAGGAAAAAGTGATTGCAGCTGCCTGATGAAACCTTGCCTCTGTCCACCTGGCGAGGAAACATAGCCCTATCTACCGCTGCACTTCCTGCAGCTCCCCTTTCATTAATTAGATCATTGTTTCAGTTTAGAATTTTATTTTTTTAAATGTATTTGTGTTATCTTTATGGGGGTGATATGGGTTAACAAAACCATTCAGGTTTTAAGCATACAACTCAACAAAACATCATCTGCACAGGGCATTGTGTGCCCATTGCCCAAAGTAAAGTCTCTTTCCGTCCCCACTTCTCCCCGTTTTGCCCCTCTTCCACTCCCTGCGATCCCTTTTCTCTTTGTCTATTACCATACTGTTGTCTGTGTCTACCTATATATTGATATGTATACATTTTTTTCTTTTTTAAAATATATTTTATTGATTTTTCACAGAGAGGAAGGGAGAGAGATAGAAAGCCAGAAACATGGATGAGAGAGAAACATTGATCAGCTGCCTCCACACACCCCCTACTGGGGATGTGCCCGCAACCAAGGTACATGCTCTTGACTGGAATCGAACTCAGGACCCTTCAGTCTGCAGGCCGACGCTCTATCTGCTGAGCCAAACTGGTTTTGGCTACATTTTTTTCTTAATATCTTCATCATTTTTTTCATGCAAACCTCAACACCCTTCCCCTCTGACAGCTGTCACTCTGTTGTATGTATCCATGCTTTTTGTTTCTACTTCGTTTGTTAAGTTATTTTGTTCACTATATTTTACATATAAGTGGGACAACATGGACAGACCTGGAGAATATTATGTTAAGTGAAATAAGCCAGGCAGAGAAAGATGAATACAATAGGAGCTTCCATTTATTTTTTCACTAAAGTTTGGACTCTTTTAGAGGAAGACAGGGATGATTGTAGAATTTCTTTGGATGTAAATGAATGTTTGTAATAAAAGCAGAAAGTTACTTCCTTCTTAAGTGTTTGAACGACTAAATTTAGGCTTCAGATTTTTTGAGGTTATGGCTTATATTTCAATTTAATTATATAGTTAATATCTTAAATTCTAGGATTTCTTTGGAATTTAGTTTGTTGGTAGAATTTTATCATAAAAGAAGAATCACTTGGACATATTATTAGTGTTTGTTACTTTTAGGCAATAAAAATATAAAATTTTCTATTTAACTTTTAAAAATGTTATGAAAATTTCAGAACTTGTGCAATAAATCAACAATTAATTTCACCTGAGTCTATGTTTTCTTGCTCCTAATATAAACTATGATTGCAGTATTTTTTAAATATTTTTATTGACTTAAGAGAGAAAGGGAGAGGAAGAGAGATATAAATATCAATGATGAGAGAGAATCATTGATAGGTTGCTTCCTGCATGCCCCTTATTGGGGATTAAGCCCAAAACTTGGGCATGTGCCCTGACTGGAAATAGAACCATGGCTTTCTGGTTCACATGGTTGATGCTCAACCAATAACCATGCTTTGGGCTATAATATTTTTATAATAGTTAAAACCTCGATTTAAGACAGGGAGAAAGTATTTAGTGTAAAAGTTACATATTATAATAGATTTTAGTGGGGACTTTTGTTATTAACGGGCAAAATTAATTTGAAGAGTCTCCTATAAATTATGTTCTACAGTCCTTGGGAAAGACATGAGTATACTGTAAAAATTTTAAGTAATTTGTTTCATTTCTGTTCAGAGAGTATCTCAGACTCAGTACTGTATACTATCTCTACAAATACAACATAGTGTTGTATTTTATTAAAGTTAAATATAACTTTATTTTTCCATGTTTTAAATAAGTAGAATGATTTTGGATTTCCATGAAAGCTCAAAAAGAGCTTTCAATAGATTTGGTAATTGTCCTAATACGTTGTATTATATTATTTGCTTGGGTTTCAATTGCCTGAAGTTCAATAGAACTGTAACAAGGTTGCAAGTTATCTCCTAAACAAAGAAATGTAGATGGGTGTTTTAGTAAATTTTCAGGTGAAAAAAAATATATTAGAGTCATAGTTCTATTTATGGTGCAAGGGAGGATTACTTGGGGAATATCCTTTGTCCTCTCTCAAAGGAAGTGATAGATACTAACACAACCATATGAAGTGATCTCCATTTCTCCCATTTCCCTCCAACTTTTCTTTAGGACTCTAAGTTATCCTTAGCTATTCTTTTATTACATACAGTTTCAGATCCCAGGACTTGGTCTCAAGTATTTCTTTAAAAAAAAGGCAGGATGCTATTTTATGAGCTTTCTCATTCTTATAAAATTTTAAGAGTATTGCAGAAAATGGTTAAGAACTACAAATTTCAATATTGTCACGGGGTGTTTGTCCACCTAAAATACACTGATCTGTAAGTCTCTGGGGTAATCTGGAAGTGATCACTGTGTATAAAACAAGTAGTACAAATGTAGCTTTAAGTGTTTAAATTCATTTATAATGCACATTTACATAGACAAGGCCTACCCACTGATTTTATATACATCTCACTTGGAAGTTACACAGCTTCTTTATTTTCCTTTTCTTTAAAATGTGGTTACCAATAGTGCGATGATAAAATTTATTGGCATTATGAAGAGGAGAAAGGAAATAGAAAATAATGGGGATTTCAGGGGGTAAATAATCTTATCCTGAATATTCAACATTACAAAATTTAAACCATAGAACCTCAAAATGCAGGACTAATAATTTGAAATATGTAAGTTAAGGCTTTCCCACTAATAGAAATTTTAGTGCTAAGTACCCACAGAGTGATTTTCCAGGAAACTAATCTTTGTGTCTTTAAAAAGACGATTTGAAAAGCTGAAAGGTCTATAAAAATTAGGATCACTTTTTTCAAGACTTCTCAAATCTTTCTTCCCCATGAATGATAGATATATGAAAAAAGGAGCGAGGGCACCACATTCTACAGGGTTACAAACTGCGGAATGAATGAGCAGAGATGGAACTCATTTTTCTTGCTGTCAAGAGCATAAATGTTGGGTTTCAATAGCCTGAAGTTCAACAGAACTGCATCACGGTTGCAAGTTATCTCCTAAATAAAATTAGCTGTCTTTGATAACAAAAAAATTAATATTCTATAGGTGGGTTTGTGATCTGGTCTATGAATGAGTATACCTTTTCTTTTCTATCCATAGTGTCTATGTTGCTATAATATAAGACTAGAGACCCAGTGCAAAAAATTTGTGCATGGGGGGGGGGGATGTCCCTTAGCCCAGCCTGCACCCTCTCCAATCTGGGACCCCTTGAGGGATGTCCGACCGCCTGTTTAGACTCAATCCTGGTAGGATCAGGCCTAAATGGGCAGTCAAACCTTCTCACAATCCAGGACTGCTGGCTCCAAACTGCTCACCTGACTGCCTCCCTGATTGCCCCTAACTGCTTCTGCCTGTCAGCCTGATCATCTGCTAACCACTGCCCTGCCAACCTAATTGATGTCTAACTGCTCCCCTACCAGCCTGTTTGCCCCCAACTTCCCTCCTATGCCGGCCTGGTCACCCCTAACTGCCCTTCCTTGCAGGCTTGATTGCCCCCTTGCAGGCCTGGTCCCTCCCAACTGCCCTCCCCTGCTGGTCTGATCACCCACAACTGCCCTCCCTTGCAGGACTGGAACCTCCCAATGGCCCTCCCCTGCTGGCCATCTTGTGGTGGCCATCTTGTGTCCACATGGAGGCAGGATCTTTGACCACATGGGGGCAGCCCTCTTGTGTGTTAGAGTGATGGTCAATCTGCAAATTACTCTTTTATTAGACAGGATAGAGGCCTGGTGCATGGGTGGGGGCCAGCTGGTTTGCCTTGAAGAGTGTCCCAGATCAGGGTGGGGGTTCCCTTGGGGTGAGGGGTGGCCTGGGAGAGGGGTGGCCTGGGCAAGGGGCCTGTGGAGGTTTGCAGGCCAGCCATACCCCCCAGCGACCCAAGCGGAGGCCCTGGGATCTGGGATTAATTTATGTCTACAATTGAAACTGTGTAGCCTGGAGCAGAGCCAAGCCTTCTGCTTGCTCTGTGGCGACAGCCATTTCTGTTTGAAACTTTATAGCCTAGAGTAGAAGCCTAGGCTGGCAACTGCAGGTGGAAAGCTTGGCTTCCTCCTTTGCCAGGGAAACCCAAGCCTCTGTTCTCTCCAGCTCAGTGGCTTCTGTCATTTCTGTATCTTTTATAATTGAAACTTTGTAGCATTAAGTGGAAGTCTAACCTGGCAATGGCAGGCAGAAAGCCTCCCTCCTGCTCTCAGTGGGCGGCAGCCATTGTGGTTGTGGTTTATTTGCATAATCTGCTCCTGATTGGCTGGTGGGCATGGCTGTGGGTGTGGCTTGTGGGTGTAGCGAAGGTATGGTCAAATTTGCATATTACTCTTTTATTAGATAGGATAAAGTGTTCTGTTTATTCATCACTCTCGTGGTGATTCTAGCTGTTGCATTAACACTTTGAGCAAGGAAATAAAAGTAAATGGTCTAAATCTCCCTTTGTATCCATAATTTCTCTAGTGACTTCAGTTTTCTCAGACTAGTTTTTGAAAGAAAAACAGCAGAATGTGGTATTTCTCATCTTTTCTTAAGAGTCAAGCAATGTTTGCTTAAGCTAGCAAACATATAGTGCAGAAACCATATGCCAATGGCACAGGAACATGCATATGACACAGGAACAGTGTCTAAAACATGTCTTACAATTAAGGTATTTATTTGAACACTTGATTATTTTATTTTAACATTTACCTGAGAATATTTTTCCATTGCTTTTAGAGGGAGTTAAAGAGAGAGGGAGACAGAGAGAAATATCTATGTGAGAGAAACACATCAATTTGTTGCCTCGTTTGCGCACCCTGACTACAGCTCCGACCAGGGAGGAGCCTGTACCTCAGGTACATGCCCTTGACTGGAATCAACCTTGAACACTTCCGTCGGCAAGATGATGCTCTAGCCACTGAGCAAAACTGGCTAAGGCTAAAACTTGATCATCTGTATTGAGATTTTTGCAACCAAACTCGGTCACTCAAATGGCAAAATGTCTTGGAGTGCGAACAGTGTTCACGTTCATGTGTCAGAGGTATCCATCCAAGCAAGTTGTCGGCTCCAGGAGATCTTTAATGCCTCTCTTCCCACAAAGCAGAAGCCCAGAAGGATTTTTCAACGTAGCCCTCTGTTAAATAAATAAATAAATAAATAAATAAATAAACAAACAAACAAATAAATAAATAAATAAAAAGGACAAGAGAATGAAATACATTCAGTAACATGATGGGGTGGTCAACAAGGTAACACAATCACTGTGGTCCTCTTATCGGGTCAGAGTAAAGGGCAAGACAATGTGGGCCTTGCCCTATTGTATAATGGGGGATGATGCAAACTGGTAAAATGAAAATCCTACAGAGAGACAGCACAATCCATCTTTCTGAAGATGAAATTGCTTCAGTCATAAGTTGCTTTGGAAGTAGGTAACGCTCAAGAGACATACAAAATCAAGAGGGAAAGTTTCAACTGTCTAAACATTAACACGTAATTGTTGCATGAGTAACACCTCTTTACCAGTGATTATTTCTAATTTAATTTCACATCACTAAACAAATATTTTCTCTCAATAAAAATTGAGGCTGGAGGTAGAAGTAATGAAAAAGTTTCATAGTTTGTATATCATATCTTAATAGAAACTAGTGTAAAATTAAATAAGTAGGTTATGTTCCAGAGATGATCTTTTGTTTACTAAGTGGTAGTCAACCCAGGTAGTCAAATATTTAATAATACTTTTAATAATACAGAATATAAGATAATGGGAAAAGGTTAAAGCCAAAGTGTCATATATATAGGCTTGGGTGCATTAGCTTCATGATTTTTAAAATATATATTTTTATTGATTTCTAAGAGGAATGGAGAGTGGGAGAGAGAAATGGAAATATCAACAATGAGAGAGAATCATTGATTGGATGCTTCTTGCAAGCCCCCCACTGGGGAATGGGCCCACAACCCAGGCACGTGTCCTTGACTGAAATAGAACCAGGACCCCTTAGTCCACAGGCTGATGCTCTACCCACTGAGCCAAATAAGGTAGATCATTAGCTTAATGATTTTTAAGTAACAAAGCTCAAAATAATTTCTCCAAACATTACAGTAAATAAAATAATGACTAAGTTTAAGAGATTAGCATAAGCAAAAAGAAAACAAGAAATGAGACTACTAATAAAGCAGTTTATTTAGAATTTAAGAATTAAAAAGAGGGAGCATGCCCAGAGATACAATAGGAATAATACACATGTCAAATATAGTAATTCCATGGGGAAAGAAAAAGGAATTGCATAAATATTAGTTTAAAATCGATAGGACTATCAAACCTCAGAGGGAAGCTTGGGGAGGGTGGGAGTAAGGGGAGAGATCAACCAAAGGACTTGTATGCATGCATATAAGCCTAACAAATGGACACAGACAACAGGGGTTGAGGTCATAAGTGAGGGGGATGGTGGGGGGAATAAGGACATTTATGTAACACCTTAATTAATAAAGAAATTTAAAAAATAAAATCGAAATGGAAATGTGTAATATTGGGGTAATAAGAAAGTTATAATTAAGTTAGATCAGCAATTTTCAACTTTTTTCATCTCATGGTGTACATAAAATAATTACTAAAATTCTACAACACACTAAAAATATATTATAGTTTTTACTGATCTGAAAATAAATATAGGTATACTTTGGTTGATTCATACCAGATGGCTATTGTTTTGGTTGTTGTAATTTTTTAAATTTTTATTTGAAAATCTAAGGAAAAAAGAGTTCAGTGCCTCTGATTAAATAGTCATGTATTGCATAAAAATTCTTTTGGCATACCTGTGTTCCCTGGTATCATTGCATTAGCCTATCAATGAACTCACTGATAATATGAATTCTAAATAGATATTTTGATATGAAGGCACAATAATAACATATAAGATTGATAAAACTCATTCAATAAAGCATGTAATTGCAATGATAAGTCTATGATGTGGAAAACAAACTGATGAACAAAAATAGATCCAGAGACAGAAAAACATCAATCAGAACATAAAACCTCAGGGAAGGTAGGGGACAGTGGGGGTAAGGGGAAGAGATCAACCAAAGGACTTGTATGCATGCATATAAGCCTAATCAATAGACACAGATAACAGGGGGGTGGGAACATGAAGGGGAGGTGGGGAGTAATGGGGGAATAAGGACACATATGTAATACCTTAATCAATAAAGAAATTAAAAAAAATAAAAATCCTATCTAATCCTATCTAATAAAAGAGTAATATGCAAATTTGATCATACCTTCATCACACCCCCAAGCCACACCCACAGCCACACCTGCAATCCAATCAGGAGCAGATTATGCAAATAAACCCCAACCAAGATGGCTGCTACCACTGAGAGCAGGAGGAAGGCTTGGGTTTCCCTGGCAACAGAGGAAGCCACGCTTTCCTCCTGCCATTGTCTGCCTAAGCCTCCACTCAATGTAACAAGGTTTAAATTATAAAAGATACAGAAATGGCGGCAGCCACTGAGCTGGAGAGAACAGAGGCTTGGGTTTTCCCAGCAATGGAAGAAGCCAAGCTTTCAGCCTGCTTTTGCCAGCCTGCCTTTCCACTCTAGGCTATAAAGTTTCATACAGAAATGGCTGCCACCACGGAGCAAGCAGAAGGTTTGGCTCCGCTCCACGCTACAAAGTTTCAGTTGTAGACATAGATCAATCCCAGATCCCAGGGCCTCAGCTTGGGTTGCTGGGGGGCGGGGAGGAGTGTGGCCAGCTTGCAAACCTCCACAGGCCCTCGCCCAGGCTGCCCCTTACCCCAAGGGAACCCCCACCCTGATCTGGGACACTCTTCAGGGCAAACCAGCTGGCCCCCACCCATGCACCAGGCCTCTATCCTATCTAATAAAAAAGTAATTTGCAGATTGACCATCACTCCAACACACAACAGGGCTGTCTTTATGTGGTCAAAGATTCTGCCCCCATGTGGATACAAGATGGCTACCACAAGATGGCCAGCAGGGGAGGGCTGTTGGGAGGTTCCAGACTCTGCAAGGGAGGGCAGTTGTGGGCAATCAGGCCAGCAGGGGAGGGCAATTGGGAGGGACCAGTCCTGCAAGGGAGGGCAGTTGGTGGTGATCAAGCCTGCAGGGGTGGGCAGTTAGGGGTGATCTGCCAGCAGAGGAGGGAAGTTGGAGGCAAACAAGCTGGCAGGGGAGCAGTTAGACATCAATTAGGCTGGCAGGGTAGTGGTTAGCGGGTGATCAGGTTAGCAGGCAGAAGCGGTTAGGGGCAATCAGGGAGGCAGGCAGGTAAGCAGTTTGAGTCAGCTGTCCTGGATTGTGAGAAGGATGTCCGACTGCCTGTTTAGCCCTGATCCTACTCCAATCAGGCCTAAACGGGTAGTCAGACATCCCTGGAAGGGGTCCCAGATAGGAGAGGGTGCAAGCTGAGCTAAGGGACATCTCCCCCACCCCCGTGCATGAATTTCGTGCACCGGGCCTCTAGTAAATCTAATAAAATAGTAATATGCAAATTGACCATCTCTCCACTATACTCTCAAAGCCACACCCACTATCCAATTAGGAGTGAGTATGAGAATTAACCCAAGATGGCTGTGGCCATAGAGAGAGCAGGAGGCATGGGTTCCCCTGGCAATGGAGGAAGCCAAGCTTTCTGCATGCCCTGGCCTGCCTTGGCCTCTGCTTAAGGCTACAGAGTTTTAATTATAGAAGATAAATAAATATTTTTAAAAAATAGCAGTAATCATGGAGCTCGAGAGAGCAGTAGACTTGGGTTGCCCTCAGCAATGGAAGAAACCAAGCTCCTGCAGCCCTGGCCTGCCTTGCTTGGACTCCACTACAAAGTTTCAATTATAGAAGATAAATAATTCCCAGATCTCAGGGCCTCCACTTGGGTTGCCATAGGGCATGGCTAGCCTGCAAACCACCACAGGCCCCTTGTCCAGACTGCCCCATGTCCCAAGAGAACCCCACCCTGATCTGGGACCACCTTCAGGGCAAACCCAGTTGGCTCCCACCCATGTACTAGGCCTCTATCCTATCTAAACCTATCTAATACGAGAATAATATGCAAATTGACCATCACTCCAACACACAAGAGGGCTGTCCCCCTGTGGTCAAAGATGACTGCTCCCATGTGGACACAAGATGGCTGCCACATCAGGGGAGGCCAGTTGGGAGGGACCAGTCCTGTAAGGGAGGGCAGTTGGGGGTGATCAAGCCTGCAGGGGAAGGAAGTTGGAGGGGGGACCAGGCCTGCAAGGGAGGGCAGCTAGGGACAAACAGGCTGGCAGTGTAGCATTTAGGCATCAATCAGGCTGGCAGGGGAGAGTTAGGGGGGTAATCTGGCTGGTAGGCAGAAGCGGTTAGAGGCAAGCAGCAAGGCAGGCAGGCGAGAAGTTGGGAGCCACCAATCCTGGATTGTGAGAGGGATGTTCAACTGCCCATTTAGGCCCGATTTTACTGGGCAGTCAGACATCCCTCAAGGGGTCTCATATTGAAGAGGGTGCAGGTTGGGCTGAGGGACACAACCCCCATGCATGAATTTTGTGCACTGGGCCTATAGTTCTATTATAATCACTTTCAAGGGCTATATTAGGATTTGTGCAAGTTGTGATCCGAACCCAAGAGAGGTAATAAATGACCTAAGTTGAAAAATAAAGTTCCTTTACCTAAAGCTGAGATTCTGTTGCAGCATAAATATCAGGAGCTCGTTAAGCAGGGGTGGATTTTCCAATGTACTGGCTTCTCTTTGACTTTTAAAAAATATATATTTAATTGATTTTTTTACAAAGAGGAAGAGAGAGAGAGATAGAAAGTTAGAAACATCGATGACAGAGAGACATGGATCAGCTGCCTCTTGCACATCCCCTACTAGGGATAGGCCCATAACCAAGGTATATGCCCTTGACTGGAATCAAACCCAGGAACTTTCAGTCCACAGGCCAATGCTCTATCCACTGAGCCAAACATGTTTCAGCTTCTCTTTGATTTTGAGTAGCTATTTGTATAAAAACAAGAGAGCTCATTGACCAAGGAAAAAGAAATGTGGCCCAAGCTGGTTTGACTCAGTGGATAGAGCGTTGACCTGTGGACTGAAGGGTCCCAGGTTTGATTCTAGCCAAGAGTACATGCCTGTGTTGTGGGTTTGATCCCCAGTGGGGGATGTGCAGGAGGCAGCTGATCAATGATTCTCTCATCATTGATGTTTCTATTCCTCTCTCCCTCTCTCTTCCTCCCTGAAATCAATAAAATATATATTAAAAAAAAGATTGTGGTGTATTTCAAAATTCAGTTCAGGTGGTTTAGTAAAATGTTATTTTATAAAATGTGCATTTTGTGATTATGACTTTTAAATTTGTCCTTACATTTATTGGTAAAATCTGAAGGCTGCCTCCATAACCATGACCAAAGCAAGTCAGTTTTATTGATTATAATGGGGAAAAGCTTGCTAGATAGATCGAAACAGGACCTCCAAATTATGGGAAGGAGGAAGCAAAAAGCCTGACTGTGCTTTTCTATCAACAATCCTGTATTCTTTTCTTTACCTCTCCTTTTACTATATTTGTTATAAAGGTACATGCATGTGTATCTCTCTGTGTGTGTAATCCTCTCTAGGATTAAAGTGTACACACACACACACACACACACACACACACACACACACAGATACACATGCATGTACCTTTATAAAAAAATACAGTAAAAGGAAAGGTAAAGAAAAGAATACAGGATTGTTGATAGAAAAGGCTCAGTGGATAGAGCATCAGCCTGTGGACTGAAAGGTTCTGGGTTCGATTCCAGTTCTGTTCTTCAGATAAACATTTTAAATAAAATAATCTTTAAGAAAGTTTTTAATAGCAGCACCTGGGGACTAAACAACTACTCTTTCCTATGAAAAAAATAAAATTGGTTGCATGACTGACCATACCTAAGACCATGCATCCTAACAATATTCATCTCTAATTTTTCTCTGCCATCTTAGTAAACATGTATTATAATTAACTGTTGAGTAAGTCTCACTGATATGTGATTGAGTCTATTGGTACAAATAGATAGTATTCAAAAGGTAGATGGCATTAACCAGAAACCATAAGTCAGTGACCATTAAGTTATTCAGTGTGGTCAGGGACTTTTTACTTTCAAAGGGTCATTTTTTAATAATATAAAAGTATTATAGTATATACTATAATAGCCCCTTGTGTAATATAAAATATATAAAACTAGATGCCCGATGTACAAAGATTCATGCAGAATGGGCCTTCCTTATCCTGGATGCTGGCACAATCTTTGCTCTGGCCCAGAGTCACCTTTCTACCTTCCCACGATGCCCAGAGGCCTGAAGCTGCTAGGAAGGTGAGAAATGCCTGTGTTGTTACCATGGCGATGATGTAAGCATCCCACCCCCAGCTCCTGGGTGCCTGTGTATGCAAATTAACCCACTAGCTTTGTTGGGTTAATTTGCATACTCATTCTTGATTGGCTAGTGGGTGTAGTGAAGGTATGGTCAATTTGCATCTTTCTCTTTTATTCGTGTAGATGTATAATATGCAGTGTCATATATTCCTACTTATCCATATAATATATCCCCATATATAAGTTATAGTCACAGAGATACATGGTTAGACAGGTAGGAAGATACATATGTAAATGAAGGTATACATTGTGTTATGTCTACATACAGATATGACCTATGATATTTGAAGTAGCTATCATGATCAACAAAAATATTTTACAAAGCTAAAAAGAGCTAAATAAGCAAGTTACAGGGAGGTCAGGAATGAGAAAAATTCCAGAGGCACCCAAATCAAGTTTTTATGGACTCTTCATTGTGTCAACAAAAGATGTGACTGGGAAATTAAAAAAAATATATATATATTTACAAAGAGGAAGGGAGGATAGAGAGTTAGAAAGATTAATGAGAGAGAAACATCAACCCCACTTCCCATGCCCTTGATGCCCTTGACCAGAATTGAACCCAGGATCCTTCAGTCCCCAAGCCAACATTGTATCCACTGAGCCAAACTGGTTAGGGCATCATTGGGAAATTTTAGGATCCATGGTTATCCATCCCATTTTCTACTTCATAGGAGAAGTCAGATTAGCCTAATCTGCCTCAGGCTATACAATTGTATCTTAATATTTTATGGTGGGTAGCAAAAGTCATGCAGCCCAGATTAAGACACAGGAATTTACTCTCAGAGAATTAGAGTAATGATGAATTTAGCAGCCTCTCTGAGTTATCTACTACCTGTGAGTAAGATGAAGCTCCAAAGCCACCTTCCTGGTCCAGGAAGATGTGAGACAGCAATACAGTGTCTTCATGCAAGTGATCCCTCCCATCTTGACCCTTATAAATGTAACATTATTTCAAAGGGAGAAAAACAAAACAAAACACTAAACTACAAACAGTGAGTTAGTCAATATTTTTTTACACTAAAAATGTTATTATTCTCCCAATCATTTTTAAATAAGGGAATTTCAATCCAACCAATGATTTTTCTTCTATTAACTTTGGACAAATAATAATAGTTTATTAGGCTTAAAACTCTAACTTTATTAATTACTATTAATAAGTGCTATAATTTTAGAGACAAAGCCCATATAATTCAAACAAGGGAACAATTACACTGACTTATAGCTGTAGTAGTTTGAACTTTTGGCTTTTTAATCTTTTTAAAAACAAGATTACTTGTGGACTTTGTACGGATTCTATTTTCTCACTTAAAATTATGTGTTATCTACAACTCTTTAAGTGTAAGATTTAATTTTGTTGACATAAATGTCAAAATTTTAATTGCCAAGGGCTTGGTAATGCAGAATATGGTAAGTTAGGTATTAATGAAAATTTTATCTTACTGTGTTCCAAAGAAGTGTTTGATATAATATATAAAAGTATGAATTATAAGAACATCCGCAGCATTAAGAAATTATATTTGAAAAAAAATGACATAAAACAATTTTTTTCTGAACCATATTTTGTCACATTCTCTATTAAGTAGATGACTTAGGGCCTTAGAAAGTCCTGAGAAATAATGTCCTTCTAAGTGGGCTTTATAAATATTCCTTGACAAGAAAAGATACATTTAATCCATATTTTTAGCATGCATTTTTTTATGATTTCAAACTGCAACCTCAGATTTTTCTCCCTTATTAAACAATTTATAGATATGTCGTAGAAAAATATACTACAAATCTCTGTAGGAGAAAGATAATTCTTAAAAGAGAAAATGAACTATAATGCAACAAAGAAATAAGTGACTTTTGTAATTTGCTTGATTAAATAATTGAACAAATTGCATGAAAAGCCTTTTTCATGTTTAAAAACCCCAAAGTATTTTATATTGAAGCCAAACTACTGTGCCATTTACCATTAAACCAGCAGATATTTATTGAACATCTATTGTGATCAAGCAACTGTTCTCTGTTTATAGGACCTAAAGCAAAACGTTGCTGCACTGAAATAACTTAGTCATAAGAGGGCTCCTCGATCAGTTACAGTAGAGCATTTGTAAGCATTTCCAGGCAGAAAGTTTAGCTAAGGGTAACAAAGTGCCTGACTAATGGTTAGATAACAGTAATGACATTGATTTGTTTGTCATATCAAGAACTTTGAGAGAAGTCAGTACCAGGGCTGGTCAGGGCATTGGATGGGTAATTGGACTGATAAAGGCATTGGATAGGTACCTTGGTAATTCTCTTGGCTTTTTCTCTTGATTTTTCTTATGGCTCTGCCAAATCAAAGTGCCACATTCTTTCATCATCATGTCCAACACTGGAAGAAAAGAGACCCAAGAGTGGGGCTCTATTACCACAAGTTTGTGGAAAACATTTCTAGAAAGCCCTGTGTTGAATCACAGAAGGTCATGAGGGCCCCAAGTGAACATTATATGGTTAGATTAATGTTTCACAAAGTGTCATCTTCAGGACCTTGTTAGAAATCCAAATTCTCAGGTTCCAAACCAATCCAACCGAATGAGAAACCGGCAATAGAGCCTGCAGAAGATGAATGAGTTCTCCAGATAATTTTGCTACACTCTTGTGTTTGAGAATCACTGACTTAGAGCAATCAAGATTCACTACTCCCAGAGGCTGGATATGAATTAGAGTTAGGTTTCTAATCATACATCTCACATTTCTCACTGAACCCTAGGCTGTTTTACATTTTTCTTGTGATTTGAGTTAACAATCAGATCTCAAAAAGACCATCGAATCTGCAGATACAAAGTGCATAAAAATGATGGAGTCCATTATCCTGGATATCATGTAACCTTTCAGTCTTTTCATTGCCAGGAACAAAATGAAAATTAAACGGGCATGAGCAGAAAAGGGATTCATGTAGTTCAGGTCATGTAGGGACCCAATCAAAAAGCACAAGAGATAGAGTGGTAGCTGGTTTCTTTTGATCTGCTGTTTTTCATAGTGACTTTAATCGTGGCCTTTAGTTTCTAGGTGATCCAAGATTTAGTAAAGTGCAAATCTAGAGAAAATACAAGGTTTACTTGTCCTTACCCTAAGAGTGTTATTAAAATCATGCACCATATGTGAGTCGCTAATTACCCTTACCTGTAATGTTTTAGACTGTTTAGCTCAAATATAAGTTGCATGCTCGTTCTAAGATTTGGGAATGGATAGACTCCACTCCGTGCTTAAAAATGGAAGAGATATGGTAATCTCCCACATTGGTGGTGAGGTCTGCTTTCTAGGAGAGTAATGAATGGATTTGAGTGGCAAAATTGAGTAATGGCAATGCTATGCTTTAAACTTAATCTGTGTCTATTCCCTCTTCTAGGCTATCACATTTTATTTATTTATTTATTTACTTATTTATTTATTTACTTATAAAATATATTTTTTATTTATTTCAGAGAGAAAGGAAGAGGAAAAGAGAGAGAGAGAGAGAGAGGATCGTTCATCAGCTGCCTTCTCCATGCCCCCTACTGGAGATTGAGCCTGCAACCCAGACATGTGACCCTGACTGGGAATAGAATGGTGGCCTCCTGGTTCATAGCTCCACGTTCAACCACTGAGCCACGACGGCTGGGCAGGCTATCACATTTTTAAAAATAGCCTTTTATTTTGGAATAATACATTTATAGAAAAATAACTAGGGTAATACAGAAAATTCTGGTGTGTGTATGCTTCAGCTAGTTTCCTCTGTTACCATCATATTACACGATCATGATACATTTGCCAAAGCTAAGAAGTCAGCATCAGTATATTACTTTCTCTAAACTCCAGACTGTACTTGGGTTTCACCACTTTCTCTATGAATGTCTTCTCTGCTTTCGAACTCACTTCAGGATACCGGTGGTTTTAGTTTCAGGTGTCTCCGGTCCCCTCTGGTCTGGGAGGATTTCTTTCTTTCCTTTATTCCTTGCCACATTTGAGAAATACTGGCCAGGGATTGTGTAAACTATCCCTGATTTTGATTTGTCTGATGTTTTCCTAATGATTAGATTGGGCCATGGGTTTTTGAAAATACAATAGGGATGAAGTAATCACACTTGCAGAACCGGGGATGCATAATTTTCACATGAAATTGCTGTTGATGTTGACCTTCTTTATTTGGCTGAGAGAGTTTTTATAAAGGTTCTCCACTGTAAAATTGCTATTTTTCACTTTCAATATTCCTTTCTTTGAATTTGGATATCTGTATAGATCTCTCTATCTCTAACTCTATATCTCTCTATATACACCTAATCCATATCTATTTACCTATACTTGTCATCTATCAATCTACCATCTATCATCAGCTTCAATGTTATGTTCTGATTTCCCTCTGTACAATGCTTTCATATGTTCACCTATAAAATGAAATACATTCGAAACTGAGAGGCAATAAGCATTTATAGTATTTGAAATGAGAGAGAGAGAGAAAGACAGAGAAAGAGAGAGCGAGAAAACTATTTGGGAAGCACCGATTCAGACAGAAGCCCAAACAGTGTTTGGATTAGGAGACAAAGATAAGGGGTATTTAGGAGAAAGGGAAGAACAATTACATCAATAGAAGGAAGGCATTTATATCTGTGCTGATAAGCAGTCATAGTGATGCTAGTTCTAAGCAATGTTTTTAATTTTTACTCTGTAGCCATCGGTCCTTTAACCATATTTCTACTTTCTCCCAATCCTTGCAAACACTTCTTTGGGACACAATGTTGCTTTAGGCCCAGTCCAGAGTTTATAATTTATTTTACCCCATTTTTAACATTCCAAAAGTTTGGGACATAAGATGTGCAAGGCATTTCTTCAAGTTGGTGACTCTAACTCCATTTAATTTTTAATTTTTATTTAAATATATTTTATTGATTTCTTTACAGAGAGAAAGAGAGACGGATAGACAGAAACATTGATGAGAAAGAAACATTGATCCACAACCAATGTACATGCCGTTAATCAGAACTGAACCTGGGACCCTTCAGTCTGCTGGCCAACACTCTATCCACTGAGCCAAACCGGTTAGGGCCTGACTCCATTTTAAAGTGGCTCAGTTTACTATTCTTTTTACACATATTTTAATTCCCCCAGAATGTGAAGTTTTTATATACTTAAAACATCCACATACATTTATACACAAAAACACATACACTGATTTTTAATGCCAGGTGTGGTCTAGTCAGAGTTCACCAACTCTTAGGAAATGACCATATTGGTAATAAAGTTAAAATTTCTTGTCAGGAACAGTATCTCTGAAAAATCATCAAAAAGCTGTTGATTAAAATGTGTTTAATACCTACTGGGCAGCATATTCAGTGGGCTAGTTTGAGTCACAAATACATTTACAGAATTTTCTCTGATGGTCAAAGTTTTGCCTTTGAGGGCAAAAACAAAACAAAAAATTAAAGACCTATTCAAAGTGCGAGTATGTATTTGAAATCCCGGAAAGCTTTTTGTTTCAGGCTGAATTGTGTTCCCCTCAAATTCATATGCAGAAGATCTAACCTTTTACTTCCGAATGTGACTATATTTAGAGACACGGTTTTAAAGACGTGATTAAATTAAACGATGCCTTTAGAATGGTGCCTAATTCAATATGACGGATGCCCTAATAAGAGGAAATTTGAATATACAGACAGTAGACATGTGCTCACACAGACACAACCTTGTGAAGACACAGGGAGGAGACAGCTAGCTGTCTGCATGCCAAGGAGAGAGGCCTCTTCTGAAACCTTAATCTGTGACTTCTCCTTCCCCCCTCCCCCACCTATGATAAAATAGATCTTATTTAAGCCACCAGTTTGTGGTTCTTTGTTAAGGCAGCCATAGTCACACGCTATAGATCAACTATAGGTTGAACCCGCCCAGGTCCCCCACCTCCAGAACTATCTTACACTGAGCTTCTCCAATAGTTTCAACTACCAGTCATAGCAATACAGGGGCTAAGGATTCCAGGCTGTGCAGAACTATGCTGGCTTTTTTGCACTGCAATTTCCACATCCTGGGAAAACTCCTAGTCCAGTTCATCTATGGTGAAGTCTCACACTGATTCTTTTGAGTGTTGCCCTAAGTCGGTAATGACTGTTTTATAATACAGAGCCCAGAGATTTCAGTAGGAATTCTATAATCTAACCAGACCTGGCTTATGTGAGATAATGTGGGATCTTATCATATAAACACTTCATGTATGTATGACATATTCTTAACTTAAACCAGGATTAAATTCTACCCAAAACTTTGACCATTCTGTACGTTTAGTGTATAAGAAAAGATGAAATCTCTGGATGTCATTGATGGGTGTACTATGAGTTGTTTGGCTAGTATGATGGCACAGGTTTATCTATGGGCTCTGGTCTTGCCTCCCCAGTGACCAGCCTTATTTATCAGAAAAAAAATGACTAGCTTGAATCTAAGAGAGCAATAGTTATCCACTGAGTCCAGAAAATGTATATGACTCAAATGGGATTTACATTCCTGACTCTGCTTCATGAATGCGAAACTCAAAGCAAGTAAACAAGATAAAGAACGTTAGCTCTTACCTCATTTTCATTCGCTCTTGTTATTACTAGGGGTCAGCGAAGTTAACCTGCCCAGTCATTATTCTTAAAATGACGGACACTTATCAGGAAGATAGCATAGTGAAAGAACAAAAAGAAACAACTTGTTCCAATTAGTATTATGAGTCACCCATAGTTCCATTAATATAACTCAATCAACTTTGACTGTTATGGTCTTGGAATCAAACTTAAAACCAGAGGTCTGTAATGGGAGGAAGCAGGAAGTAATGATTGATAGTGAATTTGGGGGTCAGACTTGGCTCTACCATTTGAAATGGTGGCTTCTGGAGACTTACATGATCGTTTTGAGACTGTTCCCTTATTTATAAAGTAGTGTTGCTAGTAATTTCTCCTTTATTTGATCATTAGTCAGCTGACTTTAATTTCTTTTTTGACTGCCTTGAGCTTCCCTTTTGCTCATTATAAAATACTGGTTTTAATCATATCAATTAATTGTGAGGATAAAATAAAATAATGTCTATAAAACCTCCAACTAATTCTATTATTATAATTCACTAGGTTATATGGATGTTATGTATAATCTATATATCCTAATAAATAAAATATATGATTTATTATCCTACAGGTAGTTTTCATTTGTGGAATTATCTACTGTGTTCCCTAATGCTTTCTTTTGCTGATACATGCAGATGTCAAGGGCAGGGTGGGGAATAATTGCCTGATATACTTGTATGAAAATTATCAATCTGTCAAAAATAAGTTCTAAAGAAGATAGATTACAAAATAAATATTTCTTATCCAGGTACAACAAAAACCCAGTCTTTATCATGGCTATTCTTCCAGCCCATATTCAGCTCTGTCGGTAAAGTTGTGCCTGAATTATCTAAATTGTTTTTTACTCTTTCCCCCTATTTTAACTTAAAAGAACTTTCCCATTTAATCAAGGGCCTATTTCCTGGCTTTCTACACAGGGCAGATTTTTTTCTGTAGGAATTAATCTTAGCTTATCTAATTAAATGCAGTGTGAAGCAGGGGATGAAAACATACATGAAAGCAATCTTTCAGAAACATAGTTGTTTCATAAATTAAACACATTTTTCTTCAGATATAATTGAATAATAATTTTTGTCTTAAACAATTTTTTTAGTTTATGCAATTTTAGGAAATTGATTAGTGTTGATATAACTATCCATGATAGTTATAATTATTCTTATACATATTTGCATTTAATATTGCTTTATGTGTATTAAATTAAAATGACATTTTTTCACTTTATTGTATTTACTTTTTCTTATTTACATTACTGAATTTGAATAACAAATAACTAATAAACTGAGCTTAATGAACAGCTATCTAATTTGAACTATGATTTTTAAGACATCCCTATACATTAGATTGGAGAAATATATTTAAATTAATATTTTTATACTTCTAAGTACAGTATAGTATACATATTTTTGGAGTATATATATAGGAGAAATTATATAATTTCTAATTCAGAGGAAAATATTTTGTGTGGAGATATTTTTTAAGTTCAGAATGAAGATTATTTAAATCTTTTGTGCCTGAATGTATTTATCACTTCACTATTTCAATGAAATCCAAACACTAAATAAACAACAGGTATTTTCAAACTCACTGTAACATCAAAAGATTTTTGAAATCTGGCCCAGAATTTTTCTTTTAAAGATAACACTTACCACTTTATTCCAATTGGTCATTTCAAGATGCAATATTATTCTAGGAAGTCATTCTTTCCTACACTCAACTTCTATTTCTCCTGTCTCATTTCAAATAAAGTTTTTCTTAATTCTCTCAAATCTACTAACATAGACTATTCCTATGTGAGAAAGTGAGAAAAAATAGAACTTTTAAAACCCCATTGCCTATTATATACTTGCAGTTTATCTCTAAAGTCATGGGTCTCAAATAACAAAGTTCATTATTTGCAAGCAGCATGATGAGTACTTTTACATCTACCTTACCTAGCTATAGGTTAGTTATAGAAATTCCCAATTTTACATCATTAGAATTATTTTATAAAATTTCCACATCCCTACCAATTTATTAATACTTTATTGGTAACATTTAATTTCCTTTGCCATGCTTACAAAGAATGTCTTCCGTATATATTTCCCTTTAATTTTAATGGAAGCACACCAGAGCTCAGGCAGAATCAGAGTTTCCAGCTGGGAAAAAGCACAGGTAATCTTTACTTGTCATTGCTCTTTATTACTTTCCCACTAGGAAAAGTAGCTAGGTTCTTTGTACCTTGGGCTATTTCTCAACTAAAATAGATTGTCCTCTGATGTTTAGCAACTGTTGGCGATTCAGTCCTTTGGTTCTAGCATTAGAGTTTTCACTTTAACATTTGCTACATCATATTTTTGAGACCCCGGGCAAGTCTTTAAAGGTTTCTATGTAATTTTTCCCTTTTAGTATATTTATATAGCACAACATGTTTTGTTAGCAAAACCATTAAAAATGTTAGAATGTTGCAAGAACAAAGTTCCTTTAAATATTTGTGTGTTTGTGTAATATGTGTATGTATATTCATATATATGTATGTATATATATATATATATATATATATATATATACACACACACACACACACACACACACACACACAAAATAAAAGCAGTAGAACAAGACCTGGAAATTATTTTCACCTCTTTTGTTAAAAATAATGTGCATCATTGACAATATGCCTCATTTTTCTAGATCTCTATTTATTTTTAATTTTTCTTTGGCTTAAGCATGACATTCATACAAAAATAATCAACAAATCATCACATGTACCTTGATGAATTTTCAAGAGGTGGCCACACCCAGGGAACTAGATTCCAAAAGAGGGATGTTACCAGCCTCCCAGACTGGTAAGGGTCCACATACTGTCACGGACCCTTAAGGAAATCAATATTCTGATATCTAACCCCAAAGATTATCTATTGCTACCTAAACAATTTTGAATTCTGTGATTGGAATCATAGTATATATGTTTTTGTGCCTTCTCTCACTTCCTCCCCCGCCCTCTGAAAATTATAATATTGTTGCAGTTTTTTTGTAGATAGCTCATTCTCCATTGTGTGATTATACACAGCTCTTCTTAGGAGGGATTTGATACCCGGAGAACTAATAAATCTTTGCCTACAATAAAGATTAAATGATCAAATCAGATACAATGTAAACTTATAAACTTTAAATTTATTTTAATGTTTATCAAAGCGTGGCACTTGTTATTTTAATGATAATTTCTGGTAGTAGGAATAAACATTTAATAAGAAATTTCTAAGAGAAAACTAACTTTCTAAAACTAAAACTCAAGGGGGTCACAATCGAGGACTTGAAATAATTGGTCTAGCTCTCCAGTGTTATACGCCTTTTTTTTCTTATTGTTCAGTCACACTCTGAAAGTTTAACTAGCCCTAAATGCATTTATCATCCTAGAGACCATTCTCATATGCTGTGTCTAGCAACATCTCAGGGATCAAAAAATGTATCTTGTAAAGGAGGTGCCTTTTATCTTGCTCCTCTTCCCAGCTCTCAGCATCTTAATTGGAGTGACTCAGGAGCTGCGTCTGTTTTCCTCTTATTTATTTTATGTATTTTTTTTGTCCGCTTGCAGTAGGGCTGATGTATCATAACAGGACGGTGACTACAACTTTTACTGTAATGGATGGGAACAAATTCTTCTGGGATGTATTCATACACCTGCAGGCAGCGAGGCAAGCAGTGAATGGAAAGTAAGAAAGTTTCAGGAGCTCCAGAGATGTTTGTGTTGCCAGAGGCGGGAGGGAGGCAGCCACTAATAACTCCAGCTACTCAGTGGGAAGACAGTAGGCAGAGGCTTGTGGTACTAATCACCATAGAGCATGTGCAGTTGGCGGCTGTGATCAAATGCTGCTTTCCCAAGCCAATTAGCTTTTGGTGTGTTGCTAACTAGTGGGTGCCTATGCAGCTGGCAGCTGTAACCATCACTAGGCCTTTGATTTTCAAGCATCCATGTTAAGGATACAAATTTTCTCTGAGATGTTGAGGACACGATATTTTTCCTCAGCCCCGAATGCTTTTTCCAAAGACCAAGTTTCTGTTTAGTTTTGACAATGTCGTTCTACTCCTTTACATTTTTTATTTAGGTACTCTCAACACGGGGCCATAACATTTTAGTTCTACTTAAAGCATTCAGTGTTACTGAGGAAAAGCTTGCTTTAGGGAGAATGAAGTTCTTGTCCAAGATTCAGGAAAACTGCAAATCATCTGGTTCATTATGGTTTACCAGCAAGTTAGCAAAATGTGTTGAATGTTAGGCATCAGAGTGAGAGGTGGGTGGCATGGATACAAAGACACATTGGACGCTTAGAAATATACAAACACAAATTATGTTAAGGGCTCCATTATTTGCTAGTGACATAAGACAGTGGGAACCAAGGGGAGAGAATAGTTAATTTTGATGAGAGGACTAGAGGACCAAGAAGTATTTGCAACCAGGAGCAGGCATGACGGGAGGAAAAGTTGTGGAGGGTTGGCTGGGCTGGGTGGAAGCAGGAAGTCACCTACCCAGGCATGCCTATAGTCTTATCTCTTTTGTGGACTATGTTTATACCCCGAGTTCTACACACATTAAAAGCTGCAATTCTTCCACCTGGCATTTGCAATAACCTTCTAGTACAACGAGGAGAAGTCAATTAAGCTTAGCTTTTACGTGGCATCTTCAAATACGAAGTGCATCTTATTTTCATGTCTCTGGAAACAAGTGATTTGCATACCCTTGTCATTGCCATGATTACTTGACTGAATAGTAAACAGTGAAAGGGATGTTGTTTAATTCCTCGCTTTCTCACCCTCAACTTTTCAGTGAAGCAATGATACCGGCAGCTGTCCACGTGTTCTTGGTTTGGACGCTAAAGATGACGTCTATCACTGTTACTGCACAGTTGATGGTTTATTCAGGCCCTTGTGCTCTCAAAGAGTTCGTGCTAATTCCAGAAGCAGACGTATTTCTTTGTAAATAAAGAGTGAGACATGAAATTAACTCACGTGTCCGGTTGGGAAGACTTGAATGACTCCACCACCATATGACACCTTCCTATGCAGCCACGAGTCACACAGAGCGTTGACAAATGTTGCACCCCCCCCCCCCCCCCCCCCCCCCCCCCAGAGGATCCCGGCCTCCTGCAGAAATACTCACGGGTCCCTCTTCAACATGCCAATTGTGAGCAGGCATTCTGATGAATATGAGTGTAGTAGAATTGTCCGAATCAAATATAAACCAAATAGCAACTGTGTCCCAAGAGGAAATGCATTGATTTCTTTTCCTTTCTTTCTTTCTTTCTTTCTTTCTTTCTTTCTTTCTTTCTTTCTTTCTTTCTTTCTTTCTTTCTTTCTTTCTTTCTTTCTTTCTTTCTTTCTTTCTTTCTTTTTTTGGCCTGGTCATTTGTGGAGGCATCAGGCATCACACTGGCTTCGTGCTGGTGTCTCATTATCCTGGGGAGGAAGGCAAAGTTCAGGGAACACTGACAAATAAAAGCAAAAGCAAAAGTATATTAAACCCATTACTTTTGGCAAGGACCATTACACAGTTAACAGCTTTCAGAAGACGTCTTAAACGTGATTAAAGGATGCTTTTATTTGAAGGACTTACATTGCAATTATGCAGAGTCCAGTAGTCATTCTAGATGTTTTAACCAGAACTAATATTGTATGGTTCCAAGTTGAGAGTGCCTAAATCAAAAACGTGAAGGGGTAGCTTTACAATTTCAAACTAAACAGGAACTTGGTGTTTGGAAAAAGCATTCACGGCCGAGGCCTCTCTCCTGGGCTTGCAGATGGCTGATTTCTCATTGTGTCTTCAGAAGGCCTTTCCCAGGTGCTCAGACATCCCTGGTGTCTCGCTTATCTGTCCTAATGTCTACTTATGGGAACATCAGTCAGACAGGATTAGGGTTTACCCTATCAGCCTCATTTTAATTTAATCTCTTCCTAAAGGCCCTATCTCAAAATACAGTCGCATTCTAAGGTACTGGGGGAGAGGGCTTTGATGTATGAATTTGGTGGGGATGGGTGGGGGGACACAATTCAATGCATAACCATGCCCTTAGCAAGCAAAGTCCTAAAGGGAGATGAGGAAGCAGGTATGTGAACACAGAGACAGAGGAGGCTGCATGGAGATGGATACCTGCCGAGAGCTGTGAGTGTCGGTGGAGATACAGCAAAACCCAGGAGGAGGGGAGCTGGAGAGTGAAATGTCCTTTCCCTTTGTGCATCTCCTGGAAGCCACAGGCAGGCAAGAAAGACCACCCCTGCAGTACATACATGTGCATACATGCCAGCCTCCTGGCACACAGAGAAAGGTTGAGAAGGGGAGGGAGAGGATCTGAAGAGGCAAATGGAGGAACCCAGCATTATTGAAACTTAAAAGTTATTTTATGAAGTCACTTGTAGCCAAGTCTGCAGTTTGAAAGAATTAACAAAATAGGTACAGAATGATAAAGTATTTCTTCATAATTATATATATATATGTATTTTTAATATATTTTATTGATTTTTACAGAGAGGAAGAGAGAGGGATAGAAAGTCAGAAACATCAATGAGAGAGAAACATTGATCAGCTGCCTCCTGCACACTCCCCACTGGGGATGTGCTCGCAACCAGTATATACCCTTAACCAGAATCAAACCCAGGACCTTTCAGTCCGCAGGGCAATGCTCTATCCACTGAGCCACACTGGTGTCAGCTCTTCATAATTTTTAAATAATTAAAGAATTAATGTGAACAACATGTTTTGTTATGTATTCTCAAATGATAGGCATGGACTGGAGGCTTTAAAAATCTTTACTTCTCATGGAATTATGTTTTACTTTTTTTGATTAATGTATATGTGTACCTGTGTTTATACACACTATGTATTTTTAAAATAAGAAATGATAATGTATTCCAAGGATTAAATGTTAAATACTTGGCATTCAAAATGCACATGAACATATTTTTTAAAAAAAATACTTAGCTGAGGATATGTTTTATTGATTTTTTAGAGAGAAAGGAAGGAAAGGAGAGGGGGGCGAGAGAGAGAGAGACACAGAGAGAGAGAGATAGAGATAAAGAGAGAGAGAGAGAGAGAGAGAGAGAGAGAGAGAGAGAGAGAGATATTAATTGCTTCCCTCCTGTATGTGCCCCTACTGGGGATCAAACTCTCAAGCTAGGTATGTGTCCTTACAGGGAATTGAACTTGCACCCTTTATTGACACATGCAAGATGCTCCAACCAAACCAAGCCATCCAGCTGGAGTTGCATTTGATCAAATTATAAACTTTCTAACCTCTAGTTATCTTATTTGTTCAGTGGAAAGATTATTGACATTGAAAAACCTAATTATGGGATATTATTTTGATTAAATGAGTGCTAGAGAAATAGTTTTGATGACTGCAACATATTTATTAGTCTATCTTTACCATCCAGTCCTAATAGATATTTGGTACATATATATTTAACCAAATAGACATCTGCTTATTTTCATTGGTATATAAATAAGCCTAGAAGAGAATCATTATTTGAACATATTCATTATTCTATACAACTTAGTAATGTATGTGTGTGTGTGTGTGTGTTGTGTGTGTGTGTGTAAATATTTGAACTTATTAACTTCATGGACACTTTAGGTATTTTATGTTAAAATTTTGATAAATGGGATAAATGAAAAACAAAATTCTAAAAGCTTCCTCAAAGTTTTATATGTCCAATCATATTTAGCAAGAAAATGTAACTGGCTTTGTTGGAAAGTTGTCAGAAATAGTCTAGAGATTTGAATTCTACATAAAAAACCTGTTAAACCCTTGAAAATAATTAAATTTATGGTTACATATGTTTTGATATGTTTCCCTAAGAATAGACAATTTTGAAAAATTATTATAATTTGTGACAACTTCACTAGGAAACATGATAAATTAGAGTCAACAGTGGGATTGAAATGGCATAAAAAGGTTTGCAGCTTCTGAAAAGAATGTAGCCACTAGAGGGCACTGCTGCTCTACATCAAACCAGCTTGCAGCCACAATAGAGACAGAAGATTTAAAATCTAAGTTGAATGTGGCAACTTTAAATTGTAATATGAAATGCTTTAAAAGAAGAAAAATAAAATTTGTTACAGTTAATATTATATACTCAACCATTTCAAAATTTCGAGCACTAAACTGGCACTTCATCAAACTGATTGTACTGGTCTTTGAGATGTATATTTAGAAAAAAATAGACATGCAGATATTTATGTCACAGTAATTCTGCTTAGATAAATCCTGTTATATATTTATAACTTAGTATAGAGCCATGTTTACATCCCACACTGAGGAGGTAAAGACCAGTAGTACAATCACCAAATCAAAAGGGAAGAAATTGAGCTGTAGAATATCTAAGTTAGACATCCTTGTCTAAGTTAGAGAGAGAATATGCATGTGTGTATGTGAAAACACAAGCATATAAATGAGATAAATAAATATTTTCTTCCATAAAGTTAAAATAAAAGATATTCAAAATTAAATAATGGGTTATATAACAAAAATTTTTAAAATAGAAAATGCAATTTAATGATTGTGTTTCATTAGTATGACCTTCAAGAAAACACAACAAAAGTGTGCTTACTATGAACTAAAAAATAAATGGCTAATATAGAAATATGAGAAACATTCTCTGATGCAAAATATGGAAATAGAGTTGAGACAAGGTATATAGCATGCATTGCAGAGTTTTACATGATAAATATGTGAAGTGTAGTATATACAAAATTTAGATCATTGTGAGTTGGAGTCAATGAAAGTACTATATTCAGGGTCTTGAAATTTGAGAAATTTGAACTTGGTCTTGAAATTTGAGAAAAATTCACATTGGTGATGAGGCTGTGAGAGAGTGGAAAAAGACGCAGAAATTTGGATGGTGTGGACACATACAGAGGCCAGTTAATGCAAAACTGGTCTGTTTTCATGAGGAGGCCTAGGAGAAGTAGTTGAAGAAATCTAGAGAGATACATTGGGATGTATTGTGTGCAATTTTGAATTCTAGCCTGAGATGCTTTGATTTGATGGAAAGTATTTAAATCAGATAGATGCACAGCCTGCTCAAAGCAGTATTTAGAAAGATCAATCTGTTTGGGAGGAAGATTCCTAAAAGAAGGAACTAGAGCAAAAAAACCTTTGAAGACTCTGTTTCATAGAACAAACGTGAGATGGTATGAGCCTTATTAGGACAGTGGTGATGGACACAGAGAAGAAAAAACTAAAGTAGAAGTCATGTAGAAATAGCAAAATGTATGGATTAAATGTGGAAGTCTCAGAAAGGAGAGGAGAGGAGATGGGGACATGAACATTTTAACGTAGAAGACATGAAGGAAAATGAATAGAAAGGTATCAAGGAGAAAAGACAGGAAAATCTGTTCAGTTTGAGGTATATAAAAATGTCTTTCATTGATTCAATGTAATGGTCCTCCTCAGAGATGCAGGACAGAGCTGCAGAAAGGACTTCGATGGTCAGTAGTGATGGGACAGTTATAATTAGGGATGTGAAATTAGGGAGCAGGAGGGGACACATTTCTATATGAAAAGGAAAAGAGGAAATAAGGAATTGAAGGCTAAAGAGTGGCTTTATCCACATTAAATAGAGAAAGATTAATCACCAATGAAATAATCAACACTACTACCTTAGATATGAAATGGAGAGTTGAGATCAATGAACCAGAGCCAGAGAAAGGGCAGTTCCCTCAAGTAAAAATGGGGAAAATATCATGCAGGTCAATAGCTAGGAACAGGTCAGTGTTATACCAGAAAGTATCATTTGATTGAAGTGTTGGAGAAAGAAGGAAGAAGTTGATAGGTTTAGAATGGAGAGAAGGGGGAATGGAAGCTGGGGTAAGGCATTATATGTGAATACAGGCAGTGAAATGAAATCAAATGGAAAATTAAAGGATTAACTATTAAGTTTAAGGATTGTGTTATAATGGAATATATATCACTGAGTGTTGCAATATTTAGGAAAAATTGTTTTCTAGTTAGGAAATATTGTGTGATATTATTGAGGAAAGCATATTGTGTGTCTACTGTCAAGGAGAAAAATAAAGAAGAAAGAAGAGTGAAGAGAATTGGAGGGTAGAGTGAATGTCAGAGGAGACAGGATGATGTAACGGCCTAGGAAATAATCCTGAAGAGACATGTTAGATGATGAGTTTTGATGGGGCTATTCTTAGCTATCTCAGATCTATTGAAGTTATATAAGAGACAAGACAATCAGTAAAAACCAGGATCATTTCAGTCAACTTTGTGTTGCAGGAGATGAGATGACATGCAAAAAAAAAAAAAAAAAAAAAAAAAAAGCACTGAAGATAACTTTTATTGCCTCACAATTTTCCTGATATTTAGTGCTGAATAAAAATTCTGCTGTATGAATTACATTTTCATTGAGACTGTTCTGTTTGATGTGCTTATTTAAATCAAATAAGTGAAAAGCAAACTGAGCCTTCTTATAATCCTGAAAAAGAGTCAAGGATACTAGAGCTTGATGACCTGTGTTCTAAACCTACCTGCTTTTGTCACTTTAGTCTCATGAGCTTTTATTTTTAAAGGACATTTCCATCTTTAAAAGCCAGGCATTAAAAGTCTGAAATATTCTGTAATTCACTAAGAACAAAGCAGGAAACCTGTAGGGTGCATTTGACTGGGGCTGGATGGAAACCTGTTGGTGAAATTGCCTGCCTGTCAAATTTTCTCATTCTTGTGCTGATCTCGATGCAGACTCACTGACCTTGCCCTTTGCTTCCTATGAATTTTCTCCTTCCTGACTAGCTGCTCAGCCTTTCACTCATCCGACAACGTTTCTAGGGACTCCTTACCTGTGTACTTCTGATCCTCAAACTGCCTGTCTAAGCTGATTGACTACCAAGCTCTGACCTCTTGTTCCTAAATTGTTGTTGATCAAATAGTGCTTACTTTAGTGCTAAATTGCTTCCTCCAGCTTGGTATGGGATATGTTGACATGTGTAGACTGCCTGCCTGAACTCCTGTACCATCTTCATCAAGCCCTGCTTGGCCTTTCCTAATCCTGGCCCATTATCCTTCTTCAGAAAATATTTCCCCCAAATTCACACAGAACAGTAATTCAAGATAGTCCAAGGTTTTTTTTTTTTTAAATATTTTATTGATTTTCACCGAGAGGAAAAAAGAGGGATAGAAAGTTAGAAACATCGATGAGAGAGAAACATCAATCAGCTGCCTCCTGTACAACTCCTACTGGGGATGTGCCCACAGCCAAGGTACATGTCCTTGACCAGAATTGAACCTGCGAATGTTCAGTCCACAGGCTGACGTTCTATCCTCTGAGCCAGTTTCAGCAGTTCCAAGGTTTTTAATTTTGGGTGATGATGATACCATTGTTATAGCCTGGTTATTAATTAATAACTGGAAAAGGCAAAGGAAAGCTGCAATTTAGATGTGGGCCCAGTAAGGTCTCAGTGATATGGAAAGGTGCTTACCAATCAGTCACAGCTGGGAGTGAGCCATTGGCCAGAATAGGTGTGGCCACTGCAAGGATCCAAAATCTCAGATATTTAACTGCTAAACAAAGGGAGTTCTCTTTCTGGGTGTTCTTGGCTCTCTGGTGCTCCTGGCTGATGGGGGTCACAGAATCTGCCCTTGCCACTGTGGGTCATATGGACTATACACAATGGACTCGTGGACTTTAGCTACATCGGACTCAGCTCCACTATGGAATGAAAACTTTGGGCACTGGTTTTGCTTCTAGCTTTACTGAAGCCCCAGTTGAACAATTCCCAGGGCTGGTTTAAGGGATCTGGGAGTTTGGAAACCGAGGGATATAATTTCACACAAATAAAATTCATTCATTCTCCCTTGCAAGTCTTAGAAAATTCTTTTTCTCAAGATATTGCAAGGATCTCATTCTTACTAGCAATGAAGGAATTTCACCCCTGTAATTCTCTGTCAACAATGATGCAAACAATTATGATGGCATTGAATGGATAGAGAACAGTAAAGGAGATAACATATTTTATTTAGGGTTATAATAGTTGTATTGTATTTTGAAAGCTATCTTGGATGCTCACAAGAATTAGGATATTATTTGGTACTATTCTACTATAAGGAAAAAAATATCCGCCTAATCTTATTATAACATTTATTATCCAGGTCTCACTATACTGGAGTTCTATTTTATGCTTTGTAAGGTTCTAGTTGTGGACTCATAGAATGGAGTTAAAATTATGTAACTCTCTCAAGAAGAACAATTTTAGACTCAATTAGGGTTGAAAAAGCAATTATATTCACTACACACATCCTATCTAATAAAAGTAATATGCCAATTGACCATACCTCCGATACATCCACAAGCCATGCTCACAAGCCATGCCCACCAGCCAATCAGGAGCAAATAAACCTCAACCAAGATGGCTGTGGCAACTGAGAGCAGGAGGGAGGCTTGGGTTTCCCCAGCAATGGAGGAAGCCAAGATTTCTACCTGCCCTTGCCAGCCTAGGCCTTCACCCAATGCTACAAAGTTTCAATTATATAAGATATATATCCCAACAGAAATGGCGGCAGCCAGAGAGCAGAGGTTAGGAATGGCCAGGTGATGGAGGAAGCCAAGCTTCTGCAGCCCTAGCACCCAGGCCTCCACTCTAGGATACAAAGTTTTAATTAAATAAACTAAAACAGAAATGGCTGTCACCACAGAACGAGCAAAAAGCTTGGTTCTGCTCTAGGCTACAAAGTTTCAATTGTACAACATAAATTAATTCCAGATCCCAGGGCCTCCGCTTGGGTTTCTCGGGGCCATGGCTGGCCTGAAAACCACCACAGGACCCTTGTCCAGGTAGCCCTATGCCCAAAGTAAACCCCCACCCCAATCTGGGACACCATTCAGGGCAAACCAGCTGGCCCCCACCCATGCACCAGGCCTCTATCCTATCTAATAAAAGAGTAATACTCAGATTGCCCATCACTCCAACACACAAGAGTGCTGCCCCCAAGTGGTCAAAGATCCTGTGTCCATGTGGACACAAGATGGCCACAACAAGGTGGCCAGCAGGGGTGGGCCATTGGGAGCTTCTAGGCTAGGAAGGGAGGGCAGTTGTGGGTGATCAAGCCAGCAGGTGAGGGTAGTTGGGAGGGACCAGGCCTGCAATGAGGGCAGTTGGGGGCAATCAAGACTGCAGGGAATGGCAGTTAGGGGTGACCAGGCTGGCAGAGGAGGGAAGTTGGGGGCAAACAGGCTGGCAGGGGAGCAGTTAGACATCAATCAGACTGGCAGGGTAGCGGTCAGGGGTGATCAGGCTGGCAGGCAGCAACAGTTAGGGGCAATCAGGGAGGCAGCAGTTTGGAGCCAGCAGTCCTGGATTGTGAGAGGGATGTAAGACTGCCTGTTTAGGACTGATCCCACCAGGATCAGGTCTACACGAGCAGTCAGATATCCCTTAAGGGATCCCAGATTAGAGAGGGTGCAGGCTGGGCTGAGTGAGGGACTCCCTGACCCCATGCACGAATTTCAGGCATTGGGGCCTCTAGTATGCATGTGTGTGTGTGTGTGTGTGTGTGTGTGTGTGTATTACCAATATGTGTTCAATATCAGAGATAATGCCAACAATATTTCTTTCCTGAAAGACTTATTTTGGCATGATATTTAGGAAAGTGGAAATTGTTCTTATTTGTGTCCAAGTTCTCCATGAAGTTTCTTCCTAAACTATTCCCACACCACAGCATTCACAGGGAATGAAAATATGTAAGGTGCCTCCAAAGAAATGTATCAGGTTTCTCAAGGTTTGTGGTGATCCTGATAGCCTAGAAGATCATAATGTCTGCCTAATTTTAACCAATTGCCACAATGGAAGGGAAGTTCTGCTTGGAAATCATCATCTACCCAATCAGCCTGGAAATGTGGGGATTATCCTTAAACCTGCCTCCTACTGACTCTCATCTTTAACCCCAAATACCTAGAACCATTTTTAATCCCTTACTTCCCATACCTCTAGTTCAGGTAACATTGTGTTTTCCTAGACCTCTTGTCATACCTTCCTAAACTGGTCTTCCTGAACCTAGGATTTGTCCCCTTCTTTGACATGGATCATATTGCCTTCTCTGCATGGAATGCCCTTTCAATACCATTAGCAAGACTAGGGATTCTAATTTCTGAATTTCAGCTCAAGGGTCACTTGAAGATGACACTCCAGCTCTTCATATTAATGTGGTAAGGCCAACAGGCTGCGTGCTTCTTCTCTATTTCTATAAAACTCTGCTCATCTTCCTACTTCTGGATGTAAAACCGAGCATCACAATTGTACTTCTGGGTCTGTTTCTGCTGTGAAACTCAGAGAACATTAAGGACAAAGAACATGTGCTATTTTTTCTCCAGAACTCAGTTTACTGCTTAATATATAGTAGGTACTCACTAATAAAGAAATTAATACTGTACATATACTTTATGTTTTTATAATTCACTTACTTTTTGATTTTTCCATGGGCAAGAGCTCTTATTTGTGTCACACTTGACACAGAAACAAATATACTGTATTTTTTTTCTCTCAAGGTCTAATGTGAGAAGGGCTCATACCACATATTTCTTCCTAATAATTTGTACATTGTGACAAAATCTTAGAAACTCAATAAGATTTTACTGTAAAAAACAGATGTTGGAAAGTTTAGGAAAATGTTAGTGTAGATACTTTAAGAAATATCTACACATTCCCAAGATCTAGTCAAAAAGAGTTCATTTTAGGTGAATTTAGGATTACAATTTAGGTAAATTTAGAATTACAATGAAAACTATGCAGGACATTGAATCTCTCTCCAAATACTAATTACTAATGTAATATAATGACACTATATTATTAATATAATACATTGTAAATCTCTCTTTGGTAAGGAGATATCTGTGAAAAACTTGGGATAAGGTGGAGAAGAGATTGATTGATTGCTCTTGCCTCATATCACCATTTGCTATTCTGGGAATTCAAAACTAAAAAGAATTAAGGAGGTGGGCAGACAGGATTATTTCAACTCAGTTTAACATTTGACACATATTCTTTGTTTATTAGGGTAAATGCACTTTGGAGTTGTTTCATAATGTGTCAGGTGCCCATCACCTCACTAGAACTGTGGATTCCTGCTTTCCAGGTATTATTCATAGTTATATATCAAACACATAGAATAGTTTGTAAGTCAGAGTAACAGCACAAATATACTTTTAATGGTTGAATGAATATATTTTGGATGAACATTGTGTAAATCACTGTCAAAATAAATACTGCCAGGCATCCAAGTATGAGTCAGACACATTTTGTTCACTCGTCCAATAGGGAAGAGGATGAAAATGGGATGAGAGGGATGGGTAATACCCAAAGAAGAACTTTACAAATTTTATGAGAAAAATATACACAAAGTACAATAGCCATATGTATGCAAACAGTCATTTTTGAAGCTTCTTATTGGCAAGCAAAGAAGAATGGATTTCCTGTCAAGAGATCACGGCACTCTGAAATATAGATTTTTGGATTCATCATCAGATTCCAAAAATATTTGACATGTTGCATCTATAATGTGAATCTAATAAGGCAATATATAATAGCTATAAATGAAAAGCCAAGTGGAAATTTTTTTAAAAAGGATAAAAAAGCCTTAGATTTTATTAAGTCCAATACAAATCAATAGTAAGTTAGTTTCTAAAGCGTTATAAGTATCAAACTTCATTGATAGTATGTATGGTTTCTACAGTAAGAAAATTTCCTCTCTGCTCTGTGCATGTTGGAATTCACTGACTGCACTAACATTTTTAAAATATGCTTTTATTGATTTCAGAGATGAAGAGAGAGGGAAAGAGAGATAAAATCATCAATGATGAGAGATAATCATTGATTGGCTACCTCCTCCATGCCCCCTATTGGGGATTGAGCTCACAACCCTGGCATGTGCCCTGGACCCAAATTGAACCAGGGATCTTTCAATCTGCAGGCCAACACTCTATCCACTGAGCCAAACTGACAAAAGATGCATTAACATTTTATTGATTCATTATTTGCTTAATTTATATCCTGTCTAATTTCCAAAATAATTTGACTCAACCACATGGCTGTATTTTTATATAAAGAGTAGGGGCCTGGTGAACAAAATTTGTGCACTGGGGGTGGGTGGTCCCTCAGCCCAACCTGCCCCCTCTCACATACTGGGAGCCCTCAGGACATATCCTACTGATGGCTCACCCACGGCCTGCCCAAGGCTGATAGCCTCTGGCTGAGGCTTTTTGGCTTTTGGCACCCAGTGATTGCCCTGTGATGGGGTGGATCGCTAGCTCCACCCCAGCCCCCGCCTGCCCAAGGGACCCCCAGTGATCGCCCTGCTATTCGGCCAATGGCTGGCTTCATCCCAGCCTGAGGCTTTCTAGCCTTGGACAGCAGCCATCTTAGTTTGGGGTTAATTTGCATATCACTCTTGATTGGCTGGTGGGAGTGGCTTGTGGGTGTAGGGAAGGTACAATCAATTTGCATATTACTCTTTCATTAGATAAGAATAGAAGCCCAGTGCACAAAATTTATGCACAGGTGTGTGTATGTGTGTGTGTGTGTGTGTGTGTGTCCCTCAACCCAGCCTGCATTCTGTCTAAACTGGGACCCTTTGAGGGATGTCTGACCACCTGTTGAGGACTGGGCCTCAAAGGGTAGTCGGACATCCCTTTCAAAATCCAGGACTGCTGGCTCCCTACCACTCACCTGCCTGCCTGACTAATTGGTCCTAACCACTTCTGCCTGTCAGCATGATCACCCCCTAGCCACTCCCCTGCCAACCTGACTGACATCTAATTTCTCCCCTGCCAGCCCGATTGCCCCTAATTGCCCTCCTTTGGTGGCCTGGTCACCCCTCACTGCCCTCCCCTGCCAGACTGATCCCCCGCAACTTCCCTCCCATGTAGGCCTGGTTCCCCCCAACTGCCCTTCCCTGCAGGCCTGGTCTATCCCAACTGCCCTCTCCTGCCTGTTTGATCACCCCTGACTGCTTTACCCTGCTGGCTTGGTTGCCCTCAATTTCCCTCCCCTGCAGGCCTGGTTCTCCCCAACTGTCCTCCCCTGCAGGCCTATTTGCCCCCAACTGCCCTCCTCTGCTGACCCAGTCACCCCTAACTGCCATCTCCTGCATCCTGATCACCTCCAACTGCCTTTCCTTTTAGGCTTGGTCCCTCCCAACTGCCTTCCCCTGCAGGCGCAGTTGTCCACAACTGCCATCTCCTGCCGGCCATCTTATGTCCACATGGGGGCAGCCATCTTTGACCAAATGGGGGAGGCCATCTTGTGTGTGTTGGAGTGATGGTCAATTTGCATATTACCTCTTTATTATATAGGATTACAGACAAAGTAGAGTGTAAAAAAATTAAACACATTCAAAATGATGAGTGAAGTCAAAGCTGTGAACCTTAGCAATAACTGAGGCACAAGCAATATCTTTATTTATTTACTAAAAAGGATTCATTAGGCATGAATACCTACTATGTACCAGGTACTGTAGTAGGTCTTGAGGATTTCACAGTGAAGGGGAAAACTAAAAAGGAAAAACTTCCTCCAATGTTTATAGGAAATTTCGGATCTAACTGAGGAGATACAGTCAAATTATCTCAGAAATATATGTATAATTGCAATAATATTAAGTTCCGAGAAGGCCAAGCATGCTGTGTTCTGGAGATGCAACTAATGAGAAGTATTAGATTTGGTAAAGGTGGTCAGTATAAGCTCTCCTAAGAGAGTGAAAACTGAGTTTAAATCTTGTTGATAAATAAAGTATTGTTACATATATATCCCTTGATCTATTGTTGATAGATGTGGAAATCAACATAATATTTCAAGAAGGTCATTTTGTAGTAACTATCAAAATGTAAAATGTGAATATTCTTTTGCCCAGTATTTTGGACTGCAAGCTTGTGTCTCATATATTAAAGCCCTAATACCAAATACCATCTCTATGATGGCACTAGGAGACAGGACCTAGGGGAGCTAATTAGGTCAGAAAATTGGAGTTCTCTTGGTGGGATTAGTGCTCTTATAAGAAAAGACATGAGTTTGCTCCTTCTGTCTCACTCAGCCATGAGGGGACTGTGGGAGCAGCAAGTCCGGGCATGGACAGCAGAGAGCTGTCCCCCACAGTGCACCATTTTCTAATGATCTTACTTTCCACAAGACTTTTGATTTGCAAGAACTAAATATTATAGAACCCAGGGTATTTATGGAAACATTTGACCTTTTCTTGTTAGCATTTGAAGATATATATTTTATGCAGTTTAGAGCAATACTTTCATTCCATCATTTCACTGAGAAATGTAAAAATTATTTTAAACAATACCCTGTAACACAGAACTGAAGCAATTTTTTTCCTGTTTTTAGTGGTTGGGTTATTTATTTTCACCAGCCTTGTTTTACTACTTTCCCCTAATCCTGATGTTTTTATCGGAGCTATTTTAGATTTGGAAATAGGTTAATTGAAAAAAAAAAACCCACCCCAAAACCCAAATAAAACAGGAACATTTTTAGGTGCTTTTCCCAATACATATTAAACTTAACTTTTTTTAAAAGAACTAAAGCAAATTTTAGGGGGCTTAACTAATGTGTGCTATAGCCCAGACACTCAAAATATTTAAAAAGTGAAAATTAAGTTTATGTATCTATAACCTTGAGAAAAAAGAGAATCAAAAAGTTCAAGATCCCCAAATTGAGAAGAAGCTACTTGGGTGCCACAAACAGCAGAACTGAGGCAGGTATTGGGCAGCAGTTAGTGGTGGCGGGTTTGTTGTTAGATTTAGCATTGTTCTGCCTCGTTATTTCACCAATAGCTGGAAATCAGGTTTTGGAATAAAGTCGCTCAGTTTTTAAAACAGTTTCATTTGGTGAATCAGCGAGCACACATATGGATCAGTAGGTTGGATTCAGACCTCAGGAGCTGTTGAGCTAACTGCAGTGAGGAGGGAACAAAATCATTAAGGCCTTGAGTTGGAGGACAGAGATAAAGGAACTGGGCCACTGAGGATCCTACTCAACTCCAGAGGGAAGGGAAGCCACCTTGTCACAATCATGGCTGTGCTAATCAGCATGAAAGGCTTCAGACAGGGTTTTCACAGCTGCTTGCAGGTTTTGTCTTTGGGGCTCTTTCTGCTACAGTGAATCGCATTATAGTGCTTGACTTCTCAGGAAAATGAGGGAGTATAAAAAATCCAGAGCCACCCCTAGTTCTTGGTAGCTTAGCTGGCTTTCAGTGTAGGCATTTCCAGAAACAATAAAGGGTCATGCCTATAGATAGCACTATATATACTAATAAAATGCTAATTAGACTGGGAGACCTTCCAGGTGTTCTTCTGGACAAAGCCATGGTGGTGGGGCTGAGGGAGAGGTGGTTAGAGGCCAAGAGGGGAGGGCAGTTGTAGGTGATCAGGCTGGTGGGAGGCGAGGCTGTTGGGGTAAGCAGACAAGCAGAGTGGCCAGTTGGGGGAAAGCAGGGCAACAGCAGGGGTCAGTTCGAGGTGATCAGAACAGTGGGGGGCACAGTTTGGGGTGAGCAGGCCAACAGGTTGGCAGTTGGGGGTGAGCACACTGGCACAGAGGGCAGTTGGGGGTGATCAGGCTGGTGGGGGACATTTGGGGGCAAGCAGGCCAGCAGGCAGAGTGGTTAGGGGCAATCAATCAGGCAGGCAGGCAGGTGAGCAGTTAGGAGCCAGCAGACCCAGATTGATAGAGGGATGTCTGATTGTCAGTTTAGGCCCGGTCCCTATAACCTGGCAGTAGAACATTCTTTGAGGGCAGATTGGAGAAGGTACAGGCTGGGCTGAAGGACACCCCCCCTCTTACCGTGCACAAATTTTGTGCACCAGGCCACTAGTTACTCTTAATAACATATTACTCTTGATTATTTATTTATTTATTTATTTATTTATTTATTTATTTATTTATAGATCTTAGTATAAAGCTTTCCTTTGGCTCTTATTTCTCCAAGTATTAACAATGGTTCATAGACACGTTCTTTACTTAAGTTTCAGTGTCGAAACAAATATACACACAAATAAAAGTCGGGGTAATTCCCTAGACTTGCTTGTCTTGAAGTATGATATAATTTACCAGTTCAACTGTCCTAGAATCTACAAGAAAAATAGATATACTGGGCAGATATTCCTATGGTGAGATTATCTGACTGGAAATGTACTTAATCTAGTCAGTGTTTACTACAGAGTTAAAATTCCCGTAGTGCCAAGATACACATCTGTGTATTCAACCACACTCTACTTCTCTTGGCCGAACAATCAGATAATATTCTTGAATGGTCTTCTCCAGGGAGACTTGACTGAAGAGCACCATTTCTGATTCCTGTATAACACACATTTGAAACACATGATTTGTTTGTTTATTCCCTTTCCTCTTGAGAAGTTGAGTCAAAGGGCACAAGGTTGACTACTTAGGATTACACACTATTGGTTGGGAATATAACTATATTGACGAAAAGGATTCAGATAAGAAGGAGAGAGAACTACAGCAAGGGGGACAGAAGTAACTTTCTATCTAGAAAAGTAAGCATTATTGACATAGAAATAGAGAAAAGAGTGATGGGTAGATATGAGTAAAGAAGATGTATGTGATTATTATCTATTGAATAAGGTATTGCAAATGTTTATACAAGAGTTCTCTAAAAGGTCAATATTCTCCATTTTGCCCAAATATATTTTATGTTTATCCTTAATCTTATCCACTTAAAAGACACAGAAAAGAGTTTTGTATAGTTTTCCTCAGGGTGATCATTAATTTCAGTTTTTTTTTTTGTTGTTGTTGTTGTTAATCACCTGAGGATATTTTTCTAATGATTTTCAGAAATAGAGGGAAGAATGGGGAGAGACAGAGAGAGAAACATTGATCGGTTGCCTCTCAGATGCCTGGAGCCTGCAACTGAGGTATTTGCAGGAATTGAACCAGGGAACCTTCGGTCCACTCGCCAAAGCTCTCTCCTCTGAGTCAAATTGTCTAGGGAGTTATCATTAATTTTATGTGTTAAGTTGACTGCACCAAAAGTTGCCCAGATTAAATGTTATTTCTGGGTATATCTGTGAAAGCGTTTTCAGATAAGATTAGTATTTGAGTTGGTAGACTCAGTGAAGTACATTGGCCTTCTCAATGTGGGTAGGCACCATCTAATACATTGAGGGCTTATAAAGGAGTCACCATTTTTGCTTCTTGTCTGCCTGTGGATCCTGGGATATTGCTCTTCTCTTATCCTTGGACTAGGGTTTATTTATATTATTGTCACCCCTCATCCTCTGGCTTTGGAATTTGAACCTAACTACACCACTGGCCTTCCTGGGTCACCAGCCTGCAGATGGTAGGTGGTGGAATTTATCTGGAGAACCCTACCAATAGAAAGACCCTCATTCAGGGCATTAGTTTACGTTCTTCTAGACACCACCAGTGACCCTGTAAGACTCTCACTGTGGGTCTCATTGAATTTCTCTTTTAAGGAGAACCTGAAATTTCTTCTCACAGTGCTACATGGCATTTGAAAAAGGCATAAAGTTAGGAAGGTGGAGAAGTAAGAACAGCACTTCTTGGAATAATTTTTCTCTCTCTCCATATAGTATGTGTGTGTGTGTGTGTGTGTGTGTGTGTGTGTGTGTGTGTGATTGATTTCACAGAGGCAGGGAGAGGGAGAGATAGATAGAAACATCATGATGAGAGAGAATCATTGATTGCCTGCCTCTTGCATGCCCCCTTCTGGGGATCTAACCTGCAACCCAGGCATGTGCCCTTGACTGGAATCAAAACTGGGACCCTTTAGTCTGCAGACCGATGCTCTACCCACTGGCTAGGGCAATAATGACACTTCTTGGAACAATTTTTTCTCTCTCCACATGAAGCTTTTTTCTTTTCCATCTATAAAATCACTTTTGTTATTTTTTAGGGATTCTCATTCCATTCACCTTTCAGTCTATCTTTCAGCTACATTCTCATGTCAGCTTCTTTTTCCATTAGCTACAGTCTCCAGCTGAACTGTCATAAGGATTATTATATGGTACATTGCTTATCAACGCATACTTTTACTATTATAATTTTACTGTAAATGCTTTCAGAAACTAAAATTCTGTATATAAATGTGCTTGTGTGCATGCATGCACACGCGTGCACACACACACTCACACATAACTCTGTATTAGCCCCCACACACCTTTTATGATCTTAGATCACATAATATACTCTGCTGTCTCCTTCAAAGTTTCTAAGAAGTGAATTGTTCTGGAAGCCTAGTGATCTAAATCTCACCATCACTTTCCCCGAATTGAAAAGCATAAGCCCTAGGTAGCTAGCATGCCTCTTGTTCTGTAAGAGACCATTAAGTCCAGTTAGCTAAGTCATAGCATATGTGTCAATGAGCGTACACCTCAAGTGATACCAATTGTTCCACCTTCTCTAAATGTAGTCAGCGCCCTTAGCTCTGAGTGAAATATACCGATCGCCCAAATATGAAACCAGAAGCATAGTATCCCTCACCGATTTGCTCCAACCTCAGCGGAATTTATATAATTGTCCCCCAGAATCAGGTCTCGGTAGCCTAACTGACTGTGGCTCTGCTTCACAGTAATGACTCTGGCATGGAACTCGGTGAACAGAGACACCTGCCATTAATACTCTCACTGCAGTGACACATCAATGATGAGCACCAGAACACAAATTTTCTTTCCCCGAGATCTCCGACACATATTTTTATCTTCCCAATAGCTTCTCTTAAAAGTCTTTATTGTCAATGGCAGATTAGGAGCAAGGGAATGCAGGCCTCTGGAAAGGGTTCCCTACGTGAAACCTACAATGAGGAGTGAAATCTACAATCTACAGCTGACAAAACAGAGTCCCAGGCACAGGCAACCAGCATGGCAGGGGGAAGCGGCCACTGGGAAAAGTTAGGAAGCAAATACTTAGCTGACATTGCAGTACCAACAAAGGTACATGGAGTTTTCTCCCTGAACTGTCCATCCTTGATTGTAACGATCAAATTAGCAAGTGTGGTGGAGTGCCATGCTCCCGGGAAGGGGCAGTCATTTCTTCTCCTCTCACTCTTTCTGCTGGTTGACAGTCCCCGAGGGGGACAGCAGAAATAAATGTAGGCCTGCCCTGATGGAGGTGAGCCAGCTCATTAGCAGCTGTCATCACAGCATTTTACCTTCAGCTCACAGATGGAGACAAGGGCTCTTTGAAGGCGATTCTGAGGCAGCTCTGCATAGAGTAGGATAAGTGGGGATCCCCGTAAAGTGCCGTTTCCTTGGAAACCAAGTGCAACAAATACCCTGCTGTCATCAGTTCGGATGTGTACAGTTCACACATAAATGCTGGGTTTGGGGAGAAATTTGCACAGTGGATGCCTGTGTTATAGATACACAGAAGCGAGAGATCTTTAGACTGCCAATCAGCTCCTTTGTGGAGTCATGAACCCTTTTGAAAGAATAGCATATTGGAAGATCAGAAATAAATTACTCCTCTCTGACATATGCAGACGCTGAGTTCCTGTGCGAAATGCAGTATTTCCTTGCACAATTTAAAAAGCGGTATCAATTTTAATTGAATTCTAGCCTGTGTTAACGCAGAGGCTTATCTCCCGCATTGAAATCCCCAGATTCTTAGTGGGAAAACCAGTAGTGGAGCTTTTTATCTTACTCCTCAAGTAATAATATCATCTCCATTTCATTAATACTTATTCAATTCAAAAGACAACTAAGAAAGTATTATTTTTCATAATGCTTTTTTATTTAAGCCTTTGAAGCAACAGGTTTTGAGAAGTGTCTGACTTTAAATTGCGTGTGATTCAACCGTAATGAGTGAAAAATAGGATTAAAGAGTTAATAGCTTGTAAATCTGGATTTTAGCTCTTAGTCGCATAACATGCTTTTAGCTAATAATTTAGTGTTGTTAAGTTTATATTTCGGGATTTTAGAAAATGTCCCTGATACCATAGACAAACAATCTTTACATTGTTTGTATAGTTATTGCCAATATTTTTCATATTTCCTACTTGAATCTTCCCTCATTTTGAGTGGCATTCTTTATTAAAATAGAGGTAGGTATTATCTCGCTGTTACATGTACAGAAACGGAGATACTAAGAACCTGGGGCATTTATTCATGTTCACATGCTGAGTTACTAATAGAGCCAGGTCTTTGAATTTCCCTTCTTACCACCTAATCACCAGTTTATGATAGGCTACAACTCTAAGTAATTATGTGTAATCATAATGGTTGATTGGTTAATACAGACACATGTACTTACTTAACTTCAATTTTATCTACTTAGGCTTGAAATATGGCTTTGTACTTCTAGACTGACAGAAGAATGGAACTCTTCCTTTTTTATGTCCTGCGTATTAAATCTCCCTTGACTCTGGCATTACTGTATCTTGGCAACATCTGGTGTATGGCTTCTCTATGCAAGGAAACTTGTCTTCATTTTTTTTAACTGTTAGTCATAGGATTCTAAACATATTACAAATGATGCTGAAGTGCAATACTTTAACTCTACTGTGTGTTTCTAATGAGATTTTACCATAGAGCATGACTTCTCATCACATTAATATTTAATCAAGCAATAAACCTGCCTCGTTACGAAGCTCAAAGCCAACAGAATTCTCTCTGGTGATGGTTTTTTCTATTAAGTTGACAATAATTTTTGTTGCTTGATCTCATTATTGTAAAATTGGGGTAAACGTTTGAGTGTTCAGTAAGTGCCTAAAGGGCTTCTTCTTAATTCTTCTAACTAAATTTAGTAAAGTATCCTAAATTGAGCTTTCATTTATTTTCATAGAGTTCTGTTTCTTTAGAAGTAATCTCAAAAAACATGGGCCTATTAGATAAAGGGTTTTGAAATAAGATGACAAAGGAAAATAGTCACTTGTTTAATGTAAGTGCTTACATTATAATATATTGATAAATTAAAACAAAAATGAGTGTACCAGGAATAATACTAGGAAAATTGGTGCCATATGAAGGCAATGTACTTAAATTATACTTAGATATTTATTTTGTACAGAAAGGTGGGATGGGGCAAGGTTACACAGTCACCATACTGTTTCCTCCTCCCAGGGACACACAAATACATTTACCAGATCACTCCCCACCCCATCACCTACAATTATGATGGGGTGCTACTGACTGAGTTTTGGCCAATAGTTTCTGAGTAGAGGTGACATAAGCCACCTCATTCTTGTTGTTAAAAATCATCCTGTAATATCCTCCGGGCTTCTCCTCTCCACCTGAAGTAACCTTGAAAACGTCCTCTTCCAGATGGTGCAGCTGCAAGACAGGAGAAGCCTGGGCCCTGTGGCTTGTAACTGTGCCGTCTTCAATTAAAAGTACTCGTGGGACACAGATAACTTCTTCAAACTTCTTAACATTAATTTAGAGGTTGATTTTGACCGTCATTGTGAAATCAGCTAAAACACACAATCCTTTAAGTTATCTGTTGAAGTTATTCAAAATGGTATCCTGGTCATGACAGAGCCCAGTCCCTTTTTAAAAATATATATTTTTTATTGATTTCAGAGAGGAAGGAAGAGGGAGAGGAGAGGAGAGAGAGAGAGAGAGAGAGAGAGAGAGAGAGAGAGAGAGAGAGAGAGAGAGAGAGAGAAACATAAAAGACAAGAGCAAATCATTGATGGTTGCCTCCTGTACACCTCCTACTGGGGGTCACACATGCAATCTGGGCATGTGCCCTAACCAGGAATCAAATCCGACCTCTCAGCTCAACCACTGATTCACACCAGCCAGGGCAGAACCCAGTTCTTTGATTAGCCTTCTCATTTTTGTCTTTGACTTTGTCCTTCTCATAATCAGAAAACTGAATTTATGGGTAACTATTTTAGCTACTAGTCAATATCCAGTAAGTGTACAAGTGGTGTGTGTCTCTTTTACCAAAGCAAGAGTATGGTGCTCATCTCACTCCAGGCTTCTACGTGGCATTTGTGGCTTTAGTTGTGAAAGGAGCAGCCCTAGTCAAGGACGCAGGGAGCAACCCCAGGCCAACAGGAGCCGTAGCATTGCTTAGGCTTTATCAGACCAGAGACTATACTAGAGAGACTGGAGCTTTCCTGGGCTGTCTCATGTTTAACATGGCATGACACTGGTGTTGCCAGCAAGCCTGCCTTTACCTGTAATATTTAGAGGAAAGCAATTGCTATTATTTAGCCTCTGTACTGATGACAGTGCATTCTTAGTGATTATTTTGAAACGGCCATCAAAACATTGGGTTCTCTTTGATTGGTTTGCCTGATGTTTTTCTAAGGAATTGACAGAGCAATCAATCATTATTTGTTTAAAAGAGATCCCTTTCTAATGTGCAGGTTGTTTATCCCTCTTATTTATTCTAGTGCTGTGCAATGACTTTTTTTGTCAATCTCAAATTATTAGTTTGCAAATGGATAAATATGAGTATAGTTGGATCTTTGCTATTCCTTAGTTAAATTTTGTTCTACAGCATACCTTTGAAGAAGTCAGGAGTATGTCTCTGCATTTCATAAAAAATCTAAATAGGGGGCTTGGACTAAAGGATCTGGAGAAGTATAAATGTTGCAGTCGATCTATTAAGTACTAGTTCCAAACAAATACCATGGAGTACAAGAGTAATTGCCAACATTTGCACTCTTAACTCAATTTCCTACAGAAAGAACACTATTAAAAACACTGAAAAACTATTAAAAATCCATTACCTGTTGTTTAAGAAGCAAAATAACATTTTTCAGAAGCTCCTTATCAAGCAATGGGATGCAGCAAGATGATATACAATGGAAGTGAGGGTTAGGCTGGCATTGACATTTTGCTTCCTAACTTAAATGATTAAACCTTCACCAAATTAGATCAAGGAATTTAATTTCTTTTCAAGCCCTTTATGAATTTTCTCTAATACAGAAATGATCCTGGACAGAACACTCAAGAAAATTAAACAGAGACAACAATGAAAAAAATCTCCATTTGCACCCTGTGGAGGGCACTCACGGACCATCAAACACAGAGTTTCTTGGGCAAATCTCTCAGTACACTGTCAAGGCAAATTTAGATTTGTTTGCTGGATATTCACAATGCATTCATGAAGTAAGACTTGAATGGGAGAGCTAAGGCTAACGTGAAAGTAACCACTCTTTATTAAGTGGTCATAAGCACTTTTTTACACTTAGAATCTAGTCATGGTGTTAGTTACTAGATACCTTATCTTCATCTGACACGGGCAGCACTAAATCCTAAGCAGCTTAAGGAAACATAGCGTCTTTCAGAGCAGCCAATGATGGACTGTCCCTGGATCAAGCAATGTCAGAAAGATATCGGGTCTTTCCCTCCAAGGCCAGAGCAGGAAGAGCCTCTGTCCTTGGCACGGTGGTGAGTGGGGCTCACAGGTCAACATGGCCACTGAGAGCCCAAAGTCTGCACTTTTATCATCTAAACTAGAGGCCCAGTGCATGACATTTGTGCACTGGGGGCAGGGGTGGGGGTCCCTTAGCCTGGCCTGTACTCTCTTGCATTCTGGGACCCCAGAAGGGACCTTAGTGCTGCCATGGAGGTGGGAGAGGCTCCCACCACCACTGCTGCACTCACCAGCTGTGAGCCCGACTTCTGGCTGAGTGGTGCTCCCCCTCTAGGAGCACACTGACCACCAGGGGGCAGCTCCTGCATTAAGTTCCTGTCCCCTAGTGGTCAGTGTGCATCATATTGACTCTTCCTTCTACCATCTGGTCGATTTGCATATTAGGGTTTTATTATATAGGATAGTAGAGATGCCCAGGTTGGCTTGTGGGGAGGTTTTGGATCTCTCCTCAAAAGAGAAATAAGTCTTGGTCAAATACTCTGTTGTCAGAATTTTGTTTCAAGCTATTTAATTATATGCAAGATTTAAATGAAAATGTCCAAGTGCATGCCACTAACAATAATCTGGGAACACTCAACAAATCGAGTGATCTCAAGTTCCACCCCATTTCCAGCTAACTGCCCACATTTAAATTTCTCCTCGAAACAACCTACATTCCTTAGACATAAAAGAATCAGCATAGCCAAGACACAAACGTCCTCAGGAAAGAAAAGAAATAAAAGTAAAGCAGGTCATCACAGAACTTGTTCCTTAGGCCAGCAATTTTCAACTGGTGTGCTGCAAGAATGAAAGCATGCAAGACCTGACTACTTAATCAGGGGCACAGCCTGCTTTTCCTGTAGATTGTCAAAACAAAACAAAACAAAAAAATGACAACAGCCAACACACAAAAAAAGCTGTCTGGTGTGAATGAAAAAAATTATACTTATTTTTTTCAGGTTGGCAAAAATATATATTTTTGGTAGTCTGAAGAATTTTGATCATCAGTTTATGAGTTTATGTGTTCCACAAAATGAAAAAGGTTGAAAATCGTTGCTTCAGGCTATGACTTTAAAGACAAGGAAGATGCAATACCAGGGTAGAGCAACTAAGCACGTGTCCACACTCGTGCAAATTTAAGGAGGCATCTATCTTTGAGGATGAAGAGGTAGTTGGTATATCTGGGCAGAGGGAAAGTTGTGAAAGAAGAAAAATAGCATTTCCAAGTATTTTTAATATGATCTAGAAAAATTTGTGAAAACAACATATTCATTGAATGAAAGGCCACCAATTTGATAAAATAAGGAAAAAAGAAAACAACCGAGAAGCATCCAGTGCCTAGAATATTCTGTACAAAAACTTGAAAGTGTCAGCAATCAATAAGGTTCTCTTTAATTAGACTAAAATATGCCATTGTAATTTGCTGGCTGCTGAAACATAAGAACATTTTTTAAAAGTTGTATTTGAAAAAAGTTGTATTTGTTTAATTGTATATTACTCCTAGTTCTAAAAGGTAACCAACAATTGTGTGTTGTTGTTTTTTTAATTGACAAAGAAACATATATTTAAGGATTCTAGCAAATCAGCAGAGAGTAAACTGGTGTGACAAATGGAGCTGCTTAAAGTAAAATAAATGGCCATTCCCTTGTAGCTATTTTTTATATCTGAGTGATATGTTTTAATATCCCACACACAGATGGTATGCAATTTATATAAGACAAACATGCAAATCAATAAAATTATATACAGCCTATTTTTATTTATTTCATACAAATATCAGGATAATGGAAATTGACTAATGAATGGCAAAGCTTCATTACTCTCAGAAGTGACACTAAAGAATTTGATAATTAAGACTTCAAGATCAAGTGCTAATTTATCAAGCACTGCTTTTCATAATATTTTTGGTGAGAGGATTAAACTGAAGTGCTGCATAAATTGAGTCATTATAAAAATAGCCAAAATAAGGTTTTGTGACGAAGTTTTTTAGCCATTTGAGTCTATCAAGTGGAATAATGTGTTAAACTTTTACCTTTTTTGTTAGCAGTGTCTCAGGTAAAATGGAGATTCCCAAAGTCAATGTTATCCTTATCGAACATGCTGTTGAACCTTTGCCTACATTCCAAAATGCCTGTAAGCATGTCAATGTTGTCAGATTGTACTTATTGGGATGCTGAAATCTGAATGGCAGCAGGGAAATGAAATGAAAAATGAATGACTGTATTATTTGGCTTCTTTACAGTTCCAAACCTGGGCTTAATACAGACAGATGAAGCATCCTCTAGAGCATCGGAACCCTGTAAATCAAGACATATACTAGTAACTCTGTGCCAGCCTCTGATAAACTGTGCCCAGCTCTCCTGATGAAAGTTACAGATATGCCTCTCAAAACACTGAGCCAGGAAATCACCCAGGGAGCCACTTTCCCTAATCCCAAGCCTTACACTGGAGAAGGAGGTATACTGGGTATGTTGCTATTTCTTGCTTTCCTCCAAGGGAAGGTGTGTGCTGAGCATGCCTTTCCAAACAATGCTAGGGATTCATCATCATTTTACATTTTCAAAAGTTTTACAGAGAAAGGTATTTGACAGGATCGGGCATGAACTTGGGAGTTTATTTCAAGGAACTTGTACTTTGGTTTCATTTAGGCCTTATTGCACTCTGGTTGAGGGCCATTTTTTACTTAAAGCTTAATTAAGCCTACTGTCTCCAGGGACTGATTTTGTATTAGTGCGCCTTTCCCCAAGGTCTCCGAGTCATAATAGGCCTCCTTGAAACATCCTCAGTTAATGATACCTGCCAACAGGATATTTTCTCACAACAGAAAAATTCAAATTATTCCATGTATCATCTTAGGCACACCGCCAAATCTGCTATGAGGTTGCCCTTGCCATTTTTAGATGCTGATTGGAAAACCTTCCATTAAAAAATACGGTTTGGTTATCTTTGCAAATTAATTTAGTGAACAATTTGGTCACTAGTGTATTAAATCATGCAATTGATATTAAGAATATTATAGCATTTAAAATGCTTTGGGCTTTAAAATGTTAATTATTATATTAAATATTATACATTTAGTACATTTAACATAGCTTAATGGTTAACAGGTCAAAGCAAAAGTTGGGATTTTGCTCCTAATAATTAAGGAGCAAAAGAAAGATGAAGTATAACACATACTTATTCACAGTAGAGCAGGGTTCTTAAAATAATATGGGCTCAATTGTGAAGGTTTGAATACCTAAGGGGGAATTAGGGTAGTTTTCAGGTGAAAGGGAGAATGGATTTGGGGAAATAGCTAAAAACCTCCAGGCTTTGTTTACCCCATCTCTCTCTGACTAGAAACTTTTTAAATGAGAACCAAGAAAACTTTAGAAGATGACATGGTAGCCTGTCTCTCAATGTCCCAATTTCTTAACCATTTTCATCCTCGCTGCTCTTTTATTTATTTATTTTTTGGCTATAAACTTTTTATTTGATAACAGATTTTGATTTACAGAGAAATTATGAAGATAGTACAGTTGCCAAATACCCACATCCAGTTCCTCCTATTATTAATATGTTGATATTGCTATGATACATTTGTCACAGTTAATTCACCTTATGGACATATTATTACTAATTAAAGTCCATACTTTATTCAGATTTTCTTAGGCTTTACCTAATGTCCTTTTTATGCTCCAGAATCTTGTTCAAGATACCATATTTACATTTAGGCTTTATTTGTCCTTAAGTTCCTCTTGACTATGACAGTTTCTAAGGCTTTCCTTGTTTTCTCCAGCTTGACCTTGACAGCTTCCAGTCATGAGGTGTTTTTGGAACGGCCTTTGATTTGAGTTTGTCTGATTTTGAGTGAGGTTATGGGTTTTGGGGGAAGAAGATCACAGAGTTGCCATTTTCATACCAAAATGTCAAGGACACAAACTGCCAATATGACATCACTTTTGATGGTAGCATTGATCAGTTGGCTTGGACAGTGTACGTCAGCTTTCTCCACTGTCAAGTTACACTTTTATCCTTTTTCACACAGTGCTCTCTGGGAGGAAGTCACTCTGTGCAGCCCACACTTAAGAATGAGGAGTTATGCTCCATGTCCTTTAGGACACACTACGTACAAAAACTATTTTGAATTCTGAGAAGATTTGCCTATATTGCTCTACTAACTTACTTAGCTAATCATTCACATCAGTATGGACTCATTCATGTTTATTTTATAACTAGAGGTTTAGTGCACAAAATTTGTGCACTTGGGGGGAGGGAGAGTCCCTCAGCCAAGCCTGCACCCTCTTGCAGTTCGGGAGCCCTCAGGGGATGTCTGATTGATGGCTTAGGGCCTAAACCGGCAGTAGCTCAGGAGGCCAAAAGGGCTTCTGCCACTGCCACTGTGCTTGCCAGCCATGAGCCCAGCTCAGGGCTTCTGACTGAGCCGTGCTCACCACTGACCACCAGGGGGCAGCTACTCTATTAAGCGTCTGACCACCAGGGGGCAGCTTCTGCATTGAGTGTCTGACTACCAGGGGGCCACTCCTGCATTGGGCGTCTGCCCCTTGGTGGTCAGTGCGCATCATTGCATCATTCAGTTGATTTGCATATTAGCCTTTTATTATATAGGATTTGGTTTATTTTATAACACTATTTTGTTGCTCAAATGGTTCTATCTTTGGCCAGTGGGAACTGTCTCAGTTGGCTATTGTTTAACTTTGACAGACACGTTCCCACACTGTTTTCTTTTTGAATGTTTATGCCACTTGGAGTTATAATCTACTAATCTAGAGTGGTATCTTTTGGATGTGGCCTGACCAATGGCCTCACCGACATCTGAGAATTTGTTAGAAATATGGGCCCACCAAGAATTGCTGAGGTAGTATCTCTAGGTGTGGAGGCCAGCAATCTGTCCTTCAATAAACCATGTACTTGGGAAAATTTGAAAACCAGTCCCTGAAGCATCATGAAAAGGAAGAAGAAAATATTTACTTCATTCCACAGCAAATATCTGAAGACAAAACAGGTAAATTATTCACTCAGGTATACTATATTTCATTCTGTCTGAAATGTGATGATTTCTAGTCTGAAGCCATTTTCTATTATTAATTTGGGTTCTTCTGTTTCAAAGATTCTCTCTTTCAGTTTTAGTTGAAATATTTAGTAGCTTTTGTAGGAGTGTTTTAAACCTATTTCTGTTTACTCTAAGTTTTCTCAACCTTACACCATTCAAATATTTTTTATTATGTGTTTTATTCTTTTATATAATTATTTATGAGGACAAAGTCAGTAAAATTCATGTAAAATCCCTATAAATAAACTAAGTACAGATGCTCTAAAAGTAAGTATTAAACTATTGTTCTTGTTATTCCCAAACTTATTACTGGTTTTGTGTGTGCAATTGTTTTTCCATTAAAGTCAATTAATACCACAATAAAAATATTGAGTTGCACTGGTTTTGGAATAAGCATTGAAGGAGAGCACAAACTTTAAAAATATATTTTATTGATTTTTTACAGAGCGGAAGGGAGAGAGATGGAAAGTCGGAAACATCAATGAGAGAGAGACATAGATCAGCTGCCTCTTGCACGTCCCCTACTTGGGAGGAGAACACAAACTTTAAGTAAATGCTTTCCATTCTGACTTAGATAAAACTCACAGTTTCGTATATTCTAAGGTTATTTATTCTGATATTTGTCTCAATTGTTTAAAATAATTTTTGAAATCAATAATTATTTTGAATTTAAAATATTTTGTTGCTGGTGTTTGTATAAACTCCTTTTAGACTTCAAAATATGTAAACATGAAAGAAATAACGTATATCATTTACTTTAAACTGAAAACTTTATTATTATTCCTTTATTTCAAATGTATACCACAGCCACATTTGTAAAAGCCATTGTTAACTTGCTGTATAATCTAAAAGATAAAAATATACGTGATAATTTGACTGGTATGGCTCACTGGTTGAGTGTTGACCTATGAACCAGGAGGTCATGGTACAATTCCCAGTCAGGAAACATGCCTGGATTGTGGGCTTGATCCCCAGTGTGGAGCATGCAGGAGGCAGCTGATAAATGAGTCTCTATCATCATTGATGTTTCTATCTCTTTTTCCCTCTCCTTCCCTCTCTGAGATCAATAAAAAATATCAAAAATTAGATAAGATTTGATTTTTTAAAACATTAAACTTGTACTTTTACATGTCACTTTTATGTCATTTCCCCCTCATAGTTAGCTTGCTACATTCTAAACTAAAATGTGGTTATTTTATAAGGGCTTTCTATTTCTATGAAGGCAACAGCTGGTAGCGTTAGGCTGTTTTTTCTGTTACCAATATATTCACTGACTAGTTTGTATATATGTATTTTTTAAATATTTTAATTGATATTTAGAGAGAGGAAGGGAAAGGGAGAGAGCAGATAGAAACATCATTGAGAGAAATGTCAATTAGCTGCCTCCTGCACTTCCCCTATTGGGAATTGAACTGGCAACCTGTGCATGTGCCCTGACCTAGAATCGAACCATTGACTTTTTGGTGCATGGGATGATGGTCAACCATTGAGCCACACTATTTGGGCTTTATGTACATTTTTTTAAAGGAGGGGAAAATAATAGATGCTTTAAAATGAATTATTGAGTTTGCTTCCTTCTACAAGATCTGAAATACTTTGTCATAAAGAAAAGGGCCCTAACATCGCTGAGGTTTCTGATTATCTGAATAAGCTCAGCATCACAGTACTCTACAGAAACACAGTTATCGCTGTCATGAACTCCAGTGCTTCCACATTCAGGCTGTATGATATCTGACTGCAAGAGTAGTACATCACTAATTATATGAGGTACTCAAACCATCCACATCTTGGCAAGAGTATACTTATTGCTAACAATAGCATTTCCTTGGAACATTTAACCATTAATACATTCCTATTTTTATTCTAACCAAAAACTTCCAATAAGAAAAATTGTCAACTTTTCCAATAACTGTACAATAAATCTGGGCACTTTTTAACTGTAATTAGAGCCTAAATTTTATTATTTAACTAGGGGCTCAATGCACGAGTTCATGCACCTTGAAAGGAACTGTGGGCCGTGAAGCTGTGGTGAACACAGGGGCAGGTCTCAGCCTATCCTCTGTGCTCCCGCCCAGCCCCTCTTGCCATGGCCCCTGGTCTGCCAGAAGCCCCACTTCCCACATGCCAATGGCACTGGCTCCACTCCCACCTGCTGATGGTGCAGAGCAATTGGGGCCAGCACCAGCAGTGGGTGCAAGCAGCAGCTGCTGCCCCAATTGCTCCTCTGGAGCAGAGGAAGGTGGGGAAGCCCTCAGAGGTGATCAGGGCTGGAAGCCATTAATTGCACCCACTGACAGTGCTGAGTAATCAGGGCCGGTGCTGGGCGCCAGCAGTGGGTGCAAGCAGTACCGGCACAGGCAGCAGGTGCCAGCACCTGGTAGGACCATGGCACATGGGAGCAAAGACTTTTCAGTAACCACCAGAGGCTTGCCCCAATGACAGTGATCAGCACCGTGCCTTGGTCTGGTGCTGCCGCTCACCTGCTCCACCATTCTACCACAGCCAATGCCCACCATGTTTTGTGCATGCCTCTTGATGGTGCCCACATCATAGCGGCTGGTTGTTTGGTTGTTCTGCCATTCAGTCTATCTGCATGTTTGGGATTTATATACTATCCAATAAAAGAGTAATATGGAAATTGACCATACCTCTGCTACACCCACCAGCCATGCCCACCAGTCATGCACACCAGCCAATCAGGATAAAATATGCAAATAAACCCAACCAAGATGGCTGCTGACCATAGAGAGCAGGAGGGAGGCTTGGGATTCCCCGGCGATGGAGGAAGCCATGCTTTCCACCTGCCCTTGCTAGCTCAGGCCTCTACTCATTGCTATAAAGTTTCAATTATAGAAGATAATGATGGCAGCCACAGAGCTGGAGAAAGCAGGAGGCTTGAGTTGCACACAGAGATGGAGGAAGTCAAGTTTTCCACCTGCCTTGGTTAGCCCAGGCCTCGGCTTAAGGCTAGAAAGTTTCAATTATAGAAAGTAATTAAATCCAACAGAAATGGCTGCCACCATGGAGCAAGCAGAAGGCTTGGCTCTGCTCCGGGCTACAAAGTTTTAATTATAGAAGATAAATAAATCCCAGGTGCCAGGGCTCTGCTTGAGTCTCCAGGGGGCATGGCCAGCCTGAAAACCACCACAGGCTCCTAGTCCAGGCTGCCCCATGCCCCACCCTGATCCAGGACACCATTCAGGGCAAACCAACTGGCTCCCACCCATGCACCAGGCCTCTATTCTATCTAAGAAAAGAGTAATATGCAAATTGACCATCACTCTGACACACAAGATGGCTGCCCCCATGTGGTCAAAGATCCTGCCCCCATGTGAACACAAGGTGGCCACCATAAGATGGCCCGCAAGGGACAGCAGTTGGGAGGGACCAGGCCTGCAAGGGAGAGCAGTTGGGGGTGATCAGGCAAGCAGGGGAGGGCAGTTGGGAGGGGCCAGGCCTGCAAGGGAGGGCAGTTGGGGGCAATGAAGCCTGCAGGGGAAGGCAGTTAGGGGTGACCAGGCCAGCAGAGGTGAGAAATTGGAGTGACTGGGTCTGTAGGGAAGGGCAGTTGGGGAGGACCAAGGCCTGCATGGGAGGGCAGTTAGGGACAAACAGGCTGGCAGGGGAGCAATTAGGCATCAATCAGGCTTGGCAGGGGACTGGTTAGAGAGTGATCAGGCTGGTAGGCAGAAGTGGTTAGGGACAATCAGGAAAGCAGGCAGGCAAGCAGTTAGAAGCCAGCATTTCTGGATTGTGAGAGGGATGTCCGACTGCCTGTTTGGGGCTAGTCCTACTGGGATTGGACCTAAACGAGCATTCAGACATCCTCCAAGGGGTCCCAGATTGGGGAGGGTGCAGGCCAGGCTGAGGGACATCTCTCCCACCCTGTGCACGAATTTTATACACTGGGCCTTTAGTATAAAGGTAATGTTCTTCTGATTTGTTTTTAAACACCAATAATTATTGCCAAATTATAACTCTCTTGTTATGTGTGTTTGTATTTGAATATCCTTTGATATATATTTGTAATTAAAAATATGTTGATTCAATTATTAAGTTAATATTTTAATTTAAAAAACATAAAAAGAAATAAAAAGAAAACCTTTTTGTGATTGGTAAATCTAATACTCAGAAATAAAATTGAAAAAAATAAAATTTTTTTCATCAGAATTTTTTGTCTTTTAATAGCAAAATTTTATCATCAAGGTAAGACTAAAAGTAGGACTAGGTATACAGCCTTTTTTAATATTACAAAGAAAGATATATATGATCTGATTTTTACATTTTGTTTCTTAGGTGTAACTCATTTTTAAGTGCATGGTAATAATTGTTATTTTAAAATAAATTGCAAAACATAAAAATGCATGACCTTATGTTGTTTATAATCTATACTATGTGCCACATTTCAGATACTGCATCATTTTAAATTATATATATATATATATATATATATATATATATATATATATATAATTTAAATGATCTCTGTAGTAGTTTGAAATAATTTTCAGTGTAAAAATAAAAATGAAAGATTTTAGAATATCTATTATTCATCAAAGGGCATAAAATGGTTCAGTTTAGCTGTTGTAGAATTGATATGACAGTCATAATGAGCTCAACTTATTAAGGATATGTAATCCCTTTTAATGTTTATGTGAACCAAATAATGCCATTATTTTCTTCTCAGAAATTACTGTCTAATCTGTTGAAAGTATTTCAAGAAGTGAACTATGTCCTGTCTTTCTGCATGTGCACTCACACACACGCACACACACACATAATTATTGCAATGGCTAAAAAATATGAGCTCGATTTCACTGTTAAATTACTTCATATGCATTAAGTTACTTAAAATAATAATTATTAGAAGATATACAACATGTTAAAATCCAAACCCAATAAACTCTAGCAGCAAAATTCATACAAAGAATATTGATTGCAGAATATCTGTATTTCTCATATATCTGTTGTGATACAAACATACTGATTACTTTTCTAGGACTCATTTTGGTTCCAATGTAGTGGACTTCCCCAGAAATACCTTTGGATGTGGTCGATCTGATTTAGTATTATTACCTGATTTAGAGGTGGTGTGTGAATCTGGGGGAAATTGTATCTGGTCAAGAATATGCTATTCCAAAATTTTAATCAGCTAACACCTTTTAGGTGAACTTTCTCACATGGTATTTTCTCTATTTCCATTTACTAAGTATTTTTAAAATTTTTTATTGTATTCATTATTTAAAGAGTGTTTATATTTTCTAGGATAATAAAATAGCTACTGGATCATAGAGTTATAAGTCTATGTGATCGGCATAATCTCCTGGCTTTTTCATGTGAACAATCAGGCTAAAATATTTATTAATGATATTCTTATGTTAAAATTATGTGTGCAGAAGCCCAGTGAGACAACCTACAAAGATGTTGAGCATTTATAGCCGTTTATGAATTTGTGCATTTTCAGAAGCTTCAAGAATTCCTCCTGTTTGCATGATTCTTCATTATTATCATTTTTGCATTTCTAAAGTGAATTAACTGTAAAACCCGTGCCTTGTTCTGATACAGTAAGATTAGAATCACTGTTTCTACAGCTGTAGATGTTAGATTTTGAATGATGGTTGCAACTGAAGCATTTCTGAAGGAATAGCAAGTCATAAGAGAAAATATTAGTACATATTCACACCATATATGCAATAGAATATGTAATAAAAAGCATCCTAAGTTGTCACAGGCCAATGCATGAAATCCCTTCTTCTCTGGATGTCTAAGACAGCCAAGGAGTCAAGTTGTTCTGATGGCAGGCAAGGCCTTGAGTGTCCTATAGCTTAGCTGGGAAGTAGTAATGGAGACATTTAGAACTTGTGTCTACACTGCCCTTTCTTACCCCTACTGCACCTATTAAATAATTTCTAGTTCAATAAGCCATCAAAAGTCCAATAAAAGGTATCCTAGGAACACATTGATTGTTCTTTGCTGCCATCAAATGATACTTTTATTATAGGTAAAGGTGATGCCTTAAAGTTATCACCATAGATCGTACTTACATATTTATACATTTTTAATAGATAGCAGGTAAATTCACATGTCAGTGGAAGATAATATACAAACTATGTGGTTGTCTCTTCTGGACAAAAGCAACTTTTGATTTTTTTAAATTCATATATGAGAGACTGAATATAAATAATAGGTTGTTAGATCAATTGTGTAATGGAGGGACTAATTGGATCTCTTTCAGAAAAGAAACCTTGCTGAGTGCTAGTTAGGCAAGGCCAAGAATAACTGAATTCAAATGGCACAGTCTGTCTCTGAAAGGACACTGAAATATATTAACAGCTGTCTACATTATTTGTTATCATTTTAATATGTATTTATCATCTCTTCCTTAGATTACAGTAATCTAGCTGGGTCCTTTATTTCAACTTGTCCCTTCTTAATACTTCAGAGAGAGAGAGATCTTTAAAAAATGTAAGTCTGACTATGTTACTGTGTTGCTTGAAATCTTCTTCTTGGAATAAAACCCAATCTCTGATGAGGGCTCAGTGCTCTGTACAAATGCTCTAGTCCACTTTGCTCCAGTCTTCCTGGCTTTCTTTTATTTCCTCAAGGAAACCACAGGCATTTTTGCTACCAGGACATTCTGTGTGGCTTTTGTTTGGTTGGCTTTGACAAGTTTGATTTTTTTTCTTCAGATATTTGTTAAGCTGAACCCTTCTGTTTATTCAGATTTTAGTTTAAATACCATCTCCTCAGAGAGGTTTTCTTGCTAACTATCTAAATTATACACACCTCCCTATAGTCATTGTGTGCCATAAAACCGTTTCTAGTTTGTTGATAGCATTTCTACTACGTAATAGTATCTCATTAATTTATTTTAAATACTAACATTTATTTTAAAAGTTAATTGTTTTAAATTATTACCACAAGAATAGAAATCTTGCTTATAGTTAGTTTCCCTTCTTATCCCCGATACATATAGTGATACTTCATGTGTCACTGTCTTTCTCTCTAATGAATATTTGAAAGAATAACATCCTCAGTTTGTTATCAGAAGTGATCAGTTTTTTCATCTGAGTCATTTAAAAGGTGTTAAAGAGCAACTAATTTATCCATTTAAGCTTTATGATCTAAACTCCAATGACATAATCAAACTCTTAATTGCCATTTGAACTCTATACTAATGCAAACTAAAGTTTTCGTAGGCAATGTGCATTCTACTGGCTTATATTTAACTTATCACCAATACTCTAATTTTCCTGACACTGTGATAGTATATCCTTGAAAAGCAGCTGGTACTCTCAATTTTGACACAAGTCAATACTGATCATGCATTCAAAAAAGGGACTCCATCTCAGCTGATATTGCTTAATGGTTGAGGGTTGACCTATGAACCAGGAGGTCATTGTTTGATTCCTGGGCACATGCCCCAGTTGTGGGCTTGATCCCCAGTGTGGGGCATGCAGAAGGCAGCCGATCAATGATTCTCTCTCATCATTGATGCTTCTCTTTCTCTCTCCCTCTCCTGTACTCTCTGAAATCAATAAAAATAAAATAATATAAAAATATATCAAAAGAGGAGCTCCAAATTCTCCTTCATTCCTCATTTCAAATGTATATATTTGAATATTTATATTTGTGTATCTACATTTACAATGTAATTATAATCTAATAACATTACATTATTTTTATATTGCTACTTTTTCTATTTTTAATCCTTACTGAAATTATTTTTAATTGATTTTAGATACAGAGGAAGGGAGAGAGAGAGAAACATTGATGTGCAAGAGAACCATCCATTGGTTGCCTCATGTATTTGCCCTGGTAGGGAACTAAACTTGAACCTGCAACCTTTTTGGTATGTGGGAGGATGCTCAACCAACTGAGCCACCGGCTAGAGCATTACTATTCTTTTTTAACCTGTTTCCTTTGCCAAAATCACCTTTCACATATGCAAAATGCAAAATTGCACAGTTCCTGCAAATGAAGATAACAAATGGAAAGAGCAGTACTATACTGTATTAGATTGATTATGATATGATGTATTTTATTTATACTATCCATTAACAATTTTAAATTAGACATTCAAAACAATTACTGGAATTATGTACAGCATTAAATAAGGTTTACTTTATCTATTTCTTGGTCACTGATCTTAGCACAGCAAATTATTATTGATTTTTATTACTACTCACATAAATTTTATTTCATTAATGTGTTAAGTATTGATTTTAGATAGTTTTCAAAGTACAACATTCAGTAGGCAATCTGCTGATATAAAGTAAAATTAAAGGCTTTCAAACACTAATGTGTTACTTTAGTTATGTATTTTTGTGCATCAAAATTCCATATACAAATTCAATAATTTTTCTTTCTCTGATTAATTTATTTTTCCACTTTGCCATAACAATTACCAGATGATTATACAATTGTGTCTTCCATGTCTTTTGACACTGTTAAAATTGAGTCCCAAGAGTTATGTTCCTTTTTATCTCAAGAAATATTCATAGTATGAAAAGAGGTCTATTAAAAAATTAGGTTTCTATCTCTCCATTCTCCTTTATATATTTGCTTTAGCATACAATTTTAATCATTATTTATTTAGCATTGTTTTGGAACAAAATCTATTTAACATCATACGTGAAACACCAGAACATAAATTAGTAATACAGAAAAAAAAGAAAGAAAAAGAAGCCTCAACAAACATTAATTATAATCCTTATTCCAGTCATTGTGCTAAGGTTTTGCAATTACATTGGCAAAAAATACATGGTTTTGAAATCAAGAAGCTCAATGTTGCCCAGCTGGTGTTGCTCAGTAGTTGAGCATCAAACTATGAACCGGGAAGTCATGGTTTGATTCTGGCCAGGGCACATGCCCAGGTTACAGGCTCTATCCCCAACAGAGTCATGCAGGAGGCAGCCGATCAATGATTCTCTCTCACAGATGTTTTTAATCTCTCTCTTCCTCTCTGAAATAAATAAAAATATATTTTAAACTAAAATATAATAGAGTGCTATAACTGCCATTAAATAAGATATTGGAAGACATTCAATAATAAAGTGTCATATTTCACATGGTGTCTTTACACCAAATAGTGAATTTTAATGCTGCTAATCAGAGAGAACTCCTGACATTTACAGGAAAAAATGAGCCTGGAGGGGTGCATCTGCTGAGATCAGTTAATTAAGACTCTCATACAACACACAAGGGAATGTTTTCATCTATATTTGTATTCTGTCCCTAATTAATGGCTTTAAATATTGCTTATATGTTGATATCAACCACATATACATCTCAGATTTTGATTTTTATTGATCCTTCTTAAGCAGTGTGTTGAGGGAGATAATTAATAGTATTTCATGAGAAATTTGTTATGATGAGATATTGGAAGAATCCATTAACACACAATAGTTCAGTTTATTTATCTGGGTAGAATCTGGGCTATTAAGTTAATAACAGTATATAACTACTACTAATAATAATGACAACTACTGTTTATTGAATCTCAATTTTGATTCATTCATCCCTTATTCAAACAATGCTGATACAGGCATTATTGTCCAAGTATTATAGGTAAATATTTAAAAGTATAGAGAAATTTATAGGCAAACTGAAGTTGCAAAGTCACAATTTAATCTTAGATCTTTCTATTTCTAAAGTGAGAGCATATATTATGAAATATGGAGAAAAATATTGAGTTTGAACATTTTGATTTACTGATGTGAGATAAAAAGACTATGAATATTTTGTTTGAACCTCTTGAAAATGATCCCACATAGAGATTTGTTCTGCAATATCATGTACAAAGCAAGTAGAAGGTTGCATGTTTGGGTCTTCTGAGATTATCTGTGTGAAGAATAATGAAGAGGTCAAGTATAGAGCATTGAATAGCACAAACATTTCATGCACAGTTGGAGATGAATGACCAAGGGACAGAGAAGGAAAGAGTTTTAAAGGTAGGGAAAAAATGAAAATTTGCTATGGCATGGAAAACAAGGGAAAGTGTTTAAAGTAATTGGAGATGGCAATAATGTTATTGCTACAGAAAGATGGAGCAAGAGGAGTCAGCTATAAAGCTCAGTTTTATTTGGATCCTGGCTCTACCAATCCCTAAGCCAAGATAAGCCTCATTTTCAGTGCCAAAGAATTTCCAGGATTTTTATCCAGCCCCATTTCTCTCCAATTCGAGTAAGGACATTTGATAAAAATTGGCATAAATTGTCAATAATATTCTATCTGATAGTCACTATCCAGTTGAATTGGTGAAGTTAGAAATAGTGCATTAAAGTGTATAACATATATAATTTTATCTATTTTTGGAAAATTTCTAAATTGGTTTGATAAGAGGCTAACTTTATTTTTCTTAGTCAAGACTTATGTCCATCAAGACAGAAAAATAAAAGAACAATATAAACCATAGAAGTGTCCTTTGGTTGAATCAGAGGTAACATTTAACTTTTACTTATCCTGAACCCATTTTTCTTTACCTTCCTGCAAATTCTCAGTGTGCTCTTGGCAGTGAGTGTTCATTAATTATATTAAAAATTTTAATGTCAGTTAAACACTTTACAAATGTCCTCATTTGAGTGGGGCCCAATGCCTTAATGAGAAGGACTTTGAACTTTATTTATATGAAGGTTCAGGCATCCATGAATGTGTCTGATAGACTGAAGAAGTTCTAATAGAATCATCTCCGTGAGAGGATAAGCATGGATGCTGACATGTGAACTGTGCAGAAAGAGACAGAGGCTGGGGTAGTGTTCCAGACACAATGGAGGTAGTGGTTCCAGGAGCCACATTTACAAATATGTGTAAATTGTTTAGTTTTCATGCCATAACCCCATCAAAACCCACAGATTTATAAGGTCTGGGAGAATCTCTATGTCTATGTAGGATATAAACATTTTTCATGCACTTTACGTTTTCAAGCCACATAGAGATACCCAGGGTCTTTTTCCCTAGAAAGAATTAGTGATCTTCAAAGGAAGACAGTTTTACGTGCATGAAGCTCTGTCAATTAGCACAAACATACATTCTCATTAATAGAGGCTATATACTAATCTACCTGAAACAATTTAACTGATTACTAAACTCCTGAATGAATTGAATTCAAAATTTATATGTAGAAGTCAACAGTGGGTATATGATACATTGTAAATTAATATAAAATATATTATTCACTCTATAGTGTTTAACCTTACCCCTTAAGGTGCCTAGAATTTTGCTCAGAAGGGTTTATAGAGTTTTTAACTCCCAGGTAAATTGGCTGAACCATTCTCACCCTCAATCAAATGTAAGATATAGAATTCTCTGAGCTTCCCTAAATTAAATGGGTTGTAATTTTTCCCCTTATTTTTGTTGTTAATTTCTTCCTTCTGTTATCAGTATGTTTTCTGGAGTGGTCATTTATAATTTCCCCTACTACTTCATCTTTTTGTCTTTAACATATTTCTTTTTTACTTCTTGTATTCCCTGGCCATTTAGCTCTAAAACAAGTTAAAAGTAAAACCAAAAATGCTATCTGTTTTATTGTCTATGGATTTGGATAGCCAGATTTTTACTGCCTATGTACTGCAAAAATCTTCCCATTTACCTGAAGCCCAAAGAGGATTTCTACATTATGCTAAAACATTACATACTGCCAGTAGCTCAATTATGTATACTTTTATAGTCCATTACCCAAACCATCCCTCTCCCTGAGAAATCCAGAAATTTAGCTATGCCTCATTGATTCACAGTAGATATTCCAATCTGGATGGGGGTTTAAAAAATTACAGAAGTAAAAAACAACTGCACTCATTTATATGTATACTATACTGGTGTTCTTGTCTGTGACTGTATTGCACCATGGGTTCTGTTAGGCCATCGAATAAATGCTGTTGTATTTAAAGAAGATTCTAAAACCAAGTTCATAATCTGATTTCTGTGTCAGCCAGTTGGCTTTCCTCTAATCTTATGTCAGTTTTCAGTGTGTTCATCAGACTATAGCTAGAAAGGCATTGGAGAGTTTCTCATGCTTTAGAGACAACATTATTTTGAACTGTATGCCCTTGTTCCTGAGAAGAGCAAATGAGTGTATTAGCTCATAAAGTTTATCACTAGAGAATGCTACCACATTACCCTAGCAATTAAGGTTTCTCTAGAGTCTTTGATGCATGTAAGGACAAGCATTATTAATGTTACTATGATTATTATGATAGAAATGCTGCTCATTTGTAATGTGAGTGATTCACCATTCCTTATCTTCTTTAATATTTTACACAACTGTGTCTGCTATGACTCCATTTAAAGGATATAAATACTTTTCAAAACAATTTAGATCATGCATAATCCATGTTGTTTGATTTATGATCCAACAATGGACATATGAAGCATATAATGTTAACCTGTACATTTGATATAAAAACCATTAATTACCTTTTACATTGGACAGGCTCCAATTGATTTAATAAAAAGTTTATTTTTGATTATCATCCAGAACTTGTCACTGAAGTTGTGTTTATTATAATCTCAGCAGAATACGTGAACATATCTTAGTGGAGGAATTAGGCATCAAGTAGCAGGCATTCACAAGAATTAACAGAAACTATTTCAAGAAAAACAAGTTTTTAAAAGTACCAGCTACCTTTGATGTAACTTTCTAATATAATATTTTATTTGTTTTCCTTTATATAGAATAATACTGAACAAACACTTCAAATGATTTTTTTTCCCCTGATCCAGCAAGAAAGTTATGTAAAAGTCTAGCAACCATGTCTAAATTATGTTAAAATCTTTAGTTCAATGATTCAGTCATGGTTTTAAAATTGATTCAATATTTTCTGATAAAATAATGATAAACAAATGGTATTTCACTCCATTTTAGTTATGAAAATTAAGTCAGACAAAGAACTCTTTGAGTGAATGCCACTCAAGTTCCTACTTTCTACACTGTGGACCAAAATTGTAGATTATGCTGTTCATTTGAACCACATGCTGAAAATTTGTACTTTCCCAATACTTAAATGGCATTTTTCATTAATGGCATTAATATCTAATTATTTGGCATATATTACATCCCATATAATATTCTTCTTTCTTCTCATCTGAAACTTTTGAGTGTTAATAGATTTTTAAATTGCCACTCACTATTTTTAAAGTTGCATTTTGGGGTAATTATAAATAATTTTTGTGTATACTAGTACTTTTTGCTCATTTTTTTTACAAATCCATTAAACTTAAACCTTTTCAATAGAATATAATGGGAATATAAAATACCAGTCTGCAAAAAGAATAAAAAACCCAACCAACCTAAAATAAAATGAACAAACAAAACCTGGTTTCCTTGGAAGGAAGTGAGTACTTTTTGCACTCTGGACTAGGTAATCAAGAAAGCTCACTAATGAGTTATCAGGAAATTAGAAGAGCAAGCTAAAATAGGAATTCTTTTGGAACTGTCAGTGCCAAATTAGCTCTATTAGAATCACAATAAGAGATTCAGAGACTACTCAGTAGTAGACTAATTACCCTTCTCAATGTGATATGACTCAGGTCTCCTTGGAAATAATCAGGGTCAAAAATATTCTTTTCTTTTCTTTTCTTTTCTTTTTTTTTTTTTTTAGCCCAGCCAATGCTGCTCAGTGGTTGAGCATTGACTGATAAATCAGAGGTCATGGTTGCTGGCCAGGAGTTAGGGTTGTGGGTTTGATTCCTAGTAGGGAGCATGCATAAAGCAGCCCATCAATGATTCTCTGTCATCATTGATGTTTCTCTTTCTCTTTCTTCTTTCCTCTATGAAATCAATAAAAATATTTTAAAATAATATTCATTTTTAAGACCCTGGTTCTTCTCACATATATTTGACGTATTTACATGCCCAGTATCTGAAATTTTAGGACTACCATACTTTGGGGGGGGGGGTGTCAAACTTCAATATATATATATATATTTCTTTTATAGGAAACTGAAGCAAAAAAGTAAATATCATTAAATTCATAAATTTTTAAATCTTTAGTAAGAAATGGTCTTCAGGGAGAAAATTCATCTACTTTTCTTCTACCCTTTGTAAAGTTCACTTTAGCCTGGCTTGTTTATCCTAGGAAACATTTTCATTATTTTAGACCTTAAGCTTAAAAGTACAGTTGAGAATTCTTTACTTAATTCTCCATTGACTAATTGCTGTCTGCTTTCAAAGAAGAATCATTTATAATCTTATGATATGATGGTGAGTCAGTGCCTTCTTAAAGCAGTTTCTTTATCATTAATTAACCTTTCTATTAACTCCACAATTTGGTTTCAAAAAAAACCAAAAACAAATCAGTCAACACTTCCGTAATTTTCATTAGTGGCACAGCTTTTCTGATTCAAAAATAAAACCCTTGGCTGATGTGTTCATTAAATTCTGAGATTGTTTTTAGTTTGGCCCCTATATAGTATTAAAAATCTGTAATTTGTTTTAAAGAGAATTGAAATTGGAGACAAATCATCTCTTACATGCTCTGGAGAAAGGTCTGGATTCCTCAACTGAGTCCAGTTCATCATTCAAATTTTATGTGTGGCTACTATGCAAGCCAGATGGATGTTTTGTGAATATTTTATACTTAAGGGGTAAAAGAGTGACATGCAATGATTCCAACAACTAAAAATCTTAAGCCCATCTTGTTTTAGATAATAGTTGGATAAATATTGATTACCTTTCTTGAAATGATTACTTTCTTATTTTCTTCTTGGCTCCTTATCCTTGGTAGAAGAACTTGATGCATTAATATTGCTTAACCATGAAGATGTTCAGGTTTATTACCTGGAAATCGTGTCTGATGTTTCAATTTATTTTATAAAACATATGTATACATGCACTATACAAAGAATTTACAGTGAGCCCTAATCCACCAAATGTAAACCACATAAAATATTCTTTCTCTCACTGATTAATCTATCATTAACTTTATTAATGAGCTCAATCTTTAAAGAACACAAAATCCTTGGGGTATGACAAAGTTCAAATTTTATGTGTGTTGAAAATATTTTTGAAAGGTTAAACTAATTTAAAACATGGTTATTCCCCTTTGGCTGTTTTGCTTAACTATTTGTATCGCTGTTTATCTGAGTGCAGAGTATGCTCTCTTAAAAAAAAAGAGGAAAATAAAACAGTGACCATTATTGCCAGAGGTCAGTACTGAAAGCCTTTAAAAATACTATTAATAAAGTTAACAATGTATTATTTGAGTAGATGTTGACAGGCAATATTTTATCAACTGCTCTTGGAACACCTACTACTTTTGTATGACAATTTCCATTGCTGGGATAATTTGAATTGCCACATTGAAATAACACTGCTGAGAGTTCAGCACAATATAGTGTCATGCGTAGTCTTGTATCTCAAACATGATAACATTGTTCCTGCCTTCTAAATACATCCGGTTTGCATAAAGAATATTTGGTGAGAACAAACACCTTAGTGAAGGTCATTGACAAATTTTATCATACCAATGAAATATTTTAGGTCAAGTGGAATAGATATATAAAATAAAATATGCATGATAATTCACTTTGCCAAAAGCTTATCACAAAATTCCCTTCAATATAAAGTTTATTATAACATCCCAAATGTAAGTAAATTTATAAGAGTACAATCAAAACATACATTTTTTAGTAATACTTTTACAACTTAAAATTTCAAACAATATGCAATTACATACAATACCATGTTCATATAAAATTTTACTTTTTGAACATCTGGATAAAACTGGTCATGAAATAATGTACAAAAGAGCAATAGTTTTTTTAAATCTATATTTTTTAAGAGTTACTTCATTAGAGTTTCTTTTCTACCCAAACTTTTCTTTTAATCAACTTTTCCCTTTCAGCCTTGATTTTCTTTTTAAAGCACTTTAGCATAATCACATAATTTAATGTAGAAGGTAAGAAGTGTCCTTTTAAAATTGCCCCTTCTTGTTTCCAACCCTAGCCAATTGGATTACATTTTCTGTGCTTAAAAACATGGTGAATAGAAACTTGAGTCATTTAAATGTATACACCACCCAAGATAATGTCTAGAAAGGATCTCAAAGCTGAGAGACTTTGTGTGTGTGACAATAAGCTCAGGATTTCATCAGATTTTTACAACAGCTAACAGGGTGAAGGATGGCATAGCTTCACAATACCGGAGATAATGTTCCATTCCCGTAATGGTTACACAATACCAATCACAGGCGTACTTAGTCTTTAACAAAAGACCAAATGAGATCTTCCTGGGAGTTACTTAAAATATAGACCAGGAAATAAAGAGAGTGAGTGTTACTGTGTATTGTTCACAGGAAAGGACAGAAGGCGGTGGAGGCGGGGCGAAGCAATAGGTGTATCCCAGACAGCCTGGCGACTAGGTGACCCTGACACATTTATACGTGAACGTTTTAGGCTGATCGCAGTTCCTGCTCAATCTATCCCGTGAGATTTAAAGGCCTCTGAGACCAAAGAGACTTGGAGGGATTTATGCTGGTAGTCATTTGCCTCAGTTCACATTTACAGTTAGAGAAAGTAATTCATTGCTTTTGCAAAATTAATTAGGGCTTTTCACAAAGACATAACTGGGACTTCTATAGTTCTATAAACTACTGCCTTTTGACACATTCCTATGAGTCAGTTAAACCTTTTAACTTAAAGTGGGGTGGCTACTGAATCCATATCAATATGTCAGCATAGTGAACGTAGTTTACTTAGTGTTTTATGCAGTCCTCGCTAGAAGTAAAGAAGAAGAGTTAACAAAGATGAACAAATGGGAATGATTTCAAGAAAAACATTAAGTGTTAGCCTCTAGAGAGGCTAGAAATAGAAATGTGTGTGTGTGTGTGTGTATATATATATATATATATATATATATATATATATATATGTATATATATGTCAGAGAGAGAGAGAGACTTACTACAAGGAATTTTCTCATGTGCTTATAGAGCTGACAAGTCCCAACCTCAGCAGTCAGCAAGCTGGAGCTCAGGAGAGCCAATAGTGTGGTTCTCGTGCAAAGGTTGGTAGGCTCATGATCCAGGAAGGGCCAATATTTCAGTTTGAATCCAAAGACAGGCAGGCAGGCAGGAGGAATCCCTTTACTGTGGAGGGGCCACCTTTTTGTTCCACTCAGTCCTAAACTGATTGCTGAAACCCATCCACACTAGGAGAACAATCTGCATAACAAAATAAGGAGTCAAAACTCATGACAATTACAGTCCCCTTTTCTGTAATTGGTTGCATGCTTATAGCTGGTCTTTATAACGCCAGTACCTGTGGAAAAAATGGTGAAAATATTATGTTCTGTTTTATAGACAGAACATAAAGTAATGGGACCAAGGAAGCAAATATTTTGCTTATGAGTCACTAGGGATAATAGTGAACTCTCATTCCTACTTAATTCCTGGACTGATTAATCCTGGCTATATGATTAATCCTGTGGGAATAGCCAGGATTAATCAGTCCAGGAATTAAGTAGGAATGAGAGTAGGAACCAGCACCATATATTACATGCTGATTTTGAGCATCTATAACTTTCTGTAGAACTCACCTTAGCCTGGCAAGGTATTGTCACCTAGTTGGATCTATAACAGACTCTTCAAAATGCTGTCAAACCAGCCACTTCAAGATGGTGTTAAGTGTTCAGTCTCTCCTAAGGCCCAGTAGCAGGCCAAGAGCTATTTCTCAAATGGATAGTAATTATCCAAAGAAGAAAGTAGGGCTTTGATCCAAAATCCTAAGTGCCTGTGTTGTGACTCACCTACAGGGGCCTGCCAAAGGCTCCAAAGAGCATCCCTGTCTGCCTCGGGCACTTCAAACACTATTGATCCGCTGGATCGGATGGGCCAAGCAGCAGGGCAGCTTCGATAGCAGCCTGGGCTTATTGCACAGGCTTCTCTTTCTCTGGGCCTGCTCATAACTAGCAGCTCTTTTGATTACTCAGTAAATAGGCCAAAGTGACACACCCGCATGGGGAACATGTTGCCTCCAAAATCAGAAGAGGTTAATGAAGTGTTGTCCCTCTTGTTTTGGCTGTAGGATGAAACAGATAAAATGACTTTCCTTCATTTCAGTAGGAATATCCTGACATGCCCCATCCTCCTGAACTTCTAGAAATTCTCTGGAGGAAGAAGGCCTCTACATTTTTGTCATGTTTTTCTCAGCACTCTGGGCAGGAAAATGTCCTACCTGCAGTTCCATCAGAGTAATGCCCTCCCTGCAAAGGACCATTGTGGAATCGTATGGAAGGAAAAGGTCTGTTTGTTTTTAAAATATGTTTATTTTTTAAATATGTTTTTATTGATTTCAGAGAGAGAAATGGAAAGGGAGAGAGGGAAACATCAACAATGAGAGAGAATCATCCATCAGCTGCTCCTGCATGCCTCACTCCCCACCTTCCCTCAACCTCCACTAAAGATCAAGCCTGCAACCTGGGCATGTGCCCTGACCTGGAATGGAACCTCAGCCTCCTGGTTCATGGGTAGATGCTCAACCATTGAGCAACACTGGCTGGGCAGGAAGAGTGATCAGTATCCCTGGGAATTAAATTGGCTTTAAGAAAAATGGTTCAATACTGCCATTTATCAAAATAAAATTTATTCATCAATTCTGTGATAAGACTTTAATTTTTAATAAAATAACATTTATTAAAGAAACAGGAAATAGTAGTAGTAATGATGAAACATGTTTGTACAAGATGTCAAAGTTTTAGATGGTATGATATTATGAACAGCATGGTGATTATTTGAAAACATTAAGTATTTTATATTTATTCCTTAAGTTTCCAAATTTGCCCAAAGAATATATGATAGACCTTAAAGTATTTGACACAGTGAAACACTGTAAATAATGACTATGCTCTTTATAAGCAAATGATTATTTCATATTCTTTATGATTGACAAAATTTTATTAGGAAGAATGTAATGCAGCATAGTACTAGCAGATTCAGAAATCTACAGAAGGTATACATGGAAAAGCTTGGACATTTTATGGTCTCAACTTACCAACTCTAGAAAAAACTTTTCCATATGCCCTTGGAGTTTTGATATGAGTTAAATATTGTTTTGTGTCCTTACATTTATTTTTTGGGGTGATAGTTCTGAGATGAACTCTCCATAATCTCTCACTCAGGGGGTCTCTAGTGGGCTTGAACCCAGTTTGCCCTAGCACCAATAACACATTTATTGGCTTTCCCTCAATGACTATGTAGTATCCCCACTCCTTTGATGTTCTTCCTGGGATGCCGTCCCAAATAAAATATCTAAGAAATGTAAAGGAGGCAAGTTTTCATTAAATGTCTATTTAATTCACTAATATTATTGTCAGCAAGATCTATGTCCCCCCACTAGGCAAGCAATCTGGACCAGCAGAAGTGCTGAGTGAGATTCAGTAGTAGAAGAAAGATAATGGATATCAGTCTGATTTCAGGATTAACGATATCAATTTAACTAACCACCCTTCTTCTTTTCTTTTTGTAAAATTATTTTATTGATTTTTTACAGAGAGGAAGGGAGAGGGATAGAGTGTTAGAAGCATCGTTGAGAGAGAAACATTGATCAGCTACCTCCTGCACATCTCCTACTGGGGATGTGCCCAAAACCAAGGTACATATATGCCCTTGATTAGAATCAAACCTGGGACCCTTTAGTCTGCAGGCCAACACTCTATCCACTGAGCCTAACGATTCAGGGCAACCCTTCTTCTTTTCTTAGGAATCATGACTATCCATTAACTTGAAGACTCAGTGAAGGGTGGCATCATGAGGTCTGCATGGTGCAAGGTTTGGATTGTAGATGATGCACTCGGTGCTTCACTCAAATTTCTTTATTCTACCTCATAGGTTACTGGAACTTGGCTGACATCTCCCTATATATCAATCAGTGGCTTTCTACACGTAAAAACACTCATGTATAACCATGGAGTGATTATCAGAACCAGCATCATGAAAGTGGTCAAGTCATTAAAAGTCATAAAAAGATAAGAACAATAATCTTGATAAAGAAAATGAATATTTTAAATTAACCAGAAATGGCAACTTGCCAGAAAATGACTTGCTCTTTTAAGACCATTGATGGAACTTTAAGGTCACATAGCCAACTCTACCCGAAGAAAACATGTTCTATGAGGTGTATTTTCAGTAGATTTGCTACATCTACATTGTGTATCAAGATAGCTGTCATGAGAGTAAAGGCAATAGTTTGCTACAGAGAGAAAGCAAAACAATCCCCCAGGGAGACCAGGACCACAAATTAAATTCTTGGGCTTTAACTCCTGGTATGTCTGCTTTCATTACTTGACCCTTGCCCATTGGCTCTGCTCTGCCTACAGTTCAGGATCAAAGCGGCTTCTAGTGTGGACACATTTAGAAAACTTTAATTCAGTTGCACACAGTGGCCGGTACAAATGCCTTTTGCCCCAGAATAGCTTCATTTTGTGTCATTGCTTTGACCCACCCACAGGAGTGCACTAAGGCTGTTCTCCCTAGTTACTAAGGACTCCTAAGGTAAAACCCAGTGCCCTCCTCTCCCTTATTCTCTGATGTCCTCATGATTTTTACTTTTGGAAACTTGTTTCCTTCTGTCTTGATCCAATCCTACTCATTCGATGGTATCACTCAAAATGACTACGCTATTCTTTTTTTCTGAACTTTTGTTTCATTTATTATGTTTGCCTTCTCCCAGATATATAGAAAATCATGAATATATACCCTTTAAAATAAGAATAAGAGAAAAAAGGGTAGAAACAAAGTTCAAAAAATAAAATAAAAGGGTACTTATTGCATTCAAGTCCATGATGTAGATCTGAGCATGCAGATGGTCCTATAATCTATTTTCCACTTCTGTAATTTCACCCACTCCCGCTGTCTCACTGAACCATTATGCAGATGTCTTATAAATACAGGGCCCTGCATTTTCATTTTGCACTGGGCCCTATAACTTATGTAGCATTTCCTGGTCTCATCTACCATCCCATACCCAGTCCCTTTTAGTCTTGGCCTTGACAAAATTCCCTCCTGAGCTATCTTCTGACATGACCAATATATGTCAAGCATTTGCAATCTGTGAGGTTCTATGTTAAACACTTGCTTAAAAAAATCTAATTTTTCTTCACAACCACATTATCATGCAATTTCTCCTGTTAGTTCCATTTCATAGATGGTGAAACTGAAGCATAGACAGTGTAAGCATTTTCTCCAAGGACTCATAGGCAGGAGGTTTCATATCTAGGACCCAGACTCAGAATAATTGATTTGCGAAACCATAAAGTTCTGCTTCATGTCAGAAGTGGGCTGGACCAATACCAAGCAGAAAAGGAGTCTCGGATTGCTGTTTTAAATGAGGCTGTGGACTTTACAAGCATTTGTAAGGCTATGACTCTTGGATTTAACTGGGGGTTCTAGGTGAGTCCTAGGCAAATTCAAGAAAGAAGAATATTTAAGTGGCCTCAGGAGTCTCTCAGAAGATCATTTAGGCTTATCAGTGCATCTGGCTCAGGGAAACAGGGTACAATTTAGGAACCCAAAAATAGCCATGTAATGTCACCAAACCCGCTGGTGGTCCTGCCAAGACCACAGGCCCCAGGCCCACTCTTCTTGCATTTACAGAAGTCTGGCATAGGGGACTGAGACATTTCCTGGCTTTTATTCCACCTCTGCTGCCTGAAGCAGGGGGACCAGCTGTCCCAGCACAGGCAGAAGTGGCTGCTGATCACTTGTTGGGTGGCTGAACCCTTATCTTTTAAGTTATGCTCTTTATACTGATCCTTGATGGTCCTTGTTCTGGAGTAAAGTACATGGACCTTTAAAAGCCTTTCCTATAGCCTGTGAAATGAAGGATAGTAATTCAAGTAGCAAGATTATCTCCTTCATGGTGATTATGGTGACTGAGAACACCCAAAATGAGGCTAATCTTGCCAGCCTTCTCTAGTGGGACAAATCTCTGCCAACAGGCCCTGAGACATTCTCCATGCGTCAGGGAGTTGAAAGCTGTCCTCAGCTGAATCTCCAGGCTTTGTGGTATGACCCCAACACCCCTCTGCTCACAGCCACCGCCCTGATAGATATTCTTCCTCAGAATGGGTCCCGGATAGTTGTATCTACTTAGCTCCCTAACTGGAGTCACGGGTTCAATATTTGAGTGGCTTGGGTCCCAAAGAGAACACTGAAGGCTCGGTTTCCGATGAGCAGACGTCTAATATGACCGGGGCAGGCATATTAATTAGGAGGCTGCATCTGGTGTAAACAGCTTGCATCCCAGGCTCTCAGCTCAGGAAGGCATTTTCTCCTCATTCCATCTTAGAAGGATATCCAGGGCCTACTTCCAACTGAGCAGCTCCCCAAAACTGTCTCCTGGGGATATCTTTTTCCTTGTTGCCATGATGTTCATGGGCACCAAAGCTTTATCTCACCAATCAGTGCTGAATCCCTCACTTCTATACTTTGTAGACATATCACATGCAAATGTCCTTGGCAATCTATACTGTGAAATACCCGTCAGTTATTTTCATTGGAGATCTTTGATCCAAACATAGAAACCAAATTAACTACAAACTCCCTGAATGTAAGTAGGGTGCAAAGTCCTGTGCAGTCTCTCCAAGGGGTAGCCTATGGCCATGGAAACCCGAGGTTCCCTCCAGCAGAGGGATCTGGGGTTGAATGTGCAAGTGGCGGGGTTTTTGTATCTCATGCCATAATTAAATTATGAATTCAGTTCCGAATAAATTTTTAATTCACAGATTTGTATATTATCCTCAGGGAATCAAGATGTTATTGTTGATATTGCTACAGAAGTTTGTTTATATAAAGCTGTCTTCCCTTTTTCACAGTTCTTTTGAAGACAATAAGTAAAAACTCACTCAGACAAAAGAAAAATTCAATTAACTTCTGAGTAGTATCATCAATCATAAACAAAGAAATCTAACTCTAGGATGTAAGGCAAAATTCTCAAAAGGAAGTTCAATCAAAGTGAAAGTTTGAGTGGAATGAAAAAGTCAACCAAATAAAGAGTGAAAAGAAGAAAAGCTTTTTTTTTTTTTTTTTTTTTGCAGAATACAGCTCAAAAGTCACAGAGAAGAAGAATGATGCATTTGGAAAATTGTAAAGAAGCCATGTTAATTAAAAAAGGGGGTTCCATTTGGAGGGTAAGAGATGAACCAAAAGACTTGTATGCATGCATATGAGCATAACCAATGGACACAGACAGTAGAGAGGTAAGGGCATGTGCTAGGGGTTGTGGGGAGAGGTTAATGGGAGGAAAAGGAGACTTGTGTCATACGTTAAACAATAAAGACTTTAAATAAAAAAGGGGGGTCTCTTTAAATGAGGTTGCCTCAGGTCAAAAAGGAGTCATTATATTTTTATTTTTAAATATATTTTTGTTTATTTCAGAGAGGAAAGGAAGAGGGAGCGAGAGAACATCAATGATGAGAGAGAATCATTGATTGGCTACCTCCTACTTCCCCCCTCTCCCCCACCCTGCCCCCCCCTTCCCACTCCGCCACTAAGGATGGAGCCTGCAACCCAGGCATGTGCCCTCACTGGGAATCGGAACATGACTTCCTGGATAGGTTGACACTCAGCTACTGAGCCACACTGGGCTAAGATAGTTACTTTAATCTTCCTGGCTTACCTTGGTTCCATTAGCCAAGGAACTATTTTGGACATTGAGGGCAGGTTTCATCTGAGAAGATGTTACCAAATTATACGGATTCCCCAAGTACAGAGTAATGGTTCAGGAGATCAGGATGCTGTGGGAAGTCTGTAGGGGTTAAAAAGTTCAAAATGGGAACAGCAATTGAGGAAAAGTTTTAAATTCTGGGGGAGAACCCAGCATAACAAATAGGGGATATATATTGAGACTTAGCAATTTTTTTAAACAGTCTAGGAGAGTTAGGCTTGGCTTGGACTTATGATATTAGTATAATGAAGTCCTGGATCAGCTCTGGCCCCAGTGGACCCAACAGTTCCCAGAACTCTGATTAGAGTTGGAAACAGTTGCAACCTCAGGAGAAAGTATGACCTCTGGAAATTGGACTTGGGACCTGGTTTCTGTTTTTAGTATTCTGCGAATGTCACCAATGTTCTCTAACACCCACACTGGGAACCTTGTTCAAATATAGTTTTGGTTGCCATATTTGCAATATAACTACCAAAGTATGTTTCACCTCTGCAATGTCTCTTTTCTTCTTTCTATTACTTTTTTCTCTGATTACTGCCATTTTCATTTATAGGAAATATATTTAATTATTATTTAGGGTTCATTGACCTCAAATATTTTAAAGAAACAAGAACAATAAAACTGATATTCCATTAAAATAATGGAAAAAATAAAACAAAGGGGAAATAAATAGATCTGAATTTCACAGTTATTGCCGCAACATAAACCTTGCTTATATTTACTGATTTTCTCACTAAAGTATCCTTTCATATATCAACTAAAGTAAATATTTTTTCTCTTCTTGGTTTCCATCTTTATTTCCCCTTTTGTTCTTTTGCTCATGCTATTTTATCAATTAAAATATTCTGATTAAGTATTGTATTCATGCCTATTATTCCATAGGCATTTTAAGTACATAGCTCAAATACAAAAATGCCCCATAAATCCTTTAATATTCCAATCCATAGCTTTCTTTCCTTTGACTCTCCACCCTGCTCTGTTGTATATCTGTTGGCATGCTAAAGATATGATGAGTCAATGATACATTTATTTATTTGTGAGAGGGCTGTAATGTACCATCTGGAGCCCCTTAGGGATAAATAACAGTCTATATATAACTGTTGGGGGTGGGCAATGCTCATTCAGCTTTGAGCACTGCTTCATCTAAAGAGCAAAACCTCACTAAAAGTGCATCCTACAGACTGCATGGATGACTGATCACCATGTGGATGGAACACACAGGCCCTTTTCTGCAAACGCAGAGAATTTTGAAACAGTTCCTTGTAGATCGCGTGCTGAGCCCTTCACTAAGACTGCATCCCAGAACAACTCTGCCCGTTGCCTTACCCGTTTTCTTCCATAGGTGTAAATTCTATAAATTTCCCCAGTAAATCTCTAGTGTGTCATATTTATCTTATAATGTGCTTTTTGGGGGGAATCCAAATTGTATTATTTTCATTCATTGAAACATATGTTGAACTACTTATAAGGTAAATATTCACTGCTTTATGTGCAAGGCATAGTTCTAAGTGTGGCTGAAAACAAAGTAGAAACCGAAATTGCTCCTGCTCTTAAAAATTCTAGGGTAAGAAAGAGATGAGTAAAACATATGAAAGGCACCAAGTGATTAAAACATATATATGTAAATAATACGATTCTGCTACAGGAATCACAGTTAAGCAATTCCTATCTTCTGGGAAGGATTTTCAGTTCTTATGTGGAATGAGTATGTTTACATAGACTTTTTGTTATCCTGTTATATCCAGTGACTTGAACAAAACTGTTACTCAATATGCAATGGTTGAATTGATCTCATGTTGGTTGTCTGAAAAACAAATTTAAGAGCCACAAGAAACATTTAACAGAAGGTCTCTTACACAAAGACTTAGAATAACTATGAATTAATTTCAATATCCAAGGAGTTGTGTTTTCATGAGTTTATTTATTATTGAAAGCAAGACTAATAACAAAATAACGCTGAGCCAGAAACGTTAGTGCTAAAACCTTAAAAATAGTGCTGAGGTTCACATTGAAGGGGACAGCATTCATAATTTCAAAGACTCACATATTGATTGTTTCAGCTTCCTATTGGTGGGTACTGCCCTCCACTCATAATTATACAGAAGCTATTGCATTTTTGTAATTCTAATTTGGTCCATCTCTAACATAATCTCTCTGATTATGCATAAGACCATTATTTACCTGTTTTTTACAGCTGGTTGTTTAAGAAATTTTGAGATGGTTATATGGGTCACTAAGTGCTTAGTCTAAAGAAAAAAGATTTCTGTGCCAGTGTCTTATTTTCTTAAAAAAATTATCTTGTTTAGGTGAAGCAAATAATAGCATGATTTAAAATCTGTATAGGATAATAAGAAATTAAACTTAACTAGTGGCCTGGTGCATAAAATTCATGCATGGGGGGTTTGTTTCTCAGCCAGGCCTGCACCTGCTCCAATCTGAGACTCCTAAGGGGATGTTCTACTGCCAGTTTAGCCCTAATTCCTGTGGGATAGGGCCTAAACTGGCAGTCAGACATTCCTCTTGCAATCCAGGACTACTGGCTTTTAACTGCTCACCTGCCTGCCTGCCTGCTCCCTTCTAACCAATCTTCCTGCCGGCCTCATTGCCCCCAAATGCCCCCTCCACCAGCCTACTTTCCCCCAACTGACCCTGTGTAGGCCTGATCACCCCTAACTGCCTCTGCCTCGGCCCTGCCATCATAGCTTTGTCCCAAATGTCTCTGATCTAATTAGCATATTACCCATTTTTTAGCATAGATTTTTGAATGTATTGCTAAATAGCTAATATTTTTGTTAGACAAACATAAATAGCCAAAGTAATTCTACTAACATTAATTTGTAAAGCCCTATATTTCACTAAACATCAGTCTTTACTAGATATATTATTTTCAGTGTTATTTAATAGTGTTTATCAATGTGACAAAATATAGAGATGTTTATTACAGAAAAGTTAGGGTATTTAAACTAAACCCCCCTGAAAATATGGTGATTATTCTGGAGTTTCAGGAAATTATCTTCAGTAATGAAATTAAATGGGAAAGAAAATGTAGTTAAAGTTTGAATCACCTAATCTGAAATCATGATTATCATAAGTTCACAGCCAGATCTAAAATTTCATAAACATTTTAATTTATTGCAATCCTTATGACCTGAAAATGACTAGAGATGAGTTTAATTTCTATTCCCTGCTGTTAGTTCAATTAGTTTTCAAATTCCTTAATTAAAGGTAAACTGTTGACTAATGACTCATTAGCAATTTATTTTTCAAAAATGTCAAAAACACATCATTACTAAAGTTGTTTTTATAAACTTTGATTCTAACACCTATATATCTCCTTCATTCTCATAAACTTGGCACCTACCCTGTAAAAATAGTTTTTCCCCTAATGAAATGTACGAAAACCCTCTGAAATGGAGAGAGCCACTCAATGGCTTAGTGTTTCAAATGCGTAAATGATAATCACATGTATGTTATGTTATGGAGCTACTTAACTTTTCGCCTGCAGGGAATTTTGGCTCTGCTATGAACACAGTAGTACTTCCCTTGGAATCCTCTCAGATGGTGGTGTTTTTCTCCAATGTCTCTAATGCCATAGATTCTGAACAGAAAGAAAAGTTCTTGCTCATTATATATCCAGGTCTTTCTTCTTTCCTCTTGCTGTGAATTTCAAGCTATCTGAGGATATAAGCCTATATTCTTCCTATTGCAGTCATCTTCCCTCTACCTATGGTCCCCTCCTTTCTACCACCTACAAATACCCTCACAGCTTTCCTAAAGATTTTTGTACTTGAGTCATTGCCATCTCCTCAATACTATTGTTGTTACAATTCCTATCTTATGTGTCCATATCAGTACCTTTCAAATGGCTTGGAGCCTCAGTGTCCTGCCTTCTTTTTCTCCAATGATCTTGATTTCCAATCTAGATCAATCTATGGTCCATCCCTAGTTCTTACACTGGTCTAGGCATTGTTATCAGTAATAACTATAGCTCTTTACCAACTTCAGGTACAATGTATGCATTCACTTTCTGAACATCTCATATCTTTCCACAACATTTTCTATAATATCTAGTCTTTCAGACCTTACCTGTACCTACAATTCAATGATTGTGCTATATTTTCATTGAGAGTTCTTATTTTCTTCACACACAGGTTAAACCACATAGTGTATCTTTAAGCACAGTAGCTAAATCATTTAATTCTCTTTTATCCCTTCTTTTATTTTATGTTGGACAAAAATTCAACATTTTGCTTATTTCTCTATTGATGAACAAGGCTGTTGGGTCTCACTTACCTTCATGACAATTATGTCAAGTGGACTATACTAGCTCCCTTCGATGGTACTGCATTTCCCTGGTTCAGTTTTTCTTCTGGTCTTCTAGTCAACTACTTTATTGCCTTTCCCATCCTCAAACCTCTAAACTTACACAAAATTCTCCATTTGATACTATTGCTTTTCTTTATACTGAGAAATGGAAAATATACAGATTGTTTCTAAAAGCTTACACTGTCACATCTACCCAATGTGCTAAATCTACATAATATATTTTTTTCTATTTCTCTACATACAATATCTCGGCTCTAATATAAGCTCATCACTCACCTCTGTTTGAGACTGGTTCCACTCTTTGTCATCTTCTCAAGAAGAATATTTCAAGGAAACATTCTCTCTCTCTCCTCTCTCCTCTCTTTTCTCTCCTCTCTCCTCTTTCCTCTTCCTAATAATTTCTAATCTCAAGGAAGTATATTCATGAACATGTGCAAGTGTGGTGATTATAGGAGTGGAGGGTTATGGGTAGAGGTGAAAAAAGGGCATAGAGGGGATAAGAGGTGATGGAAAAATAAATTTTAAAGAAAAGAAAGTATACGCCATTACTCCACTGTCTTTACTGACATCACTGACTGCCTTACACTACTTCACCTCCAAAGAAGAAAGTAACTCAAATGATGCCCACTAGTTTTCAGCTGTCCATTCAGTTCTCCTACCACATTAGTTCAGCAGGATAATCTTAAATTCGAATGGGTGAACAATTTGTGGTACTCTGTTCTTTCCCTTTTAGGTGTCTTGGCCATGTTTAAATGTATCAGATAGTGCACAGTATAAATAGAGCATTAAAACCAAGTTAGATGAAGTTTAGAAATTAACCAAAAAGCCTGGAGTAGAGGCCCAGATATCATAACAGAAGTGTCAAAAGAACACAACTCTCCTTTGTCTCTTTCACATGAGCATGCTAGTTTTTGTGTGTGTAGGCAACTGTATCTGCACTTTCCCACACCCAGCATCTCATTTTTGGTACATAATGCAATTATTCGTTTTGCTCATCCTTTCTCCTTGCAGAGGTCTTTCACAATTAGTCCATCCATGGGTTTTGGGTTGTGCTTACCACAAAGCAGATCACAGGATGACATATGATTTAGACCAGGACAAACAAACTATCTCATGATTTTAGAAAAGAGGGAGACTTTTTCACTAGAGATGACAAGCTAGTGGAGCTTCTGATGGTGACTTTTGCTAAGGTATGGAATGAGATACCTGTCAATGAAATCAATAAATCTAAAAGTTAATGACAGACCTATCACTAACAATATTTTTGACCACCCAGGTGTCACTCTTTCTAAGTGATTATTCTCTGAGTTTCCATTTGTTTATTATTATAGAGTTAGCTATACTTAATTACCAGAAAAAAATATCAACACAAAGTAATGAGAAAGAGGGTCCTAAGTTGTGGGCAAAGTTCATTATGCGATTTGTTTTCTTTTAATTTCAAATACTATGACACCTATTAATTTTACTATAGTGATTATAATAGTTTTTAATATGTAGCTTCAATTTGGTAAGAAATTCATGTAAATTCAATTTAATATTGGAAAATGGAAGATGATATTCATTGCCTAAGGTTGAGTCAAACATCCAATATGATCATAATCAACCTTTGCTAATGAGACAATTTAATTGTTAAAATGTTTAATTATATACCTGTATGGTTATGTTGTTTATTTAATTGAATCCAGTCTTCATATTATATGCTTTCCTTAACTGCTTGTTGATCCTTGGCTCTTTGTTTATATTTAAGAATGAAATTAAGAAATACATATGTAAACTCTATATGAATTGGGCTGTAATTATTGATTCATGCATTTGAGAATTATCTGATTGATAAATAGGCATTCCATTGAGATTTCCCTGCATGCCCACATCAATGGGTAATTTATCTTGTGCTGGATGTCCATATTTTGTCTGCAATATTAAAATCGTATTTTGAAAAAGAAAGTTTAAATTATTTCCATTATATGCGCAGACATGCCTGAAGTCCCTGTCAGCTCAGCTGATTCTTCACTCACCCTGCAGTCAGGAGAGCCTGATGGCTCCATTTTTGAGTTCTGTTTGAACCTCCTCAGCCTGACTACATGGGTTGGATGAAAGCTTTTAGTATGATACTTTCTGTTTCTACAAGCTTTCGATAAATTATCTTATTTTTCTGCCTAATCAGCACTCGTGTCTCCAGAAATACTGATTCTTTCAGTCTCTGAGTCTTTTCAGGATACAGAGGTTGAGTTTCTTGGCTTTTTATTGGTGGCAATGCTCCAGTTTGCCTGCTCTTAGAAGGCAATATTGTTTCTCCCAACTAGCTTCCAGCTTCCAAATATTGTTGGCTCTGCTATTTATTATTACCTCATCTATTTACTCAATGTCCTCTAATGGTTTAATGAGGCTTTCCTGGGGTCAGCTGAAAAGAATTTATGCAGGTATTTTTGTGTGTGTTTGCCATATTTAATTGGCAATCTCAGCACAGTACTTAGAAATAAATCCCAGGAAAAAAGCATTTAAGATATTTCAAAATAGTTGTTTCTACAGATAATGGCTCGGGTTATGTGGAGTATAATATTGCTATTGATTTACCTGGATATATTATTTTGATAAAACTATAAAATAATTTCAGAAAATAAAAGCCAATATTTTTTAATTTCATCTTTTGAAATCTGTACATTATTGTTTCCATTGTAATATTCAGATACATGTTTGGAAAATAAGAAAGGGCTTCCCTTTACTCTAGCCTGTGGCTCCTGCTTATTGTTCCTCCTGTCTGTCCCAGCAGGTCTGAGTAGACTTTCCTTAACTGCTGATGACAGTTTGCTAAGCAAAAAGAGAGAAGTGGAAGGTCAGGATAAAAAGTCAGTCAATATGGAAAATAAGGAAGTCACAGAAAGACCATAATTAAAATGTGAATATCAGACAGAAAAGGATAGAATAAATCGAAAGAGGAATTGAAAGCTTTATAGTACTGTGAAATCCACATGAAAGACTGTTTTAACTTCCCTAATGTAAATGAGAGAGTAAAATGAAAATATGGCCATGGTTAATATTAATATTTAAGAGAGCATGAATAAGTATAGTCATTGATAAAATCTCTACTTATATTATACTAGAGGCCTGATGCATGAATATTCATGCAAGAATGGGCCTTCCTTACTCTGGCTGCCAGCACTGCTTTCGCTCCAGCCAGAACTGCCTTTTTGCTCTGGCCTGGAGCCGTCTTTCTGCCTTCCCACGCTGCCCAGAGGCGGGAAGTGGCTGGGGCAGTGTCCAATGCCTCCATCATTGCCATGGTGACCACTCAAGCATCCCTCCCCTTACCTGGCCACCTGATGCCTGCATAGGCAAGTTAATCTGCCATCTTTGTTGGGTTAATTTGCATTTTACTCTTTTATTAGTGTAGATGTAGTCAGAGGCCTAAGTATCAACATGCTTTTGAAATTTAGCATTATCTTAAACAAGTAAACAAACAAACAAAAGAAAATAAGAAGCCCTGGCCAGTGTGTCTCAGTTGGTTGACCATCTTCCCATGTATCTAAAGGTTGCCAGTTCAATTTGAAATTCAAAACAAATTATTTAAGATATTTATACAGCCTTACAAACCCTATCTTTATGGCTAATCTTGCTTTAGATGCTTCTGATTTTAAGTTAGAAAACACCCTGTATTTTTAACTCAACCCACTGTGTTCAAAGATTAGGACTTGAAATCTGTGGTTCTTCAGATTAAATGTGATTTTATATGTAATATCTGTAATCATTAAACAGTACATTGCATTTTAGAATTTGCCTTATTTTTTAAAAGTCTACACTATATATGTATAGACTAACATTTATATTTGTTCTACCCAAACAAGAAACACAGCTACCTATGTTCTTTCTCCCAAGTTTCATGTTGCTATATTTGTTTATGTAAAAATTTATTTCTTAAGATTAATTCTTGTGTTCATAAATAGAGTTAAAACTATCTTGCTTGAAAATAGGCGAGTGTCTCAAGACATAAAAGCACTTTTGACCATTTTTTAAATTATTTTAAAGAGGGTTCTGCAACATACTTCAAGAAACACTCTAAATGGTTAAATTTTGGAAGAGACAACTTTTAATTATTCAGCTAAAGTAAATGTTCTTAGGAAAGGCAATGAAAGATAAATATTTTAAAAATAATGTATGACTTGTTTAGTATTTAGTTTTAAAAATTATATTATCTAAAAATATATATGATTTAAAATCTGGTTATTTTTTAAAATTGATTTCAGAGAGGAAGAAAGGAGGAGAGAGAAATAGAAACATCAATGATGAGAGAGAATCATTGATTGGTCTCCTGCATGCCTCTTACTGGGGATCAAGCTTACAACTCAGGCATGTGACTTGACCAGTAATTGAATCGTGATCTCCTTCCTGGTTCATAGGTCAAATCTCAACCACTGAGCCATGTTGGCTGGCTGGTTATTTTTTAATGTAATATTTATTTTAAATACACAGAATCACCAGTGACTGTTAATAAACAACTTCAAGACTTGGAATAATATATTTAGCATAATGCAGTCTTTTGTTTGTTGATTTAGTAGCTATAATTTTAAGATGCAGATGGTAAGATAGACTATAACAATAGTATACTATACACACAGTCTCTAGAGCTTAGGTTCCAATCGCACCAGTAAAAAGGGACAATTAGTTCTTTTTATTTGATTGCTGTTACGAAAAATAAAGCTGTTTCAGTTAACTGCCTACTAGATACTACTCTTAAAATCTTGGTACTAGGAACCTATTTTTTTCTTTCTCTCAGATTCCAAGTTGAGAGTTCTAAAAACGTGAGAAGTGTCACCTTCTTTAATATTATGGTCTATTAATTATGCCACAGCATTGAATTTTATTGGTGCAATTAATTGACAGATAAGAATATCATTCTTTATAAAGTTGTATGTAGTGAAGACAAGGTTAATACTAATTTAATATGTCTTAATAATACGACTCAGGACATTCAGAGTCCAGAGAGCTGTGATCTCAGTGAAATGGTTAATGATTTATTTAAAAGTTTGAAAGTAAGAACATGCTCTAAGTATGTATTTCTTCACAAATCCAATACTATTGGAAAATTGGAAGTGTTTAAGTATAATTATTTTTTAGTTAGATGTATATTAGTCTGACAACAACTTTCAGCCACACCTAATACAAACACCTGAATGTAGAAAATAATTTTATTCCCCTTTAACTACACATATGACAGCAACTTAAAAATAATAATAAACATTGAATTTTAATCAAAGTACAAAGTAGGTATTCTAGCTTCCAGAATAATTTTCAAACATAGGAAGATTATGAATGCCAAATATTACCTTAGTTATTTTTAAATTTTATTTTTAATGCCTTACGGACATTGTGGTTAATCTACAGAGGCTTTTAAATATATATGGATAACCTCTATAATGTGAAAACAGAGAACCTTAAAACAGATATATAAATTGAAATGACTGACATTTTATATAAACTAACAATGACATTAGCATTTTTGTAGATTAATTATATTATTAGTTATAATTATGATAATTTGAGCTTTTGTGTTAATATCATGGAGTTTACTTGTAATGTTTCAGTCTATGTTTTAATTCTGCCAACTGTGAAATGGAGGAAAATGTCAGTACTAAGAACAAAGCAAAATTTGCATAGGAATGGAAATAGCTACATCGTGAGAAGCAGATCTTGATTTAGCTCATAAGCTGAATAATATCATGAGTTTTTGTACTTAGAAGTTTATTTTTTAAATCCATATATACCATGAAAGATTGATGAAGACAGCTGCATTCTTAATTCAAATAAGATCAGCTGTTTGGCAGAGGATGAAGAGCAAAGAAAAATTGCTACAACAATTTAAGTGAAGTGAGAAAAATCAAAGACAAAGTGAAGCATAATGAAATCATCAAGCAAAATACACATTAAATGTAACTTCATTCATTTCAGAAAGTTTGCCGAATTTGCTTTTTAGTGTGACTAGTATAGTTTATACAAAAAAAGGTCCCCTAAATAAATATCTCTAAATGAGGACATAAGACAATTAAAGGTTCAACAAATTAATTACTATTAAAGGAAACATAGTCCTTCAATTTTGTTGGTCAACATGATGCTATTCATCACTGTACATTTAGGCTTTGTGCTTTTATCTCACCTTTCATGACAAAATCTTTACCTGGCACACTATTTCTTACCTGGCTTCCCCAAGTCTTATCCTCTGTTGCTAGTTCTATCCCTGACCCTGAACTGAACAGCTCAATGTTCAGATATTTACACTTCTTATTGACAGATGCCTTTTGCTTACAGACTATCTGGATTTTTCCTGCAGTCTCCTGGCAGATACCTCCCATACCACCTCTATTCACCCGTCGATGTTCCAGTTGGATCCTTATATTGAATCTGCTTATCTGAAAGTTCTAGTATTCTAAGAGCTGCCTGCAAAATTGTCTTCTTCAGCCACTTCTATTAGTTAATGGATTTCCTTTCTTGTCCTATTGGGGGGTTCATTCTCTAATCTCAGAAATGTGTCCCACTCAGTTGCTTAAAGAATTCAGTTCTACTAGTAGTATTCATTCAGTACTTACTGGTCTTACTTATCGGTCTTTTTAGAGTTCTAGGTGCTCTAAAACAAAACAGGCATACTATTTACTTCTCCGCACCTTAGAGTTTAGTGGGGTGTATGGGTTATACACACGCAAAGAAATAAATACATATATAATTAAGATTTTAAGGTGATTAGGTTTTGGTGTTAGAAACCAACAGAAAGAATCTAGTTAGAAGAGATAGCCCTTGAAATCAAACAAGATTTATTAAAATATCTGCTTACTTATAATTGCTATTGTTTTAAGAATTACTAATGGACTCACCAAGAACATTTTATTGAGATGAAAGTCTAACAATTGACCTTTATTTAGTGCTCAAAATACATTATACACTCTTTTAAATTCTTTATATACATATATATATATATATACATATATATATATATATATATATATATATGTTGTTATTTATGTCTTAAAACAAGTTTTTAAGATAGGTAATATTAGCCTCATCCTATGGGAGGAAAAACAATACAGAGATATAGTAAACTGCTCAAGGCCACTCTGGCTATAAAAGCTTGTGTTGGTATTAGATGGTGGGTAGTTCTACTCCAGTGCGATATCATAACCACCATGGTATACAATCTGTCAAGTTTTGAGATCCCATATCTTAGCTAAATCGAGAAGTGAAAAATAATAAAAACCACAGATACATAATGACTGTTATTTAGAAGTAGAACTGGAGAGTAGTGACATGGAAGTGGCAGAGTAACTCAAGATGAGGGATAAGACATGTTAAGGGGGAGATAACATAGGGTTCTAAGGTCAAAGGAACGTCACAAAAACATTCTTAATAGGACGCTGACCTGTTCCAACCCATGCCTTTGCTGTTTTTTGTTGTTTTACTTGGCTTTGTTTAATAATTCTGAATGTTATGCAAAATATTTACTGGAATGGATCTGCAGAAAATAAGGGCTGATACCAATTCAGAGGCTATTTTTTGGTTCAAGAGGATCTACTTAGTAACAGCAGAAATAATAAAGAAAGCTGATCAGAATAGAGATATATTTTAAAGGGACAACATATATGTGGGATATACATGGCACTAATGAATGAAGGCTGATGCTAAATTTTCTGGTCTGGTAAAGGTCTGATTCTAATAAAGACAGAATATTAAAATAGAAGTTTAAATAATTTAAGAACATTAAGTATTCTGAATTTTAAGCAAACAGGCTAATACTTTTGTGAACTTGAAAATGTGATACCTAACACAATTATTAATAGATGAAACTTCTGAATCCTTTTCTGAAAAATGAAGAAACATTAAATAACAAAAGGCTAAAGAATTATAAATAGAAAGATTACAAAAAGCAATAGTATAATATATTTCTATAAATTCTCTTCTAATAAGATACAATTATAATAAAATAAATGTTATAAATATAAAGACATAATAGCATAATGTTTAAACAATCAATAATTTCAGATTTACTATGCAGATTTAAATACAATTCCAAAATTACTGGAGGAAAGAAATAGAGCAGCTCTCACATATTTTGAATTGCCTGTAAACTTTTAGATTGTGCAATTTATTCATTAGAAAGGTAAAAATGTAGTCTGAATAACTGTAGCTAAAGACGTGACCAATATCTATCTGATAAATATTATTTCTGGTAGCCTTATATCTGATAATATTTGACATCAGAGCTAAACTAAGAATTAAAAAAGGAGAGAAAAATCAAACCAACTTGGAATAGTCTAGGCACTTGAGTTTAAAGACGTGAAGAGAATAAATCCTAATATACATAAAGAGTTTACTTATGAACAGGCTTGATCTTTTTGAGGGAAGCTGAAGGTTAAAATTAATGTAAGAAAAATGCTATTTTCCAGAAAATAAAAAATCATTTGGCAACGTAGATATTAATAAGTAACACACACACACATGCATACACACACACACGCCCACGCATACACACATACACAGTAGGACATGCTTTCCAAACAGTGTAAAATGAGAAGCAGTCAGATTGTTGAGAATAACATGCATACACAGTAGGACATTCTTTCCAAACAGTGTAAAATGAGAAGCAGTCAGATTGTTGAGAATAACATGCATACACGTGTCTGGTGTTAGACTGAAATCGACAAAGAGTATGTTCTTAAAAAAAACCCACTTACTCCTCAAAATTTGCTATTTTGATGAATTTCATGCACATATTTTCGAGATGACCTCTCATATTTTTCCAATGCTTCACATTATTGAGGTAGGTTTACATTACATTGGAGATGAAAAGGAGCTCTATGTGTTTTGATAATCCATCTAGGAAAAGGAGGATTGGCAAATCCCAATGAAATTTAAAATCTCTAACTGAGGTAGGGTTAAATAAAATGCTACAACACAGGAATGTGTCTAAAATAGATCTCCAAAATGAGTTAAAGTTTTTCTCAGAAAACAATGCTCCAACACAGGGAAATGTGGTATGAAAATTCCAAAATATGTTATTTCGTAGAGCATACATTCACATATACTAACCAAATTGGCCCTATGGCAGGTACAATAAATTATAAAATACAGTAATTTCTGTTTGAGGCCCCTCTCATCTTATAAAGAGTAAACATCCCACTATTACAATTCTTATATATCAAGAGTCTGATTTATAGCTCTTCTACAACTACTATGATTTTTGTAATAATTAAAGTGAAAAGTGAATTTGCTAAGAAATACCCTTTCTTGTAGGTTAAATTACTTTATGTTCTTTATGTAAGTGGCACTAAAAGATTAATTTCTTGAAGGGAAGGAAATGAGTAAGTTCAATAGAACTTAAGTGCCATCCAAAACTTTCTCCATTTGTCACTTGACCACAAGTAGGCCAACCTTGTCTGGACTGTGAATAATTCAAATTCCACCTCCTTAGGATTTTAGAATGTGAAAGCAACACACTATTGTTTCTTCCAGGATAGACAGACATATATATCTAGGGCATTCCCCCAAAATGTATACACCCTTATCAGCTGATAGCTCAATTGATATTTCTTTCTTTTCAGATTTAACCCATTGGAAGTAATAATTATTCAATGTGTGCATACATTTTTGAGACATGCTATATTTAAGGATTTGTCTTATTTATTTTAGACATTAAGTTTAAATATATGTAAAATTGATATTAAAGTGACTAATTTCTATAACTTTCAGTACATTGAAAGTTTGTTTCTCATGCTATCATTGTGCTTATGTATATAATACATCAAAATATGTTTAAAATATCATGAGGAAGTCTAGGTATAAAACTGTAAGTATACATGCTCACTTCATAAGTTATATAAATGTCCAATTTCTATGCTATATACCTGAAATTAATATAATATTATGTGCCAAATGCAATTAAATTTTTATACTAAAAATTTGAAAATAAAGCTATAAATATACACATAATCAAATACCTTTCTAAACTCAATGAATATGTTTTCATCTGGAAGAGATACCACAAAATAAAATTTTTCATTACTAATAAAATATAGCAAAAAAACACACATCTCTTTTACTAGTTATTGATGGTATTTGGTTTTCTGAAGCAGACAAGTGCATCAAATACAATATCAATATATTCAGCCTTTGGTGACAGTGGTAGATTCAAAATTTTTAGGCACAACTCTACCCAGTTTGGCTCAGTGGATAGAGCATCAACCTGTGAAACACAGGGTCCCAGGTTCGATTCCAGTCAAGGGCACGTACCTTGGTTGCAGGCTCCTCCCCTGCTCAGGCCCTAGTCAGGGTGCACATAGGGGGCAACCAATCAATGCATTTCTCTCACATCGATATTTCTCTCTGTCTTTCCCTTTCTCTTCCACCCTCTCTAAAAAATCAATGGAAAAATATCCTTGCGTGAGAATTAAAAAAATAATAATAAACCATCTCTCCTGAAACAACTTTATAAAAACATCAAAATAGTTGGGACTGACAAAATAGCCAGGAAGCAGATGTAATAAATAATTTGAGAAAATTTACCTTGAAAATATGGTAACAGAATAAATAAATGAGTATCAATTAGTGTAGAGAAGTAAACCATTGGGAGATGCTATCTATATTTCACTAACCACTGATTATGGATCCTGAGTAAACAAATTTACATTTCCTTGGGGAAAGTTGTATATTGAAAGAACTCCTCAGAAATGTAGTTATATATGAAGAAAAGGGAAATAATTTAATTAGAAGTGTGATTCAATGATAATAAGTTTTGATTAACAAAATAATCATCTAGTACAAATATTGTGATAAGATATATTTGAAATAAGATTGGAAAATTACTAGCAAGTATCTAAACTAATAAAAGCCTAGATGGTCCTTGAGTCCTCACGCATGATGTTGTCACAAGATGGCCACCACAAGATGGCTGTTCATACAACAGCCTGGCAGCTGCTTCACATAGTGAGACCTGGGGGTCCTATGGCTCTGCATGGTGCTGAGGAGGCCAGTCCCACCAGAGGAGGCAGGTCGTGGCAGGGGAGGGCAGTTGGGGGTGATTGGGCCTGTAGAGGAGGGCAACTGTGGATGTTGGGCTGGTAGGGGACGGCATCTGGGGGCAATCAGGCCAGTAGGGGAGGACAGTTGTGTGTGATTGGCTGGCAGGGGAGCAGTTAGGCATCAAACAGGCCTGCAGGGGAGCAGTTAGGGGCGATAAGGCTGGCAGGCAGGTAAGTGGTTAGGAGCTAGTGGTTTCAGATTGTGAGAGGAATGTCCCCCCAAGGGGTTCCAGATTGGAGAGAATGCAGGCAAGGCTGAGGGGACCCTCCGACCCCCCCGCTGCATGAACTTCATGCACTGGGCCTCTGGTATATGAATAACATTGAATATTGTGATATGTTTGTTGTTTTATTTAGAATTTCAGAAGTAATTAATTCAGTTTAGCTTTCTAGTGTATTTGAAAAGAAAAATTATTCACTAAGGTTTACCAAAATGTACCTAAAGTCCATCCCTTCTTTGAATAAATAAATATGAATAATTTCACAAATTAAATTTTATACCTGCTTAGTGATGAACATGATAATATAAAGAATTGCTGCTAATTAATTAGCAATTCCCTTTCTTATAAGGCTGTGGGTGATCATACGCCTGATGTTGCAGGTGGCAGTCTCACAAATCCTGAATGTCCTCTGCCCTTAAAAGAATAACACCAGAGCAGGTGTTTTGTTATGATCCTCAGAAAGCCATTTTGTTTAACATGAATAATGTTATTCAGAAGGTTAGCCATCTGTTTGCTGAGTATTTGTCAGATCTACTCCCACAGCAGCATAAAAGCGATACATGTGGGTGCCATAGTCATGGATCTTCCAAAAAGCTTTGTCCTGTGTAAAAATGAAGCAATATTATTTTAAGAACCAAGTTATATTGGAAATACAGTCACTTAAATACTGTGTTTTCTTGTTGCTTTATGATGGCAAATATGAAAACAAATATTGAGTTTGGGTTTTTGCTTATAATTTGTGAGCTTAAAAAAGAGATAACAAGCAAATTGTAGTCCAAAATATAGCCACAGAATAGACTATTGTATGTATATATCATAGAGTTTAGATCCCATATCAAAGTGTAATTTTGCCCCAGAACATTTGTATTGGTTTTACTTTGTATTGTTTATCAGAAAACAAAGTTAAAAATGTTATTTCTAAAAATAGTAAGCACAAATTAATCATTTAATATTTTTCTCAAAAATGTATAAGGAAATTTAAACAGGGAGCTGAGTTAAATCAACATTTTCTATGTTTCTTACTATTTTGCTACTCAAATAATAACCTCAGACTTATCTCCAGTTATTAACAGTTTATACCATTTTATCTCTAGAACACTGGGCTAGTCCCTCCAGAATTAATGCTGTCAAATTCTGAGACATAATAATACAAGATAATACCTGGAAAATAATATTTGTGAAACTTTAAGAAATGTGTTATTAAACTTTAAATCTATTAAAAACAGAGCATAAGATTTCCAATATATTTACATAGAAAGTGAGTGATAACAGAATTCAAACTTATATCAAGCCAAACTTGCTTGGCAATGTAGTTTTGAATGTTTGAAAGTGTAGACAATGTTTTAGGCAATTTTATTCCATCAGATATGTAGATTTAAAAGATGTGAGACAATATGTCACAATTTGAAAGAAATTTATTTATTATTCATTGTATATAAATTGTTAATATTTATTGATAGGAAGCATCTGATCAAATATAACAACACTTGGACTGATACAGAATTTCATGATACCAAGATTATATCATCTCAATACATAAAAACAAAACTATGTAAAATCACTTAAGATTTATGGATCTAGACTCAGCAAGAGAATAACTTCAAGAAGTTCAAGTACTTCCTGGGGACAGTTGGAACACTGTCACCATGGTCATCACTGAATGCGAGTTCATGGTTATGGGTGTTAGAGCTCCACTCTAGGTACAGGGAATGTAGAAGTGCATCAAGGAAAATGAACGAAGAGACATGGTGCTGATTTTGAGAGTCTTACAGCACTGTGGGCAAGGGAGAGAAATTCATCCTACAAACACTTAAAAAGTATGCTCATGCGTAGTGTGACCACCAGCGTGTACGTGCATCCAGTTCACTCTTCCTAGTCTATGGAACCTCATTTGACTTCAGTGGAAATGAGAGCTTAAAGATAAAAAGAAAATCAACACCTCCTACATGGTGATGTGCCCATGGGGTCTAAGCTCTAGGGAGCTTTGGTGGCTTTTGCTCTACACTGAGTGCTGAGTGAGAGCAGAAGCTGCGGATGAAGAGCACCAGTAGAAAGTCTGAACGAGAGGCCATGGAAAACATAATGAAGTTTTGTATGTATTTACTGACATGGCAGAGGAAAAAAAAAAGGAAAACAGAATTTATTTTCTTCTTTTTAAGTGATTAATTGAGATGACGAGATGATGGGCATCTGAAAGGTTGCCACTTCTAATTAGCAAGTCAGAGACAAAGATCTTCCTGAATACAATATCTTCTTTACTTAGGAGAATAAAGACTCATTGATTAATTTTTAAAATATGTTTTATTTTTAAGATGTGTTTGGCAATAATTTTTTAAAAGTATAAAATATATGTAAAAAGTAAATGATTAGGAAATAACAAATTCTACAAATCTCAGCTCAAGCACTGTGTTTTTTTTTTTTTAGCATAGCCTTCCCTGATTTACTGTATAAAGTTATTCCTTCAATTTACTTGCCCGGATAATTTTTTGCCACATCCATTTACAGCTAAGGTTCAGGATCTGAAGAAGGGGCTGCACACAAATGAAAACACTAAAGAAGAAATAAAAATTTAGAAGGCATGGGGAGCCAGGTGGAAACCTCTCTCTAGTGTAGAAGCTCCCTGAAACCCTGGGCCTGCCAGCTTTTATTCACTTGAATACACATTTACCCTTTAGGGATGCATACAGGCATATCAAAGGTAAAGTTTGGTAAACAGCAAAAGAATTATGAAATTAGGGAATTGCCTTTAGCCACTGAGCCCACAGTGGGACAATATTATGCTGATCTTCAGCCTTGCTGAATATCAAAGTCTATTGGCCTTCTAAATGGCTCTTTTTGCATTTATGCTAACTACTGTTGGTATTAGCCTCTAGCAATTTTTATAATCTTAACTCCACTGAGTCACGTTTGTTTACTTTTTACATTTTTAAAAAATTTCTCTTGCTTACTAGGTCATCTAGCAGCATAAATTAAAAACTTTTAATTCTCCTTCATATTCCCAGCACCTAGAGTAAACACTGGCACACATATGCACAATAGTATTTATTAAAGGGTTGAGGAATAAATAAAATTGTACTGAAATGTACATATTGATACTGTAGGTATTGGTTTGATTCACTTAATACTCATTTAAAAGTTATACATTTCCCTTACTGTAACATAATGTCATTCTAAATAAAAAAGAATAGTGTTGAATCAATCTTCAGAAGAAAATCTAGGACTAAATAAATAGATGTGGCAATTGCCTTCTTAAAACAGATGCCTGAAACTGTCAAAAGAGTTATACACTAGAGTGAGAAGTGCATGAAGGTTACAATACAAGTGAGAATTCTGAATAAATAAAATCACTCCTCAGGGGATTTCTTCATTTAAATGGTAAGCACAAAACCATTTTTCTTCTAATGAATCTTTGCAGTTAGTTAGAAACATATTCCCTTAATTATTATTGTACTCTTTTTTTTTCTTGCATTTTAATTTTGTCATTACCATCGAATAGCAAACATTCTCTTTAGTTTTAGCCAGAGAATGATTTCAGCCTGAATAAACTGTCTTACTCTATTTCTGATTCTCATGAAGGACAATAAACAAAGTTCCATTCCAGGGTCAAGAGGAAAGAATTTTACAATATAAAAATCACAGAAAGAAGAAAACGTAGATCTCAAGTTGGAATTGTTTGTTGCAAGAAGAAAATATAGAGGGTATCTATTTATAGAAATTTTAATATGCATTAAAAGTTCTGTTATACTAAATGTTACCCTGTAGTTGGAAGCTGTGAGGATTAGGCGATTGTAGCATATTGTGTGCAACGAGGTGAAGGATAGTATATGATAGTGGTCGGCAAACTCATTAGTCAACAGAGCAGGAAACTTCAGCTTGAGAGTTGCACGTCGCTCACGAGCCGCGGTTTGCAGAGCACTGAGCATTTCTGAGCTTCAGCTCTTATCTAAGTACTTTTACTAAGTCATCCAGTTCTCACACCCACCCTCAGAGTCAAGTTTACAATTTTATCTCCATTGTATGGATAAGGAAGCAGAGAAAAGATCACGCAGCTGGAAATAAGGAAGAACGGGTTTAGGGCCTACTTTTTCTGGCTCTGAAATATCTTTTAATCACTCTTCTATGCTGCCTTTTAATAGCAAGGGAAGGCATCAAGGTTAGCTTGTAGAAATCAAAGCAGCCGATACGTTGGGAGGAAATATTCAGGTCAACAAACTCTAGGGACAAAAGCAAGGAGAACAGCTGCCAGAGATGTGCAATTGTTGGAAATCTGTAAGCAGCGGGAGCTCCGGGATGAGAAAAGGCAGAGATGCAACATGCTTAATGCTCTGTGCATAAGCTTCTCAACAGTGAAGTTCTCTTGAGAGGCAGGCCTTACAGTGGGCCACTAAGAGGGAATACACTTCCAAGTTCCCATCCTTGGAGGTGGGCACTAGAGAGGGTCAGGTGCAGGAAAACCGTTTTACCTTCTCTATCCTGGTCCTCTCTCTGGAAGCTGGCCCCTGCAGGGGGCCCATAACGGGCAATCCACAATAACATCAACTGATACTGCTAGCCTTACTTATTAGAATCAGTTCACCGAGTGGAAGCCTGAGATAAGATGTGCATATGCTTTGTGAGTTGTTGCTGGGATGTGCCTCACTCCCAAATCATGAATAATAAAAAGCAGAATGTCTCAGAGCGAGTTTGGCAGGCGATGAAGAGCTTGTAGCTGTGTGGGAGACATATGCTTGCACTTTAATTGGGAAATTGTTTTCTTAGTTTTGCCTTCTCTAGAGAGATATGGATTGGTTAATGGCGTTATAACTACTTAAAATACAAAAAGGGGTGGTTGGCCAGATAATGTTGAAAGTTTAATTTTATCTGGAGGAGTCTAAGATTTTTGACAGTAGGTAGAAAGAAATTCTGTAGTTGTACATTGTTGGGTATGCCATACATTCAATCAATATTTTGAAAGTCATTTTATTTTTTTATGGGTAAAGCAACTTGAAGCATTAGAGGTTTATACTGAATCATGCAAATACCAGAGTTTATCTGCTACTAAATATTATTTGGCATAGTTTCATAAAATCTCAGAGCAATCTATAATTAGAGTTAGATCTCAACTTTCCGCTGGAAAATTATTTAAAATATAAAAGTTTGCAACCATTAGACATTACCTTCCTTTTTATTCAGCAGTGTTAGTCAAAATAATAATCTTGGATCAGAGGATTTTTGTAACAGAACAAAAGAGAGGTTTAGTAGGAAAAAAGAATCAAGACAAAACTTTATATAGAAACATAGGTATTCTATCCCTTATTTAAATCCCACTAAAATCACATTTTAAATAGGGTATACACACAATTCTAAAGCAAATGAGATAATTTAAATTTTTAAAGATGCAAAACGGATGTTGAATTGGGAACTAACTCGGTGAATCAGGGAAACTGATAACGCCAAAGATGGCTTTCTAAAATAACAACAACAAAAACAAAAAGTGTGACATTGTTTTAGAGGCCAGAGAAAGTATAATGAGGAACTAATCAGATAATAGAAAGTGCATAATTAATTGTAAATCATTTGGTAAAAACTCTGAGACAATTTAGAAAGCAGTAATGTATTGGACAACTTCAGGCTAATTGAAAAACAGAATATTAGTAGAAAGCTTTGTTTCATTGGCTGCACCAGACAAGAGAGAGTATATAAAAAAGATGAGCTCACTAAACAAACAAACAAAAAATGACCAGCTTTCAAGCAGAAATAACAGGAAAATATTGAAAACTCTCAGGGATCTGAGATTATATACTACTTGCTAGTTAGTTAACCTGTCACAATTACATGGGGAGGTATTGGTAGAGGACATGAGACTTCTGGGTCAGAGACAAAATTATAGAAATAGTGGCAGCCAGCAGGATGTCAGTATTTTGTGGCAGTGTCTTGAGGCCTGATTCTCAGAGGATGCTGGGAAGAGGGCCAGATGGTATTTGTACATGCAGTGGGTTGCATTACAGGAGAGAGACTCTTAGCATGGGAAACACATATTTCATGATATGGGAAGCATATCCACCCTTTGTTCTGGAGGGAGGACACCATATCTTCCAAGGCTGTTAGCTATATAAACATCCTTCAGAAAATAAAGAGTAGAAAGTGATCTCCTAGTTGTTAGATGAGATGCTGCTGGGTTCATGACCCCAGTTAGATCTTTAAATGTACTTAGTTAAATTAAAAAAAAATATTGTTATTAGTTTTCAAGAGAGGAAGGGGGGAGAGATAGAAACATTGATGAGAGGGGGATACATAGATCGGTTGTAGCTTGCACGCCCCCACTGTGGATAGAGCCAGAAACCCGGGCATGTGCCCTGGAATTGAACTGGCAACCTCTTTTCCTTATTTCTTTTTTTACATATGCCCTCTATTTTCCCCCATTGACCCCCTCCAGTCTACCCCACCTCTTATCCCTCCCCCTTACCAGACCTTCACAATCCTATTGCCTGTGTCCATGAGTTATGAACATATGCATGCAAGGTCTTTGATTGATTACCTCCCTGTCTTCACTGAGATTTTGTACCCTTGAACCAGTAACTCCTTGAAGCATGAGTTGCTCAACCACTGAGCCACACCCTCCACACTTGGATTTTGTTTTATAACAAAGGGGAGGGCCCTAATCCAGTAGGATTGGTAGCCTTATAGGATGACAGAAGAGATATTTCTTTCCCTCCAGCTTGCATGTGTTCTTATACAGCTTTGCTTCCAAGAGGTGAAGTTAGATGTTGATAAACTCAGGGAACTGGTGAAAGTGCTGGGCAAACAGCAGTGCTAAGCAGGAAGTCTCCAGAGTAAAAATACTACAACTCCTATAATTATTGGTTCCTTCTCCTCAACTTGTATTTTTGATGTTGCTCCAATCTTAAGAGAAAAAAGACAACTCACCTAGTTCTTTATCACATTGTTCCTTTACAGGTCTCCTGCCTTCCCACTCCATTAGTCACTTCTATCTGGTTTCTACCACCACCTGTTTATCTACAACTGTTCACAATGAGATAAAACTACCTTCTTCTTCTCCTTCTTTTTCTTCTCCTTCTTCTTCTTCTTCTCCTTCTTCTTCTCCTTCTCCTTCTCCTTCTCCTTCTCCTTCTCCTTCTCCTTCTCCTTCTCCTCCTCCTTCTCCTTCTCCTTCTCCTTCTCCTTCTCCTTCTCCTTCTCCTTCTCCTTCTCCTCCTTCTCCTTCTCCTTCTCCTTCTCCTTCTCCTTCTCCTTCTCCTTCTTCTTCTTTTTCTTTTTCTTCTTTTTTTAAGAGAAGTAAAGGACAATCCATGTCTCACTCATGAGATGTGTAAAGCGGGGTACTACCATGGAAAACTCTCTTCCAATTAAAAACAAGGTCCAAAAATTCAGAGACTGGTAGGAAAACTTCTTGTCAATAGCAAATTTTAAAATATAACATTGATGTTGAATGTCAGCTGTAACTGAAAAATAAGAGAAACTAAAATTTAAGTGATAAAAGCTAAATAAAACATAAACTTGTGTCAAAGACCAAATTAATAGTCTGATTGTCAGGATCTTCAATGCAGTGACCTATAAATCCTTTCCTTTGAGTAAAATGACTCCATGAAAAGAAAATAAACATGTGGCTTTAAGAAACCAAGTGAATAGGCTAAAAATAACCACAAAACAGCCGAAGGAGCCAAACAAAGTGTAATATGTCTCCTGGCACATAGACTTACCAGAATCAAGTGGATAAGAAACTAAGTTCATAGACTCCTTCATCAGTTTTAGTAATTGTTAAGGTTTATTCCTTGTAATGAATTTATTGTTCTATAAATTCTGTTCCTAAATCTGAAACTCTCTAGCTGTAACTACGATGTTTGATTGTAAATAATATTATTTCAAATCTCCACAATAATTCTTTAAGGAAGGCATTTCTGTTTGTAATTCAGACAGGACAAACCCAGGATGAGAAACACGGCCCCCTAAAGGTAAAATCACTAGTGAACCATAAGGCTGGCATTGAACCCACATTTTTTTTTTGTTTTTGTTTTTTTTACCATGTACTTCACTTTATGCTATGCTTCTAATCACATCTTTATTCATTAAGATTGGCAAAACTCTGCTGATCTACAGCATTACTATCTAGAGAAGGTCATTTTGCACGTTTTGCCAAGTTGCAAGCACTTTTTGGAGTATAGAGTATAGAGCTGGATTCATATAGCAAAGCTGTGTACCCATTTTAGAGGCCAATAATGACAGAAGAGATGAGCCACAGAAGATTACAGCGCATGCTGCAGTGCATTTACACAGCAAGGAAGGCTCTGATATCAGCAGGAGAGGAAAGTGACAACGAATGTTAACGCTGAGCTCCTGCCTTCTCTCTCAATGGAGCATGAAATGAGGCATGTCACCACGTCAGCAGCAGATGCTGGAAAGGACTTGCTTCGGCCCTCATCCTTTCAGGGAAATGAATCTGCTTCCCTGTATGTCACTTTCTCCTACATTGTGACTCTTACACCTTCTCATTTCTTTCCCTGTTCAATCCTCCGCCTTTACACATCTGTGATATGAAATTGCTACCTTGTCAGGAGTACGTACCAGTCTTTTAAGTTTTTCATATGGCTGTGAAGTTTTGTGAAAGGCAGACTATTACAGTATCACAAAAATATCATTTGGTCACAGGGAATAGACTTTAAGCCATGGTAAAATTGCATCTTCATCAGCTCTGCCTGGCTTATCTATCCACACCATATAAATAATTTCATTATTATGTTAATATTAATCCTAAATTCAACATCAGATTACAATAACACCAGTAACTAAAAACCACCAATAATGATTATTTCAAAAATATCTGACATCTCTTATCTGTGGTAAAATAAATATGTTTTCATGTCAGATTAAGATACTTAACCTTCCTAGGCCTCATATATACAATTTACAACTCATTTGTAAAATAAAGAAGCAAGTTTGGATAGTCTTAAAAGACATATTTAAGACTAGGTTTCATTTTAGAAACATTTATTTTTTTAGGCTTTATCTCATTTCTTGTATAATTATTTAGCCACTAAAGGTTCTAGTTGTATTCTTTTTTAATATTAATAAATAATATGTTAAACAAGTTAGCATCATTTCTAGAAACACTTATTATAGGAAAGTTCTATTAAAATAATTATATTATAGGAACACAATGTTTGAAATGAAAGCAATGATGGATTCCAATTTATTCTTTATACACTAAGATGATTAACTTGTTATTTTTCTTCCATAGGTTTTTAAGGAATATTTTTAATACATAGTTTAAAATTAAGGCTATTTGCAAATTCCAGCCAAGGTGAAATATAATTCAAATATAGGTAGATCCAGGAAAGAACGGAGAAAAGTCTAATCAGGGTCCTCAAGTCTGGAATGTTTGCACTATATTTGAGAGACAACGAAATGGTTTTGTTACTGTTGTAATTAGCTAGTTATAAATAGAAAAGGAGCAAAAAGGAGTCCAGGCATGATAAGCATGGCTATCTGGAAGGTTTACCAGGAAGCTGCAATTTCAACCCCCCCCCCCCGCCCCCAGGGAAGCATAGTACATTTCCTGCAAATTTTTCTTGGGTGTGGGGGGGGGGTGGTCCAACAAAGAAGAGATGGATTCATGTTCAGTGAGTCAGGGTAAGGTAGGGAAGGTGCCTATCAGTCTAATGTGGGGACAGAGATCATTTGCTCTAGGGGGAGCAAAGTCACTGTAAGCTTGCAACATCTTGAAAGATTAAAGTCCTGATACAAAGGTTTCTTACTCCCTTAGCTCTTGGCTCTCTTGTTTCTCTGGTTTTGCTTCTGCTTCCTTACATTCACCTACATTCCCATAGCCATGTGGACCCCACACACAGTGGACTAACTGATGGACCATAGCTGGGAACACAGACTATGCTAGCCTGATGCTGAACTGGACTGTGCACCAACATGGAACAGACACTCTGGGCAATAGCTTTAATTCTAGCTGTGATGAAGACAAAGCTGGACTTCTTCCTTGGTGGGATGAAGGGAAACGAGACCTTGGAAACTTGGGGATGTAATTTCATGTGAATAAATGCTGCTCATTCTCCTGTGTGAGTCACAGAAAATTCCTTTTTTTGTGACATCATAAGAACTCCACTTTCACTAGCAACAGGTGGGGATATAGAGCACTCCCAACCAATAAGGTTCTCACATACAGCTTGTTTCAGTAAAGATCGAAACCAAGTAATGGGGTAATGGGGTGTCCTGATGGGGAGAAATTTATCCTATGACTATGTAGACTTAAGAAACTTTCTTAATTCATGTCTATCTCATAGGTTTCCAAGACAGTTTAATAAAAACTCCAAGAACGTCAGCTCTAAAGAAAATTTCATAAATGCATTTGGAACAGGATTATATTGTTGACTTAGTGAAGTTATGTTTCTTACCAAAATAATTAAAGGTGCTTACTATCAGTAGACATATTTCTAGATGAAAAGCTTATGTGTATAATAAGCCAAATAAGGAAAACACTTAGTTATTTGAATTGCATTTCTATATCATTCACGTTAAGAAATGTACTTTGACTTCTTTAGGAATTCTAGCCTTGAACAGCATTTTGTTTTATTTTGTCAAGCTACAAATAATTGCCTAAATGATTCTCTAATTAAAGCCAAGCCACTTAACAGATTTCTCAAAATCAAAAACCACAAAACAAAAACAATATATATATTGCATTGAAGGCATATAATTTCACAGATTATGGAAATATCAAGCATTCACCAAAATCAAATGCCAATGACAATTAAAAAAACATTTTCATAGTGTTAAAGAAACTGTATCTCTAAATATTTAATGTCAAGCCTGATTTCCAGATAAAAGATAACAGCAGATGATGTGGACACTGATTTAGGGTATGTTTTAGAGATGGCATTTAGTATTTAAAAATGTTTTTGTATTGATTTTTAGAGAGAGAAGAAGGGAGAGGGAGAGGAGAAACATAATGGATGTGAAAGCATAATATTCCTCCTGCATGCCCATACTGGGGATCGAGCCAGCAATCTGGGCATGTTCCCTGACAGGGATAGAACCCACAACCTTTCAGTGTCTGGATCATGCCCAGCCAACTGAGCCACACCAGCCAGAGTGATTTAGTAATGTAATCAATTAACCAAGTATAGCCAGTCCATTCTTTTCTTTCTGATTTCTGAAAAAGGACATTGCTAGATTTTTTTTTTTTGCCCATTTTTTCCCTTTCAGCCATATTGGAAAATGAAGGATAAAAGAATCAGAAAAGCCTATTTTGCTTAATCCTGCTTTTTAAATTTTATTTTATTTTGAAAATTCAGTAAGTACTCCAAAGTACATGTAGCACACTGAAAGTTTAATGAAAAATTCTTTTTTGAGATATTTATAGTAGCCTCAAGCATCCTGAAATAGAGTTATTTAAACTATAGGGGCTAAAAAATATTAATATTTTTCCTACCACCTTTTAAGATCTTCTAGCTGGGCTAATAACCAAATTAACAGAGCTAGACTGACAGAAGAAAATCAAAGCGTAATACATGGGAATTCACACAAACATGATCATTCCACGAAACTTCCCAAAACAGTGAGGCAACATTGGGTATGTGGACATAAAAAAACATTCAATCCTATAGAAAATTTTTATAGTTTATTTTGAGTCAAACTGGTGACAATTGCTGGGAAGCAAAACCTGAAAGGATTGAGAAAATGCTCCACAGAATGGCAGTTTTGGACCTTATTGTATATGTTAAAGTCAACGGAGGAGGCATAAGGAAGTTATACGAAATTCATTGGTGATGGGTTAGGCTAGAGAAAATAAAGTAGGGAAATCTCTGGGATTGGTTAAAAAGTAAAATGAAGAGACAAATACTTATTTTACATTGGTGGATACAGAATAGTTAACAATGAACATTTACAGCACATAGACATGTTACACGAGGAACAAAATAACAATGAGGGGTTCTGTGAACGCACGTTCTAGAGAGAAATTATTTCCTGAAGGGTTTGGAAAAAGGAAATTACCCTGACATGCCACACATATGTTATCCTAGATGCCTGATAGAAGACAGGCTCTGTTATTAAGATAAAGATTGACTTTTGTCAAGGAAGACAACATCCTTTTGTTTTTCTCAGAAAGTTTTCCATTTCAGTTCATTCTATGTGGTTACTTTATGGCTCTGAGTTTGTCGGAGTCCCCATGCAGGCATCCTCTGAGCTCCTCAGGTTTAGAATGTGGACCCCTTTTCATCTACAGGTGTGTAAGATATTTTGGACAAAGGGGAAAGGAGGCTAAAAGGTAACAGATTTCAGAAGTAAGAACGGGCATTTTTCAGGTAGTTGAGGAAGAGCTGAACACACATGGCAGAAAAACCCCTTAGCTGACTCAGAAACAAAGGGACACAGAGAGCACCTGTCTGAAGCCCCCTGTTTACCATATTTAATTCAAATGAGGCCAGGTGTGATATCTTAGGGTCTTCCTGAAGCAGGTTTCTCTGTCTGATATCTGGGAAGGAAAGGGAAGAGGGTCAAGGTTTCTGAGTTGTTTGTTTCATAATAAATCTTTTTAAATCAATATCCAAAAAAAACAGCTTCAGGATGGCAGAATTTTGATCCTTTCAAAAACAATTATGAATCCATGATTACTTATTACAAAAATATCAAAGCATGATATGTATTTCCTGGAGGAAATATGACTTTTTTTCATACTTTTTTTTTTTACCAGTTGGATATCCAATGCTTAAGAAATATATATTTCTAGACAATATTCTGAATATTTATGCATATTTATTCCAGATCATATACTCTGACTGGTTTGTTGGGGTTCAAAATGCATTATTCTAGATTTACCCTCTGCTGAGCTTTTTTTTTAATAAAAAGTAATTCCTACTCATATTATATATGATATTCATAGTTGGTCAAAATATTTGACACTTTTAAAAAGTTTGACACTTTAAATAATGAAAAGAGACTCTATTATTTCTTTAGAAAATAATTTTTAAAAATATATTGATTTAAGAGAGAGAAAGAGAAACATGGGCCTTGACCAGGGATCAAACTCGCAACTTCACTATATCAGAAAATGCTCTAACCAACTCAGCTACCTGGCCATTGCCTAAAAAGAAACTTTAAAACTATGCATTTGGATATTCTCAGATACTAGCTTACTAATTTTTGCTTCACAATAGGAGTTATATCTCAATGGCTACTGTGAATTTTCTATCCATATTGTGGCTGTAGAGTATTGGAATGATAAGTGCCAGATGCTGTCTCAACAGCAGGTCTTCAAATGAGAAAAATTAGGTCAGCCTCCACAGCCTTTGTTTTTCAATCATCACATATCCACACCACTGCTGGGAATCAAAGGGGTCTACCCATTTCAGGTAGCCCTTTTGCCCTTTATACTTTCAAGAGAAAAACATATTGACCAGAAACCAAGTGCTCACAGGCATTTGACCTTTAAAAGAGTATGAATCCTTGTAAGAACCAGATAAAAAGTCATAAGAACGGTTTTGTTTCTTTCAAGCAAGCAGCTGGGCTCAGAGAAATGTGGTTGTATGTGTCCAGCAGCATTTGTACCTATTTTGGACTTAAGTAAATTGCAATGTTTTGCTATATTGAGGGATTCGGGACAATTAAATAAATCATAATATAATCATAATATAAGTTAGTTTGCCCCCCCTTTACTCCCTCTTACCCAAGTTGAGTTTGCTGTAGATTTGTAAAACAATATTCTTCCTCTGGTTGTCAATTTAAAATAATAAAAAAAATGATTTCAGAGAAAAAAGGAGAGGGGGAGAGAGAGAGAGAGAGAAACATCATCAGTGATGTCAGAGAATCACTGATAGGTTGCCTCCTGCTTGCCTCACACTGGGGTTCCAGCCTGTAACTTAAACATGTGCCCTGACGGAGAATCAAACTGTGACCTCCTGGTTCATAGGTCAACACTCAATCACACCTGCCGGGCTGATTATCAATTTTTGAATAAAAATACCTATGACTTCAATTACAAAGTTAGGAAAACATTATTACACATTGTACCTCCAACTACATAAATACAATCACTGAAAGTGTTGCCAGTGGAAATAAGATTCTTCCATGGAATCTCAAGAATAGCATTTGGGGCCCATGCACAGCTGTTGAAGAGTCTTAGAGTACAGCTATGGCTGGGAGCAATTGTGGTAAGGTTTATTGGAATGAAAACGAAGAACTGTGCCCAAAGTGTCATCCACAGCCAGGCGGCTCGGCTCCATCTCACTGTGGGAGCAGTTCAGCCTCTGGGGCCTCAGACCCGCCCTTGTCCTCACCAAGCCCAGGAGGACCAGGATCCAGAAATGCTGTGTTGTTAGCAGGTATTGGCGTCAGAAGCTTTCGTAGACTTGCTTAGTCTCTTTCCTGGCTGACCTGCGGCCAGCAATGCACTTAAGGCTGTACTTGAGCTGTGCTTGGGGCTGCGGCAGGGCTGCTTTGGAGAGAGAGCACACAAACTACCCAATGAACTTGGGGCCTTTGTTAAGCTTCCATGATATCTTCTTGAGTTTGGGAAGGGATAAGCTTTCTTTCATACTAACCAGTCCTTTTCCTGGCTCTTCACCGGCTTGTGCTTGGAATTCCCTTATCCAATCCCTTTCCTGGATTTTCCAGGGTTTCGTGTCCTTATCCAATTTTATCCTTTCCCGAGATTAGACACCTCCCCATTATTTTCACCAGCTTGGTTTCTACTGTACATGCTTGAGCAGCGGAATTTCCCCTACTGTTTTATTCCTCCCCCTGGTAGTCTGGGCCATGAGTGCCTGGGGAGATGAGAAAGCCAATCTTCCTGCTTGCCCGGCTTGCCAGAGGATGTGTCTGAAGCTCTAGCTTCCAGACTTAATCAGACTTAGGCTTAGCCAGTTTTTTCCCCTTCTTTTTTTGTTAATATCTAACTAGCTGCCTGCCTACTGTAATAAAAGTAGTTTGGTACATTATGTCAAAGATATCAACTAGTATTCATGATATTTTCTTTAAAAAAAGTTCACTTTTTATATCAAGGGTACTTAACTATCAGTGAATATGCCACAGAAATGTACTTCTTAACTAAACATCAATGTTTATCATTGCCCTGTAGTTTGGGGAACGTAAAACTAGGACTGTCTACTATTAACTATATAGGAGCACTGTCCTTAAGAATACCCCTCTATTCCTTCTTCCACCTCCATACAACCTCTCCCTGGTCCCCACTATCACCACACTGTTGTCCATCAAAGTAGATGGTCTATAATCCTTTTATTTCCTGACATCTTATTTTGATTTTAATTAATATTTCTCTGGTTATTAAAAAAATTGAACATCTATTTATATGTCTGGTATTTGTATTTACCTTTTTATAAACTGCCTATTTAACTTTCTGTTCATATTGTTTATTGGATTTTCTATTTCTTATTATTGATTATAACTTTTCTATATAGATTTGTTTAAATGTGTTGCGTGTAATCACTTCCATTGATCAGACAGCATTTTTAATCACTTTATTCTGTCACTTTACGACTAGAAGTTCTTATTTCTTTATTAGAATACTAGTGGCCCAGTGCACGAAATTTGTGCATGGGGGGTGGGTGTTACCTCAGCCCAACCTGCCCCCTCTCACATACTGGGAGTCCTAAGGGGATGTCCAACTGATGGCTCACCCCCAGTCTGCCCAAGGCCTAAAGCCTCTGGCTAGGATTTAGGCCTTGGGCACCCAGCCATCGCCCTGCTCAGCTCAGCCCCAGCTGCCTGTGACCACCGGCCCATATATTATGTTATTCATTAATACATAAAAATTCAGAAATGTTAATGGAAGACTTTTTGTGCTATGTACTAAATTTAATTAGAGAATCCATGCAAAGTGCTTCTTACAGAGCTTGTAATATTATAGTATTTAAATATAAGATACTTTCAACTTCCTTTTTTGAAATCTCTTAAAACAGTTTATCAATTCCCATTCATGTCATCACCTCTCTCTGAAATGAAGACAAATATTGCATCATCTCTCCTTCTTTATAGCTCTAATTGATAAATTACATAATTTAAATGATCTATGTAACATCAGTTTATTAGAAAGGGTTCATATCACCAAATACTTAAGCCTGTCCTTTTTTTTCTTGCCAGATCACATAATTTATCACTGTCACTATGGGATAACATTGAAATGTTACCTCATTTGCAAATATCTACTATTTCACCCATTTCATTGGGTTAAATAATTTTTAACATATTTTGATCATTCAAGAATGTTTATTAACATTTACTATGTACAAACCATTGTGTCAGAAATTTGGGACACAAATAAACAAAACAATATCTTGTCTCATTCTTTCATAGAGCAGAGTCAAACGAAATGACATGCATTAATCAAACAATTGTTCACATGTAACAGTTGCGATTATAGTAAATGATAAAAGAGGAGTGTCATGAAGATATGACATAAATCAAGCTGTCTGTTGCACAGGAGGTCATGGGCACACAACCCTGTCACCACAAGTTATCCATGTGACATTAGCTATATTAGGGAAAACCTGTAAGCAGAGAATCAGTAGGGTACACTTAGTCCCCTGAATGTCCATTATTTCACAGTGTAGGCTGAACAGGAATGCTTTGCATGCATCCCTGTCAAGGCTTTAGTAGAGAGAAAGCATCCTCGGCACATAGCTGAGAGCACTCTAAGTATGAGAAAAAACTTATAACCCACAATCTGTTACTTAGTGTAGCCCTAGTCCTCCAAGAGGGACTAGGAACTCCTAGACACAAGACACAGGTCATGGGATCCCCACCAAGGAATTGAATTCCAAGGCCCAAGATCTGCATCCCAACAACAGGTCTTTCCAGGGCATATCCTTGATTCAAGGCACATTGATATTAGCCATTGGCATTGGTTTCTGCCTACAGACTAAGTTAACTGAGACAACTCTTGGCAAACTTACCAAAAAGAGGGAAGGGAATGAATGTCTGGGGCCATGAAATGTTGTCCCTTCACTGACCTAATCAAGGAAGCTCTTCTCTTAGGAAATGAGCTAAATCTGGATAAAATCCTATATGAAAAAAGAGAAACAAGCAAATTTGACAGTACCTTCACTCCTGATTGGCTATGCTACTAGCCAATCAGAAGCAGGGGTGGGGTCAAGTGGCACGAGCTCCGGGCCCCCCGGGGGGGTGGAGATGAAATGGTGGTGGTGGCGAGCACCCAGCCCCCGGGCACTGTGCTTGGTGGCAGCAGCAGCGGTGGTGGCAGCAGCAGGGAGCGCCCGGCCCTGGGCGCCATGAGTGAAGTGGCAGCGAGCGCCCAGACCCCGGGATGGGTGGTTGGAGGCAGCCAGGGTTGAGCTGAGCAGGGCAATGGCTGGGCAGGCTGGGGGTGAGCCATCTGTTGGACATCCCCTGAGGGCTCCCAATATGTGAGAGGGGTGTACCTCTCTAAGGTACTAAGTGTACCCTACACTTTGATTCAGGGACCACCCACCCCCAGTGCACGAATTTCGTGCACTGGGCCCCTAGTAAATTTATATAAGCAATAGGTTGAAGGTGATAAAATAGGTGTTAGGAAGATGTGCATTAAGGCAGGGAGAATGCATGTACAAAGAGTTAGACAGAATAAGACAGCATGTCACCTTAGGAATCTGCATGAAGACTAGGGGGTTGGCATGAGAACAGCAGCAATAGTATGGCACATGATGCTGGAGAGTTGTGGTATTTGGAATTCATATTAAGAATTAATTGGCTATTATGAATAGTCATGGGAAAGGGCATATTATGTGAGCAGGGTTGGAGGATTATAACATCATCAGATTTCAGAAAGGACAAACTTAAGGATGCCTGCAGTGGATATCCATAGACTAGTAACATCTCCTGTATTCCAGATAAAATGATGACAGTGCAGACTGAGGTGGCAGCAGTGTATAGAGTTGAGACACATTTGGAAAAAAAATATTTTTAAAATACAAGTTACTTATAATTCCATTTTTCTTGTTCAAGTTGTTAACTGTCAATAATTGTTCTTATAAAAATAAATAAAAGAGCTAAAGATGGCTATAAAATTGTATTAGAATCTTAGATAAAGAAAAATGTACAGATGAACCAGTACAGAAGGATTCTTGCTGGTAAATAGGATTCATGATGGGTTTATCTCTCCAGGTGTGAAAGAACAGTTCTTGGCACATAAATAAGCTTTCATTCTTAGAGCTAAAGAAAAGCCTACAGTATAGTAATTGGACATATAATTTATTGTTCAAACTAGGACTTTTTTTATAATAAGGGTGAAAGCATGATTAATGATTACTTGAGAATATAAATTATATACCAGCACCAACACAAGCAAATAGGGACATATGGTTATGTTAGGTAGCAAATGTTGGTATAATTCCTAACAGCAGAACAATTGTGCATGATAATTACTGAAACATTGTATTTGAATTAGAAGGTATTTTCCCCAACTAATCAATGTTCCTTTATCTCAAATACAATAAAAAATGTCATTATAAGAATTTCCTATTAGTGCAATTTTCTATTCACATGTGTCTAGAATGTAATTGATAATAAATTCTGTGGAAATACTCTAAATGACTTAATAGCAGAGTTTTCTGACTTATTGTGTAAATAGCATTTGGAAAACAGAAATTATCCTAAATGATTAAAAATCCTAATACATTATAGTTTTATTAGAGTTAAGGTTCTGGTAATATGAAAGATTATCAGAGCTTTATAAATGAGGAAAATGTAATGAAATAAATTAAATTAATATTGAGATTAGAAAAAGATATATGTCCATTTATTGCAATGCTTTATTAATTTTTTGATGTTCAGGAATCAACCTAAACAAAGCTTCTTTTCTCAGAAATCATCATACAGTTACGCTGTTTAAATAAGAAATAAATATATATACCTATATGTGGTTTTTTTGTTTTGTTTTGTTTTGTTTTTTGTTGCTGTTGTTAATCCTCACCCGAGGATATTTTTTCCAGTGATTTTTTTAGAAAGTGAAAGCGGGGGTGGGTTGGGGCTGGGTAGAGACAGAGAAACACCATTGTGAGAGAGACACATTAATTAGTCGCCTCTTGCATGCGCCCTGACCAGGGCCTGGGCGGGGGAGGAGCCTGCAACCAAGGTACATGCCCTTGACTGGAATAGAACCCAGGACCCTTCGGCCTACAGACCAACACTCTATCCACTGAGCAACACCAGCTTGGGCTAAGTGAGAAATATTTTAAAAGAATAATTCCATAATAATAAAATCTCAAAGAAACATAGATTATAAAAGTAGATGAGGGCCCTATCTCCAAATGTCATATTCTGAGGTACTAGGAGTTAGGACTTCAATATATTAGTTTATGGGGTAAGGAGAGACAAAATTCAGCTCACAAGAATATCATAATCCTCTCCCTCTAAATCCTGGTAGCCTCCACATGCAAGTCCCATGCATGCCAGTTTCCTGATAGATTCTATTCCAGTTAGCAGTAGATCTATGTTCAGGCCCTCTGTTTGCATTTTTATCTTTTACCCTGTCTCTGGAAAGAATCAGCAAATCTCTTGGAGCAAAAAGTCTGAGCTGAACATATACTTATCATGCCACAATTTCTTTTTTCTATCTATTGGCACTTCACATTCTTTTTAGTCCACCAATTCCCCAATATGCACACATGTATATGTGTGGACACATACATACAACTACATATATATAGTAAAACCTGGTTTCTCTAGTTTTTCTTGGTAAGAATATTGATATGCATTGAGTTATTCCATAATGTCTAGAAACAAAAAAAGCTATACATAATTAAGGACCTATATTAAATACATTAGAGTGGATAATTATGGGAAGAAAGAGTGGAGGTCAGATACAACATTCGCTTGCATATTGTATTAAAGAGAGAAATAAACCAATGACAGTGTACCACTAAGACATTTGGATACAATAAATGTAAAAAAGATCATACACATAATATAAAGAGCTAAAATAATATAGGATGCATGAAGAGAAAGGTGATTATCACATAATTTTTACCTCTGTTAGTTCATTGTGGTATAAATATGTAATAAAAGGAATATGCTAATTATCCATTATGGCCTGCGGTGTAATAAACCACATAAAGACCAGATCACAGTTCTGCAGGAAGGTGGTGCAGCAAACTATAAGTGGGAGAGCTACAGGATGGAGCAAGGCAGCAAACTATAGGGGGGAAGGGAGGGAGGAAGATACAGGACAGTGGGGCAGTGGGCAGAGAGCTATAGGAGGGCGGCAGAGAGCTACTGGTATACGGATTTGTGTGCAGGGCTATTAGTAAATATATAAAATAAGGTTTCATTACATTTGGATTTATATGAAGCATGCTATTTTTAAACTCCATTTTGCACTTAAAATTTTAAATACTTTTCAAAGTCAATATTTATAGAGCATTTTCATCATTCCTCAAGTCATTCCTTTTTAAGACCCGATCTCCTCCTCACAAATACAGTAGTCAGAGTGGCTAGTTTTAGCACCTGCACTAACAAAAAGACACACAGGCATACACAGAGCTGGCTTCTCTTCTTTATCCTTGTCATGAATATCAACCTTAGCCTCTGCCCTAATATATGGACTTCTCTACCAAAGGAACTATCTGAAAGGTCATCATCAGAAAGAAGAAGTGTTTTATTTAACAGTGACAAAATGTTTCAGTGTAGAGTTTGGGATTTATTTTTCTTTTCAGTCAGTTTGTGCTCAGGCACTGCAGACAGATAAATTATCTGAGTCTCTAGGCCATGGAGGCAAATCCAAACTGTGAACTGAGTCAAAATAAATAAATGAGAAGACATTAAACAGAGAGAGAAACATGAAAGCAGAGAATCTGTTACTTTGAAGGAAACGTGGTAATATGATCATTCACCACTCTGCCTGGTGTGAACTCAAATGTCTTCCATTCTGTGCAAGATCCTGGGATTGTTAGGTTAACAGCTCTTCTGAATTTCCCCAGCTTTGTGGAGTTCCCTGTGTTTGCAGACCAGTAATTACTAAAGGCAGGATGCTGGAAGAATGCCAGGGGTCTCCTCACTGATTTCTCTCAGAAATCACTGTTGGAGGAGTCATTAAAAAGACATGATTGCCAGTCCACCCGAGAGCTGGACCCTGGCAATTGGAGGCTCCTCATCCTTTCTCCAGCCCTTGGAATGTGCATTCTGCTTTCCTTTCCAGCTTACAGAAGCTGCTCCAACAATTCAGGCTTGAGAAAGAAATGTAGAGTTTAAGATATCTGAACTGAATATGTGACAGAAAGAGTTAAGATCTGCATATGCACTTTGAGGATTCTGGTGGGCAAATGTAGAAATCTATTAATCTTGTAGCCTCTTAAGACAAAGCTGAGAAGGGATTTCCCTTGCTTATTAAACTTGCCTCTTACTAATCTGGAGTGGTCTTCTGTCTTCAATATCTCTCTGCACTCTGAAGAAGGGGTCTGTTTTAGATCACACCTTGGAAGCTTGTAAAGAGTTTGCAACCCAATGATTAGCCAACCAGTTATGAGGGCAAAGAAATGGGCCTTCAGAAAGAGACATCTGCAAGTGAAAATCCTATGTTGGCCATTGACCTCTATGTGGGGAGGAGTGGAATATATGTTGGAATCTTGTGAACTTGCATTTCAGTATAGGACGAAGGCTGCTTTAATGAGCTTGTTTGGGTGACCGCACATAGGGCAGTGACTCAAGAAAGGAAAATAAAAGGTTGTTGTAGTGGGCTTGCCTCTACTGTGGGCAGTTTTACTGGTCACCAATGCCCATCTAGAGGCCAAAACTCAAATTAGAGAGCTGGAAGAAAAACTGAGATCAGAGGACACACAGCTGTCTACATTCTGCTAGCTCCAGGATGAGCAAACATGGTGAGAGAAAAGAATACGAACTGGTCATGCCATATTGCAAATCTAGGAGGGAAGGAGGTGTCTCTGATTAAGTTTTGAGTGTTTGTGATAAAGCATTAAAATTGTAAGAGGTAGAATCCCTGAGAAAATGAAGAGGACCAAGGGGATGATGTTATGGTGATTGACCTTGAAACAAATGGAGTGCCCTGGTGGTCTGACCACTAATGGAAATGAAAAATTTAAATAGCAATTACCTTAGGCTTCTGATAATAGAGAAATATACCCTTTAGGAAAAAACTTGCATTCTTTGCTTCATGAAGTCATTCTCTGTCTCTTGAATAAAGGGAAAAACAGAGGACAGAAAGTTTTTAAAAAATACAGACTGCTACAGAAATGCCCTTTCCAAAATAAATTTGTAAGAGCTAAGTTTTGGTTATAAAACTATTATAAAATAATAAAAATAAAAGAAAATGACTATGCAGAAAATAGAACATATATTTTCTGTATAAGAAGATATAAAAAAGATGCATTTTTATTGAGGGACAGGAAAATAAAATAGATCTAATCTAATAATAGAGAAATATGAAAAATTTCCAGGATGCTATAACATCACAACTGATCTATAAGTGGTGGAGAGATACAGGAGGGCGGAGCAGTGAACTATGAACAGGGGAGAGCTAGCAGCCATGGTGGGCTGGGTGGCCAGCTGAGGAAAGTGGCAGTGAGCTACTTGTGCACAGATTCATGCACAGGGCTACTAGTTTTTTATATATAAAAGCCTAAGCAACAGTTCTACCAGTAGCTATGACATGCACTCACCACTAGGGGGCAGACACTCAAAATAGACTGATGAATCTCAGAGGGAAGAGGGGATGGGGAAGGGCAGGAAGAGATTAGTCAAAGATCTTATATGAATATTAAAGACCTGGTGCACAGATTTATGCACTGGTGGGGACCCTTAACCTGGCCTGTGGGGGTTGGGCCAAAACTGGCAGTCTGACATCTCCTTTGGGGTCTCAGAACAACCTATTATTTTGGTAAGAGAAACAATAAAGGAATTTGTTGTAAAGTAAAATGATTGTTTTAAAATAAGAAAGGAAAAGGTAAGACAAAAATTGATAATTATATGAAAGTTTCAGGTTTATGGAAGTTGTGGGTTTTTTGAAAAGGGATCTTGCGAAGAATTTTATGTGTGGTTAAGCTAAGATTGGAATTGGATAACTAAATCAATTGTATCATTTTTGTTATATATACTATCATCAGCTAAGTAAATTTTAAAAATCCTATTGGTTTTATTCAGCAAGTCATGGATTAGTCAGCATCCCATCTATAAGATAGAAAGGTGCTCCAAGTTGAAGATTTTTATAAGCAGAAGGGAGAGGGAGAAAAAATGTTATACACGCAAATAACTGATTGTGGCCAGGTCACCTTTCTTTAGGGAACAGCAGAGTTCATTCAGGAGGTTGGTTCATGATTGCTGACCAGATAATTCCAGATTGACTGGTTTAAGATTCCATTTTTGGGAGAGGTTGAAACTGTAATTAAGTATTAAATCTCAGGTTGGTGCTATGGGGCTTCACACAAGTGACTCTTTTTTCACATTGCCATAAATAATATTGGTCTGTATTCTGAGCTATTGTATTAGGTTGTGGGGATAAGATTTTTGGTAACTTCACAAAATTATCTGACATGTGTTCCAGAATATACTTTACATTCTTCAGGTAGTTTAGAATTTTTTTATGTGATTGTCTAATAGAAAATAAAACAACCAAATAAAACCCTGTATATAGGTTCCCAATTTTTTGTGACAGTTATTTTTGGACATTCTTTTCAATGTATTCCAATGGCATATTTCTCCCAATGTTTCTTCTTTGAAAAACATTTTGCTATGCTATTTTATTATTTTGTTTTTCTAATTATGACTTCTATATTTACTCTTGCTTGAATTTATAGCAATTTTTCTAATTTTTTGTTCTCAAAGAACTCATTGTGTTTCTCCTCCTCCTCCCACAACTAATATGTTTGGACTTGTATCTTTCTCAACTCATTTTACTTAGTTTATCCATTCTATTTTTATACCTATGATTTCTGAATTTAAATGTATATTTATTCACTTAAATCATTTTTGTTTTGATCATACTTTAATGTTTGAAATTGCCCCTAAGAGCTTTATTTTTCTTTTTTTTTCTGAGCATATGGATTTTAATCTTGTTCTAAGTAACCTCCAATATAAAAGATAAAGTTTATATTCATTGATGGTAAAAACTAAAATTAAAAATATGCATCCACACTTTTTTCAGTTTATAAACTTTTTTTCTGGCAATAAAATTCAGTAAAGTTTTATCCTACATAAAATAATACTGATTTCTTAAGTTTGAATAATTTTCATTCCTTGTTTCTATGGAATTCTAAATCAGATTTATTAATGAGGAAAAAAGAACCCATCCAGAGATTAACTCTTTTCCTAGTTAAATGGGTAATAAAAACAGATCCTACATATCACTGGGTAACATAAAAGTTTCTCAGGTCAGAGGATAGTATAAACATTTTCCACACCAATACAGTAGCATAATTACATAAGAATTGACTTGACCTGTTGCAAATTTTATGTAATATGTGTTTTTGTAAACAATTGTGAAAATGCATATCAACTTCTTCATTAGAAATTTTCACAAAGCATTAAACTTCTATAAAGTCATTATCTTAACATAGAAAAGAAAAATAGAAGCAGCCACCACAATTACTGCAGAGTGCCAAGAAGTTATTAAAACCATCAAAAGGAGACTAACACTAATTCAGGAAAGCAATAATGAAAGGTCTCCCACATCTCTTGCAATATTGCACAGAGCCAATAACCTACAGCACACACATTCTTAATTAGCAGTCTGGAACAAAAACAAAGAGGAAGAGAGAGAAAGAGATAAGGAAACAAAGTAATACAAAAACTCTAGGTCGAACTTGAAGAGTGATGTGAGTAAAATGAAAACAAAATTATTATTTATCATTATGCTTCAGGAGCAAGAAGAGAGTCTATATTAAACTAAAAGGTTCTGCACAACAAAGGAAACTATCAACAAAGTGAAGAGGCAATCTACTTAATGGAGAAAATATTTGCAAATCAGATACTTAACAAGTGGGTAATATGCAAAATCCTATATAATAAAGGGATAATATGCAAATTGACCCTCACGCCATAACACCATCATAAGATGGCTGCCCTGCCTACCCCCTCCCCTAACTTCACCCCTGATCAGCCTCTCCCACCCCAATTGAGGATGGGGCAGCTAGCCACTCCCTCAATCCCCCACAGCTCATCACTCAGGCTAGCCATGCTTGCATGCTTTTGGAGGCTGCAGGCACACGTTTGTCAGAGGCAAAGGTCCTGGCTGTCCATAGTCTAGAGAGTCCAGAAAAACATCAGCAGTGATTCAAGACCAAGGCAGAGTGGAAACGTCCCTGCCAGTGTTTATGGCTCAAAGTGCCCGGAGAAGGTGGAGTGCCTTGAACCTGAAACTCTGGCATCTGCACACCAAGTTTTGGGGTACACCATGCCGGTGGAGCCTGTGGGTGAAAGGGGGAGAGCAGAGAGCTGGGGTGCAGAGCTGGGAGGGGCCTAGAGCCTTTGGGAACAGCTGAGGTTGCTGTTACCTGCGCGTTCGGGCTTGGTCAAAGCCCCTGGTCAGCTCTGCTGCTTGCCTTCCAGGTGTGGCTAGCCCTGAGCCAGCTGGTGTTGCACTCAGAGAAGCAGCTGTCACTGGGCTCAGTTAAATATGAGAAATCAAAGAACCGAGAGCAAATATCCTCCCAGCCCCTTCCTACGCCCCCAGGAGAAGGGCTGGGGATGGGGGTAATGGAAAATGGCTGCTGCTGTGCATTTTATAATGAAAAGACTCCTGCTATGTAGAGAGGAGAGCTGATTGGTTTCCAGCAACACCTGGCATGTTCCCTGCCCCAGCGCTGAAGCCTGACAGCACCTAGCAAAGGTGTGTCCCCACAGCCATGTTGACCTGGCTCCTGGAACGTTGGGAGCAAGTTTGAGCTGCATTGATTAAAACAAACAAACAAAAAAGAGTAAAGATTGAAAAACACCTCTTTGTACTCAAATGGCACTAGAAAATGCTGATTTTTGTTTTCTGTGTTAATTTTGAGGCAGAGTGCAAATGTGTTCATGGGAAAAGCAGAAAAGAAAAAAAAAGGAAAGGGAGAGGATTCTGCCGTCCACAGCACTGAATGTTTTGTTTTGTTTTGTTATTTTTCCTTCTGATCTTCAAGTCAGTGTATGCCACTTAAACCACTTTATGGCATTAGGGAATGAGCTAATTCTTCCTCTATTAAGATCAAGCATTAGTGGCCTTTCATATGAGTCACATACATTTAATCTACTCAAATGCAACATACTGAATGGAGAGAATGGTATGTGTCATTATATAAAGAACTTGGCATTATGATGCTATCTGGCTGAAGATCTTATTTATAATGCAATTTAGAGAATGTAGACAAACCAGGCATTGAAAATGAATGTGCATGCTGAAATGCATGACTATATTTTCATCAGTAACGGCCAAATGACTGGTCACCAGGAGGTGCATTGATGGGTCCTACGGTGTGGCAGGTCTGGGGTCTCGAGGCACAGCAGGTCTGAGTGAGGCTGTGTGGCACAGGCCAGGGCTAGGGGACCTGAGGCCATGCCCCCCACCCAGGGGGCTTGACAGGAGTGGGGCCGGCCAGGTCTTGGTGTCGACCATTGGGGTTGGGGCTGGCCAGACACTTATATTATAGAGAAAGGACAAATAGCAATATTAAAATATTTGCTCTAATTAATTCCCTTTTAATGTGCATGAATTTTATGCATCAGATCACTAGTACAGATATAAAAACTCAAGCAACTCAAGGGGGGAAAAAACAAACAACCTGATTAAATAATGGTCAGAGAAATTGAATATACATTTTTTCAAAAAAAAGACATACAAATGGCCAACGGGTACATGAAAGGGTGATCAATATCACTAATTATGAGAGAAATGCAAATCAAAACTAGAGTGAACTATCACCTTATCTGTTAAAATGGCTATCACAAATAAGACAAGAAACAACTAGTGCTGGCGAAGACGTGGAGGAAAGGGAACCCCCACACACTGTTAGTGGAACTATAAGTTGGTGCAGCCACTATAAAAAACAGTATGGAATTTCCCCAAACAATTAAAAATAGAAGTACTATATGACCTAGATATCCCTCATCGGCATATATAGCTGAAGGAAATGAAAACAGGATATAAGAGATATTTGCACTCTCATGTTTATGATATCATTATTCACTATAGTCAAGGCATGAATGAGAACAATCTAAGTGTCTGTCAGCAGATGAATGGATAAAGATGCAATGTCGGGCTTGTTTCTCTCTATTCACCTGTCTTTCCGGATTCACTGCAATTCTGAGATAAAGGCAACAAAAGTCATTGCTTTTCAGTTTGTTCACCTTTTTCTTGTAAAGATAGATGTGATGACATCCAGGCTCTTTCCGTGCTGAAACTAAAACCAGAATCCTGATAGTTTCTTACATGTTCAGAATCTTAGTCTAGGTAGAATACACATAGCAACTCCCTAGATACACATTTATAATCTCATAACCGCGGAAACCTAATTTTCATCCCTCTGTAAGAAAGAGCTACATTTCCTCTAATGCAGTAATACATTTTCTCATAAATTTTATGAACGTGCATGCAGGTAAAAGAAGCATAAAGGTAAGAGGGCCTTGGATATAGAACCGACTTTATACAGATGTCTAACGAGATGTGTGAGTATCCCAGGTACTCAATATGGACAAGAATGACATTTCTGTCCGGGGGCCTTTGGCCTTATTTTGCAGCAGGAACATTAATTGGCAGTTGGATGATAGCCTTCATTCCCTGGCATTCTCAGTGTTAATGGTAACATCAGTGGTTCGCCTGTGCTCTGACTCCTTTCTACCATCATTATTGCTTTGCACTGTCATTTTTCATGATTGAGCCACATTTTCATTTTGATATTAATGAATGATATTCTGCCAGTTTTTTATCTTGAGATGAAATAGAGTAATTTTTTTCTTTCTCACACACAACCATTTTCAATTACTGCTATAAAGGTAACCCAGCCAGGCTTCTCACTCCAACTGTGTAATTTTTCTGCCTTTTTGCTATGGTGTCACTTGTGCCATTTAGTGGTCAGGTTTAAACTGACAATCAATGCATCACACTACAAACCTAGAACACTGATTTAGCAAAGAGTCAAAATTAAAACAAATTATTTCATAGTGAAATATTGATTAAGAGTTGTTTTGAAACTTTGAAATCTGACAGCATTATGTCTGTATTTCCAAATGACAAAAGCTGGCTAGAAGGAAATACATGGTGCTATCTTTGGATATTTACTATCATGTTCATCATTTCCTTGTTGTGTGTGTGTTAAAGAGTATGTACATCATGCATATGTGTATGCATAGACTAACTTATTGAAAATTAAGGCAGTGGGCTACTTCATTAAATGCAATGTATTTGCTTGCATGCTATTCTTTCTTTCAAATTTGCAAATAAAATTGAGAAAAAGTTATAAATAAACTAAAATAAACTATTTTGGTATACAGTTAAGCAAATTTCAGTGTTCATTGCAAACATAAGTGATTTGTCAAGTAAATTATTGTCCAGATAGTATTCTCAGACTGTACCATACAAACTAAATTTACAAATTCCTTTTTCTTTAGCTTAGGCATTTTTCTTTTAAAGAAACACATTACATTGACACATATGTTTCTAGTTTGAAAATCAGGTTATTTTACTTTTATATTTCTGGATTTGGCAGTCATTCTTTCAATAAAGCTAATCAAGAAAAATGTGTTCCTTATCAGGCATAATTCCATCCTCACCCATATTCAATTCTTGAGTTTTGATATGACCTCCATATTGCCATTTTAGGAGAATTTGAATACATAAACAGTTCGTTCACCTAGAGCTGGGATCATAAACTCATAACAGATTTTTATTGGCTTCCCTGAAAATAGTTGAAGTTGAGTTATAGATTTTCATGAATGATTTTCAAATATAATTAGTGAATGTGTTTTTTGTTTGTTTGTTTGTTTTAGTTACTCTTGCTGCATATTGATATATCCCAAAACTGAGTGGCTTAAAGCAACAACATTTATTTCACCATCTATTCCAAGATAAAAAATTCAAAGTATAATGGAAATAGCTTGTTTTTGCTTAGCAATGGCTGGACCTTCAGTTGAGGAGACTAAGCCTAAGTAAGCTTGACTGCTTGGAGCTAGAATAATCTGAAGGGATATTCCCTTACATGTCTAGTGGTTGTTGCTGATGGTTAGCTTAGATCTCAGCTGAACTGTTGGTGTAAATACCCATCTATGGCCTCTTCCTGTGACCCGGGCTTTCTCTTAGCTTGGTGACCTCAGGGCCATTAGATTTCCTACATGACAATTCAAGGCTCCAGCATTAGTGTTCCAGTGAACAACACAGAAGTTGCAACACTTTTATGACCCGAGCTTCGAAGTTACTGCATGCCACATCTGTTCCTCATTCTCTTGGTCACAAGCAAATGACAAAAACACATTTTCAGGAGAGTGGAATTATTGATATCCATTAATGGGATTATGGCAATGTTTAAGTCATCTTGATGAATGGGAAGTATTGTTATGGTGATATTTAGACAATACAATCTGCCTGCCACTCATTGCTTAAAGAAAAACTAAATTATAAATTCTACTTTTTCCATAGGCATACATATATAAAATCACATATCATCTATATTATGCAGAAATATGTGTTATATTATTTTATATATGTAGATGTAGATATTCCTTTGCTTTGTTCATAGAGAATATTTTAATGTGTGAAAATCCTCGATAGTTTGAGTAGTTCATATATTTCACATACTTTGTCTATATAAATCTGTTATCTGTGGATCCTCTAAAGTCCTATGCTGTTTATTTGCCTGTGGATAGGCTTTGTCATTTCTAAATGAAAGCTAAATATGATAAGAGCGCAATAGAGAGTGGTTGATCTGCTAGTACACTGCCACCCCAAATGCAAGTGGACTTGTATTAAAATGTTGAGATTTAGAAATGTGAAAATTGACTTTGCTTATCAGAAATGATGGACCTATCTATTCCTCTGAGCATATACTTTACAATGTAAATCTGTGCTTTAGAATATATAAAATATATGCCAATATTTTCGAAGAATTCATGAACAAGGAGATACTAATGCTATTAATTACTGTTAAATCTATTTCACAATTGCTGATATTTGTTATTAAATATATTTTTAGTGTTATATCAAAATCTATATTGGGTTCAAGTTCCAACAAACAATTCTGATGATAGATATAGTTATAAATCTATTTGAGTTGAAAATTTTAAGCATTCAATTTAAGAATGAGAAAGAATGTGTATGTTGATTAAAATTTGCTTTCCATGTTTAATATAATCATTAGCAAACCCCTTATATTTTAGTCTTTCATATTACTGGTAGGTGTTTTGTTTCTAGAAGGAGGAATTGTTTATTATTTCACCCTCCTAGAAACTTGACACATATTAAGAGCTCAATATATTTTAGACTGTTAAATAAAGGAGTAAACAGAATTTTATAATTCTACGTCTTGTTGATTATCTGTAAACGCTTACAAATGAACATTTCTTACTAAATGTAGACACATGAACTGCATTGATTACTTCTCAGACTTGCACCATTCAGAGTGCAATTAGCAAATAAAACAAGATATCAAGATACTTCTGAGAACATGATTTGATTTAAAATTTAATCATCGCTCACTCATGACTGCCATTGGAGTTTAACTTATTAGATACCATCTGCTGCCTAAACATCTAGGGAATATTTTTTAAGGAATATCTTTCTGGAGAAAATTATAATCTTGTGCCAGCTTGTTTATCACTTATCGGGTTGCTGGCATTTAAACCTTGTAACCACAAAAATTATAGTTGAGTGCATATGGCAATAAATGAAAGCTAAATATGATAAGAGACAATAAAAATATAAATAATAGTTTCTTGCCAGATTCATTACTTCTAGTATCATAATGAGCTATGTAATGTGAGACCAGGTTACATGGCAATAGAAAGGTGATTCAGAATGCAAGCTTCATTCACACTAGTGCTAATTTGAGTGTTGGCTATATCTTTAAGTACAATTGCTGTATGTTGATATATCCCAAAACTGAGTGGCTTAAAACAACAGCATTTATTTCACAATCTATTCCAAGATCAAAAGAAGCTTAGTTTGTCCATGATTATTAGTGAATGATAATACCAATATTATAAAATATGGTAGCAAGTGTGTGTATATTATATACTAAGTTGTAAGAAGGTTTGAAGAGGTTCAAAATATGGCAACTCAAAATATGTCATTTTGGCATAGGAATTACTTTGATAACAATTGATAATCATCAAATGTAAGGAGAATTCTATGCCCCTCCCACTTTTTTTTTCTTAAAGGCACGGCATGTATTTGCTCCCTTTGTGAAGGCAGCAAAACTTCTTACTTTGGAAGGTGTTCCTATCTCCCATACCAGGAGAGTAGAACTGCTTATCCCTGGAGACGGAGAGCTGGAACCAAATGAGTATAGAAAGAAACTTTGCCAGAATAACCCTTATATTTAACCAGATGCCCATTGCATGATATTTGCGTAAGAATAGGCCTTCCTTACCTGGCTGGCTTCACTCCCAACCTCCTGGGAGCCGGCAAGTCCCCACTCCCTGGCTGCCTGAAGCCAGCAAGTCATTATTTCCGCCTGGAGCACCACTCCAATAGCTCCCTCCACTGCGCCCCCATCTCCTCATAGTAGGCTTCACTCCACTCCATGCCTGCATATGCAAATTAATCTCTATCTTTGTTGGGTTAATTTGCATACTCATTCTGATTGGCTGTGGCCATAGCAGAGTGATGGTTAACTTGCATGTTTCTCTTTTATCAGGTAAGATTACTCTCCTCACATGTTTCCTCATGACTCAATCACAGTTGATCATCCCTTCAAACCCAAATCTCTTTTCTTTTATTAAAATGGCATATAGGACTCCATGTCTAACCACTTGTTTTGAGTTTTACTTTGCTGTGAACTCCTGTGTACATAAATATTAACAAAAACTGTATACCTTTTCTACTCTTAATCTGCCTTTTGTTAATTTAGTTCACATGCTCCCAGACACAAAACCTAAAAGAGTAGAGAAAAAAAGTTGTCTTTCCCAATAGGACCCTTAGATGTTAGTGATGTTTACTTTGATAATGGGTATCTATACCAAAAATGAGATGCTTTTTAAAGTTCATTTCAGAAAACAAAAGTTAAAAGGAAATAAAATATGTTAAAAACAAACAATTCTTTGAGAGTGACCTAGGTTATAAATGTTTCTAGTTACTAGTCTTGCACCCCCTATGAATCCTTGCAGTGGATTTAAAGCAGGCATACTGTGTTCAATAAATGTGCTACTATATGCAGTGTCTCTGTGTCCTCCTTTAACTATTCATTCTTCATTTTTGAAGTAGTTGTAGTAGTTTTCTAAGGCTGTTATAACAAATAACCATAAACATGGTAGCTTAAAACAGCAGAAACTTATTCTCTGACAGTTCTGGAAGCCACATTCACAATAGAGGCTCTAAGGGTGATTCTTTCAGCTTTGAGTTGTTCAAGAGGTTCTCTCATTTGTGGCTGCACAACTCCAATCTCTAACCTCTTTTTCACATGGGTCTCTCTCTCTCTCTCTCTCTCTCTCTCTCTCTCTCTCTCTCTCTCTCTCTCTCCCTCTCTCCCTCTTTGTATGTCACTTAGAAGGGAGACTTGGATTTAGTAGGTGATCCAGGATTATCTCATTTCAAGATCATTAACTCAATTTTATCTGTTTCTTCCCCCTTTTCAACCAAATAAAGTTATATTCATAGGTTCTGGGAATAAAAATGTGGATATAATTTTGGGAGACATCATTCAACCAACTAGAATGATGGATCCTTTAACTTGTTATCAAGTAGTTTTCCTATAAATGGTGCTGCAGACATTTTAATTTTTCAAATATGTTTTTGCATTTTTCTCTTATTTTTCAGCTTGATCATTTTTGAGAAAGATGCATGTATTCTAATATGATTACTACTACCATTACGGCCACTATGTATGGAACACATACAATGTGTCAGGCAATGAGATAAACACTTCACATCCCTACTTAACTTAAATCATTACCAGGACACTGGAACATACCCATTGAAAGATGTAGGAACTGCAATGCTGAAATACTTAGAGAGATTTGATGACTAATTCAGGGTCTCACAGTCAGTAAGAGACAAAATTAAAATCTGGAGGCTATACCTCTGTTTCCAGTATTCTTAACCATGATTTCCTTTTTGAACTTCATTTTTAATTATCTTAAGAGAGAGGCTGGGCAGTGTTTTTCTGTTTATGTTAGATCTGCATGCCATGTACTAATTTTTCTCTTCTGCTATTTCCAAAGCTGCCATTTCGTTATTGTATGTTTTCAATTTCATTCTGTTTACTTGTAACTGCGTCTTGCTAGGAAATGAAATATCCAGCTGTAGCTTTTACCTCTTGGATCCAACATTATGCCATGGCCTTCCTCTGGACTGGGCCCTGGCTCTTGGCCTCTATTGCCGACCTCTGACAGTTTCCTTTACTTCTCTGTTCTACACCTTGCAGCTTTTTAATTAGCTTTTTAGGTTCCCCCAACTTTCTATCCTGCAGCGACCGCTTTAGATCTTACTTCAAAAGCAGACGTATCTGAACACTTGGGATAATTGACCACTATCCAAAGAACAATTTTTAGCTGATGCCTTTATGTGTGATTGGGCACGCGTGTGCATAGATGTATAAAATATATTGCTGCGCTAGGAACACTATAAATCATACACAAAAATAGAAATTGTGAAATGAAATTTAACGAAAACAAATATGTAAAAATTTTTCAGTATTTTTCCTTTCACCTTAATTGATGGACAAGCACTATTATTTTTACTTTGACGTGAGGTGACTTCGGTCTTTTTGAGCACCTGCTCTCATGGCAATATTGGCTTCAGCCTAACCATAAGATCCAATGAATTGAATATCAGAATACATTTCATTTTTGCCTATACTCTTCCATAGAAGGAGTTTTTCCTGCCCAGAAATACCAACAACTCTAAGCAGTTCATACCTGCCCAATAAAACTGACAACACTAAGCAATTTTCAGAGAGTTGTTCTTCAGATATTTTCCCTTTCTCAAACCTGTGAGAAACAAAGGTTCTTTCAAGTTCCTTTTTTTAAAATTATTTTTTTAAACAGTAATGGAACAAGAGCAAAACGTGAAGCTTCAGAAGCTCATTATCATGCAGCTACTGGCAGAGAAGTTTATCCAGCACATTTAAATTATGTAACTTTTCTAGTTTCCGTGGCATGTAACCACATAGCTGGTGCCTCCATGGGAAACTCGTATGAATTCACACAGAATATAAGCTTCTGTTTTAACTGGTCCCTACTAGAAGCCGCACTTGAATCCCTGCTTCAGATGGAAGCATTTCTAATGTGCTCTTGGACATTGATTTTATGGGAGTTATAACCCTCAGCAAATTGTTTACAGCTAATCCTAATGCGGAATCAAATAAGCACAGACAAATAAAGGTAGAGAAGGTTCACTTTCCATTAGCAATTGATCTAACCAAATCCTGTCAGCCATGTTCAATGGAGAGATCTTTAGAGTTTTCTGCCTTAACATTTGTAACAGTTGGGGTGGAACAGAAGTGATTATCTCAAAGATTTTGATGGTAATATTTTTCAAATCTATGAAAATAATTGATCAGGAGGTAGAATAGTGACACTTTGTGAGTCATTCTTGTGTCATTCATTTACTCACCGTTCGATATGATAATTCAAAAATAAGAATAAAATCTTTAAAACAAATTCATTGTTTATTTGTATGAGGTAATTATCATGCATTTAAAAATGTGTTACCACAAAAACTCTTACTGATGGTTCACAGTAGTCATGAGCCCAAATGTGGAAACCATTTCTTTTCCTATCCCCTGGTCTCTCTAAACCTCTTAATAATATGATGAGGACACTTCGGTGACTTCACTGAAGAAATGTAACACACTTACAGGCCTTATGCAGAATAAGTTGGAAAGAAGTTTACATGGTTTTAAGGGCTGAAATTAGGGTTTTATTCCTAGTTCTGACACTCACCAGATGCCAAAGTGTGTGTGTGTGTGTGTAGGGGGGCAGTTTCTTTAAAAAATATATATTTTTATCAATTTCAGAGAGGAAGGGAGAGGGAGAGAGATACAAACATCAGCAAGGAGATAGAGTCATTGATTGGCTGCCTCCTACAACCCCCACCCCCCACCGGGATCAAGCCTGCAACCCCGGCATGGTCTCTGACAGGGAATCAAACCATGACCTCCTTGGTTCATAGCTCAACACTCAACCACTGAGTCACACTGGTCAGGTGAAAAACTGCTTCTTTTCTTCTCAGTGTATCTATTTCTCTTTAGGAAATAACGGTTTCTGACTGTTTAATAGCCATCAGGAAGCTTTTGCTTTTGTTCATCTATGTTAAGGTAGGACAGGCCTAGGTGTTAGACACTGCTTCATATATATTATATATATATATATATATATATATATATATATATATATATATATACTATATATATATAATCTATATATATATAAAATTAAGATGACTTAAAAAGTGAGTGACTGCTCATATCTGGCAAGAAGAGTGTTTTATAAAATAAATACAAACTCATCAAGCTGTCTTGATATATTTTATGCTATATGAATTGATCTGTTTATACAACTATTCATAGGAATATGATTTATTTATGCAGAATCAGCGCTAAGATATAAACATATTTTTCCTACTTTCTGAATTTTAGATTACTGTATCAGACGATCCCTGGTTTCTATATTTTGGCATCACTGAATAAACATCATTTATGCTTATGTCTTGAGTAGTTTATATCAAAATTCTTATATATCACATTTCTTGATGTTATTTCTAATGTTTTATGATTTGGTGGCAGATAAAGTCAGTGACAGAGCTCAGTATTACAGTAAGCACAACATAATATTTTCTATGACTGCTTTGTTTTCTTTCTACTTACAACATATTTAAATATTCTTATAAAGAGTAATGTATTTCCAGACATCAATGAGCTTCAAGAACTAGAAAATTACATCAACATTGCCAGTTACAAAGTTAACTTTACCAAATATTTATATGTAATTTCACATGTCTCATGTCTTTGTTAATTATCTATCATCTATCTATCTATCTATCTATCATCTATCATCTATCATCATCTATCATCTACCTATCATCTATTATCTATCTATAACTATTATCTATCTATCAAATATTCATCTACCTAATATATCAATCATCTATAACTTTCTAATGAAAAAATTTGAGCCAATACATTTCCTATAGCTTTAATTAATTAATCAGAATGGTTTTGATTTTATGTGCAATGTCATTGCAAAAAAAAGGATACTATATTGTTGGAATATTTGAAGAGAACATTATTCAGAGGGAATGTTGTGACATTAAGGTTGGGCATCATTTGGATAGATGTAAGGAATGGATGTTATTTCAGGTTATAGCAGGAAACTTGAAAAGACAAGGAGGTGATGAGGAGAATGTAATAAGACAAGAATGGTGGGTCGGACTTGGTGAAGACAGGACTATGGTTCACATGCCTAAATAAAGTTGCCTTGCACATATGGTTGTAGTTCCTGTCCCCCCCCCCCACTTTCTACCCAAAAGTCTGTATTCTTTAATCCTACCACCAAATAGCTAAATTGTTTAGAGAAAATTATATCATCATGAATATATTTGTAATTATATACTAGTATATGAGGATTATGATCATCCCTAGGCCTTCAACATTGCTGGATCATCTATTGTACATTTCCAGAAAGTTCCCTATCCTATTAAAATCATCAAATATTTTACAACATCTATGTTATTAAGGCTCATAATTTCAACTTTGTCTCTTCATAGTTATCAGAATATTTTGTTTCCTTTTTACAAAAAAATGAAATCTATCATGCAGAATTTCTTCTCCTTACTCCCTTGAACATGTATCTGTACCTGCACCTTGGCATGCCTCCTTCCTGCCAGTCTCAATGAAAGGTGTTCCTCTTTTCCAAATGCAATCCACTTACCTGGCATGAGATCCTGTCCTCTGCCTTTTCCCTGGGAATTTGGTTCAGTTTCACATACCTCTAATCTACCTATTGTCATCTTACCTCAAAATGAAAACCCACACATCAAAACATATTCCATAATAACTGTCATTCTATAAAGCTCAGACTTAGATCTTATTCTTCATACTTCATCTGAGTAATTTTATTTTGTGTATTGGACTCTCATTTATTAGAGTTGTTTCCCAAACTTTCCCTCATTCTCCCCTATTTTTATTTAGGCTTCTAGCACTTTTGTGTCTATTAGCTTAAAACATCCTATATAATAAAAAGCTAATATACAAATTGACCAAATGTTGGAATGACCAGACGCTATGATGTGTACTCATCACCAAGGGGAAGATGCTCAATGGAGGAGCTGTCTCCTGGTGGGCAGAGCGCTCCCACAGCTGGAGTGACACTCAGCCAGAAGCCCTGAGCTGGGCTCCTGGCTGGCGAACATAGCAGTAGTGGGAGGAATCTCTCATGCCTCCATGGCAGCACTTAGGATGTTGCTGACAGCTTAGACCGTCAATCAGACATCCCCCAAGGGCTCTCAGACTGCAAGAGGACACAGACTAGTCTGAGAGACCTGCCTCCCCTTGCCCCGAGTGCACAAATTTCATGCACTGGGCCTCTAGTAATCTAATAATTGTTGACTTCTTCCAACTTCTAACTCCTCTCCTATTTTTTAGTTCAGGAATGGAACCATAATATCCACTGTTTCAAAAAATAAGAAATTTCTATTTTTCTCCAAATCCCTGCTTTTAAGTTTCTACATTAATATTTCAAAATGTAGTATGCTGATATATGTAATACTCTCCATAACTATTGGTTCTTCACATTCCGATTTCTATTTCCTTGCTTAGATCTTCAATTTTTTTCTCAACTGAATTGTTTCACTTATTTCCTACAGATTTCCCTGCCACTAGGCACACTCCTGCCCAATCTCATGTGTTCTCCTATTTCTGTCACACTTACCTCTCAAAACTTAGAATATGTTTATAAAATCAACTAGAGGTAAAATAAACTAGAGGCCCAGTGCACAAAATTCATGCACTCATAGGGGGGTTGTCCTCATTCTGGCCTGTGCCCTCTCTCAGACCTGGAGCCCTCAGGGAATGTCTGACTGATGGCTTAGGCTTGCTCGTCTCCTCAGCAGTTGGACATCCTTAGCTCTGCCAAGGAGATGGGAGAGACTTCTGTCACTGCTGCTGCACTTGCCAGCCATGAGCCTGGGTTCTGACTGAGCAGTGCTCCCCCTCTGGGACCACACTGACCACCAGGAGGCAGTTCCTGCATTGAGCATATGCCCCCAGGTGATCGGTGTGCATCATAACTACTGGTTGTTCTGCTGTTTGGTCAATTTGCCTATTAGCCTTTTATTATATAGGATATTGTATAGTATTTACCTGATTGTTAGAAGCATGGTTAGATGAGATCCTTCCAAATCATATCTTTCTACTTGTTGACATAATATTGTTACTGACTCATTAATTTTTAAATTTCTCAATCATGATGTTTAAGAAGCAGTTATAACTATGTGCCAAGTAGGGTTTGAGGAAGTTTATTGTTTTAGAAGTTGAAGCATGTCTGTATTTTAATGTAGAGACTTTGGTAAGTACAATGAATTACAATGACATCAACATCACAACCAAATTCTAATGTCAAAACTTGATCTATTGCAAAACCAAGTGCATGAATTGTTACTCAGAGAAATAAAAACAAATGTATTTAAAAATGTTCTCAAAAAATCTGTTTCCCAGATTGCAATTTCTATCAGTCTTTAAACCTTTAGAATAATGGAACTTATACATCAAAAAATGACCTAAAATTATACAGAATCAAAGAAAAATCTTTCATAGTGTAATGCAAAATGGATACCCTTTCATAGCACATCACCTTCTTTTGCTGAAATTAAACATTAAAAATGGCAATATTTTCATACTGATAAATAATCTTCTCAGGGAGAACAACATTTAAAGATAAAAAAAGAAAAAATGATTTTTAGAATCAGAAGACAATTTGAAAATAATAAAGGAAAGCTATAAGATAAAAGGAGCTATATAACATGAAAGCTGCCTCAAAATGAGTAATTGTTTAAACTTCTCCCCCAAAACAAATTTTAATTAGAACCAATCTCATTAAAAATTGAAATGGATTAAACTATTTTAATACTTGCACAAGGTAATTATTAATAAAGCTGCACAGAATTCTATATTTCATGAGCTTTAGATTTATAGAATTTCAAATATAAAGGGAGCATTTTATGTTTCAAAAATAGTGCTGTGTGAGAACTACAAAGTTCTATATTAACTAAATAAAATATTTAATTGGTATCTGTTATACTAAAGTTTAAAAATGTTACCACATATGAATGAACTTTTATTCAAATGGACTGGATGGTAACTTCAAAGTGGATATCAATGTGTCCTAGAATCTTGTTCTGTTTCTTCAAATTGTGAATAGAGGTTCGCAAATATTCTTCCTACTATCTTGATAACTGAGTTGGCTCCTGTTGAGAAATAGTTGTCCCATGGTGTCTCTGACTTTCAAGGAATGTGTACTCACACAGTTCCCTCCAGTAATTTACATGTAACCTTGAACTCATAGCATTTCAGGTAAAAGTATACATTTCTGATGGTAGAACCATGGTATTCAGTTTTCTGAATATAACAACAAATCCAGTGAAACAATTAACCAGATACATGAGCATCCTTCAGATATGGGACATAAACCAAAACAACAGCTTGAGGGTTAGTGGCTCTTGAGCATGGGATACTAATATCACCTGCTAAGCATTTCCTCCCCAACAGACATACAAGCCATTATGGCCACAAAACCTTACTCATGATGCTGTTCTGATAATCTCTATTATTTTTATTGGAGTTGATTCAGAAGATTAAATCCATTACTTACCTAGCTCTAAGAGTTGAGAGTTTAATGCTGGCTAAAAGAGTAGAGAAAAAACTGATAATTAACTAGACAGAGTTCTTAGGGGACAGCTCTGTTGATAAAGGTTTATTTTATATTTTTACTAGAGACCCAATGCATGAAATTTGTGCATTAGTAGGCCTTCCTTCCCTCGGCAGCCAGCACCAGATTCCTTCTGGCACCTGGGACCCAGGCTTCCCTTGCAGCCCTTGCTTCGTCAGGAAGGTAGTCTGCAAGGATTCCAGTCTGATTAGCATACTATGTTTTTGTTATTATAGATATTTGTTATAATACTTTTCAATTTGATATGACATGAATTTGGAGAGGAGAAATTAGCAAGTTTCTTCTTTTTAATGATTTGCCATGGATAAAAACTTAGTGATAAACAAAAAGAATAGATCACTTGTAGCTCAATAATAGGGAGTTATGCAGTGTCATCATATAATTCCATATCCAATGTAATAAAAGAGTAATATGCAAATTTGACTGTATCTTCACCACGCCCACCAGCCCCTCTCACCAGCCAATCAGGAACAGGTTATGCAAATAAACCCCAACCAAGATGGCTGCTGCCACTGAGACCAGGAGGAAGGCTTGGGCTTCCCCAGCAACAGAGGAAGCCAAGCTTTCCGCTGGCTGTTGCCTGCCTAGGCCTCCACTCAATATTACAACATTTCAATTATAAAAGATACAGAAATGGTGGCAGCCACTGAGCTGGAGAGAACAGAGGCTTGGGTTGTTTTGGCAACAGAAGAAGCCAAGCTTTCAGCCTGCCCTTGCCGGCCTAGGCCTCCACTCTAGGCTCCACTCTAGTTTTAAACAGAAATGGCTGCTGCCACGGAGCAAGCAGAAGGCTTGACTCCACTCTAGGATACAAAGTTTCAATTGTAGACATAGATTAATCTCAGATACCAGGGCCTCCGCTTGGGTCACTGGGAGGCATGGCCAGCCTACAAACCTCCACAGGCCCCATGCCCAGGCCGCCCTTCACCCCAAGGGAACCCCCACCCTGATCTGGGACACTCTTCAGGGCAAACCAGCTGGCCCCCACCCATGCACCAGGACTCTATCCTATCTAATAAAAGAGTAATTTGCAGATTGACCATCACTCCAACACACAAGAAAGCTTCCCCCATGTGGCCAAAGATCCTGCCCCCATGTGGACACAAGATGGCCACCACAAAATGACCAGCAGAAGAGGGCCGTTGGGAGGTTCCATGCCCTGCAAGGGAAGGCAGTTGTTGGCAATCAGGCCAACAGGGGAGGGCAGTTGGGAGGTACCAGGCCTGCAAGGGAGTGCAGTTGGAGGCAATCAAGCCTGCCAGGGAGGGCAGTTAGGGATGACCAGGCCAGCAGAGGAAGGAAGTTGGAGACAAACAGGCTGGCAGGGGAGCAGTTAGACATCAATTAGGCTGGCAGGGTAGTGGTTACTGGGTGATAAGATTGGCAGACAGAAGTGGTTAGGGGCAATCAGGGAGACAGGCAGGTGAGCAGTTTGGACTCAGCAGTAGTGGATTGTGATAAGGATGTCCGACTCCCCGTTTAGGCCCAATCCTAAATGGGGAGTCAGACATCCCTCAAGGGGTTCCAGATTGGAGAGGGTACAGGCTGGCCTAAGGGACACCCCCCACCCCCATACATGAATTTCGTTCACCGGGCCTCTAGTTACATTATATTATACTAGATGACTGGTGCATGAAAGTCACACAAAGGGACAAGGGGGTCACTCATTCTGGCCTGCAACAATAGCAATGTCCCATGCCCAGGCCTCTGTCCAGAGGCCCTCTCTCTGTACGCCCAGGGTATGGGGAATTGGGCTCATCACCAGAGGTGACTATGAGCCCAGTGTTCCATGCCCCAGCCTTTGGCAAGAGGCCCCTCCCTCGACACAGCTGACGAACAGGATGCTGGGGCCTCAGCCCCTTCCTCTGTGTGACTGGGGCTCAGGATGCTGGGCCCCAGACCCTCCCTCAGTGCAGTCAGGGTGTTGAATGCTGGGCTCATGTCACTGGGGCAATGCCACCAGTGTCTCCCCACCACCACCACTATGGGTGCCTCCATCTTTGTCATGAAGTGACAGTTAATTTGCATATTACTTTTTTATTAGGTAGGATGTATAAGAAAATTATAGGATGAAAAATAAACATGCTAAGCAATATAAAGTTCTTCAGAATAGCAGATACACAATGTAAATAAAATAATCCATTACAGGATCAATTTTTAAAATTAATTAATTAATTAATTTATTTATTTTAGAGAGAGAGAGATAGAAAGAGGAAAGGAAACAGAGAAATAAGGAAACATTGATTTGTTTTGTTGCACTTATGTTTGCATTCACAAGGCCTGGTGCACAAATTTGGCTCTCTGACATACGCCAAGGGGTCCTGGATTGTGAGAGGGTGCAGGCTAGGATGGACCCCACCAGTGCATAATCTGGGCTGAGGAGGGACACAGGATGCTTGCCAGCCTTACAGGAACTGCAGGAGGGCTCCAGGTCACGTCCAGCTCATCTCAGTCTTAACCAGTCAGATTCCAGCAGCAAGTTAACCTATCAGTCAGAGCATCTGCCTCCTGGTGATCAGTGCACATCATAGCAACTGGTCAACCAGTTGTCTGTCTGCCCCCTGGTGGTCAGGGCATATCATAGTGAGCTGTTGAGAGGCTATGGCATATCATCAGCATATTATGCTTTGATTGGTTGAATGAATGACTGGTCACAGGTCGACTAGCCTCTTAGCATATTAGGCTTTTATTATATAGGACTAGTGGTCTGGTGCACAAAATTTGTGCACTCAGGCTGAGGGGTTCCCCCCAGCCTGGCCTGTGCCCTATCACAGTGCAGGAGCCCCATGATCCTGCAGACCCCTAGGCTGGCACAGGGGTGGGTACATGAGCTTCACACACCGGGGCCTGATGCCAGGGTTGGAGACACGAGCCTCATGTCTCTGGGCTGGTGCAGGGGATGGGGAAGTGAGCCTCATGTATGTCCTGGGGCTTGTTACTGGGGTGGAGATGTAAGCCTCATGTCTCCAGACTAGCGCAGGAGGCAGGGACACAGCCTGCTGATAAGTCGTAGCATGATGTCGTCCCAACCAATTTGTATATTATCCTATTATTTGATAGATAGATTGCTTGACTCTTATATATGCCCTGACTGGGGATGAGCCCCCAACATTGGTATATGGAATGTAACCCAACCAACTGAGCTACGTGGCCAGGGAAAGGAACGATATTTTTTTTATATGTGGAGGTTAGATTCACTTTAGAAAACATTTGTACAATAATATTTTTCTTCACTAAAAGTTTTGAGTCCAATGGACTTTTTAAGTTGGGAATAAACTTTTCACATACATTTGAAAGTACAAAACTGAAAAGTATACTATTTTGTGTCTAATTTTTTTCCTTCTTAAGAGCAGTGGACATCTAAATAAATGAGGTCAGTCTTTTACACCAATATTTGTGAATTTGTAACTGAGAAACTGACATTTTTAGTGATAACTTTTGCCAATGCAACTTGGTGAAACCCAGATGACGGAGTTACACATTATTTTACATTATCCAAGTGAACTCAATTTGATTATTGGCAATGAGTAATGCTGGTGTGTGTTTTAAAATCTAGAATTAAAAGAGTCTATACAAATTTTGCTGTTAATAGAAATTTAGAAAATATATACTTTTAAAAATGATATATTTACATTTAAGATATGCAGAACTGACCCAGAAGAGTATTACTTTGCCTTCCCACTAATACACAGTAAATAAAAATTCCAGTTTTTTGCTACCCTGCCAGAACATGCAATGGTTAACCTTTTTAAATAGTATTCCTGGAAATGAATACAGTGTTAACTCACTTTTATTTTAATTCCATTGGTCTAAGAAGTTTTTTTTATGGAGAGTGTTTTCTCATGTGTCTTTATGTCTTTTGTTAAAATGTCAGCTCAGAACTCTTTTTCAAATTGTTTAAATAAATTTATTATTTTTAGCTAAAAAATAAATAAAATGATATATTTAGTTCAGTTTTTCTGGAACTCAAAATATCATGAATTTTCAAGTTCTTAGGTTCAATGTGTGGAAAGAAGCAATTCAAAATATATCCTTGCCATAATAAATCGAATCCATTAGATAGAAACTCTAAAGTAAAAAATTCTATAGGGTCCTACAGACTCTATCAAAGTACCCTTCACTTGCCACTAAAATATAACTGCATTTGGAATAAAACATTGTAATGTACTTTTCTGCTACCACCATTCTCTAGAGATTTCAGCCAAGCAAATGAGAGTTTCTTTCAAGTATTTCCACCTACAGTATCCTGACAATTTTAAAATTCTTTGTAACATCGCATACACAAAGCTTATTTGCCCACAGCAAAAATGTGTTTTTATTGTTGATAGCAAATACTCTTACAAGTAATATTTTATCCAAGATCATATGAAAGTATTCCACTTACTGAGACATTTAAGTATTATTCATTACCAAATATCTTTCATTAGCATGATTGAGATACAATAGATATATAAATTAGTTTTAAAATGTCATTTTAATATATTCTATATTTTTACTCCTGTGAAATCTTTTGCAATATCAAGATAAATACATATCTAATATCCATCTTCTGCAAAAGTTTTATTGTGCTACTAAGTAATCCTTCATTCTTGTCTATCTCCGTTTAACCCCACCCTCAACCTCTGACAATCATTGGTCAACTTTCCGTCATATGGATTAGTTCTCATTCTATAATTTTATGTAAATGTAATAAAACAATATATACTTTTTTTTTAACCTGGCTCCCTTCAATGAGCATAATTGCTTGAGATATACCTATGTTGTAGCATGTTGTTATAAAAGTGCATTATTTTTTGTTGTGCAGTATTTCATTGCATGAATCTATAAATGTATGATGAAAACTTCAGTTGTTTTCCACTTGGCTATTACAAATGATGGTGACATGAATATCCATGTACCAGTCTTTGTACAGTACTGTTTTCATTTATGTTGGGTGGACACTGAGGAGTGAAATGGCTGTCCCATATTGCAGATATATTTTTATTTTAAAGAACCTGCAAAAAATGTTTTCCAAGATGATTGTGCCATTTTACATTTCCACCAATAGTATAAGAAAGTTATAGTTTCTCCACAGTCTCCTCACTAAAACTTGGTAGGGTCAGCTGTTTTAACGTTAACCTTTCTAATAGGTGTGTATTTGTATAACATTGTGGTACTAATTGCATTTCCCTTAAAAATGTTACATATATTTTATTCAAGTGTTTTGTTGTTTAAGTCAAGAAGATACATCTGCTTCAGTTTCCCTTATCCTTAGCCAGAAATGTAATTTTCCATTAACAGAGACTTTTAGAGAACATTTTTAAAATATTAGAAAAAATGAAATAAACAGCCAACTAATTCATATGAGATGATAACATTCTTAAACATCAGATGGTACTATTCTTGAATTTTAAAAAGAAAATACAAAAGATGAAGAGCATAAACCTATAAATATTCATAGTTGTATATAAGCTATAGATTGTGTCTTCCATGAGAGGTATAACTCTATGTATTTATTAATGATTATACACTCCTGAGTTTGGGGATTTTATTAAATAGATAAACTTTGTTCAACTTTGACAATATTTTTTCTCTACAATATTAATAACATCCTTTTTATGGTTACTCCAGTTACAATGTGATCAGACTCTGTGCTAGAAGGCAGTGAAACTTAAACCTTGAGTTGCAAGAAACCAAATACTGTGTTCTGGCTATTATTACATTTCTATTGCTTAGTACATTGCCTGATGAAGAGTATATTAGTCAGGATTCTCCAGAGAAAGAGAACCAATAGGATAAATACAGATGTATAGAAAGAGATTTATTATAAGGAATTTGGTCAAATAATTATCAAGGTTTAGGCCTGTGATTCATCTGTTATCTGTAATCTGGAAGCCCAGGAAAGCTAGTGGTGTTGTTCCAGTCCAAACTCAAAGGTCTGAGAACCAGGGCAGCCAACGATTTAAGTCTCAGTCTTAGTCCAACAGCCTGAGAACCAGGAATATAGCTATCCAAAGGCAGGAGAGAATGGATGTCCTAGCTCAAGCAGATAGAGAAAATTTACCCTTCCTCTGCCTTTTTGTTCTTTTGGGGCCCTCAACTGCTTGAATGATGGCTACCTGTATTAGGGAGAGCAATCCACTTTGCTCAGTCTTTAATTCAAATGATAATTTCTTCTGGGAGCACCCTCTCAGACACACCCAGAAATAGTATTTTACCAGCTCTCTGGGCTTGTCCTTGACCTGCGAAGTTGACACATTAGGTTGACCACCTCACAGAATAACCACAAATAGTCCATGAGTGATTAAATGATGGTTAAATAATACATTAAATAGATAATATAATAGTAGCTATAAAAAACTTAAGTACTATTTATGTTTATTATAAGTAGCAATATTTTTTTAAATTCAAAGGTGAATCAATATTTTGAACATGTGTATGAATTTATATTCAGTAGGCTATGTTTATGTTATTAAAGATATATTTTACCATAAGAAAGAATTAGATTGTGTATAATAATATACTGATGCTACAATAACAATGTTGTGGAAAGTCACTATAGTTTTAAGTGTTGACTGAGTCATTGTTTAATAGTGATTTTTTAAAACTTCTTTCATAAGTAAAATTATTAATAAAACTTATTTTGAAAAAGAACATTTAATGTTACATTTTAAATAGTCCCATAATTATTTAATATGGAGAGTAATTTGTATTACAAGGCAAAGAATATTATATTAAAAGTAGTATAAAAATTAACTATATCCAATAATACTCTAAAGAAAACACTATTCTAATCTGTGATTATTTTCAAATAATATAAATTGGTGATTTTCAATTGCAAGAATCAGTATAGTTTCCATTTTTTAAAAATAGATTTTTAAACTATGTATACAGTATCTTGTAAATGGAACATGATATTTATAGGAACTTCAGCAAGACTTTGTAAAAAAATGTATGTTTATTTCAGTAAAACAGGATATTAAATATAATATTTTAAACAAAAATTTACCAACTTCATTGCTTGTGTTCTATAAAATATTCTGACAAGGAAAATATTAAACTTTACTGATATCAATATTACCTCCCAGTGGAATCTTTATTTCACAAACATGCTGAAGTTTGCTTTCCATTTTCTGTAGAGAGAGGAAATTTATTCTTTTTGGATTTTTTTCCTGTATAAGTTCAACAATGCCAATCAATGTATGGAATGGGATGGAGACCAAAAGCTGTGGGGAAGTGCTGGGAAGTACACCCTAAATTTCCTGAACTCATGAAGTAAACAAAATATATGTTCAAGCCATTGGGAAAATATACCTATTTGTGTGCATATGTGTGGAGATGAAGCCAAAAACACTGAGGGGGGAAATCTATCAATTTTAGTTTCTAACAGCTAAAAACATAAAACATCATGGAGTACAAATCTGAGTGCTAACAGAAACTCTGTTTTCACTTAGTTTCCTTAGTTCAGCAGATAAATCAGAGCGGAACACAAGGGGTCATAAACCCATGGAGGTTTTGGATTCCAAAAGACAGGAACAGAGACAGAAGCCATTCCTGAAGCTGTGGGTAAAAAACACTTTTTGAATATGCAATAGACAACATTATTTAACGGACATTTTCTGAGGGCTCTTCAGTCTGCAGAAGATCCTGAAAACATTATCAATAAACTGTTCATAAAGATATCATTGTTCGATTAATTAGCTGATACTGAAATGAGAAGCCTAAATTCAAGACAACAACATCTTGACAGAGACAGACATGAGGTGAGCTCAGTGTAGGACTCACAAGTCATAGGATTATGAATCACAATAGAAACTTTTAACTATGTCTTGCATAGTCCTCCCTCTCACTCATTCTGCAGGAAAAAATTGGGGAAATTATTAGCTTTTTTTGAACATGTAATGTTTGTAGTTTTTCTCCTCTGTAGTAGGTAGAGTAATGATCCCCCTTCAGAAGATCCATGTCTTAACCTCTAAAACCTGTGACTATGTTACCTTACATGGCAGAAGGGAATTTGCAGGTGTGATTAAGGGTACAGATATTAAGTTGGGGAGATTATCTTGAATTACATGCATGGGCCCAATCTAATTACATGAATCCTTAATAATGAGGATCTTTCCCAACTATGATAAGAGAGATGTGACTATGCAAAAATGGTCTGAGAGATACTGGGTTGCTAGGTTTGAAACTAAAGGGAGGGTCCATGAACAAAACAATGCAAGCAGCTTCTAGAATCTGGAAAAGGTAACGTATATGATCTTCATTCCATCTGCAGAGTTCTTTTGCCATGTAACATAATCTCAGGTTTCAAGGATTAGACCATGAGCATCCTTGGGAAGGAGATGGGGGATTATTCTGTTTACCACAAACAGTTTAAGGAATGCATTTTAAATCATCTTTTTTTTTTTTGCCCAGCTGGCATGGCTCAGTGTTTGAGCATCGGCCTATGAACCAGGAAGTCAATGTTCTATTCCCAGTCAGGGCACATGCCCAGTTTGCAGCAGGAGGCAGTCGATCAATGATTCTCTCTCATCATTGATGTTTCTACTTCTCTCTGCCTCTCCATTCCTCTCCAAAATTAATAAAAATTAAAATATAAAAAATCATATTTTAAAACAAAAAAATCATCTTTTTGTTTGGTTGTTTGTTTGGCATTTATAACCACAGAACAGAAGTAAGCAGTCAACTCTCTTATATTAGCAAACAAGAAAAAAATGTCACATGAACAACTAGCTCACTTGGAAGTTGAATTGATAGTGCATATGTATTAACAGATCTGCATTACTTTTTCCCTAGAAGATCAAGGATTATATAATTCTTAAAAATACAAATTCATGGTAACAATTAATTTAGAAAAATAGTTGACATTATACATTTAAGGAAATTCCCTTTAAGCTCTGATTTAAAACAGAACATATTTGTTGATGAACTAGTATAAATTTGAAGTTATCTATACTAATGAAAGGGGAATATGATAATTAGACCAGATGTCATTCCAGACATCCTTGCTGACCAATCTGGAGTGCCGGAGGGAAACAGCCTGGGTCCAGGGTGCCAGAGGGAAGCCGGTGCCAGCAGCCAGGGGAAGGAAGGCCTACTCTTTCATGAATTTTCTTGCATTGGGCCTCTAGTCTTGTTTATAATAAGAACAAATCACAGTAGGGGTGTTTATAAAAGTCACTCAATTAAAAAATATCTTAATCTAATAGTCTGGTCCTTTTCTATCTTATGTATGCCTATCAATGTCAAACATTTTATTTTGAATATTTGTGATTTTTAAAAATTATTTTGATGACACAACAATGAATAATTTATATTTTTCAAGAAGCAGAATTTCCAAAATACACTGGGCACATATTTGTACAAATCTGCGATGCTTATTTGTTTCAGACCAAATAAGCCTCTTTGGTCATATTAAATTCGAAGTTATATTCCACATTCATACATCTGAAAATGAGGTTAACCTTCTCCTAAAGCAATTTCACTCAATGCAATCACTCAAAGAAAGCATTTGTATCTCTGCTTCCATTTCATTGTAGCGTTCAGTGCTGGTCTGATGCCCTTATACCAGTTTTGAATGAGTGAAAATGTGTTGGCTTGGAGGCATATCTAAAGTTATGATGCATTGCAAAATAATTGACATAGAGTTTGAATAGTCATTTAGAGTACAAAGATAGATAGACATTTGCAGGGGGAGAATCCATGTTTGGGTGAGACTGGAAAATGTAATAAGTCATGAAGAGAGAGTTCACCACGTCGCATCCTGAATAGTTGTAGCGGGTGGTGAGGCTCTGCTGCACAAACGCATCATTTTGTTTGCGCTTCCAGAGGAAAATGTAAAATTGCAACTGGGTTACCAAGAGAATTTTTGTGCAGGACGACAGGTACAATTTTTAACTTCTTCAGTAGGAGTTATGTGAGCATTGGGATTAGTGTCTGTGACTCTGAGATGAGATGTTGCATAAAGAAGGTGCACCACCATACATGGGCAGTTTGGGGGGGGTATTCATTCATTATTTCTTCAATAAAAATACCACATGTACCACTGCTTAGCAATGCAAAATTGAACAAAATGGGCATGAAGATTGTAAAAGGACACTGACAATCAAAATGAAGAAGTTTGCATCGATGGAGAACAGGGTTACTTTATAGTAAAGATAGTTTGCTTGATTGTAAGACTGATATTAGAATATGTGGTCACAGATATTTCCATGACGATTTGAATTTTCAAAACATCTAGTGAGCATGAGAAAATAAAGCTAGAGGAGATTCTGGTCACAATTAAGGCTAACCGCCTAATTGGCTACAACATTGTTTACTTAATTAGTATTAGGAAGTAACTTACTGATATATCAAAGCATTCTCAAATAGTATTATTAATATTTTTGCTTTTCCCGTCATTTGAAATTTACCCTCCTTATCCAGTGGAATTATTTCATTGTGTAGTGTTCTAACAAGGGATTTTGATCTTTGATCTGTGAGTCAAGTTGTATCTCTGCTGGGAGAGAAGCTAGATAATTTAAGGTGCTACTTGAAACTTTTATTTTCCTTTCCCATCAGGTAAGATGTTACCTGGAACAACTGTGCTAGAAATGTTGACGTTTTCCCAGGGTAAGTGTGGCAGTGTGACTCACAGATGTAAGATTCAGGTCTATTGTGTTCTGATCTCATTTGTCAATTGTGGCACCTTCACATTTGATTTTCCCTCTCTCTTTACAGGATAGCATTTCCCATTCATGGGCCAGTCAAGGCTGTAAAACATTGCAAGCTTTTCTATTCAGCAACCTAGACATAAGTATGGTTTGGCATGACTAGACATAGCAGAAATGAAATCCTGAAATCTATTTTAAAAGGCAGGAGTCGAAGATTAGTTGTCAAGCTTTGACTAAGATGGCTTTTGATAATACATATTTTTCTCCGGAGTTACTGGAAGTAGTTAGAGCAATGCAAAAAAAAAAAAATGTTCCAAACACAGCCTACTTGAAAGCATAGATGACAACCAGGAATCATGAACACAGGCAAAGAGCTGAGCACAGCTCACTTTTTAAACATCTACAGGAAGTTTGCTTACTGCTCAATTCAACTTTTGATAGAGCAGCCTCTTGTATTGCTGTTTAAAGACATCTAAAAGGGCAAAGCATCCTCTTTTGTTTCTAAACATCTATGTCTATGCATTGTTGGAAAATGGAGCTATGCCATACTTAATACATGGTGTTTCTTTGTCAGTTTATTTAAAACATTGCCAAGGTCTTTCAACTGCAACTGCTAATTGTGTTCAATGTTGTTACCCCAGGTATATTGTACTCCAAGTGGATTTTTCTTCTTGTTGCTACGTGTCCTGGCTTTTAGTTTAACTGCTGAAATAATGGGAAAAGTAGTCAATCAAATTGTACCTCTGTGAATTCAAATGAACCATTTGGAAAAATGAATAAGATTGAAACTTTTAAAAGGCCCTCGTATGTTCACTAAGTGCACAAGTGATTAATCTTTTTACCTTTATGTTGGCAGCAGCCATAAAGTGCATGCAATTAAAGTCTATAATGATATATTTCTATAGCATGTATTGTGAAGCTGTCCAAGAGAGAGCAGGATAGGAAAAATAGGATGTGTGCACTCTGCTCCGCAAAAAAGATTCCCTAATAAATGTGTTCAGTGCCGTACAATTTGGACACATCAATGGTTTAATAAAATATTTGTTTGCAATAACTGTTTTTCTTCCCTGGGAGTGTGCTATATTCTGGAATAATGGCATACGATAATTCTTTTTAATGGTCTTATTAATATCTAGTTTAAGTAAATAAACATTTTAAGCAGAGTTTTAAATTTGGAGACAGGTGATAGAGTCTATCAGTAAGTGACAATATTTCTGCTGTTTTATACAAAAGCTGTTACATAACGTTTTAAGTCATAAATTATGTAAAAAAAATCATGCATGACATAAAGGTTCTTCTTTGAATAGGCTACAGATCTTCTTATCTTTCCACCTATTCATTCAGGAATTTTTGCATTTGGAGAATTTTTGCACTTGCAAAAATTACTTCTTGTTCCCCGATATCTATACTACTTCTATAGAGTAATAAAATCCCCTTTTCCCTGCTGCATGAACTAGATTGAACTGTTCAGTCTCTCTCACATATGTCTGTGATCCTGAAATTAATATCTGACTTGTGAAATATAAAATAGATATTGTACAAAACATTTCTATGAAGAAATAACTTTCTTCTATCATGCCTTCCTTTCTGGAAGTCTGGATGCTGTCATAATTACTAGCAGTTGAGCAGTGGCTTTGGACGACAGGTAGAGGCTCAAGATTGAAGGTGACTGAGCAACAACATGGATGGGACAATGATGCCTGTGGAGCCCTCAGCTACCAAGTTTATGAAAAGGTGGAACAATATTTCCAATATTTTTAATGCTGTTTTCTGTAACAGCATTGGACTTAAAGCTAATTTAGTAAGCAAAATCTTTAAAAACTACATAATGATAAAGAGGCATCTAGCATTACCTTTGAGGTGGCATTTTGTACTTGGAAAGTTCTTTTTTTTTTTTTACAGTGAACATACACACTGGAAATGTTCAAATAATGTTAAAGTAAATTTACCCATTTATCCTTAAAATAATCTTCAACGCACTTGGATTTATCTAACAAAATTATCTTTAATTGATGGATAAACTATAAGCCCATATAAAACATGATTATTTTGCATTGAGAATAAACTGTTCTTCATAAGTTAGAAAAAAACTGTGATAGCTGTCAGCCTTGGAAGCATCAGAAATGGTAAATATATGGTATGTACAATCTAATTTGTCTTCTTTTTAATCCCTTTAAAAGGTAATTGGCATAAACCTAATAATTCTATATATGAGTATAGCTAATAATACTTCAAAAGAAAAACGAAATGACATTTTCTACAGGAGAAATAGACAAATTGATCATTAGACTTGATGGTTTCAATATTTTTGTCAGCAAATGATAGATAGTATATGTAGCAAAAGGAATCTATGGATTTATGGCCTATGTCTCTTTGTGACTTATAAGCTATATAACTCTTGTAGCATAAGATAGAGCTAGATCATGATTTAAACATACCTGACTCCTGTGTGAGGAGAGGTACGAAGCTTACTTACGGAATCCACACATTATTCTTGTCTAGAAAGTGCACATCCAGTGCAGGAGAAACACTCGGGAAAGCCACAATCTACGTCCTGGAACCCTTCCCTCTGCATCTGGGACACCTGCTTGACGGCGACCTTAAGATTATTAGTAAAGCTTCCTGCTCAGATTCTCTTAGTTTTTTTATGAGTCAGAATTGACAATTATTCCTTTATGATAACTCACAGGAGCTGCACCAACAGCTTTTGGCCTAGGATGAGATGTGGCATGGAACAGATACACAGTCTACCAATGCCTGAGGACAGCAACGATGGGCCAACAATTCTCATATAATGCGATCAAGAAATAACATTTTTCATCAGACACTGAGATTTGGGGAGTTATTACCTCATCAAATGTGACTAGCTTATCAGGACATGTTTGCAGGTAGGGTTCCGTTTTATGCAGCCTATAATTAGATTTTTATTTCTATTTTAAAAGTCCCAAAGCACTATTTTGTCTGGAAGATCAAACAGTGAGAGGAAGAATAACAGAATACATAAAATCACAAAAGAAATGTATGCTGTGGGAGGGTGTGGTTGTCATTCCTCTTACATAATTACTCCTGAATGATGTAATGATCAGGTCATAATGTGATTTATCAGTAATGAGAACAACTGATTCCATGGTTCAGAAAGCAATTCTATGAAAATTTCCACATTTTCTTTCACCACTTTCTATTGACCATTAGATTTCCCATAGCAACCATAATATACGTTTTAAAATATGACAGAGTTATGATAAAGAATAGCAAAACAGTACCATATACACCTATACACACCCACAGAGTTGCTTTATTAGCACTTGTAATTTAACAGTTAAGCTTAGCTTTACTTTCCAACTCCATATTTTGTTAGTCTCCTTTAAGATACAGATGCATTCTACAAGTGAATTGTACAATCTCACTTTACTTTTATGGGACACTTATTTTTCATCACAAGAACTGGTTTGGATGGATAAATAGCCGTATTAAAGAGAGGGGTTAACACGTTAAAAAGAAATATTGCACAATGCATTACAGGAGTAAATTTCTAGTCTTCTTTGTGTCAATTCAAATAGAACCATCAGAGGTGCTCCTAGCCTTGGCTGTCTTTAAGAAAGTTATAAAAATTAAGACCAGGATAAATAGCACTCATCTTACCACTGAGAAATCATTTCTAAATAGAGCAATCAATGTCTATTTGTAGAGACATAAAATCCTAGCCCACAAGGCTCAAAATATGAACCATAAACAATTTAACAATAAACTAATAGATTTATTGTAAGACAGAGGAAAGCATCCTAGGGAAAATTTTATGACTTTGTTTATTTCTTTAAAATACATATTGTAGCTAATGTATTATAACTTCCTGTCAATTTTCTTTAAAAAAGACTTAAGGCAGCTATTTCCCAGAGATTGCACTGAAGTAAATCCCTAAAGCCCTTAAAAATAAAAGAGTATATTTAAGCTAACATTCCTTTCCCCAATACATAGCAAAAATGGAGGCTTTTATATAGTCTACATGAAAGGTATAGGATGAGGTTTTTTTCTTCATTTAAATAACACCAAAAAATTTTGGAGGAGTATGTATTTTATCTTTTTTAGGAAGATATTTGAGTGTCAATAGATTAGGGAAACTTATTGACATACTGTAATAGTATAAATTAAACATGCAGGGATATCCTTGATGTGAATTTTAATATATACATCCTCTATGGCCAATGTTGAACTTACTCTCATCTACCATTTTTTTAATTAGCTGATTTACATATCTGTAACTTTTTACAATGGCAGTATCTGAATACCTGTCATTGCAACTCTGTTAAAATAGTTGCAGTAGCCTCTCTCTGAATCCGGTATATGAATTCTATATACCTCCTCTCACCTGATTTATTAGTCTCTTTTCTCTGTCTAGTTCACTTGTGAATACCCTTCAGAATTTATCTAAAGCATCAACATTTTCAGTAATCCTTTTCAGAATAATTAATGTGCTTTAAAGTTGCCTCTTTATATTCTGTTAGTAACATATTTACTCTCATCTCTAGTTCTTTTTTGCCTTATTTTCTAACACCCAAGAATATCAATGTACTGCTTCAAAAGGAATAAATATATTTGAATCATTGTAAGGGTGAATATCAGAAACTACTAGAAAACTATTTCCAAAACATACTGGAAAGTTCTATTTGGCTTTATATAGAGATCTCTTCTCAATTTCAACTTAAAAATTACAAACATCACCCGGCTGGCATGCTCAGTGGTTGAACCTCCTCCTATGAATCAGGAAGTCACAGTTCGATCCCCAGTCAGGGCACTTGCCCAGTTGCAGGCTCGGCTCCATCCTCAGTGTGGGGTGTGCACGAAGCAGCTGATGGATGATTCTTCCTAATCATTGATGTTTCTCTCTCTCTCTCCTTTCTTCTCTGAAATCACTAATAATATATTTTTTTAAATTTTCAAGTAACTATCTGTTTTAAATACATTACCTATCAAAGTGTATTCACGAAAACATTTTAATGAGACTCAGATAAAAGTGGAAACAGCATATATCCATCCCAAATTCTCTAGAATTGTATTTTCATGCACAAACCTAATTTTTGATTTCTACAACACCCTGTTTCTGGCTTGTTATTGACAAAGTCCAGGCTCACGTTTTTATGTCTGCACAAAGAAATGACAAGTCTTTAGGCAAATGATACCTGTGTTTTATTTTTCTTTAAATTCTTCTGTGAAAACAGCATGTCATTAATTTGTCCAATTTATCAAAGATTGTCTCCTGGGAGATGAGAAAAAGCCTGTCATTAGAAATGTTCATTCTATTGTGCTGGGATTAGAATTTCATTTTCACACAGCCAGCGGTAGAGCCAGAGTTTGGGAGGATTGGAGCTTGCATCATCTTCAGGGACCTCGTCAAAAAAAATAATAATAATGTGAAATTGTCTTACTTTCCCAGATTTTACAGAAGTATTGGATGATATGAACACATTGCTAGAGTCTCTGCCTGATGCACTTTAAACTGAGGAAACTTCTGTTTCATGGGAGATGTGCTTCATGCTCAGCATTGAACCTAGAGATGATCATCTAAAGAAAGTGTCCAAGGGAGAACACCTATAGGAGAGAAACAAGTATTGTAAATCAATGAAAAGATCTATGTATAAAAAAATAGTGTAAGTCTAATTACAAATGGCCACTTGCTGTGTCATCATCATTGAAGTGATGCAAAGGAATCATGACTTTGATACTGCCAAAGTTCAAATCCACTGAAATTCTCAGGCATCATAGGCTGCAACTTATTTTTCCCACATTGAATAAATCAAAAGAAATCTATATATTTTTTAATATATCGTGTATTGGTTTCAGAAAGTAAGAGAGAAATGGAAACATTAATGATGAGAGACCATCATTGATCAGCTGCCTCCTGCACGCTCCCTACTGAGGATCGTGGTTCAAAGGCTGATGCTCAACCCTTGAGCCATGTGGCTGGGCAGAATTCTAGATTTTTATTATGAAAGTTTCCATTAAAAAAACACATCAGCAACAAATTTAAGGAATTTTCCAAGAAAAATATCTCCTTTGGAGTATAGACCATTCGACTTTCACCAAGTTGAACACACATGAAGGTAAATAGAACTTTCCAAGTATGGCCCTGTTACTAGGCCCAGCCCAGGGCTGAGGCAAATGTTAAGTGATAAGTTGGCCCCAAAGGTATTTATTTGTAATGATTTAGATGAGAAAATAGTCAAATAGAAAAAAAAAAAACAATGAGGACTTGAGATTTGGAATTACTTAAGTTTAGGGAATTCTTATGAGATGGAGAAAATCTAATGGGTTGCCATGAAAGACCATTTGGTCTAAGCACTCTTATCTTTTATTAGTTTTCTTTAAAATGGATCCATAGATACTAAACGGTTATGAATCCCACTGTGTCAGATTACTTTTATTAACAAAGAATACATGGCGAGACTACAGATCCTAGTGCCATGTCCCTCGTTAAATGGGCCACGTTGCATTTCAATCACAACTTTAAATGGATATGTACAGAGTTAAGTAAGGAGAGCAGCATGAGTATGTACAATGTATCTCACAGGTGATATTTATTCAAGGCTAGGAAATAGGGTAAATGTAGGCGGATGGATTCCAAAGAAATCAGAGGCTTGTTTAAATGCAAATGTTTCCAGGAAGAAAAAGCATTCAGAGAAGAAATGATATATAAATAAATTTCCTCTCAGCAGAATGTGTTCTTGTTCAGGTTTGCAAGAGGCAAGCTCAGGTGTCTAATGGAGATATACTGAAGAACTAAAAGTGGATGCCTTTGCAAAGGAGTTTTAGTGCCTGTAAAAGCCTGCCGTCGGAGGCACTTTATCTACTGAATTGAACCTGCAACCAAATTACAATCTTATGTCTCTTTGCGTTTTGTTTACCAATCTTGACTTCAAGATGAGTTGGTACTTCAAGGCATAAAAGTGTAATTTAGTCTCTCTTTTAATCCCCACTTAACTTCTGTGATAACAAGCAACTACTTAGTGAAGTAATTAATGGGAAATTATGCTTTATTTTTAATTGGCAACTTGGGATGTACTTTCTAGGATCAAGATAGTAAGTGCTGAATCATAATTTGATACCAATTATTTTCTACCTCAGCTATTTGGTCATAGCATCAGTACCAATCAGTAATCTGAAAAGTGGGAAAGACGATGTATCTTGGCCTATCATGAGGGTTTTGGGGAGATAAGAGGATAGAGAAGTGAAGTGCATCTTACAATGATGATATATATTCAGTACGAATGTTTTCTCTAACTTTTTGCATATAGCCTAATAATTGGACATGATATGCTTTTTGATTTGTGAGATTCCTGAATGCCATGAAGTGCAGTGAAAAATTGCTTACAGAAAAAAAAAGATAAAATCCTCATACCTCACCCACACTTTTCTGCAGTGGAGAAAATGAATATTTAGCAAAGCAAACTAAGCAGTTTGAAAATGTGCAATTAAAATTCTGGCTCTTCTCTAATTATGTAACACTTAAGTTAAATGGTCTTAATACATGTCTAATGATAGCTTTAAAAACCTACAGTTACTTATAATCAAATGCAATTTCTATTTAGGTTTTAAAGCACCCATTAAATGTCTATTATGATTTTTAAGTAATTTGGCAGGCATTTAATGAATACTTTGCAAACCTAAATAGTAATTATTTCAAGAGACAACTGTTAACATATAGGAGTAATGGGGTTATTCACTTGAATGTATATACAGCTTAAAACTGATTAGTGAAGTATATATGCAATACCCATGAATTTACTACAGAGGAAAAATAATCACAATTTTATATTTTAATATGGAAACTTACTTTTCTAAGTTTATTCTGAGTTTCGTGACATAACCTATCACTTTCCAAAAATATAGCACTGGAAAGCCACACCTTCTAGAATTTCCAGTATATGCTAGAAATATTATTTCTGAACAGGGTAAACATGCATTTTATACATTAATATTAATTCACCGTTATATTTTTGGTATGTTGCTAAGAAACTAAAGAGAAAGAGTTCAATAGAGACGGGTTTTTTATTGTAAACTAGAGGCCTGGTGCATGAAATTCAGGGAGGGGGAGGTGGTCCCTCAGCCCAACATGCACCCTCTTTAATCTGGGACCACTCAAGGTATATCTGACTGCCCATTTAGGCCCAATCCCAGTGGGACATACTTCTCACAATCTAAGACTGCTGGGTCCCAACTCCTCACCTGCCTGCCTTCCTGATTGCCCCTCACCGCTTCTGCCTGCCAGCCTGATCACCCGCTAACCACTCCTCTGCCAGACTGATTGATGATTAATTGCTCCCCTGCCAATCTGTTTGCCCCTAACTGCCCTCTACTGCAGGCCTTGTCACCCCTAACTGCCCTCCCCTGCAGGCTTGATCACCCACAACATCCCTCCCTTGCAGACCTGGTCCCTCCCAACTGCCCTCCCCTCCCGGCCATCTCATGGTGGCCATCATGTGTCAGGATCTTTGACTACATGGGGGCAGCCATCTTGTGTATTGGAGTGATGGCAATCTGCATATCACTCTTTTATTAGATAGGCTAGAGGCCTGGTGCATGGGTGGGGGCCAGCTGGTTTGCCCTGCAGGGTGTTCCAGATTAGGGTTGGGGTTCCTTTGGGGTGTGAGGTGGCCTGGAAAAGAGGCCTGTGGTTTGCAGGCCAGTTATGCCCCCTGGTAACCCAAGCAGAGGCCCTGGGATCTGGGATTTATTTATGTTCTATAATTGTAGCCTGGCATGGAGCCATGCCTTCTGCTTGCTGAATGGCTGTGGCCATTTCTGTTGGGATTCTATAATTGAAACTTTGCAGCCTCACGTGGAGGCCTGAGCCTGCAAGGGCAAGCAGAAAGCTTGGCTTTTTCCGTTGCTGGAGAAACCCAAGCCTCCCTTCTACTCTCTGTGTCTGCAGCCATCTTGGTGGGTTTATTTGCATATTTGCTCCTGATTGGCTTGTGGACGTGGCTTGTGGGTATAGCAGAGGTGCAGTCAATTTGCATATTACTCTTTAATTAGATAGGATTATAGGTGACAAGTCAGTTTCCAATTTTTTCAGACTAACGCTGCTAATCAAATATATATAAAAGCCTAAGCGACAGAGTGACTGGTTGAACAATTGCTATAATCCTCAACCCAGGAATTGCCCCCTTGTGGTCAGTGTGCTCCCAGGCTAACCTCTGGTGACCCGCCCCTCTTCCCCTTTGGCCAACCTCATGCTGCCCTGATCAGCCCCAATCACCAGCTAGGCCAAGGGGCCCCACCTGTGCACAAATTTGTGCACTGGGCCTATAGTTTTAATAAAAGACTACTATTTCTTTCTATGACAAGTCCATGTTGGCCACATTTTTTAAAAAACTAAAATGCAGAAACATTTTTAAATGACAGGAAAGAACTGTTTTGCAGAGTCACTGAAATTTTCTCATTAAGCAGAAGCTTATATTTTTGGACAATGATGCTTAATTCATGAACTTTATAGGAGGATTTAAAGGTCTATTTCAAGCAAGATGCCTTTTAATTTATAAAATGGATTTGCTTTATTGTTTCTATAAGATATAGACATTTCAGTGGTTCAAATTTCAAACACTGGATGATATAATTTACACAAATATAGATAATTATTTGAAAGTGAGACATAGATATTAGTGTTAATGCTCATTAATAAGTATTACATTTTGATTATGATTATGGTATTATGTGTTAATGTCATAATATAATTGTTTTCATTGTCTCAACATTGAGGTTATTTGTGACATTCCTGTTTTAATCTTCTTTGCCTTATATGACAATAAAAAATAATACAAGCATTTCTATCTATTTACTGACACTCAATGCATAAAAATATATATCTGATTATTAGAAATAATTGCAATACAATATAAGTGTGCATATATATGTTTGTTTTTACATACATATATAAAATATATAATAATTACATATATATAGTACAGATGTTTATACTTACATATATGAATATATCATTATATCCCCATGTATAAAATGGTTTACATATATGGTAGCACACCCCTATACAGAAATTCATGGAAATCTATAACATGTATCTCAGGTTATATGTAAAATATAAACAATTTATAACTTTGTGTTAATCATATATAAACATATTAAAAAGTAGTAGCAGTACAATGTGGCAGTTAGATATAGACCTAAACACTAAACTACTATTCTGTACTATCTATGCATTTCAATGTCCCAAATTAAGAGACATCAAATTTGTGATAGGCTCCATAGTTGGATTCACATGACTACAGTTCAGCATAAAGGTCGGCACTTGGCATATACACTAAGTGGCCAGATTATTATGACCTTTGAATATATATATATATATATATATATATATATAACATATATATACATTAATATATGTGCGTGTGTGTGTGTGTGTGTGTGTGTGTGTGTGTATATATATATATATATATATATATATATATATATATATATTAGAGGCCTGGTACATGAATTCGTGCCTGGGTGGGGGTCCGGCCAGCCTAACCAGGGGGAGGGGACATGGGCGGTTGGCCAGCCTGCCTGCTGGTCAAGCTCTAGGTCAAGGGGACAATTTGTATATTAGCCTTTTACTATATAGGATTAGTGGTCCAGTGTACAAAATTTATGCGTGGGGGCAGGAGGGTGTCCCTCAGCCCGACCTGCAGGCTCTCCAATCTGCGACCCCTTGGGGGATGTAGGACTGCTGGTTTAGACCCAAAGGGATCAGGCCTAAACCAGCAGTCAGACGTCCCTCTTGCAATCCAGGACCGCTGGCTCCTAACCACTTGCCTGCTAGCCTGATTGCCCCTAACCACTCTGCCTGCTAGCCTGATTGCCTCCAACTGCCCCCCTTCCAGTCTGATCACCTCTAACTGCCCCCCCACCTGATCACCCCTAACTACCTCCCTTGGTGGCCTGCTTGCCCCCAACTGCCCTCCCCTGCCAGCTTGATTGCCCCTAACAGCCTTTGCCTCAGCCCTGCCACCATGGCTCTATCTGGAAGGTCTTCTGGTCTAATTAGCATATTACCCTTTTATTAGCATACTAGAGGCCTGGTGCACACAATTTGTGCATGGGGGGGTGTCCCCCATCCAGAGGTTCCTCTCCTTCTCCCGCACAGCCTCTGGGGATATGCTTGTCCTGGCCCTCCTCAGGACCCTGGCACACGAAACCCTGTTGGGTACTTGGGGGCTTGGACTTTCAGATCTGGCTTCCTTGCCTGGCATAGTGCAAATTTGCTGCCCTGGGCCTGTTCTCTCCTCCAGGTGGCAGGAGAGGGTGGGTGCCAAGTCGGCTGGGGGTGCAGACAGCGCACCCTCTCCCACCATGCAGGCCAAGGTCGCTGAAGGCCGCCCTCTCCCGCCACAGGCCCGCCCTCTCCTGCTGCGCTGGCCAGGGACACAGATGGTCTGCCCTCTCCTGCTGCACATGGCTCCTTTCTCCTGCCCCTCGGCCAGAGAGAGCAGACCACAGGATGTGCTGGAGGTGCAAACGGCCCACCCTCTCCTGCTGCAGGACAACCCTCTCCCGCCACAGTCCCACCCTCTCCTGCCACTCCTTCCAGGGGCATGGACAGCCTGCCCTCTCCAGCTGCACAAGGCCCACCTTCTTCTGCCTTTTGTGGTGGGAGACAGCAGGCTACTGGGTTGGCTGGGGACACAGGCAGCCTGCCCTCTGCTGCCATGCTGGCCAGGGGCGCTGAAGGCCACCTTCTCCCACCACTGGCTCACCCTCTCCCGCCATGCCAGCCAGGGGCACTGAGGGCCACCCCCTCACATTGGAAGCCAGGGATCCTGAAGGCCACCCTCTCCCATCGCAGGCCTGCCCTCTCCTGCTGCAGCCCTGCCCCCTGCCTCGCATCTGCCCCCCGCTCCTGATTGGCTGCCCCCGGTGGTCCCTGCTGCTGCCACCACCATTGCTGCTGCTGCTACTGCCACTTCCCTTCACAGCACCCGGGTGCTGGGTGCTCGCCGCTGCCATTTCATCTCCACCCCCAGCCCCGGCCCCTGCTCCTGATTGGCTAGTAGTAGAGCCAATCAGGAGCCAAGGTACAGTCACATTTGCATGTTACTCTTTTATTAGATAGGATATTTCTATTAATACCTGCCTGCCACATCAGTCCTGTGTTACTTCTGGCACCCAAATAAACACAATTTGATGCCAGGTCTTTATTTAATGTAGCTAATTTGAGAGATAGGTGAGCCTGGACATGTAAGATCCAGTTAGTAAGCACTGATTTTTAAGCACCAGGACTGCCCTGGTGATGTTTCATACATCACCTTATTTCATCTTCACAGTGTCTCTCCAGTAGTGGTGGCTTGTTGCCTGTTTACCGATTTGAAATCAGAGGTTTAGAGGGGCTTCAGTAACTCTGCAAGGAAAGTAGTCTACCCAGAATTGAAACTCAGTTTTTGTCTTATTCCTGAATCATTGCTTTTGGTCCTGTGCAACATCACCTCCCCTGTAACTTGGCCTATTTCAGAAATCAATTTATCTTGAAATAAGCAGTTTACTCTCATAGATGTTATGACCTATTTTCTGTTTTGTAACATTGCCAGGTAAATAATTTAAGACTGTGTGTGTTTTTTAATTCTTTGTCTATATGTTGTTGCTACTGTTATTTAAAGCAAATAAATAATAACAAAGATCAAGTAGCCAGGAAGCCAGCCTGCACATAGGAAAAAAGAAAAAAAAAAGAGAAAAAGTAGTGGTGCTAAGTGAATCATCTCTTCACCTGGTGTCATCTCTCCTCTTGGGCATATGCCTTGGAGCATTAGGGCCTCCAGGTTTTTTTTATTGCTTTAATTATTTAGCTAAATAACTGTTCCCTTGTACTTTTGCAGTAATATGCATCTCTTTAATAGAAAGGGATGAACACTGTGTAGTATTGAGGTCATGTAATGAAATTCTGATTCAAAAAACCACATGAACATCAATATTGACTGAGAATTGGTGGATAACCAAAGAGTTGTTTCATTATTTTGTTGTTGTTGTTGTTTATTTACAAATGTGAAAATTAAGGTCCAGACCCCATGCTGGGCCTGGGGTGGTGGCGATTGGGACAATGCCACCACAGGCTTGTCAGGGCCAGGCTTTGGTGGGGATCCAGACCCCCTGCTGGGCCTGGGGCTGCAGCGATGGGGACCACAGATGCTGCCTCATGTTTGCCAGGGCCGGGCTTCGGTGGGGGTCCAGACCACCTCCTGGACCCAGGTCTGTGGCGATCAGACTACCGCCATCACCCCAGACTTGCCAGGGTCAGGTTTTGGGCCTGGTTGCCATCTTGCTTGGGGGTTAATTTGCATATTGTTCCTATTGGCTGGTAGCATAGTGAAGGTATGGTCAATTTGCATGTTTCTCTTTTATTAGATAGGATATACACTGAGTGACCAGATTATTATGTGTTCAGAGATCATAATAATCTAGCCACTCAGTGTAGATAGTAATTAAAGGCATATAAAGATGTGAGATTAAAAAGGGGCTGTATAGCTAGAGAAAAGAAGAATCAAAGTTCAAATTCTGTAGTATCCAACACTAAAAGAGAAGGAGAATGAAGCAACAATGAGATGTCCGAGGAATAGGAGAACGTCAGACTGAAGTAGATTACTGGAAGCCAAAAGCAGCCATTCTTCCAAGAAACAGGGGATGTGTTATATGCAACTGATATATAAAAAGTATGTGTTGGTACATGTTATATACTATTGTGCTATAATAACACAGTAAAATGTGCATTATGCTATCAAACTATTAGGTTAAGTATTAATTATTAGATTTGACACTTGGAATTTAATTTGTAACTGATAAGAGGAGTGAAGAGTGTGAATAAAAGATTCATAAAGAGAGCTCAAGAGATAAAAGGAGATAAGAAATTTTGGTATAAATAACCATTCCACTGTATAATCTTATAAAGAAAAGTTTTTTTTTAATGGGGTAGTGGCTGAAGGTAGAATTGTGATTGTGGGAGTTCTTTTTGAAGAATATGGAAGCAGTGACATATTTATGTGATGACTACAGATCCAGTGGAAAGGGAAATTTAAAAAATGTATTGGAGACACGAATAAAATATTGCTGCCAAGATTTGACATAAAGGAGATGGGATGTAGAAGACAGTTGAGGTCAAAACTTCAGCTAGGAGTTTATCCATATGAACCAAGGAGCAGGAAAAGAATCTGGACATAATTATAGGTGGTTGGATTGATATGTCGTGAGTGGTGAGAGCCTGCAAAAGTTCTCTTCTAATTGATTCAATTTCCTTAGTGAAATTGGAAGCAATATCATTAGCTGAAAGTTAAGATCACTTAGGTGGCTCTGGATATTTGCAGGAAATAAAAAATAGCCTCCTAACAGAATGAGATAAAAAATGAATGGGGATGTATAATTTGATTTCAGAATAACAGTAATATCCAACTTCCCCAAGGTTAGTAGTCACATGTTTAAATGAAGAACAATCAGCATGATCTATGTTGTTCTTCAGCCATACTCAACTGAATAGACACATGCAAAACAATGACATAAAGTTCAATACTAAAATGGGATACTTGTCAATTTTATAAGATAATGTCAAAAGGTATGTGTGTGAGTGTGTGTGTATGCGTGTGTGTGTGTTTGGACTGTCCTAGATGGTCTATATTACATTATGTTGCCAAATTTTTAATATAGGGTATCCCCAAAAATCTATACACATACTTTGTATAAAAGCAGTGCTTATTAAAATACATTTAATTTTTTAAACCAAGCTATCAGCTGTTCCCAATGTGTATACGTTTCTGGGGACACCCTTTATATCTTATATAATAAAAGCCTAGCCCTAATTGGTTTGCCTCAGTGGATAGAACGTTGGCCTGCATACTGAAGGGTCCCAGGTTTCATTCTGGTCAAGGGCATGTACCTTGGTTTTGGGCACATACTGTGTAGGAGGCAGGTGATTGATGTTTCTTATTGATGTTTCTAACTCTCTATCACTCCCTTCTTCCCTTTAGAGAATCAATAAAATATATTTTTTGAAAAGCCTAATATGCAAATTGACCGAATGGCAGAATGACCAGTGAAATGACTGGTTGCTATGATGCACACTGACTGTCAGGGAGCAGATGCTCAATGGATGAGCTGCCCCCAGACCACAGGCCCCAGGCCAGCCAAGGCGGGTACCAGCAGGGGTTCCCAATCACCCCACCACAGATCAGCCCTGATCGCTGGCCAGGACTAGGGACCCTGCCCGTGAAAGAATTTTGTGCACCGGGCCTCTAATATTATAATAAGATGCTCTGGAAGAGAAATAATGATAGTTTAATTTTGAAATTTCCCACTTCTCATATAAAACATATAGAGGGAGGTATTATAACAAAGTACCGCAATCTGAAAATCTCAAAGAGCAGAAACTATTACCTGATAGCTCTGAAGGCCAAAAGCCCATTATCAAAGTATCAACAGGTTGTTTGGTTCTTTCTGAGAACTGGGAGGGTAGGATTTGTTTCAGGCCTCTCTCCTTGGCTTTTAGGCGGTTATCTTCACCCTGTATCTCCTCACATGGGGTTATTCTTGTGTGTGTCTGTTTTCAAATTTCCCCTAGTTTTGAAAACACCAGTCATATTAGATTAAGGCCCATCTTAGTGACCTAATTTTAATGTGAATACCTTTATAAAGAATGTAAGTTTTGATTGAAGGGGACATAGTTGGACCCATAACAGGGGAGAAAAGCTGTGTCATTGTGATAGGGGAAATAGGGAGGACAGAGATCTTAGAAATCACCTAATAAAATGCATTCCTAGAAAAAGATGGGCCATATAGGTTAGGAACTCGTGGTTAGAAGGGAGATAGAATAATGTATCAATGAAATGCAGTAGACAAAGAATCAGAGGTAAAGAGTGCAGGAGAGGAGTTAGGGGCAATGGTAAAGAGAGTTATAAAATACTAGAATAATAAATATGACAAAAAGAAAGTGAATAACTTGCCTCACACTATGGTAAAATAGCTAGGAATGGATTTATCCTTTTGCTCCTAACAACCAGGAAACTGAATGAAATATATGAATATTTCAGACACTGGATAATAAGCAGTATAGAACTAGGATCCCTAAGAGAAGAGAGAAAATTGAGGTAAGCTGTCCAATTACTCTGGCTTTCTCTGTAGGGACTTCCTTGAACTTGACGAAGAGAGTGGTATCCACAGTACAGAATGATGATCTCCCAGAGATGAGTTAGGAATTTGGGGAGATGATTTCAGAGAGGTGGATTTGGCCGTGAAATTGCAGAGCCAGTAGCAGAGGGAAGGATGGTGCTAGACCATGAGCTTGTATCTGCTTTATTCTGCTGTAAAATACAAATGACATGTACTTAGAGTAAAGGTTTATTCATAGTGTGCAGAAGATCAAAGATAACAATGTTCATGGATTTCTCATTAGAAAGGATGTCTGGTAGACAACTGGATATTTTTAAAGTTGAAATAAACATCAATGAAGATTATATCAAGTAAAATATACATCACAAATAAAAGTAAGATAAATATTTTTCTAGAAAGTTGGGAAAATTTATCATCAACTAAATTGAACTTGATATAATATTATAGTTTTTCAAACAAGTAAAATGATGGTGGATGGAAACTGAAAAATAAAAAAAGGAATGATTACAAATATACAAGTTTTTTTTTCATTCTTTAACTGTCATTATGACATAATATACTGTTTGTGCTGTTTATGTGATAGAATATTATGTGAAAGTACATAATATTAATAATATTATATTATTATTAATAATAATAATAATAATATTAATAACATAAGGATGTATAATGAACACCAAAATAACCATAAAAGTAGTTATAGTTGATTAGCTAACAGAGGTAAAGTGAAATAAAAAATACTAACTAAAAAAAAGCTGACCAAGAGGGAGTAAAAACCAACAAAACAAAGTAGATGGGAAAAAAATAGAAGAAAAAAAAGGACTGAATAGAAAAAGAATTATTATGGATCATTTTTTCCTTTTCTTTCCTCTGTGTCATTACTCCCAAAATAAGTAAACAGTGGAAAGTAAGAGTGGGGGGGGGGAAGAGATTATAAGGTCTTTTCCTTTTTGCATTTCTTAGAAAGTCATTACCTGCTTTTTTTCATAGCCACATAGAAAAACATAGCCTCTCAGAGTTGTCAACCCCTGCTCACTCATTCATAGATCTAAGACGTACATCTTGTACTTGCTTTAAACCTGTTGATCATTCATCTGTGCTGTGTCCACTGGACTTTCATGCTCACTGGGCATTGCAAATACTCTGTAAATGGAACAGCAAGGAACAGTGAACACACATCCAATATAATTCCTAATCACTCTCAGACTCCAATGTCCCAATCAAATTTAATTCATAAAACACAAATACAAAGATCACATTATTAAGCTTTTAAAGAGCATTAAACAAAAAATATGTACCTTATGAGCATGAAGCCCTGCAGGAATGTGGAAATGCGGGAATGTACAGGCCACAATGCATGAAGTTGGTCCTAGATAAATCAGAATTATTCCCCTCTATGTTCTGTGACAAGGCAGAGACACCCATTGTAACCACAGCAACTATAACATTTTATGTAAGTCCTAGCCGGTACAATATGAAAAGGGAAACGTTTCATACAAGGCACCACACATATCATCAATAATGACATGAAAACTTGAACATTTAAGAATAAATTTAGCAAAATATGTGCTATATCGGTCCACTGAAACCTTCACCACTTTGCTGAGAGAAAGACCAAAAGACAGAAAGCATGCTCAGTGATCGGGAGACTTGTTATTATGATATTGATCTTCCCCAAACTGATTTATAGATTTAATGAAAACTCAGTCAAATTTGAATTACCAAACCAATTCTAAATTTTTATGCAGAAATTCAAAGAATCTATAACATCCAAAGTGATTAGAAAGAAGAACAAAGCCTGAGGAGAAACATCTTTTTATTTTAAAATTCATTAATAGTCTTTTTATGCACCAGTTATTAAGGCAAGATAGCATAGGTGACTTACACATTTGTGGAAAACTGAACATATAGAGAATGGGGGGAAAAAAGGAAAAAGATAATCTAGAAATAAGTCCAGGCTAATAAGCTTAATTTTTTTTGACAGTGGCATCATGGTTATTTAACCAGAATATAATAATGTTTTTTGACAATTTGTCCTGGAAGAAATGTACACATATTTGAGGACAAAGGAGAAAAATCATTATTTTACAGTATGCATACAAACCCACACACAGAAGAGACACACAAGAATAGATGAAAGAGAAAGACCATGAAAATAACTATAGCCCAGAGACAAACTGCAGTGACTTAAGGGCCAGTCACCCTTTTCTTGCATTTTTTTTCCTTATGGAAAGGTAACTAGCCACAGAAAACTAGAATGACTTACAGTGAGAGCTCCTTAAATTGGAACCATAATCTTTGGTTAGTGTGCCACTCATATTCTATCAGACCCCTTACGCATCTGTTTCCACGAAGCAGCCATATACAGGGTGGGGCAACGTAGGCTTACAGTTGTTCATATGGAAAATAATACAATTATATATATATATATATATATATATATATATATATATATATATATTTAATATGCAAAGTGTCCCTGCGGGAGTTTGACCAGGAGACTGGGAGTTCTATTGCTCCCTTTGATGTGCGATGACCAGCAGGGGCAGCATGGAACGAAGGAAGGCTCTGGCCTGCAGTTGAGGAAGGGAGGCCCTGGCTGGAAGCCAGAAGTCCCTGATCCGCCCTGATCACTGGCCAGGCCTAGGGACCCTACCCATGCAGAATTTTGTGCAGCAGGCCTCTAGTTAATAAGACAAGAATAAACTCTGTGTTTTGAGTACTCACAATTGTAAACCTACTTTTGTCCCACCTTGTATGTTTTCATTCCCAAGAGTCAGAACTTGCACCTCTCTCAGATACCTATGCACAGGTGCTGAGAACCAAATTTGTTTGACAAGTAGAGAAAAAGAGCCGCCTCAGAAGTGTTGTCCTCCTGTTTGCAGCTCTTAAACAATAACAAACGTTTATAGGGGTATCAGTACTCCCAAGATTCTGTCTCTAATCAAGAAAACTCTTGCCCAACAGATCATCTTTGAAGGATTAAACTCGTTACTCTCCATGGATCTTTTAAAATATCTCTTTTTTGGATACCTCTTATTTCCTGTCTAATTTCCATATATATATATATATATATATATATATATATATATATATATATATAAATTTTTTTCTGGGACCATGTACTAACAGATCATAGTTGTTTCTGTACAGAAGTCCACTAATCCTGATTTTTACAGGACAGTCAGATTTTATGCCTATGATCCCAGTGTAATTATTATATTATTATAGTGTCCCATGTCATTCTAAGAACTGTTCCATTTTTTTGTGGTAACTTATATATGATCATCATATTGTAATGAAAATTTGTCATAATCACAACCCATTTTACTCAGAAGAGAGAATATAGAAACATTTATAAGATACCCTAGGAAATAAATTGTACGGTAAGGCAAGTTTACCTTGAAGTTTAAAAACAAACAAGAACACATTTGAACAAGCAAGAAACTTAGTGAATATTCTTTGCAGGAGCCTTCTTGAGCATGTAAGAAGAAGATAAACTCCAGGTGAAAAGAGTAATTGTTGATCTAACAAATAAATAAAAGGAAGAATAGAGTTGATGGAATGAACAATAAATTTTACATGCTCTAACAATGTGGAAATCACTCATATATCATAAAATCAAAGGACATATGCTTGGTAAGTGCTTTAGAAAGTAAAATTAATTTGTTATTGCCTCATAATTGCTAGGTATCAAAGGATGTTATTTAAGGTTAACAATTCAAAGAGTAAACAGAAAATCCATGTAAAAATAAAGATGAATGAAAGCTATTAATAATTACTAAATGTGGATGATGGTATAATTGTTGGGATGGGGGAGAAGAGAATACAACTTCATTTTAATGGGGTTTTAAATAGAGAGCCAAATAAAGACAATATTTCATAAATATAAAATCATTAACATAACTTCTATAGAAAAATTACTAACATTCATATATATCCTATATATGAATAATTTCTGAACATATATATTTTGGGATTTTTTTGGTTTTATTTTTACTTTTTAGAACCTGACTAAACAAATACAGATTTTGGTAGCAAGAGTGGTTCAAGATTATAGGAACAGAATTGTAAGGATAAATCTGGAGGACTGGTTCTTAGGTTGCTAGAATTTATTCTTTTGATTTAAAGGCTCTAGGTGAATCAGTTCTTGGAAGTAAATAGACCACTATTGTGTGAAATAGGTATGGAAATACACAAAATATCATCATCAGATACTCCTAATCAAATACTTTTAAGAGGCAAGATTCTGAGTAACCATTTATTTGAAACTTTAGAACATTTTTTTTTGTGTTTTTTTTTTTTTTTTTTTGTAAAACTAATGAGTATAATGAGAGTGACTGGTTGCCCTGAATGGCTCTGGACTGAGTAAGGGAAGAAAAAGATCAGCTCAGGGATTCAAATTCCCAGCCCCAGTGATGCCTAACGTGTAAATGACCTGAACATTTTCCATGTCTGCCCTGAAAGAAAGCCCTATATACTGTAGCTGTGGAGCCAAGGTTGCTGAAAACCAGAGTTTTATACTCAGAGTGGATGAATTACATCACAAATTGAATCCCCTGTCTTACAAGGCATTGGTTGGGAAGCAGTGAGGTCCTTAAAATTGGAATGGGGCACGTGACTCTGGTGGAGCCAGGGACATTGATTAAACAGTGAAATTCTGCAGACCCATCTTGTGAGGAGAAAGAAGCATTGCTTTCACCTTTGTCTGAAGAGATTAATCCTGCTTGCCTCTCAAGACAATATTGATTTTGCCCAAAATCCGGCTCCTTCTGAACCTCTTTATTCTGGATCTGTAACCAGATTCGGGTCTCTGCAGGCAACCAAAGGTGAAGTAGAAAATGTACTCCATAAGTAAAAAGTTCAATCCTGTACTCCAAAGAAACTACATGATTTTTCTAAAACCTGGCTTTATGTGTGGGAATGGATATTAATGGGTGTGCAAGATAGTGGTGAAAGGAACATAAAGTTAGATCTGAACAAATTTATGGCTATTGGCTCTCAAGGCATAGTTTTTGCATCTTGTGTTGCTACAAGAGGGGTTAGAAGGGCTCTAATAGTTTGGTTGGTTGATGGAAAAGTAGACTGAAAGGTGGCTTACACTAAATTATTTAGGATGAAATGCCAACACAGCCTTGGTGTACTGTACTGGAAGGAAGATAAGAATGTTATAATGGATTTATGTTATGGATCTGCTCACTCACTCTGGAAGGATCCAGAGGACACATCTTTCTTCACAACTGTGAGAAATAGATTTGTTATGGTTCCCCATTACCTTAAAAGAATTCTGTGGTTATTCTTCTTTGTATATCAGAAATTACTGTGGGAACTACTGCCATTTAATTGAAACCCTAAGTATAACGGGGATAATTGAATGCTAGGAAGCAGGAGCAGGTGGCAGCACTTAATCACTAAAGTCAAGGTGGGCATGGTTAACATTAAGAGCAGCAGAATGAAAGTGGCAATCAGAATACCCTGACACAAAGACAGGGTTGGCTAGTATATCAAATGGAAGAGATGGGCAATCTACTAAATTCTTCCTTTATTTGTATAGTGAAAGAGATCTAGGACAAAGGAGCAGAAATCTAACTTGAACCATAAACAAAGAGAGTCACAGCCCATCAATCAATTCCCAGATTTAGTGCAGTTTACTGACTGACAATCCTTCAAATGAAGGGTAGGCTGAGTCCCCTAGCGGTCGGCAAACTCATTAGTCAACAGAGCCAAGTATCAACAGTACAACGATTGAAATTTATTTTGAGAGCCAATTTTTTTAGACTTAAACTTCTTCTAATGCCACTTCTTCAAAATAGACTCGCCCAGGCCATGGCATATTGTAGAAGTGCCAAAGAGCTGCATGTAGCTCATGAGCCACAGTTTGCCTACCATGACCCCAGAGGAAGGTCATTCTTCCACTGCTGACAGTTAACCTTTCTCCCAGCCATTTCTACAGCCTTTTACAGGGTGACTGTCCATGGAGAAAAGGAAATAATTAGACTTTTTGAGGATTACTGGGCACTGTCTTTGGACTGACACTCAATCCAGGAGACCCAGAAGGTCACATACTCTGGCACTCCAGTTAGACTAGCCTAGACAGGGTTTTAACACAGGTCTGTCCCACAGTGGGTCCAGTGGGACCTGACTCCATCTTATGCTTATTTCCCCAGTTGAGAAGTGTATAATTAGATTGGACATACTCAGTGGTTGGCAGAATCCCTATATTGGTTTCCTGTCCTGAGGAGTATGGGATATTATGGCAGGAAATTTCAAGAGCAAGTTTTTACATCTGCCTCTAGGTAACTAATAAACCAACAGCAACCCTGATTCCTGGAGGGGTTCCAGAGATTATAGCCACTATCAAGGACATAAAAGATTCAGGGGTGGTGATACCATATTCCCACTCAACTCACCTATTTGTCCTACACAGAAAACTGATGGATCATTGCCCAGCTGGTGTTGCTCAGTGATTGAGTATTGACCCATGTACCAAGAGGTCATGGGTTTGATTCACTGCAAGGGCTCATGTCCACTTTTAGGACTCGATCTCAAGTGGGGGCCATGCTGGAGGCAACCAATCTATGTTTCTCTCTCATTAGTGTTTCTCTCTCTCTCTCTCTCTCTCTCTCTCTCTCTCTCTCTCTCTCTCTCAAAAAGAAAATCAAAAAAATATAAATTTTTAAAAACTGATGTATCATGGAAAATGAAAGTGGACTATTTGAAATTTAACCAGGTGGTGACTCCAAATTACAATTGCTGCACCAGATGTGGGTTCAATAGCCTGAACACATAAACACATCCCTTGCTTCCTGGTTTGAAGTTATTGATTTGAAAAATACCCCCCCACACTTGTTACTAAAGGCCCCCAAAGGCAGTTTACTTTACAATACACCTTGACTTTCCTGCTTCAGTGGTGTTTCAAGTCTCCAGCTCTATGTTATCATTCAGTCACCTTTCCCTTCCACAAGCTACCACACTGTTTACAGTTTCATTGCATTCATAATGTTGTATGGATTGGACCTTGTGAGCAAGAAGTAGCAACTATCATTATTGGTAAGATATTTGTGTGTCAGAGGATAGGAAATAATTTTCAAAAAAATTCAGAACCTTCCACTTTAGTGAAATTTTTAGGGGTCCATTTGGGCATGTTGAGATTTCCCATCTAAGGTAAAGGAGAAATTGTGGTGTTTGGCTCCCCCCACAACCAAGAAATAGGCACAATGCTTACTAGGAGTCCTTGGATTTCGGAGGCAAATCATCCTTGATTTTGGTGTGCTACTCTTGTCAATGTACCAAGTGACCCCAAGCTTCTAGTTTTTTGGTTTTTTTTTTTTTGGTTGAACAGAGAACAAAGGCTTTGCAATACCTCCAGGCTGCCTGGAAAAACACCAACCCAGATGTATACCAGTGTTTCATGTCTGTTTCTGCCCATTTTCTCCTAGATCAAGGACTAGTGGTTATTTTTGGCCATAGTCGCTCTTTTATGCTTTCAGATTGTCTACAGATTGTAGAACAGGAGTAAACACAATTTTAAATCACTATTTCAGTTATATTACTGAAGGTGTGTAATTTGTATTTGATTATTTACTTAGTATAGAATATTAAGGATTTTAAATTATTGTAATAATATGTTAGTGTTTAGAGGTGGGTCCTCTGGGAGGTAATTAAATAAGATCATAAAGGTAGAGCCTCCATGATGGGATTGGTGTCCTTTTAAGAAGAGAGACCAGAGCATCTTCCCTATCCCACACCGCCTTTCTCTCTCTGCCACATGAGCACTAAAAGGCTGCTCTCTGAAAATCTGCTGGAACTTTGATCTTGGACAACCTAGCCTCCAAAAAACATGAGAATCAAATGTTTTCCCTGTTCAAGCCACTCAGTCTATGGTAATTTTGTGAGAGCAAGCCAAGCTGACCAAAATGTGTGCCTTCCTTGTTTTTGGTAATATTCATATTATGATCAACAGCTTCTCTCATTAAAATAGCAAAGCTGTTTACTTGAAGGTTCACAGGGAAAGAGAAATAAAGCGCTAAGTATACTTTCCTCCACAACCGTGTTTTTGCTGGGAAGCTTCAAAACAGAGCAGATGGAAATAAGTGCTCTGAGAACAAAAGCAGACTAAAACCTTTGGATATAGGAAGAATAACCAAAGGGCCCATAGTCACCAGTCAGGAACTGAGAAACATCTTTCATAAGCAAGCAACCTCGATAGATATATACACCTGAATCCAGAAAGTTTCCTACTGATATATTGCTATGAAGTACAACATTTTTCTCCTGTGTTTATGTCTGTACTAAACTACATGTCTTTATTCAGTCTCCAAGTACCCCAAACTAATTCTCAGTACTTCCAACCAGTGTTTGTTTATAATAGACTTTGTTCCTTGTTCTTATAAAGAAACAGAACACAACTGCTGATTGGAAATTCCATGAAAGCTCTTGCTTCGCCACACATGTAGTTCGTCAATTTCAAGGAGTAAAGAAAATGTAAGCCTTTTTTATTCTCCACTTTCCTTAGTTAATCTGGATTAATAACTGGAAAATCTGCATTCTGCTCCCCTTCACACATAATATACATTTAATGGGATAATTAGATCCACATCACTCATGCTTTCTGCTGTCATTGTGTCTGTGTTTCATAGGAGTAAATGTGCCGATACTAACGCATATTTAGTAGATAAAGGTAGTTTTTTTTTTTAATGTATAAGGTAGATACACAGATGTGAAATATATTCACTGTCACCTAAGTGTTAATGAATATGACAGCTATTCTTGACACAATGTTCACTCAGTTGCAAGCAATCCGATATTGTCATTTATAATATTTATTTATAATGACTATTGATTATAGTCTTTCTATAGAAGCTATATTTTATTGGATTTATTTTGTAATTGGGTTACTTTACACCTGTATTGTTTATATCTCTCACCCTAAAAAAATGTATGGGCACCTACCTCTTTTTTATTTTATTTTATTTTATTTTGTTTTTACAATATATTTTTATTAATTTCAGAGAGGAAAGGAGAGGGAGAGAGAGAGAGAAACATCAATGATGAGAATCATTGATCAGCTGCCTCCTGCACACCCCTGGCTGAGGACTGAGCCCACAACCTGGGCATATGCCCTTGACCTAAATCAAACCTGGAACCCTTCAGTCCACAGGCTGATGCTCTATCCACTGAGTCAAACTGGCTAGAGCCTTTATTTTATTTTTAAAATCTTTATTGTTGAAAGTATTACATATGTCCCCTTTTCCCTGCAATTGATCGCTTCTAGCCCACCCCTTGAACACCATTTAAATAAATAAAACATAAACAATACATTGAAGGTCCCATATTACTAATTCCTGATTTAAAAATTCCCATAATATTTTAGCCCTTGCATTTTATTTTACTTTTAATATAACTGTTGCTAAATAATATACTATTGTTTTGATATTTCATATGTTGTGAAAATGTCATCATACTGTGTAAATTTTTTGGCAACTTTATTTCTCTCAAAATTGTGATTGTAATATTCATATTCAGAGCCCTAATTTATTCATTTGACACCTGCCTGATATTATTGTATTATGTGAAATACCATAATTTCTTTATGATTAATCTGGAAATGCTTATTTTCTTTTTTTAAAGCTACTGAGTCTGCTCTGACTCCTGGCAACCCTAGGAATGAGTGATGTCCACAATATCCTGTCAATATACTTGCCAAGAGGTATCAAATTTGCAATTAAGCCTATGAATCTCTGTATCTAAATTTTCCATCAATAAAAACCAAAATTAACAAATTAAACTTGCTAGAAAAGGAGAATATTGAAGACATAGAATTAGAAATATATGGGGTTGCTTTCCAGAGCCCAAGCTCCTATTTTATAAATTCAGGTCAGTTCTTTCTCATTCACAAAGCTGAGAACGAGGCTAAAAAATATTCTTATTCTAAAGCTGTGAAGAGTCAGGAATTCTGTTAAAAAACAGAAAATAAGGTATTTGTTTTGAAAATATGTACTCTTAATTAATGTACATTTTTTTGTATGCTGGGGGACAGTATATATGAGTGGGAATGAAGCTTACTAATAATTATATGTTCATTTCACTTAAATTTGAATGCCTTTGATCTAATTTTTTGTCTACATCTATCATTTTTAAATGACTTTAGGTATGGTTGAAAGAAATATAGATTTTACAGACTTTCTCTAATTTTGAGACTTTATAAAACTAGAAACACTCTACTTAAATTTTTAAAAATTTATCTTGCCCTAGCCATTTTGGCTCAGTGGATAATAGAGCAACAATCTGGAGACCTGAAGGGTCCTGGTCCCAGTCAGTTGCAGGCTCCTCCCTGGCTCTGGGCCCTGGTCAGGAAGCACAAGAGGCAACGAATGGATGAGTTTCTCTCACATAAATGTTTCTGTCTTTCTCTCTCTCTTCCACTCTCTCTAAAATTCACCGGAAAAATATCCCAAGGTAAGGAGTAAAAAATTATTTTTATTGTTGGAAATATACAGATGTCCCCTTTTCATCTCCATTGACCCTCCGCACCAAGTAGCCACCCCTTCCCTCTAGGCCTGCACTACACTATTGACTGTGTCTATGGGTCATGCATATATACATATAGATTCTTTGGATAATCACATCCTACCTCTCCGCCCCCTTTTCCCTCCGTGATTCCTCATTTGTTTTTTGTTTTTTTTGTAACTAATATTGCTAGAAATGAACAGTAATCTTATTAGGTATCTTATTTTGTTTTTATAACTCAGAATTCAAAATGTTTTTCTAAAACATATTTATTGTGTCAAGTTTTCTAAGAAAACATATTACGAATGCCTTGCAGAGCAACTTTTAAAATAATATCTAAGGAATGAATATACAATTTGGGATGTGTATTGTCCTAAAATTAAAATTGTTTTAACTTAGCAATAAAGTTACAGTGTGTGTGTGTGTGTGTGTGTGTGTGTGTGTGTGTGTGTGTGTTAATCTTATGGTCTATGAAAAGTAAAAACACAAAGAGGTAATTATTGTTAATCTTCTTCCAGACATTTATGTGTAGTCAATAAGTCATTTAATCTACTTTAAATTATTTTGCACAATAATGCCTAACAAATATGGGGATGAGGTTAAGCCTTCTATTGATAAGTAGTAAGTCCCCTCATTAAATTTAATCCATTGTACTGTAAATGTCACTCCCAAGCTCTTCCTCTAATCAATATCTTCTGCTATCTTTGCTGTCAGATGAGATAAAGTCCACCTCTGTGAGAGCATTGGCTCCACTCCTACTAGATGATAACACACACATTGAATATTTTGCAATCTCTTTTAACCCAAACAGATGTCCATATATAAAATCACTTTTTAATTAAATATTTACAAGCTTTTAAAAATAAAAGGGATAATTTTTGGCCTTTTTAACATACAAACATTTTTCCAGAAGGGTACCATCCTAATATATAAAAAGCCAGGGGCTGTCACAACTGAAACAACCGGATGGATGACCGAACAGCAGACTGCGTGGAGGCGACAAGGCTGGCAGGGGGGGTGAGTGAGGGATGGCCAAATGCCTGAATAGCAGGCTGTGTGGGGTGACCAGACTGGCAGAGGGGGAATTTGGGGGAAATCTTGCCAGCAGGGGGGTAGTTGGAGGTGACCAGGCTGACAGTGGGGGAGTTGGGGGAAACCAGGCTAGCAGGGGGTCAGTTAGGGGCAACCAGGCCATCAGGAGGGCAGTTGGGGGTGACCAGGCTAGTGGAGTAGGGCAGTAAGAGGCAATAAGGCCAGTAGGTGGTGGGCAGTTGGGGGTGACCAGGCTGGCAGAAGGGGGCAGTTGGAGCTGACCATGCTGGCATGAGGGACATTGGGGGCAACCAGGACAGCAGGGAGGTAGGTTAGGGGTGATCAGGCCAGTAGGCAGAGGAAGTTAGGGGTGATCAGGCAGGCAGGTGAGCAATTAGGAGCCAGTAGTTACAGATTTGAGAGGGATGTCCTAAACCGGCAGTCAGACATCTCCTGAGGAGTCCTGGATTGGAAAGTATGCAGGGTGGGCTGAGGGGACCCCTCCCCCATGCCCAAATTTCATGCACCAGGCATCTAGTACACTGTGTGTGATTCCTTTTTAAACCCTTTCACTTTATTTTTTTAAATATTTTTATTTATTTCAGAGAGAAAAGGAAAGAGGGATAGAGATAGAAACATCAATGATGAGAGAATCAATCATTCATTGGTTGCCTCTTGTACGTCCCACACTAGAGCTCGAGCCCACAACCTGAGTATGTGCCCTTGACCAGAATCAAACCTTGGACCTTTCAGTACTCAGGCTGATGCTCTACCAGAGAGTCAGACAAGCTAGGGCTCTTTTCACTTTATTTAAAAGACATCTATATTGTCAAAATCCTGGCAATTAGAATAGCAAATTCTAACCTTCAGATATTTAAGAATATAAGCATTGTTAATTAATTTGGCATTTTAGCACATGGAGAGGATTCAACTTAACATATGATAGCAATATAAGCTCTAGTATTCAAAACATGAAAGAACCTCTAGGTCCTCTGCTTTTGATATACAGAAGTATCCTGAGATATATACTTGTCCACTAAGAAGTATGTATTTTCCAATGCCCCTTTTAGAAATGGCTAGCAGGTAAGAGACATGGAAATACATACCAGGGGACAGAACCAAAAGCCACAACAGTGGACTAGGGAATCATTCACAGAGAAGAGAACCCAGGGCTCATAAAGAATCATTTCTTACCCTTAGAATAGAGCATAGTTTCTTATCCTTAGCACAATTGATATTTTGAGATGGATACATTTTTGTTGCGGGCAACTGTTCTGCTCACTATTGGGTGTTTAGCAGCATCCCTGTCTTCTATATACTATATATCACACAGTCCTCATTGTCAAGAACCAAGAATGTTGACAACCTGCCATTGTCAAAGTCTTCTGAGTGAATCACCCCCAGATGAAGACTACTGGAACAGGGGAAATGAATGAACAATATTTTACCGGAAAGATTTTAGCAGTACTAGTGGATCAGTGATTGCTCCACGCTTCCCATTCTTCTACTTTCCAAACAGGATTATTTATTTCACTTCTATCCTTTCTGCTCCACTGTATGTTGGCAATAAAAGAAATACTTAACTTGTCTTCATTTTATATAGTTCTGGATCAAGAGCTTGTTACAATGATTAAACAACACTTTAAGGATCCTGGGATGGGGTGATTATGTTTTGCATGTGGAAAAGAACCATTATCAAGAAAGCAAACTCTTGTACTTTTAATTTTGGGCCCAAATAAGCTGCTGGTCTTCTTCACCACAAGACTGCAGTTATTACAAACATTGATCGGCTACCACAAGACTGCATTTATTACCAGACTTCAGGTCCTCCACTTTGGCCAGGATGACAAAGGTCCCTAAAATGTGATACAACCCTTGGTTGGCTGTCAAACTCTTGCAAGGTGAGCAAGAAATTAAACTCAGATGGTAGCCTCGTATATAGATTGAGAGCCTAGGCAGAGTAAGAATGAGAGACACTGGGGAGCCTGGAAATGGTGTCCCAACCCAAGCAGAGAGCAGAGAGGTGTACATGGTGTGGCGTCCAATAGGTTTTCAGAATCTGAGCAGAGTGAGAGATGCAGCCTAGTGTGGATATTAGAGTCAAACCAGGAAGTAGCCTAACAGGCATCACCTTAGTCAAGTGATCACACTGAACATTTTCAGCAATGAAAATACTACAAAACAGTGTGCAATTTAATAGAAAACAAAGAAAACTACAGCATAACTATATTCCTATTGGAGATATCGAACCTGAATCTAACTATGAGGAGGCATTAGACAACTCAATTTGGAGTCCACGAAATAGCTGGCTGTAAACTTCAAAGTTTCTAGATCCTGAAGGCTGAGATACTGTTCCAGACTGGTCAAGGTGTGATTTAAACTGGATCCTTTTGCTATAAAAGACATTATTGGGACAACTGTCAAAACTTGAAAGAGGTTTGAGGATTAGATGGTGGTTACGTATCAGCATTAATTTCTTATTTTGATAGTTGTATTGTGGTTATGTTGGAGAATGTGAGACTGGTATTCAGAGGTAATGGATATCAGATATAATATAATTAAATAAAAAATAAGTAAAAGACAGTGAAGAACTCAGAAAAATATTCCATTATAAATCAGAAAAAGGGAAATTAATATATTGCAATATGAGTATTTACAAACTGTTGGAAAAGATACTTTATTTAATAAATGTTGGTGCATAATTGATTAAATACATAGCAGAAATATCAATCTGAGCCACTGAGTTGCATTATAATCACAAATAAATTGCCCACGTCTTACAATTCCTGTATTGCTGGTCTATCATCAGTCCAGAATTCACAAACATAGGCAACTCACGGAGGTGGTGTGGGAAGCCAGACATTGCCTCACCAATAGAGATGTAAATAGAACAAACAGGAAACCTGGTCAAAGCTTAATGGATCTGTTTACCCATTGTTTAGGTGAGACTTTAGTTCCCCCTCCTTTAGCCTTATGTTAAGTATGAACTGTTTACTCATTGTTTAGGTGAGACTTTAGTTCCCCCTCCTTTAGCCTTATGTTAAGTATGAGCTATTCACATATTGTTTGGGTGACACATTGGTAATTATAAAAGCTTCCACACCTTTTGTCTTATGTTAATTCTTGCTGGTTGATTTCATTGTTGGAATTTCCAGACCTAAAGGACATGGATGTATCACTTGGCCCTAATAAAAGGGGATAGGAAAACCAGAGCGGGGGCAGTCCCTCCACTAGAGATGGGCTCCAGCCTGGCCCCCATGATTCCCCCAAATTAATGCTTTTCTAGTCTCTTTTCATTTGTGTGCGGCCTTCTGCAGACGCTGAACCCTGACATGGGAACCCTGGACACGCAGGACGTGAAAAGGATTCCACAGGTGGTTTCCAATTTTCATGGGCATCTTTTCTTCTGACTCCCTGACTCTGATGGATTTATCACAAATGTGCTTGCTGCTTTCCTAAAGTTATCCGAAGACGATTTTTCCAGTCAGTAGTGGCTCATTGCTATTTGGAGTAGATTTGTTCTATTAGTTCAAGAAGTAGAGAACAATCTCTCCCCTCCAGCCTTTAATCTGCACTCTCCGGATTCTAATCATAAATTTGTACATGCACCTCTGCCTCCCTTACAAGTCCTTGAACTTCATTCTTCCTTGATTTTTCTGTGTTTGAACTCATTCGTGTTTCTTGCATTGAGGTGTTCCCTTTGTTAGTTACAAGTTTAAATTTATATTGAAATGTATGTGTGCGCGCACGTGTGCTTTAAGCAGCTGGATTCTCTTTAAAAATATATTTTTATTGATTTTAAAGAGAGGAAGGAAGGGGGACAGAAAGAGAGAAACATGGATCGGCTACCTCTTGCACATTCCTTATTGGTTATGGAGCCTGCAACCCAGGCATGTGCCCTGATGTTGAATCAAACCATGACCTCCTGATTCATGAACGAATGGTCAACCGCTGAACCTCAATGGCCAGAGGCAGCTAAATTCTTATACCAGCTCAGTGCATATTGGTAAGAAATAAGCTATGTGCTAAACTCCCTACACTTTTCTATAATTTCCATTCATTTATAGGAGAGAGGGGTACAGTGTGTCTGTCAGTTTCAAAGCATTCTGTTTTTGGTCACTTATTTGTGTAGAAATGGCAATTATGAACTGTGTAAGAAAAAAATGGCTTAAAAGGCTGAACATGGAGAACATCATATTGGCTATTTTTGAGAATTGTGAAAATGTTTACCCGAGACTCGTTTAGTTCAATAACCACTCACCTTGGCTCAGAGGATGCCTGTATTTTCCAGATAGTACTTGAGAATCATCACACAGCAATTTATACCTTATAATTTAAATTATCTATTTTGTTCTTTGCAACAATCTATTGACGGAAGTATTATTTCTGCAACTTCCCACTATCATAGAATGTGGCACAGAAGAAAATGGCTAATCTCAGGTTGTTTTCTGAAAGAACAGTAGATACATCATTCAAACCTGAGAGATTCCAGATTTTTTTATTTTTTATTAAGCTTCATGGCTTCCAAATGTGTGGGTGCAAAACATAATTTATTCCCACCATTCTAAACTATCCTCGCTGGGCTAATAACAAAATTGACCTGAGACAGATTAAGAGGAGAAAATTACCAAGTTTAAAACATGCGTACCTACAGGGGTGCTATATGAATACTAGTATAAGACCCAAGGACACATTGGACAGTTAAGGCTTATATGCCATCTTGAGCTAAGGAGAAAAGGGTGGAGTTGGGATTTGGAGCTTCAAAGGACAGGAAGGCAATGCACGTGGAAACAAAAAAGCAAATGTTTTGTGAATAAATATGTGCTGGGACATCTTTAACAATGGGATACTGAAAGGACTTTGATTAAGGGGGCCTTGTCAGATGCCTCCCTGAGGTCAAAAAGAGGCCACATGCTAACCTGACTAGTTCAGGGAGGCTTGGGTGGCGGCTTTGCAAACTCATAGACCTAAAGTAACCACAAAGGGTGGTCTGAACTTAAAAGTTTTTAAGCTGAAAAAGCAGTTTATAGTGGGTAGTCGTATCCTAGGCCAGTATCTTCCCTGACAAAGTTCAGTCTTTACCTTAACTGAGCCTGTCCATTGTCTTTTGCATCTATGATAACGTGTCATTAGAATATCAAAGTAATTTTCCTTTTTCCCAGACCCCTCAAAACATAGGCACCTCTCTGCAGAGACCACAAATCCCCTCATTGCTATTAAGTTAATTGTTGACTGTTAACTATCCTGCACCCGCCTAAGTAAAAGAACTATGTATCTATCATTTTTTACTTCTTATCCGATCCCAGAGGTTTACCCACTTTTCTTTCTCTCACCACCCTAATCTATCACCCATGATTTTCATGTAACCCACTTACCTCTCCTCTTTGGTTATAATGTATAAAACAGGGTGCCAAACTGCCATTCTCTGGGACATTATCTCAATTCGTTGAGATTCTGCTTTCTGGCATCTGTTGACAGTTTGGCTCAAATAAACTCAAAAAAAGTCTTCACAGTTCTGAATGTTTCTTACGTTGACATCCCTATCTATCACACTTAGTTCATATTAAATTAGAGTAATCTATGATGACATCTCTTCCTGGAGCAAGCCTTCTACCTATGTAAATTCTTTTTAGGCAGTGAGGGAGAATGTCAGAGTTTTTCCTAAGTCTTTTGTTTATTAAAATAACTACTTTAAATTGCCAATATTTAAAGAGGCGTATATTGGAGTGAGAAATGCTGCTCCCTCTCACAAGCGTAAATCATAGTCAAGCTCCTTTTTCTTCCTCTTTCCCTCCCTTTCTTCCTTCTTTTCTTTTGCTTTCCTTTTTCTTAATCCTTAAGAAAGAATTAGGCAGCTCTCCTTGTAAGGAAAGTTAAATGACTTTCTAACAGAAACAGAAAAGCAGTAATGGTTTACTAAGCTGGTTGTAAATTAAAAGCAAGTTTTACTGTCCGGAGAATTAACTAGGTATTAATGAGTACAAAGAAGGTCCATTCAGAATAGAACATTGAAAAGGGATCCTGTGTGACTTCCTCCTCAATCAATATAAAACACGAAAATATTATCTGCCCTTCAAAATGGCCTTAGTTTATTTATTTTTTTAAATAAGCATCCTTTGAGCATTAGATAAAGCAAAGGCTACATCTTTCTTTTTTATTTCTATTCTACAGAGTAGCACATATTTTAATTTTTAAGAGAGAATGCCTGCCTGCTCAGATAAAAACTAATCACTACACATCATTTTCAGGGAGAAAAGAGGAGCAAATGCTTAAAGACTAAAAACAGTGTTCCTTTCTGAATAAATATCTCTGATTATTCTTTCCTGTGGTTGACTACCTGTCTAAAACATGATTAGGTCTAATGCTCTATTGATGTACTGCAGTCTTAGGGGGAGTTAATGGAATGCTTAGCTTGGACCTGCCTTTCTTTCTTTTCTCATTTTCCGAGCGTCATTGTGGCCAGTCCTTAGTCAATACAGCAGCTTCCTCCTGAGCAAGCATTAAATTGAACAGATGAATGGCAGCATTTTAAAGCAGATCTGATAACCCAAACATGCTTATGGGTTTTAAAGAGACCGCATCAGATAAAAAGAACTACTGGTCACTTGAGAACTGACATATTCTTCTAAAAGAGAAAGGATCTTGAAAAATCAATTGGGCCATAGAGAATATTCTCCAAAAGATCAAATGGGGCAAAATAATGTTCTGTTTCTCTAAAGAATCATAAAATATTTAGTAGAAATATTCTTTCATATAGTCAAATGGATTCATTCCTACTGTAATTTCATATAAAAGAGTTGAACCTAAAAGTTATTTTTAAAAAAGACCTTAAAATCTCTCGCATTTTGTCAGCAATCTCAGACTTTAATCCAGGAAAAAGTAATCTTAAAAATGTTTTCTATCAAAGTAGATGTCCACAGGAAAAATACACTCCTCAAAAAGTGAGTTCATAAATCATTTAGTTTCTCAGTACTCAGAAAAAGGAGTAGAATTTCCTGAAGGCTGTGGAAAATGTGTGTGTGTGCATGTACCTGTGTTTGAGAATGTATATGTGAGAGAGAGAAAGGGGAGTTTCTGAAGAATATAGTATTTAAAGTTTAACACAATATTGTCATCAGATTTCATAAGAAAAAAAATTTTTAAAAACCTTCTCTCTAATAATACTGTCCATTTAAATCTGATATTTCATGTATACTGGGAATTAGAACCATATTCGTCATTATCTAAATAAACTGTCTATCAGTCAATGGACTGCATCTGCTTATTAACTTAAACCATCTATGTAATTGTTTTTACCCATTAAACACCTAAATACCAAGTCAGAGGTGTATTAAGGACTATCACATTAGTATCATGAGACTGTCTAATTTGGTGCAACTCTGTATTTTTAAAATGGCTGCAAGCAAGCAAATGGTCCATGACTTTAAACCAACCAAATAAAACAATGGAAATGAGTAATTAAGTTGAATATATATGCCGATTTCTTTGAGTGTAAGTCCATAAGAGTATATGATACTAGAAGGCACAAAGTCTTTCAAAATTATTTTTATTTTCCAGAATATTAAGAACGGTGTTGGGTAGAGGGGTCAACAATAGATAGTCAATAAATAAGGTGTGAATAAATATGTATTTACAGAATTATGTGAAATCTACAGTAACAATAAACTGTCCTCTTACTATGCAAAGTATTTTAATTGTTTATTCTTTCTTCTGAGTGTACTCAGTAGTACAAAATATTGAGACTGTTAGCTCTAATACACAGTAGTTTTTCTCTCCACCCAGTCCTCCTAATGATTCCATTGTAATTACCTAGTTATTAATAACTAATGACCTGATGCATGGATTCGTGCACATTGAAAAGTAACTAATAGAAGGTGGCCAGCAGATGGGACTGGGCCAGATGCACTGGACACGCCCTGAAACTGTTGTGGATGTGGAAGTGAATAAAAGACCACTGGAGCCCAGACCAAATTAAAATTTAGGGAGCCTTTATTAGCCAGCCTGGAGACTGCTTTGCCATCCTCCAATTGGAGACCAGAGAGCATCACTGACCCTTTGTGTACGTTAACTACATCCTGTTTTTGCACAACAAGCAACTCAAGACAAAACAGTTTTTCCCAAGCTATATCAGAATCATGCCATTGATGACCATGCCACCCACAGGTTTTCTTGTTCTTCAGAAAGGTGACAGTGTTCTATCTTGCAAGGCCTACATCCTGGGAAGGGGCCATGAGACCATATCTCAAGGCGTGACCTGGTGTCAGCACTGACTACTCTATCTGGGGCATAGTCCATGGCCTCAGTAGTGCTCAAAAATTCCCACTCTACAACAACACCAACCTCCTGTGATCCCTTTCCTGCCGGCTGCACCTGGGGCTGCATTGTGGCTGGAAGAGTGTCTGCAGAATGAGAGGGGTCCCTCAGCCTGACCTGTGGGGATTGGGCCAAAACCAGCTCTCTGACATCTCCTGAGTGGTCCTGGCATGCGAGAGGGCACTCCGCAAAGTTGCTGTGGTACAGGATGTGGAACGCAAACCCAAATGTTCAGTAAACCAGATTTGGGGCTGACAGAGACCCTGCAACAACATAACCCATGGCCAAAGGTAGAATCACAGGGCCCTGTGGAATTGGATATAAATCCCTTTTCTCTAGTTCCAGGGTGTGTCATCTGAGAACTCCTGCTGCCAAGTCACCACAGTTCAGCCATTCCTGCATTGAATATCTGTTCCCTGGTGGTCAGTGCACATTAGACCTATTGACTGGTCGGCCTGTCAGCCAGTTGAATGGTTGCTTAGACTTTTACATATATAGATAGGAAAGAAACCATGGGAAGATCAGACATTATAAGCATGTTTCCTGAAAAACATTGGCAGAGGGGACTGGACAAAGGAAAGATTGACATATGCCCAGCGAAGTTGGGATGTACTTGCCTGGGGACAAGATGGTTGGCCATAATGGATGTGGCCCCTGCAAGAGCAAGGAACTTTGGGACACATAATTTTCTGAACAAAGAAGTGTGCTCTCTTGGGACTCCCGTGACCTTGGGCTTATGGGGTTCTTTCGGTTCTGATTCCCTGCATTTGCCCCCACACTCGAGGGACTAATGAACTGTAACTAGCCTGATGCTGAACTGGACCCAGCTCCAACATGGAAAGGAAACTCTGGACATGGCTTTGCTTCTAGCTTTACTGAAACCCCAGTTACATTTCTTCTATGACTGGACTAAGGGAAATGGGACTTGGAAACCCAGAGATGTAAATACATAAAAATAAAGCTTTCTACTATATTTCATCCTCTTGTGGGGGCGTCTAGAAATACTTATTCCACTGGTACCCCATAACCTACTCCTGATTGCAATGGGGGAGGATAAGGCATGTTTTTCTCCAGTAATACTAACACTTTCTCTCTTCCTTCCTTGCTTTCTTCATTTTTTGTATTTCTGACATATTATGATGTGATTTATTCTATATTATAAAAGCCTAATATGAAAATTGACTGAACAGTAGAATGACTTGTGGAACGACTGGTCACTGTGACATGCACTGACCACTAGGCAGCAGACACTCAACACAAGAGCTGTCCCGCAGGCTTCAGGCCAGTCAAGGTGGGTGCTAGCATGGGCCTTCTGATTGCCCTGCTGGTTGCTCTGATTGCTGGCCAGGCCTAGGGACCTGAACTATTCATGAATTTCATGCACTGGGCCTCTAGTTTTACATATATATTCTTAATTCCAGTTCCTGGCACAGAGCTCCCTCAAAACCTTAATTTTCTAAGAAATAAATAATATGCACTTTTCAACCATACCTCAGTTTATGTTAATGAATTGACTTGGAAATCCAATGGTTTAATCAAACATGCCTACATAATAAAATTTTCCAAAAAAAAAAAAAATCTCTAAACTATAGTGTGGTTTAGAAAGCTCCCAGATTGGTGAACGTGGGAAGGTGTTGGTATGATGCTGCATCTGGAGAAGACCTGGGAGTTCTGAACCTCTCTCCACATACCTTACCCTATGGATGTCTCTGTCTAGCTCTTCCTGAGTTATCATTTTGTAAATGATAACCTAGAAGGCAAACTGTTTTCCTGAGCCCAATGAGGGCTCAGGAACTGTTTAATCGAGCCCAATGAGGAGGTCCTGGGAACCTCTAATTTATATCCAGTTGTCAGAAGCACAGGTAACAATCTGGACAATGGCATCACAAGACTGGCATCTGAAGTGAGTGTGTGTGTGTGTGTGTGTGTGTGTGTGTGTGTGTGTGTGTTGAAGTCTTGTGAAGTTGGTACGTTCATCTGTGGAATCTGATGGTAATTCCAGGGAGATGGTGTTAGAACTGAAATGAATTCTAGGTAAACCAGTTGTAGTCAAATAATTGCTTGGTATGAGAAGAAGAATGCACACACCATTGGTGACCAGAATTGTCTGAAATGAAGCATTCTGTGAGTAGAGTGAACAGTAGAGAAGAAAAACAGGAGGTTTTCGTTTTCAAATCTCTTAAGTCTATTCTACTTAAATTTCATTAACCATCTAGGACAATATATAATACCACCCCAATTCCCTCCAAATAAAACCTCAAGGATTTAATACAAAGAAAATCCTTTAATCCAATCAAAATAGCTCATGGAATGCTGCCAATATTCTATTCTTTCTTGCTGATTGTCTGATGCGTAAATTTTTTGGAATGAATTTATTACCTAAACAGATGACTCATTTTTGCCACTGTAGCTACTGGACTTACTGTCTTTTTAATATGTTGCATGTTGGTTTTAACTTCTGAATTATACTTTCTTAGTTTAAGAGACCTGGGTTTAGATGTCAGCCCTGAGTAAGAGGTGTTAATTCTTGCTTCCCTTGCAGTCAGTTAGGGCACCCCATCCTCTTCTGGCCAGATGGAGACCAGAGAACTTCTTATTTTATTTGTTATAAATAAATTAGTGTTATAATTTTGTTCAATAGTAAAAAATTTATAATTTGTCTTTCATGAAAATATGAGCAATATACAGTATACTCGAGGCCTAGAGCACTGAATTTGTGCATGAGGAGGGGGTGTCTCTCAGCCCAGTTTGCACCCTCTCCAATCTGGAACCCCTAGAGGGATGTCCAACTGCCTGTATAGGCCCAATCCCACAATCCCAACTACTTGCCAGCCTGCCTTTCTGATTGTCCTTAACCACTTCTGTCTGCCAGTCTGATCACCTCCCAACCACTCCCCTGCCATCTTGTTTGCCACTAACAGCCCTCCGCTGAAGAACCATTCATCCCTAACTGCCCTCCCCTACAGACCTGCAGGCCTGGTAACCCCCAACTGCTCTTCCCTGCAGGCCTGGGTCCCCACCCCCAACTGCCCTTCCTTGCAGGCCTGGTCACTCCCAACTGCCCTCCTCTGCCAGCCAGGTCACCCCTAATTGCCCTCCCTTGAAGGCCTGGTCCCTCCCAACTGCACTGCCCTGCTGGCCATCTCGCAGTGGTCCTCTTGTGTCCACATGGAGGCAGGATCTTTGACCACATGGGGCAGCCACCTTGTGTGTTGGAGTGATAGTCCATCTGCATATCACTCTTTTATTAAATAGGATAGAGCCCTGGTGCATGGGTGGGGGCCAGCTGATTTGCCCTGAAGGGTGTCCTGGATCAGGTTGGGGGTTCCTCTGGGGCATGGGGCAGCCTGGGTGAGGAGCCTGTTGTGGTTTGCAGGCTGGCCACGCACCCCAGTGACCCAAGTGGAGACCCTGGGATCTGGGATTAACTTATGTCTACAATTGAAACTTTGTAGCCTGAAACAGAGCCAAGCCTTCTGCTTACTCTGGGGTGGCAGCCATTTCTGTTTGAAACTTTATAGCCTAGAGTGGAGGCCTAGGCCAGCAATGGCAGGCTAAAAGCTTGGCTTCCTCCGTTGCCAGGGAATCCAAGCCTCTGTTCTCTCCAGCTCAGTGGCTGCCGCCATTTCTGTATCTTTTATAATTGAAACTTTGTAACATTGAGTGGAGACCTAGGCAGGCAATGGCAGGAGGAAAGCTTGGCTTCCTTTGTTGCCAGGGAAACTCAAGCCTTCCTCCTGCTCTCAGTGGAGGCAGCCATCTTGGTTGGGGTTTATTTGTATAATCTGCTCCCAATTGGCTGTTAGGCATGGCTGTGGGTGTGGCAAAGGTATGGTCAAATTTGCATATTACTCTTTTATTAGATAGGATTTTATAATTAAACTTTGTAGCATTGAGTGGATGCCTAGGCCAGCAAGGGCAGGCAGAAAGCTTGGCTTCCTCCGTTGCCAGGGAAACCCAAGCTTCCCTCCTGCTCTCAGTGGCTGCAGCCATCTTGGTTGGGACTTATTTGCATAATTTGCTCCTGATTGGTTGATGGGCATGGCTTGTGGGCATGGCTTGCAGGTGTAGAGGTGCAGTCAGTTTGCATATTACTCTTCTATTTTATAGGATAGGAAATACTGATTGAAAATTTTCCCTGATAAGTTTGTAAGAAGCAAGGGTTAAACATATTTGTTTTGTTCAAATATTTTGTGACTCCCTGTGCTTAAAAGGCAAGTAATTGAATAAATAGAAACAAAGGCTGTGGTAATACAACAAATATGATTGTAATTAATGCTTATTACTTTTTTCATTCCTTTTTTAATGATGATTATTCAAAAATCCAACTTAATAACCAACTGATAGGGTGAGTTATTTATATTAATGATGATCACAATAAGGAAACTAATAGAGAAGGAAAGAACAAAAGAAAAATATTGATGAAAACATTGGGTACATCAAAAAATCACTCAGGTTGAATTGATCTAACTCATTCTTCTATGCTTGACAGAGAATATTCAATAATCAGAATGATCCATCTATCATTTTGACATTGCCCTTTGGAGAGTAATTAACAGTACTAATTTATGTAATTTATTTAGCATATTGGGAGGTTTCAGAGCTCACATATGCTGTTGAACATCTGTGTATTTTAACTCTGCATCTATAGATATATTTTATTTACATTTTAGCAATGTGTTATGACTGGCATATTTTAAGAATTTTTTTTTCCAAATGGAACTTTGTTTCCTTTCAAGTTATATTTTTTGAGGCAGTTTAAAAAAGGATTTTAAGATTGCTAGTGAGACTAACTTTTCTAAGATAGCATGTTTAAGGCCATCTCTTGCAAGGCATGGAACTTAAGAGATTGTGTTGAAAAAAAAATCTTTAGAAGGTCCTAGGCAGTGCTGTCCAATAGAAATCTGATATGAGCAAATATACCATTTTCATCTGTTTAGTAGTCACATTAAAAATATAAAATAATAAGATAAAATTAACTTTTATAATATATAACTTAATGTAATATATTTTTATTTTAATAGGAAACCAATATGAACATATGACAGATATGTTACTTTTTTTGTACTGTCTTAGAAATCTGTTTTGTTTTTCACATTTATAGTGCATCTCAAGTTGGAACACCAACATTATAAATGCTCAACAATCGCATGTGGCCCTGGACCATTGAACTGGACAGTGTGGATCTGGGGATATCTTTGAGTCTTTAAGATCAACTCCCAGAAATACAACTCAGACCTAGTTTGCCAAGGGAACTTTTACTTCTGCTGGGATCAGGAAGTTAACCTATCAGAGATATGCTTTGCCAATTCTGATTGCAGAACTATTTAACCTTAGCCACCAGACAGGTTCAGGGAGTCATTAGTTGGCCTGTTGGTCTGTGACAAACACCACCTTGATTGTATTCCAGGGATCAGAACAGTTTAATATCATAATACTATGAATGAAAGGAAGAACAGATTGTGACAACAGCAGTAGACTCTGCTGCAGTTCACCCATCTGGGCTGAGAAGTATGACTTTTGAGGTTCTGATTAGCATTAGGAATATAGAGGAGTTGCACATGACTATTTTGGCCTCAGAAAACTTGCTTTTATCAATTTCATTTATTTTTAGAAATCACTTTAAATGATCTAGGCTAGTCATATTTAAAAAAAAAAATCTTTACTGTTGAAAGAATTACAGATGTTCCTCTTCTTTCATCCATTGGCCCCTATCACCCAACTCCTTCCCCACCTCCTCCCACATCCCAAACTTTTAGCATACTATTATTTGTGTCTGTGGGTTACGCATATATGCATATAAATTTTTCGGTTATTGTCTTCCACCCTCCAGCCTGCTGCCCACTGCCCTTTGAGATGTCAGTCTGTTCCATGCATCCATGTCTCTGGATCTATTTTGGTTGCCACTTTAGTTTATTCATTATCCTATCTAATAAAAGAGAAACATGCAAATTACCATACCTTAGCTAGGCTCCAGCCAATCAGAAGCAGGAGAGCAGGGCAGCGAGCAGGAGGGCAGCCGGCAGTAGGACAAGAGGCTGGAGGGGGGTGGGGGGAGCACGGCCATGGTGAAGGACTGAAGTCACCCCTCCGGAAGCTACCCAAGATCTTATTTCAGCCCTGATGTTGGGCTGCTTCTGCCGACCGTAAGTTCCCAATGTACTTCCAGCCAGAGTTAAAGGGTGCTTCTTTTGTTTTAAAGGCATCGCCATACCCAGTGCCTACCAGGTCCCTGTGAAACCACTACTCCTTAGGTCCGGGGTGCTGGGTGCTAAAGCAGAGAGGCTGTGAGGCCCAGCTCACCCAGGATGCTGGACTCCCCATCACCCCTTCCCAATTATCCTGGCCCAGCCTTCCCTATGCATACCTGCTCACGGAGAGCTTGAAGTGGTTGTGGCAGCCTACACCCTCCCCCAATCCAGAGGGACTTGACAGGGGACCTCAGGCCTCAACCCTGGCCCTGGCACTAGGCCAGGGGACCTGAGGCCATGTCCTCCACCCAGTGGGGCTTGATGGGGGACCTCAAAGTGTATTTCCTGTTCTGGTGCTGGGCTAGGGGACCTCCGGCTGCTCCCCCTGCAGGGCAGGGCTTGACAGGGAACCACAGGCCACACCCCCCACTCGGCAGGGATTGACAGGGAACCTCAAGGTGTGCTTCCCACCCTGGTGCTAGGCTAGGGTACCTCAGGCTGCTCCCCCACCCCAGCTCCAGGCTGGAGGACCTTAGGCAGAGCCTCCCACCTGGTGTGGCTTGGCAGGGGACTGCAGACCTCACTCCCAACCCAGCAGGGCCTGACAGGGAACCTCAAGGTGTGCTTCCCATTTTGGTGCTGGGTTAGGGGACCTCAGACTGTTCTCTCCACCTGGCAGGGCTTGACAGGGGACCTCAGCCACACCCCCACCCTGGCACCAGGTTGGGGGACCTCAGACCTTACCCTCCACCCCAGCACCAGGCCAGGGGACCTGAGGCTGTGCACCTCTTGTCTGGCTGGTCTTGACAGGGGACCTCAGGCTGTGCCCCCCAGCCAGCAGGGCTTCATAGGGGACCTGAGCCTGCACCTCTGTGCCAGTGAGGATTGACAGGGGGACCTGAGGCTGCACCTCCTTCCCAGTGCTGGGCTGGGGGACCTGAGGCTGTGCTCCTCTGCCTGGTGGGGCTTGACAGGGGACCTTGGGCCATGCCCCCTACCTAGTGGAGCTTAACAGGGGTTTTCAGGTTGTGTCTCCCACCTGGTGGGACTTGATGGGGGAATTCAGGCCTCATCCCCCTTCCTGGGGACCTGAGGATGCCCCCTGCCCTGCGGGGATTGACAAGGGTGGGACTGGCCGGGTCTGGATCTACCCCGATGTGGGGGAGGGCAGCTGGGTCTGGGTATCATTTGATTTTGAGGAACATGTGAGTGAATGGAGACTTGAATCTGGGTCCTGTGGTGCACCCCAGACTCTGACAGGAGGAAGGTTTTCATATACATTTTACTAATTTTATTTAGTCTCTGATACTTCTATTATAGATAAAGAGCTGGTAGCAATATTAAATTATTTCCTCTAATTAATACCCTTTTATTGTACACAAATTTTGTGCACCAGGCCACTAGTATTGAATATAAAAGGGAGAGCATGCGATACCTGTCTTTCTTTGACTGGCTTATTTTGCTTAGCATGATACTCTCCAGGTCCCTTCATGCTGTCTTAAGGATCTGGATAATGTATTGGATATCCACATGGTGCGGTTTATTTATCTTCCTGTTTCTCTTTATAGAGGCTTTATATATGTTATCTAGATGTTACCTTAGGCTGGGGCAAGGAAAGAGGCCTATACTTGGTCCTACATGAGTACCTGTGCTTCCTGGACACTCCCAAGCAAACTGACAAAATTTCTGACAAAAGGAGGTATGTGATTTTTTTAGACACAGAATCCTATCTAAAATCAAGAGACTTCTAGATTCTCAAATGTGGACCAGAAGCAGCACAGACATGACAGAATTGAAAATGTCATGTAAAGGGAGGAAATCACTTACCTTAGTGAAAGCAGGTGACAGATGACAAATACCTTAGAACTTTGCAAATTATGCAACCGCATACAATCCTGATGGCTAGTAAGGGAAGCATCCTCCAAATCTCCTAAAGTTTCTGTGAATTCATCAAGATTAGGCTGCCAAGTTGGAACTCGTTTGATTTTTAGAAGACAGAGACAGGTGATATTTCTTGCAACCCTGGTTTGGAAGCTTGGGAGTCATACTTCCTAAACACAAATATTGGACAGAAGTGGAAATTCCACTGCAAGACAGGAATATAGTGAAATTTCTTTTCCATGGAGTCGCATCATTTTTCTCCAGCACGCTGGGTCTTTCCTTTGCAGCTGTAGGAATCAGTCCATTCTTGCTCAGTGGGAAGGGCCTCTTGAGTCTGTGTTAGTGAATCCCCAAGGCAGGACCAGCTATTGAAAAGGGGTTCAGACCTTTTGAATTATTTAATACTTACTTCCATTGCCACTCAAAAAGACAGAACCCATAAAAAACATATTTTACACAGATCGAGCGTTTAACTCCCAAATTTCTGGATATTCACTCCTGAATTTTGAGAATGTCAGCAGAACTCTGTACACACAGTTGCAGAGTTATTTTTTATATGGCTGCAGTTAGTGCAACTCAAAGGGAGAGAGGTGACAAAATAGAAAATAACACAAATAAAGGGGAAACTCAATATCATCAGCTGCCATTCAAAAAAGCGCTGTTTCAAAATTAATCACAATTGAGAAGGCCATTCAGACTTGGCTTGTGTTCACAGATTCACAATTACATAATTTACTTGTCAAATGTTCATAAAGCTCAGTGGGTAGCTTTAAATGCAGATATGCTGTGGAATCTGACACACTGGACTTCAGATATCAGCAATTTTCTAGTCATTTTGACCTCAGGGAATTATTTATTTTGATCGGTCATTAGGAAATAATAGTATAATACCTCATTTGCATGATTGCTTTCAGTTAAGCATGCACAAATACACACATACACACACACTATGTAAAGTACTTTGAATAATTCATGATACCCGCTTTGTCGTACACAGCATCTGCACATTTTTGGTCTCTTGAATATAAAGGTAGCTTATAAGTTCTATTATTAAACTCAAATCTTTATTTGTTAAATGAAATTTGAAGAAGCAGATATTGGAGAAAATTTTTCTACTGATATCCTGATCATTCATGATAATATCAGTATTAAGTCAACTATATCAAACTTATTCTTTATTTAATATAAATATTTTTTCTACTTTAAATAGTTAAGACAAACTTTGTTTTCTATTTGGGATGTTTTCTATTCATGTAACCTAATTTGCAACAGTGAAAAATTAGATAAATTGATTTTTACTAGAAATAACTTAAAAGATCATTTATTTGCCTTTATCTCAAAATCAGTAATGTATAGAAAACAAACTAAATTGTTATGAAAATGCATATGGATAAATACACTAATTTATATTTTTCATATCATAGTTTCAATCAAATTTTTAATTTAATTTTTAGACTAATTTTATGCTTTTCATTTAGAAAGAAGTAAGAAGGTTAAAGTATATTGGTATTGAGATAACATTCACATATACTTAATAGTGTGAAGAAAGAGAGCTAGCATGTCTGATGTACATACACTTCCACCACATTTCAAATTGCAAAAATTTCTTGGTTTCAGTGAATATATATATTTACAATGTGAACACATTTAAACTTTTCTATTTTCAGTTAGTTATTGCTTGCAAATATGTGAAGAGAATCAAGGCTCCATAATTATAAGACAAGTCTTTATTTTAGTGATTTTTCTTACATTAGTGTAAGGTGTAGCCACATGGGTGCAAAGTAGTAAACTCAACCAATTGTAAAAGCCCAAGCACATTTGCCTTTCACTGAATACATAAGAGTGAGAGGTAACTTGGAGCTAATAAAGAGTACAGTAAACTGACCTGAATTAAATAGTTACTCCTCCAACGGTAAGGACTACACTGTCTCCTGCCCTGTGTAGTGACATTTCTCTTTATTTGTAATAAAGAAACACAATCTTGCCTCAGATTTTCAGGATGTTATTTTTTATTAAGTGTATCACTTCATAACTAGCCACAATTCTCATAGATGTAAAGTCAAAAGCAAGATATAAAAATCAATAATTCCTTTAAACCTGTATAAGATTTTTTTTAAAGCAATGCCAGGAAATAAGAAATACTGGCTTTCACTTTCAGTAATCTGAAAATGAGGCATAAATTATGTAAACAACTTCAGATTTAACAGAATTATGTCATTTTTTTTTTCATTCTAGAATCCTAACTTAGTATGGCAAGTTGACTTAATACTTACATTATCTATGTTCTATGTTAACTGTTCTCAAAGAGTGTGACTTTCTCCCTGGGGAGGGGGGGGGGGAGATTTTTAATGTCTGCAGATAGTTTTGGTTCTCAGAAGTAATTGGGGGGGAGGGTGCTGGACAGAGGCCATGGATGCCTCCTACAGCTCCAAATTCACAGGGCAGCCCTATAATAAAGAATCATCTGTCCAAAAATGACAGCGATATTGAGGTTAAGAAGCCCTGTTCTAGATGAACAGTACATATCCAGGTTTGTATTGCTATTATATGACTTACACCTTACTTAAAAAATCATAATTGGCTCTGGCCAGTGTTGGCCCAGTTGGTTGAGCATCGTCCCATGCACTGGGAATTCACCAGTTCGATTCCCAGTCAGGGCCATGTTGGATCGCAGGCTGGATCACATACAGAAGGCAGCCTTCCTCTCCCTTTTGCTTTCTCTAAAATCAATAAAAAAACATTTACAAAATAAAACATAAAAATATCACAATTGGTAATTGGCTTATTTGTATTTGTATCAGGTAAAAAATATACAAAGATTAAAACTAAGCAGTAATCCAAACTGTTATATGTAGCTACTTTGAGTTTATTGGAATTAATTACTCTGAGTTTATGTATCGGTCTGTTTTCCTTTTTCTACTATTAGAGAAATGGCTTTTCTTTTATCCAATTGTTTGTTGATATGTTTTTGTATGTATTTAATTTTTTCTCTTTATAATGATATGAAATGGTAATTTAAGTCTACATATCCCCAATTCACATATGGTCCCTTTATTTTGTAATGTTATTTTCATATACTATTTAGAAACTATTACAAGTGAATTAAATAACCATTAACATTGAGCTATTTGACCATATTGGTAATGCTGTAATTAAGGACAAAAAAAAATCAATGAAGCACATTAAAACACTAAACTAGTTATTATTTAATGAAAATTTTAATATATATATATATATATATATCTCCTATCTAATAAAAGAGTAATATGCAAATTGACCATACCTCTGATATACCAACAATCCACGCACACTAGCCAATTAAGAACAAGTATGCAAATTAACTCAAGCAAGATGGCTGTGGCTACGAGAGAACAAGAGGCTTGGGTTTTCCCAGCAATGGAGGAAACCAACATTTCTGCCTGATGTAGTCTGCCTTGGTCTCCACTTAAGACTACAAAGTTTCAATTATAGAAGATAAATAAATCCCAACAAAAATGGCAATAGCCACAGAGCTGGAGAGAGCAGGAACCTTGAGTTGGCCCTGGTGATGAAGGAATCCAAGTTTCCACAGCCCTGACCTGCCTTGACACCCACTACAAGGTTTCAATTATAGAAGATAAATAAATCCCAGATCCCAGGGCCTCCACTGGAGTCACTGGGGGCATGGCAAGCCTGCAAACCACCATAGGCTCCTTGCCCAGGCAGCCCCATGCCCCAAGGGGACCCCCACCCTGATCCAGACACCCTTAAGGGCAAACCAACCAGGCCCCACACGTGCATCAGGCCTCTATCCTATCTAATCCTATCTAATAAAAGAATAATATGCAAATTGACCATCACTCCAACATACAAGATGGCTGCCACCATGTGGTCAAAGATGACTGCCCCCATGTGGACAAAAGATGGCCAGCAGGGCAGGGCAGTTGGGATGGACCAGGCCTACAAGGGAAGGCAATTGGGGGCAATTAAGCCTGCAGGGGAGAGCAGTAGAGGTGACCAGGCCGACATGGGAGTGGTTAGGGGATGATCAGAAGGGGCAGGCAGAAGCGGTTAGGGGTAATCAGGCAGGCAGGTAGGAGAGCAGTTGAAAGCCAGCAGTCCTGGATTGTGAGAGGGATGTTCGACTGGTAGGATTGGGCCTAAACGGGCAGTTGGACATCCCTCGAGGATTCCCAGATTGGAGAGGGTGCAGGCTGGCCTGAGGGACACCCACCCCTGTCCACGAATTTCGTGCACCAGGCCATATACATATATATATATATATATATATATATATATATATATATATATATATAGTAATTAGCAAGTATTACTCAAACATGATTTATTAAATCATGTTGGAGATATATGGGACTCAAACATGATTTAATACAAACTCATCTTATAACATTTAACAAGTTATAAGTATAATTATTGTCATCTCCTTTAAATTATTTTGACTATTTACATAATGCTTAAAAAAAGTTCATAAGTTTATTTTTTACTTTAGACTTTCTATTTCAAATTTTACTCTGATAAAAAGAATACTTTCCAAGTAATTTGAATTAAGGTATTTTGGAATACACTAAACTATTTTAAATCTGAAATTTTATCCATGAATCTAAGAAAAATACAATCAAAGTTATTCTGTTTACTTAATATGTTTAGCACACTTTTGTCATTATCACATTTAACTCTTGTCATATATTTCTATCATACTAGGAAAATATAATAAGACAAATAGTTAAATAAAAAGCAAAGTAGCCCTAGCTGGTTTGGCTCAGTGGATAGAGCACTGGCCTGCAGACTGAAGGGTCCTGTGTTTGATTCCGGTCAAGGGCACATGCCTGGGCTGCAGACTCAATCCTTAGTAGGGAGCAGTAGGAGGCAGCCAAACAATGATTTTCTCTCATCATTGATGTTTCTACCTCTCTTCCTCTCCCTTTCTTTCTGAAATCAATAAAAATATATTTTTTAAAAAGTGAAGTAACTAAAAAACACAAATCTTAAATAACTTCTTTAAGGCCACACAACTGGTAAGGGAGAGAGAAAAATTTGAATTAAGTTAGTCAAAGCTGTGCATAGTAATGTTCATAAAGAGGTTGGAAGACAAGATGCAAAGACAAAACATTATTTAGAACAAATAATAAGAATTAAAATCTCTAATATTTAAGGAAAAAAGATGCAATGAAACAGGTCATTGGCATAACATGTCGTTTATAAAGAAGAAAAACTAGAAATAAAAAGAAAGAAAAAAGCAACCTTAATAATCAATTAAAATTAAAATTATGATGTAGTAAAATAAATAATGGACTCCAAAGATGTCTATGTCCTTTTCCTTAGAATCTGTGAATATTAAATATCACACACAAAAAATGGGTCGTTCTAGATGTGGTTAAATTAAAATCTTAAGATGGGAAGATTATCCTGAATTATTCAGGTGGGCCCAAGTATAGCCCCATGAACATTTCTAAGAGAGAGGTAGAAGGACATTTTTCAACAATGTGATCCCTGAGGCAAAGATTGGAGAGATGGGAACACAAACCAAGGAATGCCACAGTCAAAGAATAGGTTCTGCTACAAGTCTCAGGAGGGAGTGATACCTGCTAGACTTGCAGCCCAGTGATACTGATTTCTGTTGTTTTAAGTCTTTAGTTATTTGGTAATTTGTTATAGCTGCAACAGGAACCTCATTCAGATAACATAATCACTTCTAATTCATCATGTTTTAATAAAACATGTCTATGATTAATGTAACTTAGTGTCTAGAAGCAGAGCCATCCATATTTTGAATTAATGTAGAATTATATATTATTTTAAATGAGTTATACCATAAAAGATGTGAGAATAACTTTAGATCAGTGATTTTCAACCCTTTTCATTCATAGCACGCATCATTACTAAAATTCTGTGGCACACCAAATAATATTTTCTTTAATCTGACAAAAAATAGGTATAATTTTGATTGATTTATAAAAATAAAGAGTAATAATAGTAGCTTCTTATCCTTTTTACTCTAGTGTGACTTTTTAAAAAATTGGGTGCCATACTTACATGTAAGAATTTATGGTACCAAGAATTAACCAGTCAGACAAACCTTATTATGCAATGTGACTGATTAGATGGAACTCTATTATGTGACATATATCTATGATTCAAGACAGGATATTCATACTGGATGGCTATTGTTGTATTGACTGTTGTCATTTTTTACTTGAAAATCTAAGTGAAAAGAGGTCAAAACCTGTCTAGTCAGGCATCGCATGTCTTAAAAATTCTTGCAGCGCACCAGTATGCCAGGTGGTACACGGGTTGAAAATTGGTGCTCTAGACCATATATCCCACAAGAGCAAGGAGAGATTCTGCTTTGGTTCAATGCTGTACATTCAGGGCCTGCAATGCCTAGTAAATATAGGCATGCAGTAAATAATTATTGCATAAATAAATAAATACATCATAAAACCCCAAACCTATTCATTTTAGTGATATAAGTTCTATAGGTTTTATATTTAAAAACCACCTTTCCTCTTTTTATAAGCTCTGAGACATGCTATATAATAAAAGCATAATACACAAATTGACTGAATTGCAGAACTACTGGCCAGCAGGGGGCGGAGCCAGTGAGCAGGTGGTGCCAGGCCAGCCAGTGGGCAGAGGGAGAGGCAGCAATTGAAGGCTGGTGCGGCTATGGAGGTGTAACGGGGGGGGGGGGGGGAGGCGGGGCCGACCACTCACTTGTCAGCTGGCACCATCCCCTGATCAGACAGTCTGGTTGCTTCCTGAAGAGAGAGGCCAGACTATGGCTTAGGGGGAGTGGGCCAAAGTTGTCAGTTGGACATCCCCTGAGGGCTCCGAGACTGCAAGAGGGTACAGACCAGGCTGAGGGACAATCTCTTCCCTGAGTGCACAAATTTTCATGCACGGGGCCTCTAGCCCTATATAATAAAAACTTAATATGCAAAATGTCCCCTGGGTTGTTTGTTTGACTGGGAGTTCGACTGCTCCCTATGACCATAAGGAAGCAGCACAGAACATGGCTGGTATCAGTGACATAGCACTGGCAGTCGGCAGCAGTGGAGGCGCTGTCAGCCCTGATGGACCCTGATGACAGCAGAACCATGGCAGGATGGCAGAGCAGGTGAGTGGGTGGCACCAGGCCAAGGTGGGTGCAAGCAGGGGCCTGATCACCCCACTGATCATCCCGCAGAAGCAAGGGGCAGGGCTGCCACCTGGCTCCCAGATGCTGAGGAATCTGGGTGAGGGTCCCGGCCCCAATCGATTGCCCCATAGACGGTGACCAGCACCAATCTGTGTGCAGGAATCCATCACTGGACCATTAGTATTCTTTAATGAGTAAAATGCTTGCAGTATTGGCTTTTGGAAATCATGTATATTAGGAATTAATACTTTTTTTGTTGTTTAAACAATCCTCATTTTACTTATATGAGCCAGAAATTTGAATCCCAATTACAGTGGAAGGTCGTAAGTAAGGCTGGCTCTGTCTTGTTCATCTTCCCACTATATTCTCCCATTCCTCTTCCAAACCACAGCCTTCACGTGGATGGGACAGCAAGTGCCAACTCAGAGGCAAGACACCTCCACTTTCAGTGGGAGTGGCCTATGATTGGTTCGTGCATGGAAGGTATGATTGGTCATCTCTTCAGTTCTCCCATTCTCAAAGAAGGAGTCTGTACTTTGCGATCTTATTCAGTGCCAGGCCCTCTTCCTTCTGATTGGAGCAAGACATAATACCTGTACTTTCAATAGTTCACAATCCGTCAAATACAGCTTCAGAGAAAGAATGTATAGACTAAGGTTTCACATGGGATGATAAAAACAGACAGGCCTTAGCACTCCTTTAGGATGAGTTTGTCCCTAAGATGTTGTCCCTGAACTAGGAACTACCTGGGACTCTTTCAAAATGAAAATACTTTTCCAAGTTTTTTTCTAGTTGTTTTCATTAGTTGACAGTGAAACAATTTCTGTTTTTTGTTTGTTTTTTTATCTATTGGATCACCCAGGCCAAGATGTACTCTGATTCTTTTTCTGCAATTGCAGCTTTTACTTTTCTTTTAAAATATGTCCATAATGTAAAAAAAAATCATTAAAATGAAAATCTCTAGGGAAAATGCTATCAAAATTTGTTTCTATTAATGACAGATTGAAAATTTTTAAATTACTTGTGTTTTATCTTCAAATTATATAAGCTCTTTGTTTCAGAAATAAATGTAATTTTATTGACTATGAAAAGGAGTATAAAAGTATTTCTGCTTCCAGATAATATATGTTGGTAGGAAATATAAACTGTAAACTTGAAAATAGAGGGTTTTACAGGAACTTCGTTGGATTTATATTCAGAGATGGACTAAAAACCGAGGTCTAACATTTATTAATGGAATTATCATGGACAAATACTACAAATTTCTTGAAACTTCTTTCTGTTATGTGTAAAATAAGCATAGTTACATTTGCCAAATACATTGACTCTTGAAAATATAAAAAAAATATAACTATGAGATGTCTTTGAAAACAGAACTATATAATAAAGAGCTAATATGATAGTTAGACCAGAAAGCAGAATGACCTTCCAGAATGATCATCCAGAATGACCATCTAGATGACCTTCCAGAACAACCAGTGGTCAGGGCCACAGGGCCATGGGGCAGCCCAGGCCATGAGGGGCTGAGGCAGCCAGGGCTACCAGGGCCAAGCACCTCGCTTAAATTTTGTGCACCAGGCCTCTAGTATACTATAAAGCACATCAATTGTTTGAACACTAAAATATATTAAAAAATACAATCTTGCATTTATTACTAAAAGTGAGTATACATGTGAAAGCATAGTGAGTGCTCAGATAAATGGATCAAGAAAATGTGGTATATATATATGTAACTGAATATTATTATTTAGATGAAAAATCCTGCTCTTCTGAAAGGAAAAGTGACTTTGGAGGACAGTATGTAAAGTAAAATCAGCTGGACACAGAAAGACAAACACTGTATGGAATTGCTTATATATGGGATCTAAAAAAGTCAGATTTATAAAAGCAGAGAGTAGAATGGTGTTTACCAGGGGCTAGGTGTCTGGGATTTGAGGGAATGATGGATATGTTGGTTAAAGGCCCAGAACTTCAGCCAGGCCAGCATAGCTCAGCGGTTGAGTGTCAACCTATGAACCAGAAGGTCACGGTTTCATTCTTGGTCAGGGCACATCCTCAGGCTGTGGGCTCAATTTCCAGTGTCTGGCAAGCAGGAGGCAGCCGATTAATGAATCTCTCTCATCATTGATATTTCTATCTCTCCCTCTCCATTCCTCTCTGAAATCAATTAAAAATGCTTAATATAGCTATAAATCAGATTATGAAAGTGTACACTTTCCTTAGAAGGAAATATATCTCACAGATGTTGAAATAGAGAAGGATGTTGAAATAATTAGATAATTAGACATGTACCAATGAAATGTCATCAATTGTTTTGGTGAGTACCTCTGTTTGGGTGTATGGGGAACAGATAAATTATTATTTTTTCCTTATTGAGCAATATTTTCTAAATATTCTTCAATGGCCATATTTGAATCAGACAAAAAATAATACATTTTAAAATGCTTAAAACATGTTGTTGTTTTTTTAAAATATATTTTTAATTGATTTGGGAGAGGGAGAGAGAGGTAGAAACATCAATGATGAGAGAGAATCATTGATCGCTGCCTCCTGCATGCCCCTTACTGGGAATCAACCACAACCTGGGCATATAACCTTGACCGAAATCAAACCTGGGATCCTTCAGTCCACAGGCCTACACTCTATCTACTGAGCCAAACCAGCTAGGGAAAAACATGTTTTCTTTTTATTAGTCACATAATTTACCAGAGGCCCAAGTAAATACAGGCTCTATTGAATTCTATGTGTGTAGAAAATTTAAAATGTGAAACCAGTTGGATGATTAATTAGCATAGGAGGCAATAATTTATTTCCTATTAAGTTACATATATGTCACTTCTTGAGTGAAAAATTGGTCAGTTGTACCTTATTTGCTGTTATTATTTATATCTTCAAGTGAACATGTTTAACATTTTCTCCAGGGGTCCCTCTTTGTAGTTATTGGTGATTTTAGCCATTCATTCGAATATGCACACATGCTGAACAAAATATGCCTGGAGATGAATTTCTCACTTTTAAAAGAGAGTAGATTTGTTCAAGAAAGCGCTGCCCTAAAGCCTCTGCTCTCATAAATTAATCTTTACCAAGAGAAATTCTCACTGTGCAAACAAGTACTCAGGGCATAAAACATGGAAAATATTCTGAACTTCATCATCCCCAATCAAATACTTCTATTTGTTTATTGAAAATTCCATAGCATGTCTAATAGTGTCCTTTCTCAATCTATACAGTACTATACAGTTTGAAGGGAGTTCACTTTCATTGAGTTGAACTACTATGGGGAAAAGTGAGTACCAAAAATTCCATCCAAAAAGTCTTTATGAAATAAACTTATTAAGAACCATATTGCCAAAAATGTATTCCTAAGGGACATAATGTTTAAAACATAACTATAATTATTCAGTAGGCATCCTACTGAACTGTGAAATTTTCAACAAATACAATATTCATATGCACAAGTATTTTTAATAACTATTATATGTATTCACACTGTAATGTTCTTACATGCTTTAGTGTGACAATACATATAACTATTCCATGCCTAACAATTTTTAAAGAAGCTTCTCATTGCCTTTAAAAAAATTTACTTGATATTATTTAAAAGCTATTTAGGATCTGTTCCATGCTGATCTCTAACTGTCTCCTCACATTATATGACCTGTAACAAATCACTGTAATTTGTTAAATCTAAGGTGGCAAACTTTAAGCTATTTTACCTATTGTAAGTAATACTTGCTGTATATAGGGTTAATATGATTTCAAATCCAGTTGTTTATGACTTACGTGAAATTGTTTTAACACTTGTTTATGACAAAAATTAAACAAACCAAAAAGTTTGCTTTAATATAAGTAAGAATGAAGTAAGTTGTGACCGGATGTCATCATGCTTCATCTGTTGTCATTAATGAACAGCCAGCAAGCATCCTAGCTGTTGAGGAGTCCAGCTTTGGGTTTATCTACAGGAACATGTAGAGAAGCAACTATGGCAAGGGGACGTACGGAGAGTTTGTGAAGACTATTTGAGAGTTTTAGTTTGTTATCCTCACCACTCTCCCAAGACCTTTGGGGCATTTAGCTCCTGCAGTGGCCAAGGCGACTCTGGTTGGCACTTGCATGCTTGGCTCTTGGCTCCTGGATCTTGGCCCTCTGGCTCTCTTGGGAGTTCTGTTGCAGGGGACATACTCTCCTGCATTCGAACATGTTGTCCACAGCCAGGTGGACTCCACACAATGGACTCATAGACTTTAAATTAGCCTGATATGCCAAAACCAGTTTGGCTCAGTGGATAGAGCATCAGCCTGCGGACTGAAGGGTCCCAGGTTCGATTCTGGTCAAGGGTATGTATCTTGGTTGCGGGCATATCCCCAGTGGGGGTTTGCAGGAGGCAGCTGATGGATGTTTCTCTCTTATTCATATTTCTGACTTTCTATCCCTCTCCCTTCCTCTCTGTGAAAAATTAATAAAATATGTTTTGAAAAAAAAATAGATAAATAAATTAGCCTGATATCCCACTGGACCCACACCACCCTAGAATGAAAACTCTGTACACTGGCCCTCCTTTTAGTTCTACTGAACCCCCTGTGTATATTTTCCAGAACTGGTTTAATGAACATAGTATAAGGTATGGGGCTGGGAAGATAGGGACTTCTTCAGTCCCCTCCACTGAGTTGAACAATAACAGTCCCTCAGGACATACCAGAGTTGTGCTAACATCCTGCTGGACAATAACATACCACCCAGACTTATCAAGGATGGCCAGGTTGCAGCTGTATGAATTTCCCACTCATAAAGCACCTGCCACAAACTACCTCGTATAAACCTACCTCGGATACACCTGATTGGTCCAACAGTAGCATAAAGAAACCCTGCCAGGCATAGGCAGGTGTGACTCCCCTGGCCCATGCTTTCGGACCATGGGACCTCACCCGAGAGCTCTCAATAAATGAGATCTTTCACTTGTACCCTGCTTGCCTTGGTCAATTTATTGGCTTTGGTCAGATTCAATCTTACTTCTCAGATTAAAACCTTACATGCAGGACTTTGTAAACTGATAAATATAATTCCACGCAAATAAAAGTCACTCTACCTCTCAAGCAAGTCTTAGAAAATCCATTTGCTCAAGATATTGTAAGAACCCCATTCCTCCAGCATCAGAGGAATTCCACTCCCTCAACCCTCTGGCAACAGCCCCATGAAGGAAGTCAGCCCACCTGCCAACAACAATATCTTAATTCCCTAGCAACATTCCCAGGCAACAGGGGATTTTACTTTTGTGCTGGCTGCTGGAAACTAGCTCTTGGTTTGAGGCTGTCTCCTCTGAATGCCTCCTCATAAAAGAAGCTACACCTCTGTTAAAATGTGGATTTTATTCCTCTTATCTCCCCTTTCCTGGAACAATAGTGTGATTAATCTGTCACTTGTTTCAAGTATGTAATTTCTTTATCTAGCCTATTAAGAGATATTGTCTTGTGTGCTATTTGCTTGTGAAATTATTTTAATTCCCATAGTAAACCTAGGTTAAATGAAATTGCTGGCAAACACATGCAGTCTTGTAGTATAACTTTGCTGCCTGCACAAACAAAAAGAAAAGGCAACAGACTATTGGTCTTCAGCAAGTGATCAGAGGCAAATAGGTCTAGCTATATTATTAGTATTGTTGTTGTTGTTGTTGTTATTAATTATCATTATTATGTGTTAACCACATGAAATTCTTTGGGCCCCAAAGCTTAAAACTTTAATCAGTTGTTTCTGTATTTTTAAAAATGTTCTATTCTTCTTTCTTATCATGTCCTCTTTTTGCAAAGTGGATTTAGGATTTTGTTCTTTGTTTTAGCAGGAATATTACAGGGAACTGTTTCAAATTTAACTTCATCTATGAGAGATAAAAATCTCACTAATATTGCCAGTGTTAGCCATATGATGTCATTTTCATATTTGAAGAAAAGACTGACCTTTAAATTAGTTCCTAATTATCTTCTTATTTTTATCTTCAATGTAAGCTATCTATTCTTCTTTTTTTTTTTTTACATTTTGCTTTAAGTTTTCTTTCTGAATTGTTAAGAATCTAAAACAATATAACATGTGTAGCTGGTTTTACTTTTGCTTCACTGTGTTATGATTTCATTCACACATTTTCAAGATGGAGGATGATTAGGGGACTTTAGAATAAAATACAAATGATAACTATATAACACCACCTGTTTTCAAGTATACAATAGTAACAATAACTTTGAAAATTCTCTATGATCATATCCCATGCTTATCCCCTTGAGCTATCCAGATTTCTAAAATATTTTATTTGATATTATCTTGCTTTCCTCTGCAGTTTTGCAAACTGATTTCCTTATTTTTTTGCATGGTAAGCAAATAGAATGTATTTCCCTGACAACTAATAAGTTTTGTTATGGACCACCCACGAGTGACAACCACCAAGGAGCCAGATCAAAATTTTAAGAAGCCTTTAATAACGAACTCGAGCCCGGGCCCACGTCTCCACTGTCACAGCAGTGAGCAACGCGAGCCCCGAACCTCAACCTCGGTAGCAAGTACTTTTTATCTCCAACGCAGGGAGATTTGGCAATTTGTGATTGGCCGGTCTCACACAAAGAAAGGTAGCATAAGGTCAGTTACAGTACAGGGCAGCAGGAAATTTCAAATTTTGTTCCCAGGCTGGTGGGTCCTGTTGACCCGGTATCTGGCCATGCGGTGTTCTGGCAGCAGGATGTCCTCGGGCAAGGGAGAGTTGAGTAAATGTCACAAACAGCTAAAGGGGGTTTTGGTGGTGGTGTCTGGTCTAAGCATGACAAACCACGTCCTTCTCTTCTATCCTCCTCCCCCCTCTGAGTCTGGCTATCACATTCCCTACTGGTCTTATCGGGGAATCAAATCCTTGATTCCTGCTGTCCCCCCCCCCCCCCCCCCCCCATCATCCGAGTTTATGGGTTGGTCTTTGTGATTTTAAGATGGCGGCCCCCAGGTAAGTTTCACACGGCCAACATGGTGGCTGCCAAGTCACACAGTCCAAAATGGTCTTTGCAATCCTGTCCTACCTTTACAGTTTGAGCATTTTTCCTATTTCTATAAGAAATTTATTTGTAAAATACTCAGTATCTTTTACTCATTTTTCTCTTTCTCGAATGTCTATCAATTGTCAATAATTATATGCATTGTTTTCTGTTAGCTAAATAACGATTTAGGCTGTAATAGAGAATAAAAACGTTTATTTGAAGTCAGGATCGCAATCCAGGCCACAAAGGTTTAGATAACAACCTAAAGCCTGCTCCAGGAAAAGACAGGGGACAGAAGTTTACGAAGGCAAAGGAGAAAGACATCCCACTGGGGTTAGTTACCTGGATTGCTCTCTCATGATGTGTGACTGGTTCTGGCATAGCTAGAGCCACACTAAGCTATACATGTGTGTTGCTAGAGCTACTGCTGGGCAGAAAGTCCATATATGTCCCTTCTGATAAGTAGCAGATGTCCATCCACGATGTTTGCAGTTTGGCCTTGAGCTGAGTTTAGCATTAGGTCAGCAGCTTCTCAGCAGTTCTGAGAACTGAACCCTGAAACATGCACAGGCCCCACTTCTTCAACATCCTCTTGAGTGCATGCTAGGTGGTTCTCTTGACAATGCTTACTCCGCTTTATTTTCTCTGTTCTCACTATTAATGATTGTGGGTTAACAATGTACAGACTGGCTCTCCCAGAATTCATGAAAACACCTGGCAGCTTTATCGTGCCAAGCCTTGAGACTGCTGGCTTCCCTGCTTAGGGAATAAAACACCCCTTTTTCCCTGTCCCCTTGCTTTCTGCATTCTCTCATTACGGAGATTTTTAACCGTTTGCTCTGTGTCCTTGGCTGGGGATGATAATGGCTTGTTAGGTACAAGCTGGCTGTAAATTGCCCACACAGTTTGACCTTGTTTTAGCTTTCCTGTCTCGGTTTCCCTTGTTCTCCTGCCCTGGAATCCTGTAACAGGTTTAGCTGGCTCCAATGGCCACGTCCATATTTCCTCCTTCCTTTCATCCCCTGCCCTGTCTGCTTAATCCTGTTTCTAACTCCTCTCAAAAATAGTGTTTGTCAGGTGTTTGAACTTTACCGCTGTCAAGTTAATTTTCACCTCATGAACACTCAATTATTTAGAAGGGAGTCATTAAATCCAACTCACACAGGGGATTATGCTCCATCTATAGGAAGAGAGAGCATCTACACAAAGTATTTTACATACAAACCAAATGTTTTCTACGTCTTATTTGATCTCTATGTAATTTTGTCATAAAATCCTTCTTTATTCTCTATTGGCGGTTTACAATGTTTATTTTATCGTGTGTTATTTTTTTGTATTTATTTATTTACTTTTATTGCACTACGCTGGTGAAGACCTGTAGTACCATATTAAAGCAAAGGGATGATGGGCCTCCTAGCTGAATTTATTTATAACCTCAATGGTAATGCTACCAACATATCACCATTAACTATTTACTCATAGTCACTTTCGAAGGTAGTTTTTGCTTAGATAACGACACTTGAAAATTGCTGCCTACTTAAATTTAATGAACACTTAGATCACAAAGGCAGTGTGGGTTTAACTGAGTTCTGCATGGACCATGGGGGTTTATTGTTGAAAACTCTAAGGGGACACAGTTTAATTTTTTGCCATTCACGGAAAGAACCCAGATAGACCAATTCCTGTCCCATCTCCCTTTGAATAGAGGGCTGATTCTACCCTGCAGGTGTAGCCCTCAGGAGCCTTGGCTTGCTGCAGAGGCCTGAGGCTCTGTGGTCCTGCCGCTCCCACAGGGCCACTGACACAGAGCCTGCCACCAGGGGCCAGTGCCCACACCCTCACAGCAGCCTCAGGTGCCAGGGCCTTGCTACCGCTGGATCCCACCCTTGCTCATTCTGCTTGATGATTTTTCCTTTCTACCAGGTCAGCCAGACAGCAGATGTTTCTTTAAAATAAGCTTACCAAGTATTTTACGTTTTCTCTGTTGAAATTATTTTACTCTGTTCTGCTTTGCAATATAATTGCTCTTGATGTCTTCATTACGCCTTCCATGATCTTTCTTTATTAAAAGACAATGCAGTCATGTATTTTAAATATGTATTTTACACATTGTTTTGTTCTTGCTTAAGGTTTTCCATTAGTTACTCTAAATAAGATAAAGTGGGGGGAAACACGACTCCAGAAATGCAGAGATAAATTGTAGGATGTGAAAATGAAGAAAGCTAAAGTGCAAAATATTGCAGTGAAAAACATGGTATTCTTAATGAACCGTGAACATTGAACTGTAATGCCCTGCATTCCCGAATTCTTGTCTCAGTGAATGAAGCCACAGACAAAAGATGATAGGTGAACAGCACAGAACCTTTATTGCAAGCAGACTCCACCTCTAAAACCCAATTCTGAGCTCTAAGCCTGAGACTCTGTCTCTCCTGGATGGACAGAGGGGACCCTTAGAAGGGTGACCGCTGCTCTCTTTGTCTTGAGGCATTAAATAGGCTGCAGTTCTTTGTGTGATCCTGACCCCTTCTTATTGGTCATTCTGCTGCATAGAATTCATTTTCAAAGCTCAAAGCCCACGTGGTGTCCCCCACCTTCTCTCTCCTTATCTCATTGGTTGGAGTCCCTGTGGATTTATCTTATTCCTCTCCCAGTAGTGTTGGCAGAGAAAGCTTTACTTATGGCCCTCCCAGCTACTCAGGTCAGGGCTACTTTTGGCCTAACTTAATGATCACTGTAATTGCTCAGGCCCGAGATGACTTTTGGTTTACGACTGTTTTTAATTGCATGGACCAGCTATATTTCTATTTGCCTATTCCATTTCTTTATTCTCTGTGCAAGTAAGATAAACACGCTGGCATTTTCAAGTCTCCATTATGTATTCCTTCCCCCAATACTCCTTTTGATTCCTAACTTAAACCTGCCTAATTAAGCTAGCTAGTTAAACCTTTCATTAATACTAGAAATCTTCCATCCTAGCCTGAATATAGTTTGTAATTTTCAGGCTAGCCAAATCTCATCACATTTTTCACACTGCTAAAGAGATGGGACATCGGGCATTATTGTTACAGAACACCAGAGAAGAACTAAGCAATACTTAGAGAGACGGAGTTACATTTATTACACGCAGGTCCAGAGGAAAATGTCTCTCAAATTCTGGGCCCCAGCATGGAGGAATTTTCCCTATTTATATGTTTTTATCTTCTTTGTCTCCCAAATATAGGGTGTGTCTGGCTCCCTTTGTAAGCTCTTAAAGAGCCCTTATGTGCTAGGGCCTTGAGACCTCAACCAAAGGCTTGGCCTGGTGCCAGCACTGATAATTTTGTCCGGGGAAGGTTTAATGGCCTCTCTGAAGTGGGAGTAGTCTCATTTTCCTTATTATTTAAGCAAGCAAGCATTTATAAACGTCAAATAGCAGGGTTAAAATTTCAAACAGCAGATTTTATATAAGATAGATGCTTTATTATAAAATATGTAGCTCTAGCTCTTTGTATTTTATTATATATATAATTGACCACATAATGTGTATGATTATAGTGCTTAGAAATGTGAGCCAGAACAAGTTCTTAGAATAATTAAATATGATATGCAGACTTAAATTAAATCATGTGTAGATTTTTTCTTATTTAAAATTGAGACTGCAATTTTCAGCTTTCTTTAATTTTATAACTCACAGAAAACCATCTTATTATGAACCTCATTATGTTGAAACTGACACAAGTTAAGCAGCTAAATGGGCAGATTTTTAAAAAATGCTAATCTGCCTTACTAAGTCACTAATTATCCATATTTTCATATAAAAAATAAGAAAAAGTTGAAGGTTTTCCATGTCAAAGTTGTAGTCTGTTATAATATTAGGAGGGAAATAACAAATATATTCATTAATACTTTCAGATAAAAATTCCTTAAGAATCATGTTTTCAAAGGGATCAGAACAATGAAAATGAGGTTTTCTTGTTAAAATAGCAAAATTGGCTTGGTAATATTAAATATAAAATGACAATTACAAGTTGCATATGGTAATTTACTTGAAACTTTAAATCCACTTTGCCCATTCAAGTTTCTGAAACATATATAATATGGTGTATCTCTGTGTGTGTGTGTGTGTGTGTGTGTGTGTGTGTGTGTGTACATGCAAATGTGTTTCTACCTACACTTTGAAAAATTTTAAATGTTTTTTTACTTCCATGATAAAATGCATTACTTGTTTCTGTTTTACCTCTATGCTTTTTAAAAGTATCTATTTTTATTGATTTCAGAGAGGAAAGGAGAGGAAGAGAGAGAGAGGCAGAAACATCAATGATGAGAGAGAATCATTGATCAGCTGCCTCCTGAATACTCCCTACTGGGGATCGAGCCCACAACCCCAGGCATGTGGCCTGATGGGAATCAAACAGTGACCTTCTGGTTCATAGGTTGATGCTCAACGACTGATCCAAGCTGGCTGGGCATATCTCTATGTTGTTGTTGTTGTTGTTGTTGTTGTTGTTTTAATTAATCCCTTTCCCAGCTACCTCTTTCTCTTAAAATAAAATACTCTGTGACTCTGATGGTAGAAGTAAAGATGTGCATGGTCAAGTCCATCGCCCATTCAGTGGTAACAGGGCATGCAGGCAGACCAATTACCAGGATTGATGATTCTAAGGCTCAGGCTTTGATACTAATCTGAGTGACCCCAAGACAAATGAAGGATTGTTGGCAATATTAAAGTAATTAAAAAAGGAGGCCATTAGACTGAGGTGGTATTAATGCTTTGGTAACCTAAATTAACAAATCAAAACCTAAACCAGAATCCATTCTTGTGAAGATAGTCCCATTCCAGAAAATGAACTTTAAAAACCAGAAATCACAAACAGCCTTATTAGGCTTTCCCAAATAAACTTAAACTATAGCCAATCAAATTGTTTTCTGGCTTTGTTTCTGCATTTATCCTATAAAAGCTTTTATCTTTGCTCTTATCTATACAGTATTCCTAACCACTGAGTCTGGCACTCCCCATTGAAATCTGTGTTTGCTCAAATAAACTTTTGAAAATTTTAATGCACCTTGGTTTATCTTCTAACAACACTTACCAGCAACAGAGATTCCAAGCAGCCATATATGGTGGTTTGGGGCAGGGGTGGGGAGTTACAGTGTGGGGAGGGTGGGAGGCAGTTAGGACAGATTCACATGCTTCTCTGTTTCACTTCAAACTAACCCAGAATAACTGGTCATTTTTCTCCAGTGTCCCTTTGGGTCTGTTGCCATATTTTGCCTAAGACAACCAAGATGCTTTTCTGGTATGTGCAGTCAGAAACCCTGGCAAATATGCCATTCTTCTATTCTTTATTGGTTCTTTCCCCTTCTTGGTTCTAACTAACAGTTTAAATCCTTTATATAAGTATTCAACCCTTTATTCTCATATAGCCAGTTAGCTACTAAATATATTTATTTGGATGTTCATAAATTAATCCTTTAGCATTACCTCACTTGTAAAATCCATGAAACTTCTTGTATTTGTACTCTCAGTTAACAATGACATCATCCATTCAGTCACCCCAGGCAAAAATATTTGAGTTTTCTTAAACTCTTATTCCATTTGCTCCAAACCATGTACAAAATTCAGTTTAATTCCCTAAACACGTTCAGCTACTTTATCTGTCTCATCTGTCCTGCCACCACTGCCTTATTTAGATCTCCCCAATGTTTTGTCTAATGTATAATTTTTATTTTGCCTTACATCTTTGCCGTTAGCCTAAATGGCCTCTCAAATTAAATTTAGTGCATGCTATAGTAACTGGTAGCAATATTTGTCCCAATACATTCTGACCATACAACTTCATTGCCTAAACCCTTCAAGTGAGTCTCTGTGGCCTATACTACATTAAGCTAGAGCTTCTGATTGTGATTTATAATGTTTTCCGTGGATCTCCTCTCTCTGGCCTCAACCATGACCACTTGCTGACATGCACCTAATAATCTGGAAGATATCTGTACATACCACTCCTTTGCTCATGATATTGTTTTTATTAACCCTATATTTTCTTTCTAGATAAGTCCTAATTTTAAAAAATATATTTTTTATTGACTTCAGAGAAGAAGAGAGAGGGAAAGGTAAAAACATCAATGATGAGAGCAAATTATTGATTGGCTGATTCCTGCACACCCTTCATGGGGATCAAGCCCACAACCTGGGCATGTGCCCTTGACTGGAATCAAACCCCAAGACCTTTCAATCTGCAAGCTGAGCCAAACCAAAGAGGGCCCAATCTTTTAAGAGTTAAGTCAGGTACTATTTTCTCTTTTGTGCATTAGCCTTTCACATACATAACTTTAAACAATATTTATCATTCTCTATTTTCATTTTCATCTACTTCCTGTCAATCCTGAGCACGTCTTGGGTTCCTGAGAGATGGTACGCAGTAATTATCTGTTGAATGGCTTAATGACACTGGCTGACGAAGAGGAATATCAAAGTCTGGTGATGATGTCAGTAAAGAAAAATAAAAGAAGGATTCTAGTGGTCAGTAAATGAAATCAAGTAGGATAATAAAAGGTTGGTTTACATAAATAAAGTTAGCATCAAAGATGAGCTATTGTGGGTGGTTTTATAGAGGACCGGAAATGGAATTGGGAAAACAGATGATATATTTTCCTTCTCTCAGTGTCAGTTATAACAGCAGCTTCACATTCAACTGTGAAGCAGGACTACACTTTTGGATTCCAGGGCTTCATAGGGAGTTTACCATCAGGGAAAGCCAAGCTTCATGTCAGCAGAGGATCTGACGGACTGCTTGCTTCCAGAAATGTGAGAATGTAGGTGATACATTTATGTATACATGTTGTCAAATGAAAGACAAAAAGCATAGGTCAGGAACTCAGGTGCAATGTTTGATCACTAGCGGGCATCAGATTATTTTGCTTTAAAAAGAGACAGTTCTATTTAGAACAGTTTTGAGTAGAGTAATTACTAACTAAAGTTGGTATTTACATTTTTCTTTAAAATGTAACATGTGACATAAAATGAGTAACCTATTGCAATTACATAACTCGTTTCCAGTTAATGATGCAAAGAAAAGATTTCAGCCCTAACTGGTGTAGTCCAGTGAATAGAGAATCAGCCCTTGGAGGGTTCCGGGTTTGATACCTCAGTTGCAGGTTCCTCTCTGGCCTGGAGCCCTAGTCAGAGCGTGTGCAGGAAGCAACCAACTAATGTGTTCCTCTCACATTGATATTTCTCTCTGTCTTTCCCTCTCCTCCTCGCTCTCTAAAATCAATGGAAAAATATCATCGAGTGAGGATTATTAAAAAAACAAGAAAAGGTTTCAAAAACTATGATATGTTAATATTGATAAAATGTTAGAGGTAATTGACAAACTTCCTGAAAATCTTTTTTCATGTTGGTAGAGTGGAGCGGGGAAAGCCATCCTGAATGAAGATGCCATCTTAAAAGTGACTATAAACCTAAACTCTGCTCTGTGAATATATTTTAGTCATCTTTTCAACTCTCCCAACTCTGTGTAAATTGCGCCTGCTTGTTTTTTTTTTTGTTTGTTTTTTTGTGTGTTTTTTTTGTGGTGGAGCAGGTCTTTGAACATAACATATTCGTCAGTTTAGATGACCCATCGAAAAGTTTAAAAACCACCTCTACAGTTTAAGAATGAGAGAAAAAGAAATGAAATTAAAGATATCTGTGCCATGTGACAGACCCAGTATTCACTGGTCTTGTGTGTTTACTTAAGCCAAGTATGAGCCTGATAGATGACATTGTCCAAGAGAGAACTAAAGAAAGGGCAGTAGAATAGATTTAAAGTGCACCATTTGCTCATTGATTTCAGATTGTTGTTGGGTGATGACTCTACCACAATCATTTACTTGGCCCTCCAGACCTCATAGTTGAGACAGAGTTAAGTAAATAATTACAAAACACCTTGATGAGTTATAGGATAAGGAAAGCAAGGGTCCTGTATAAGTACAGAGTAGTACTACTTAACCAGAACTTAGTCTTACATCTTGCTTGAGTTTGGATACCATTGTAAAATCTTGACATAAACTATAATATCAAAATTAGCACTGGAAATGAAAGGAATTTTTAGGCATAAAACAGGCAGGTTTAGGGAGTTTTAGGAATTAGGGGGCACATTGGGGAGAACCATAGGGCTGCCAGAAGGCATAGATTCATAGAATATGGGGGCTGGGCACTGCCAAAAGATATACATTTATAGAATAAAGGGAGAGGAAGCCATTCATCTGCACAATAAAGAGCAAGGCCACAGGGAGTAGAAAAACACAGTGAGAAAAAGAGGGGAGCCCCATGTGGGGTTTGAGCTCCGAAGCTGAGATAGTGACCAATCAGAGGGGACATCAGGACACAAAGAACTGCAGCCTTTATAAACCTAAGAAAGAAGGACTTGGTGGGTCTCTCTCCCCCTCGCAATTGGGAGTCTGTGTTTGTTTGCTAATACATTTCCACTTTTCCCTATACCACCTTTTTCTGTGGCTTCATTCTTTGAATCCACCTGGACAAGAACCTGGGAAATCACCCCTGCAACCTGCCCAGAGGAAAACAATGTGTTTCAGTTTAATTTCCGAGTTCCAGAAGAATCAGTAGAAGTCTTATATTGAGAGAGTGCAATTTATATAGCTTGCTATGCCAACGCATTGTTCTAATGGTCTGCAGTATTAACCATCAATCCTTACAATGATCTTAGACTATTATTCTCTCCATTTTAAATATTTAAAAACTCGGGCACAAAGATTTGCAAAACATGTCTAATTTCCCATTCTTATTAAGTGGTGGAGCTAAAATTTGAACTAAAGCAGTGTGGCTCCAAACACAATAGGAAAACGAATATACTATCACAGACCTTATAAGAAGAAAGATATAGACTTGGTCAAGAAACATAAAAATCTTCAGCTCATCAATAAAACAAAAACATGCATATTAAAAAATTATAAATTTTATTATATCAGGTAGCCACAAACTTTAAAAAAGATTATAATGCTAATAATGGTAATGAGTATAAAGGGAAGTGGATGGTCTATTTGCCAAGACTTGCTTTTATAGAAACAACATTTTTAGATGATAATCTTTTAATATAACAAAATTTGAACATTATCTTTTAAAATGTCCAGAATTTTATCTAAGAAAATATAATCAAATTCTATACTATCTCCATATCTTTGTCTTACAGATACCTCTCATTAAATGTTTCCAAAACATTCTCTCTTCTATTTAAATTCAATCCTCTCCCAGTGCACCTTTTATTAGATTCCATTACTGCCTCATTTGCTCCTTCCTAAAACCTTAAACTCTTCCTTATCTAGTAACTCTCTTATCCACTATCTGTCAATTATAAAATATAATTGCTTTACCCTCTAAACATACATCAGATAGATCTGTTTCTAACTTCATGACCTCATGCTCTTTAAGGCCCCAAATCTCCAGTGCACAGGCAAGAATCCCCTACCAGGCTCCCTCTATCTGTCTGCCCTAGCCCTCTGCCTGCAGAGAAACCATTTGCAATTGCATCTGATCAGACACTACTCAGTTCTAGACACTGTACCCGGAAAAATTTGTCTTTACTGATTTCTTCAGACTCTTACTGTGCCTGTCTTCCCTTCCCTGGGCATACCACACTGCCTGCTGACCATTGCTCTTCTTCAGTCCCACCAGCTTCTCACTCTTAGGGCTTTTGCAAGTGTTGCTCCCTTGGTTTTCAGCTTAGGTGTCATTTCTCCACAAAAGACTTGCCAGATGAGGCTTCTATCCACTCTTAAAGTACTCCCGACCTTTCCTTCCATCTAGGCACATATAATTATTTTAATTAAATATTTTGTATTAAAAAATTTTTAATCTTTCCCTGAGGATATCTTTCTACTGTTTTTTTAGAGAGAGTGGAAGAGAGAGGGAAAGACAGAGAGAAATATTGCTGTGAGAGAAATACATCAGTTGGTGGCCTCTTGCTTAAGCCCCAACCAAGGCCCAGGCTGGGGAGGAGCCTGCAATGGAGGTATGTGCCCTTGACTGGAATTGAACCCAGGACCCTTTGGTCCACTGGCCCATGCTCTGTCTACTGAGCCAAACTGGTTAGGGTTTTATATTGAATTTTTTAAATGTCTTCTCAGTGTGTGTGTGTGTGTGTGTGTGTGTGTGTGTGTGTGCACGCGCGCGCGTGCGTGTGCTTTGTAATCTCCATAAGAGCAGTGAATGTGCCTCTTTCAATTTTTCTGTTATTGCTCTCCATCATCTTATCTCCAATCTTACAGACTAATGTATTTGCCTTGGGGTAAATTGGGATTATAATAGCAAGAATGCAAAAATAAGTGAAGGTTTGATATCCAGCATTTAGCACCCATTAAAACTCTTTCCTCCCTTTGTCATCAATAACAAAATAGTCAGGTTTTACAAGGAAAAAAAGTATGTATGCTGAGATATTAAATATATACATATATGTTAGGCAGAATCATACATATTTTTTTTCAGGAACATAGAAAATTTTAAGATATCCTTTCTACACAGGAGAAAAGAAGGGGAGATACATACCCATGTCTTACTTTAGCCCACCAGAAAGTAGAAAGTTATTGGTAAAGTAGGGTTCGGAAGAAGTAGTTCGATAAAAGGAAAATAAGGCAATCACAACTGGTAATGTGCATCTCTAGGAATAGAACAAACCAATAGGAATAATACCGACCATAACCAACATTAGTGGAACAAAAATATAACAAACGAGAAAGTATAGTCTGAGGAGGTGGGCCTGACTCATCTCAGCCTAGAATCTAGAATTTCCCAGGTGTCATTGTCAGGGTCTTGGAGGTGCAGACCACATTGTAGGGAAGGTACTTGCCTACTGTGGACAATGGCAAGTTGAGCAATTAGCACCTCCAAACGAGGAAATACAACCACTGAACCTCAACAGACCCCTGGGCATGGACTGTATTCAACCAACCACTTAAAATCAAAGCTAGAGAGATATGGAGCTAGGAGGTCCCACTCTTTCTTCCAGGGACCAAATCATATAAATTTCCATTTCCATGCCCCAATGCATTAAATAACTCTTTGGAAAAGGAAGGGGTAACTGTCAGATGGACCACTTATCAGAAGGAACCTAAGTCATATATTAATCTGCTAGGGCTGCCATAACAAAATACCACAAACTGGTAGCTTGAAAAACAGAAATTTATTTTCTCAGTTCTTAAAGTCCAATAACAAGATACCAGCAGGGTGGTTTCTGATAAGAAATCTTTTTGACTTGCTGTGTTGCTGTATCATCATGTGTGCATACACTCCTGGTTCCTTTACTATAAGGACATCAGTTCAAATAGATCTCATTTTACCTTAAGGCATATATTCTCACATGCCTTATCTCCAAATACAATAGCTTTGAGGGCTGGGGCTTCAATCTATGAATTTTGAGGGAACACAATGTAGTCTGTAACAGCCATAAAAGGAGGATGTTTTGAATCCAAATAGTCTAAGATATTATTACATGGTAGTATTCATGAGAAATATTAGATCAGTTACAGAAAAATACAATTAAATTTTGAAATGTTTACATAATTTTAGCCCTGCAAAAGTTGTTTAATTTCAGCCCTGCAGAAATTATTCAACTTGTAAATGGATCTAGGAGTGCATAAATATACATTTTTATTGTAGAATTTTTATTAATAGTATCATATGCAAATAGCAAAAAGTCCAAAACAGCCTCAATACTCATCTTCAGGATGTTAATTAAAGTATTACACAGTCAAATGTGAAATTTTTGATATGCAGTCATTTTGAAATGATGAGCATCGATTATATGAATTGGAATAAAGATATATCACTGTTTCTGATATTTTACTTGGTGGTATATTTTGTCCTGATTAAAAATAGAGATGTCTATTTGTCTACATTGCTATGTCAATTTATAAAAATATATAAATTACAAAATATGGAATGATATATAATAAGTTTAACAAAGAGTTGCAATTGTCTCTGGGGGCAGTATTCAGTGGACTTAAAATCATTACTAAGGGATATAGCAAGAGTCATGGTTTTCGAAAGGGCTATGCAGTCAAATAGCTTGACTCATCAGACATAGCAGAGAGGTCTTTAATAAACCATCGCATTGTAAATTGTATAAATCCCAATTTTCCTTGTCTATAAATGAATGTAATAATTAAGCTTACCTCAGTGACTTATTGATAGGATTAAGTTTTAATTAACATAGAACATTTAATATTGTGCCACTTAATGTTATGCATTGCACTATGTTATTATTTGATACATTTCCAAATAATTTCACTTCAAATTTTATAAGAAGCATGGAGTGTTTTTTAATCATTCAAACCAATATATATATATATATATATATATAGACAAAAAGCATCAACTTCTTAGATAATAACAATTTTCCTCTTTCTTTGATTTTACTAACATTATCTAGAAATAACTAGTAAAGGCTTTCTTCCTCAAAAAACTGCATATTTAGACTAAAAAATTTTTATCCTTTATTCTTCCACTTTGAACTTGTCAACTATCTGCCATATCTGTAACACACTCAAATAAAAAATCTTTGTAAATGCAAACTGCCACCACCAGCACCTAGAGACCAACATGAAGACAGAAAATCATTGCTCTTGTGACCTGAGGTGACAGTTCATTGATGAGTACTTTTTACCCCTGAGAGATTAATATCCAGGCATCTCAAAGGGGAATTGATATGTGGTATGTGATGCTCAAACAACTAATGATCAATCTAGCATGACAACAGACTTGTGAATTTTCATCTAACACAATTGGATTAAGAGACCTGTTTTATATTATAACTAGGGGCTCGGTACACAAAAGTTGGTGCACTCAGGGGTTGGGGGGGGTCCCTCAGCCCAGCTGGCACCCTATCGCAGTCCAGGAGTCCTTGGGGGATGTCTGGCTGACAGCTTAGACCTGGTGCCTGTTGTGCTCACCAGCTTTCAGCCTGGCTTGTGGTTGAGCATCGTTCCCTCTATGGGAGCACAATGACCACCACGGGGCAGCTTTATCCTCAACCCCCATTGCCCTGCTGCCTCCAGTTGCCGCTGCCCCCCCAAGCACAATCCCTCCCTCTGCCCACTGGCACCTGCCTTGGCTAGCCTGGCGCTGCCTGCTCGCTGTCCCTACCCTCACCGACAGGTTGTTCTGCCATTCAATCAATTTGCATATTAGGCTTTCATTACATAGGGCTAGAGACCTGTTGCAGGAAGATTCCTGCAAGAACAGGGCTTCCTGAGGCCTGAGTAAAACTCCCTCCCTTCTCTGCTGCCTTGCTCCCTCCCTTCTCCCCGGTCCTGCTTGCTTGCTTCTCTGCAGCTTTGCTTCCTTCTGCAGTGTTTGGCTTCCTTTTATGTTGTCTCCTGTGCCTGGATATGCAAATTAACCACCAACTTGGTTGAGGTAATTTGCATACTCACTGTGATTGGAAGGTGGGCTTGGTAGGTGGGTATAGTGGAGGTATGGTCAATTTTCATATTACTCTTTTATTAGTTAGGATAATCTTTGATGAGGTGAAGTTAATGGATGCCAAAATCCAGAAGAGACTTTGTATGTAAAATCCACTCATTCAAATTTATTTGTTATGCATTCTTTCACTTAGACTTACATTTGATGACATCACATTTTAAATGTTGTAAACATTGCTGAATTTAATAATGTTATATTTGAACTTGTAAATGGATACATGGAGGTACTATGTGCTTGCTTGTAAATTGGTAGAAATAAAACACAAAGAGTGAAGCTGCCATTCATGATTCAGCATTTTGATTTCAAGATCTAGGAATCCACGAAAAGTGTGTAACTGCCATTTGATCACCTACCCTTTGAACCCACTGGAATCACAGGGCTGTAATATGAGTTTCTGTACTTCAGCAGAAGCTGCTTGGAGACAATTACTCTGGTGCCAGACTGAATCAGCCTCAGCTACCACACAGGGATGGCATTTCATTCAGATGCGCGAGCCTTACAAGTTTCACTCTTTGACCTTCTGGATGACATCTTCTGCTCGATAGTCATTATTTCTATCTCCAACTCACTAGGTTTCCTTAGCAGACAGTCATTAGTGCTCTGCAGGCAGCATAAAAGATAAGATATAGATGTCTCCATTTTCAGAAACTGGAGGAGAGAAGATGAAAGGGAAAAAAAAAGGACTCCAAGCTTGCTTTTATTCATGACTGAACTTTTCCTGGCTGACTCTGAAGCCCACTGCTGTTGATTTCCTTGTAATATTTCAAACCACCCCTGTCTCTAGAACACAGATTTAAATCAGCCTTGCTGTGGTATTATATCACATGACTAGAGGCCCAGTGTATAAAATTTGTGCATAGGGGTGTATGTCCCTCAGCCTACCGTGCACCCTCTCCAATCTGGGACCCCTCAAGGGATGTCTGACTGCCTGTTTAGGCCCGATCCCAGTGGGATCGGGCCTAAATGGGCACTCGAACATTGCTCTCACAATCTAGGACTGCTGGCTCCCAACTGCTTACCTGCCTTCCTGATTGCCCCTAACTGTTTCTGCATGCCAGCCTGATCCCCCTCTAATCACTCCCCTGCCAGCCTGATTGATGCTTAACTGTTCCCCTCCCAGCCTGTTTGCCCCTAACTGTCCTCCCCTGCAGGCCTCGTCACCCCTAACTGCCCTCCCCTGCAGGCCTGGTCTCCCCCACCTGCTCTCTGCTCTAGGCCTGGGTCCCCTTCAACTGCCTTTCCCTGTAGGCCTGATCACCCCCAACTTCCCTCCTCTACCAACCTAGTCAATCCTAACTGCCCTCCCCTGCTAGCCTGATTGCCCACACTACTCTCCCTTGCAGCCCTGTTCCCTCCCAAATGCCCTCCCCTGCTGGCCATCTTGTGGTGGCCATCTTGTGTCCACATGGGGGCTATCATCTTTGATCATATGGGGGTAGCCATCTTGTGTGTTCAAGTGATGGTCAATCTGTATATTACTCTTTTATTAGATAGGATAGAGGCATGGTGCATGGGTGGGGGCCAGCTGGTTTGCCCTTAAGGATGTCCAGGATCAGGGTAGAAGATTCTCTTGGGGAATGGGGCTGCTTGGGTGAGGGTCCTGTAGTGGTTTGCAGGCCAACCACACACCCCCAGCAACCCAAGCAGAAGGCCTTGGTATCTGGGATTTATTTATCTTCTATAATTGAAACTTTATAGCCTTGATTGGAGGCCTGGGCTCACCAGGGTGTGTAGAAAGCTTGGCTTCCTCCATTACCAGTGAAACACAAGCCTCCTGCTCACTCTGTGGCCGTAGCCATCTTGGGTGGGTTAATTTGCATACTCACTCCTGATTGGCTGGAGGGCATAGCTTGTGGGTATAGTGGAGGTATGGTCAATTTGCATGTTACTCTTTTATTAGATAGGCTGTTCTGTCCTACAATTCTGAAGACTCTCTTTAAACAAAGGCTAAAATTCAGTTAAGTCAAGCATGTAGGAATTAAGCCTCTCCAAAACTCGCAGCCTCGATATGAAGTTAAGGGTAAGCTTATAAAGGCAAAAAGAGGAAAACAAAACAAAACAAAATAAAAGAAAACAAAAAAAACTCTGGGATTGGTACAGTGAGACCATATCTCAAGGCCTGGCCTGGTGCCAACCCTGACAACTCCGTCTGGAGTTTTATGTTTATTGCCTTTCCAGAATGGGAGCAGTGCTTCAGTAAACAGGTCCTGCAAGATGGATGATTAAGAGGGAGCAGTGACCAGACCATAGATCAGTAATAAGAGACACCAGATTTCCGTCATAGATTCAGATGTCCAGCCCCCATCCCTTTTTCAAAAAATGTCTTATTTTCCCATTATTCAAGCAAAGTGTTTACAGAAGCTAGAAGTAGCATAGTTTCTTATCTGGTTTAGTTACATCCTGGAATTAACAGAACAAGGGGGCAAATGCATGCACAGGGAAACCCTAAAAGGTAGTTCTTAAAAAAATTATGGAAATAAAATGGAGTGCCTATGGTTCATGCAGGGGACAGGATGGAGTCATTTCTTTCAAGGTCCATGTTTCACATGTAAATAAATTTACCTCTCTCTCTCTCTCTCTCTCTCTCTCTCTCTCTCTCTCTCTCCATATATATATATATATATATATATATATATATATATATATATATTAAACAGAGGCTCTTGAATGAAACTGAATTAGGCTCATCGAAATCTGTCAAATTTGTTTACATCTGGAGTTAATGGAGGTGGCCATTGATGATAAAATACACTGTCAATTTTTCTTCTTTTGTTTTATAGTATAGTATATAAATGTGCAGACTAAAATAATTACATGGTGTTGAAAAAATCCTATATACACACACAAAGTGGGTGAGAGACAGAGATACCTAATCCCCCCACTGCTCTTATTCCCAGGAACCACTATACTCAGCTTAATTCATTTACTATTTTTCCTGGGGATATAATTTTTTTTGTCCATTTACTTTGCAAAATATCCTTTACTTGCCTGATGGAAGACATTAGAAACTGAATCCAATTACATTACACCCATTCTCCACATCCTTCCCCCAAACTATATATAAATAGATTATTTTTTTTGTTTGTTTTTAAAATAATGTCATTCAAATTTCCATTTTCTCAGGTAAGCACATTTCATCCTTTATCCTTCGGTTCTCCTCCCAGCCAATTGTCACCAGTTTCCTATCAGTTATGCCAATATTTTTCATTTTAAAGTAATCAATATCTATTTTCCATTTTAAATTTATATTTTGTGCTTTGTGGAATAGTTTTTGAGCATGAAATTTAAAAAATAATTGAACTTATAAGAATTATGAAAATATAATTCCCCTTTGAACTTGTAGAATCTTCAAGGAGGTCCTTTCTACTTTCTCTATATATCAAGAGTTCAAACATAACCAAAGCAGTTTGCTTTGTATTTGGCATTTCTTGGAATGGATTTTTGTTTACCCAGAAATTGTTTTGCTTTTCTATTATTGACAGACAGATAATCTAATTCCCATTTTGCAGTCACCCGGTTTCTTAATCATAATAGTTATTAAAGTGATGCCAATTTTTCTTGCTTCTTAGACTATGATGATAGTGAAATGGAATTTTCATACTGGAACCCAGATTCTTTGTCTGCCAGAATTAAAGAATGAATACACGGGCAGAAAGTGGTATACCAAAAGTGGATATTTATTGAAGAACAAGTACAGATTACCATATGGGGAGAGGGACAGACTCCCACAGAATGGACTCCAAAGTAGGGAGAAGGAAAGGCTCCCACAGAGTTCCTTTTCCCTTTGACTTACAAAGGCTGGAGATCCTTGATATCCCCTCTGATTGATCACTATTTCTTTAGACCAGTTACTATAGTAACTACTGGGCTCAAAGGTTGAACATCACAAGTGACAAGTGAAGTTCCCCTGCCCCCCACCACCACCACCACCTCCTTCCTCATTGTTTTCCTATTCCCTTTGGGCTTTCTTTTTCTCCTTCTGAACAAGGGGCTTTCTTCTTTTTATTTTGTAAATATAGACCTTTTGCTGTTCCCAGCTCTCTCATTCTATGGAAATGTACCTGTTGCAGCTTTTCAGTTCCCCTATTCTATGGAAATATACCTCTGCTGCTCTGCAGCCTTGTGCTTTCTCCATGGTCCTCTCAATTTCCAAAATTTCCTAAACCTGTCTTATTTTACCCCAAAATTCCTGTTTCAATAGGAACTTCTAAAATACAGGTGTTTTTTTTTAAAGGGCTAGAGAAATATTGTTATGTGACTGCTAATGCCAATACAATTTTGCCTAATGTTTGTGAAATGTCAGAAAAGTATGGTATATCTGTTTTGTTGGTTCCAGACACATTATCTGGAACCACTTATCTACAATAATGTCTAATTCTAATAAGTGGGCCCCTTATGCTCCCATCTGTGGAGAAAGATTCTTAATACTTGAGTAAATGAGTTCCTTAATCAATGATTCAAGTTAGGCCACAAAGTATAGCAATCATGGTGGATATATGTAAAGGCAGGCAACTGGCCAGATTTCCTCAGTCAGAGTTTTTGCCTAAAATTTTTAAACAATTAAGACAATTTCTTTATGTTACTGAAAGTTGCAAGTCCTAAAAAAAAAGTGGAGTTTTCAGTGATTACTGTTAGAGAAAAGCATTTTAAAGTGAAATAAGATAGCATATTGAAAGAAAAATAAATTAGTATAGAGTCTTAGTTGTATTGCAGACTCTGGTTCAGCTGTTCATAAGCCTATTTCATCTTTGCCTTCTGTATTCTGGTTATTTACATTTTAACTAGGTTCTCTGAGAAATATTGTTTGTTATTTTTTCCTAAATTAATTTGAGTTAGGTTTCTGACAATTGGTATCCATGAATCTTAAGCAATTTGCAAAAGTTGAATGTCAGTTTATGCTCACTAAATTATTTAATTTTCTCAGAATAAAGTTGATAAGTATTGCTGTAGAAGCTCAAGTTCACTTTGAATTAAAGACTAGTGTATGAAACTGCCAGACACATAGTTTAATGTTAGATGTTTCCTCAATTATTAAATAGTAGTTAATTCTGGGATTCTGACTTTTCTTCACTTATTGCTAATTTATATAACATCAAAAATGTGTTTTCAAAGAAAAAATTCACCACCTCAATTTGATAGATGTTAATTTATACATGTAATTTGACTTTTTTTATTTTGTTTTGCTTTTACACTAGTATTCATTTTAGAAGTTAGTAAGGCTGAAACTATTAATTCCTTTTGAAGCTACATCATCTTAAATAAACATGTTATCATTATATCATTGTCTTAAGGTGTGTGTAGGATTTTAATGGCTTTAAACTTTTTATCTATAGATTACAAGTATGAAAAAATAACATTTCAGACAGAGAAATACTATATGTGTGTATGTATCTGTATACACCCATTAAATATTTGTATCTTAAGTTTAATTACTTTAAATTACTAAAATCTGTCATAATGTTACATGATCAGCTAAATCACTTTACAGAGAAAGTACAGAGGTTTTTTTTGTATTTTTTTAATGTTTGTTCAATCAAAACCAATTTGAGAAATACTGCAACTATCATTATAGCCTAGGATGTTAAATTTCAAATAGCTGTTGCATGTTTAGAACAAAAAGTTGATAGACACTCCCTTCCCCCAACTGGTGGGCGGAGTTATGATGTAACTGGCATCTGCCACAGAGACATTGAGCCACCAATCAAGCACATGCCGAGTGTCCTGTGTTCCACCCCTTCCCTTTGCGCCCTGGGTCCAACCCCTTTCTGTTCCCCGCCCTTAAAAGGTGTCTCAGTGCACCATGTGGCACCTTTTCTCCCGGACTGTTCTCCCAGGCAGTCCTAGAGGTGGTCCAGCTGGGTCCCTTCTTTTCTCTGCCTCCTCCCTTGGGCCCCATCCCCTCCCCTCAAAGGTGCCTTCACCCTGCTCCTGAGCTCTTTCTCCCTTGGGAAGGGTCTTCTCCTCAATAAAGTCTGTATCCTGGTACCCTGGTCTCTCTCCGCCCTATCTGTCTCTTCTTTCAAAAGTAAAGTGTATGATCAATATTTAGTGGTACATTTCAAAAGAAAAGGTTATTGGATCAAAGACAAAACAATTAAATATCAAGAAATATAGTTAGGAGAAGCCAAGATGGCGGCATAGGTAAACACCTGAACTGTGGCCTTGCACAATTTCAAAACTGCAACTAAAAGACAGGACGACCTCTATCACCCAGAACACATGAAAAGCTGGCCCAGTGGAAATTCTTCAGCCAGAGGGAAAGATGAGCATTGGGACCTGTACAAATGCTGAAAATATGAGGTACAGAGGCTGGAAGCCAGGCTGATGGTGGGGTACTTTGAGGCTGCTTTTTTTCAACCTGAAGGAAAGTGGGCACCTGATTGCTCTGGGGAGATGCTGGAGATCAAGACCCCTACAGGGAGAAGCTGAACGGTCTGCCATCGGGTCAGAAAGTGAGCATGGCTCTCTTGTGGAGACATATACAGTGTTCACTGCATGGGGGTACAGGATGCAGGGACTTGGAGACAGGGAGAGACTCGGAGATGTGGAGTGGCAGTCATAGTTGTTGGCCAAGTCCTAAGCTAGTGAGACCCTGAAACCCCATCCCACCCAATCTGCAAACCCCGCCCGGAGCTGTGTGTAGCGGCATTTGGATATAATTGGCCTGCCCTTTTGCTGCTTAATCTAAATTGGAGCTCTGATCAGAACAGGAGAAACCTACAGATCTTGCTGTAGTTCCTGCTGGATTGCCTCAGACAGTAGCTAGACTGCATCCCATTTGAGATCCAGAAGCTAGTGTATCTAGAGGTCAGTGTGAGAATTCAACACCAGAATTCAACTACTCACATTCATAAGTGACACATTCAAGAGGCAGGCTCAGTGAGCACCAAAGCCCCGTTGAAGCAAGTACACCCCTATAGGTGTGTCTCCGCAGCTCTTCCATTCCATCAACACAGGGAATCAGCAAAATGCAAAGACAAAGTAACATGTCACGAATGAAAGAAATGGAGGGAAGCAGACTATCAGACATAGAGTTCAAGACCACAATTATAAAGTTACTCAAGAATCTTCTAAAAACTGCCGAGAAACTTAATGATACCTAAGATGAGCTTAGTGAGACCTTCAAAGACTTTAACAAGAATGCCAAGAAAATGGAAAAACCAGATAGAAATTAAGCACACACTTCCTGAAATAAAGACTATAAAGAAATTCAACAGTAGATCAAAGGACTCCAATAATCAAACCAAAGATCTGAAATATAAGGAGAAAAAAAAATAAACAACCCCCCCCCCAAAAAAAAAAAAACACCCAAGAAGAAAAACAAAAAGAAAAAAGAATCAAAAAATATAAAGATAGTGTAAGGAGCCTCTGGGACAACTTTAAACACCGCAACATCAGAATTATTGGGTTGCCAGAAGAAGAGAGAGAGCAAAATATTGAAAACCTATTAGAAGAAATAATGACAGAAAACTTTCCCTAACTGGTGAAAGAAATAGACTTACAAGGTCAGGAAGTGCAGAGAACCCCAAACAAGAGGAATCCAAAGAGGACCACATTGAGACACATCATAATAAAAATGCCAAGGGCAAAAGACAAATAAAGAATCTTGAAAGGAGCAAGAGAGAAACAGTTGGTTACCTACAAGGGAGGACTGTCAGCTGATTTCTCAACAGAAACTCTGCAAGCCAGATGGGAGTGGCAAGAAATATTCAAAGTGATGAATGGCAAGAACCTACAACCAAGATTATGCTACCCAGCCAGGCTATCATTTAGAATTGAAGGTCATACAAAGAGCTTCACAAATAAGAAAAAGCTAACAGAGTTTATCACCAGGATTATATGAAATGCTAAAGGGTATTCTTTAAGAAGAGGAAGAAGAAGAAAAAAGTAAAGATAAAAACAATGAACAACAAAATGACAACAAATGCATAACTACCAATAATTGAATCTAAAAATCAAGTGAATGAAAAATCTGATGAACAGAATGTACTGACTAATATAATAGAATCAGGGACATAGAAAGGGAGTGGACTGACAATTCTCAGTGGAAAGACTGTGTGAGGGGGGCGGGAAGAGATTGGACAAAAATCTTACACCTGTGGATGAAGACAATGTCGGGGATTAAGGGCATGGGGTAAGGAGGGGGATGGGATGAAGGGGAACTATAGGGGGGGAAAAAGAGGAACACCTGTAATAATCTGAACAATAAAGATTTATTTAACAAAAGAAAAGAAATATAGTTAGCTAAAATGTTTGAAATCTCAGTAAAATATTTTAAAAGGCTTTTAGAAAAGTGAGTGTTAATATACAGAAAAAATTACAGCTACATGAAAAATGGGAGGACTATGTCAGCAATAAAGGAGCAATAAATATGCACTTTGCAATACAAAATGAAATTTCTGATATTAATAACATTAAGATAAAATAGGTTAGATATTTATCTTAAAACTAATGCAAAACTAAGTTATATTAAAAAATAAAAAAAAATTTAACTTAATATATATTATAAAAACAAATAGTTTATAATATTTCACTTATCAAGGATGGCAAAGATTTTAATTGGCAAAATATTTCATTTGCAAAATAAAATATAATTAAATTTTCTCAGTATGATAAAAACTATAGTTTAAAGGTAGATTTCTACAGACTTTTTTTTAACCAAATGGTGAGCTCTGTTTATTTAGCTATAACAGGCCTCCTAAAGAATTGATGGTGGAATCAAAGATATCAGCAATGTCATAATTCATCATTTTAAGTAATCATTGAGGTATTTGTTAATGGTAAATGGTGTAACTTCAAAAGGAATCAATTTCATTTACTTAATAATTTGGAAACAGTGATTACCTTGTGTTTGAGAAACTTTAATAAGGTGTCATATTTCTTTTGTCAGAAGAATCTGAGAAAAATCTTTTCTTGGGTATAGAAAAGTAAATTTAAATAATACTGAACATGTACATATTAGGAGCAATATATCAAATGAAACTTATTAAAATTTACTAAATGGTATGTAAAATGTAATTATACAATATTTCACATGTATCTAAAATGTCACTGGCTTCTGCTCCCACTGGATTAGATATTATATATCTAATACAAAAAAATAATAGTCTCATTTTCCAAGAACCCTATATGATATCCATTTCTTCCACTAAGCCATTTCATGTCCTAGGTGGTAAAAGTGGTTCATTCATTATGGAAAGTTCTTCAGGGTGAAGACGCCTGTTTCTACACTTTCCCTGAACATTAGAAACATTGGCAGGAGAGGGCACTTAGATGACTCTGTCCCTGATCTAACTTTCACTGCTGAGCTCTGGATCAGGGGCTTTGTCTCTCGAGGATTATGTGTCATTTAACACCTCATTGCTCCTGCAATCACAGATTTACCAAGTAGAGTCATCATACTACTTTCTGAAGTATTATCCCTTCTCCTTTAATGGTTCAGCTTCTGCCCTGGAGACTGGAGAAGTGGTAACTCTGCCTCAAGACAGGGCAATTAACCTCAAATTGCTTTCCAACACTAGGCTGAGCTACTTTTTCTCAAGAACCTTCTCCTTACTTGCTGAAAAGTTGATAAGGCCTTCTAGCTGTCCCTTCATATATTTTCATAAAGCACAAGATAGGTGAAATCAAATCATGAACTCAGGGTTATATACTGGTTAATGCCCTCCATCTCCTGTTAATTCAAGGTGAAAATGGATTTCATACATCTGAAAACTGTTGTGCATCTTTGGCACCTGCTTTCATTTCCCCAGTGTGTCTGAATTGGAAGGTCAGAACGTAGGTCATTGATTTTGTCAAACAAGGTCACCAAAGAATAGTAATTAAAAAAAGGAGGACAGTTAGGTCAATAATTTTTTTTTCCACCATTGACATCTAATGTTTGAATATATGTCTTAAATTCGCCAGTATAGCAGTCCTTGACTCTATTAATCAGGTGATGTCAATTTTCTAATTCAAATGCTGTTGCTGATTTGGGGAAGGTTGACTATTTCCATGTAATTTCACTACTGATGATTTTTAAATTGAAAACAGTGGATGTGATTAATTCATAAAGGAAATATTTTTATATTGCTCTAGTAGTGACACCCAAATATACAATGTAATTCTAATGATTTAGTCAAAACTCTGTTTGTTAATGATGAAGAATAACATCTAATAACACAGTCTTTAGACATTATTCTTAACCTCATCATGCATATGGATTTCTCTGTAGGCACCTATAATCTTATATTGAATGTTTTTCATTTTTATAATGTGATAGATGATTATGTGAATAACTGATAAATGATTAACCTTTGAGTAATACTTCAGAATTCCCTCTTCTTCAAACATGCTCCTGTCTTTCTATCTCAATTATGCCTCTCTTATTTTTTATCTTTTCTGATTCTATTATTATTTTAGTTAGGTCATTAATATTATCACCATTGTAATGTAACAGCTTCCTCAATATGTTCCCTTCTATTTCTTTTATTTATTTTACTATAAGTACTTACCAAATTAATATCCTTAATGTTGTAACCTTTATCAAATTTATTCATAACCAATACATATATTGCCTACATTCATGCATGCATGCATGCATACATACATATACAGTAAATTTTATTCCTTATCAGGTCCAACTTTCTCATACTGTTACTGATAATCTGACATTAATTTTTCCCTTTACATTCTTATATGGTAAACACACACCCAATGTGATAAATAAGCAGAGTTTAATTCACCCTATACATTTTTTCTTTCTGGTATACAGCCTGTATTTTAATTTATAAACTAGGCCTGGAATGCCTTTTCTGAATCTTCTAAGACAGATTCGATTCAATTTCTTAAAAAATTGAAAGGCTGCATTGTTGGAGAACACATGAGATTTGGTTGGAAAGTCTGTAAGGGAAACTTTCTGAGAAAAAGGAAGTGTGCTGAAGGCGGCCTGCCCTGTTTATTAGAATTTTGATTAAGGGAGTGCTGAAGGCAGTGCCCCTAATTATTCCTTGACCTTTCCAAACAAGTCTGTGCACATATAGACCCCTGTGTGATTCCTGGATTCCTTATGCTTTATCATTAGGTGCCCTTGCTTAAAGGACACTGCAGACACATGTGTCCTCCCCAGATTACTTACCCTACTGATTGTATCTAAAAGATGAATTTTATCTCAAACTGCTGTTATAATAAAAGCCTAAGGAGGCAGGTGATCGAGACTGTCTGGTTCCATTAGCCAGGCAGTCCCTTAGCCCTCTCTTTTCACAGTGTCAGAGTACTCATTCATTTGTTGCTCAGGATTTGCTGGTCAGCCCTGGCACCTCATGTTTTGTTTTTTTCTTCCTGAGATATTCATGGAACTTTTAATACTTCTATGATGCCAGTTAATATCTTCTACTTTTTATCTTAAGCATTATTTTGCATGTTTAAAAATATTGTTTAGTTAATCACCATTGTAGAAAAGCTTTTATTTTATTACTAGAGGCCTGGTGCATGGAATTCGTGAATGGGGGGCGTGACCCTGCACCCTCTCCAATCTGGGAGCCCTCAAAAGATGTCCAACCCCCGTGGGATTGGGTCTAAACAGGCAGTTGGACATCCCTCTCACAATCCAGGACTGCTAGATCCCATCCACTCGCCTGCCTGCCTTCCTGATTGTCCCTAACTACTTCTGCCTGCCAGCCTGATGACCCCATAACCATTCCCCTGCCAGCCTGATTGATGTCTAACTGCTCCCCTGCCAACCTTTTTGGCCCCAAGCTGTCTCCTCTGCTGGCCTGGTCACCCCTAACTGCCCTTCCCTGTAGGCTTGATAGCCCCCAACTGCCCTTCCCTGCAGGCCTGGTTGCCCCCAACTTCCCTCTTCTGCAGGCCTGGTCATCCCTAACTGCCCTCCCCTGCAGGCCTGGTCTCTCCCAACTACCCTCCCCTGATGGCCATCTTGTGTCCACATGGGGGTACGATCTTTGACCACATGGGGGCAGCTGTTTTCTGTGTTGGAGTTATGGTCAATATGCACATTAATCTTTTATTAGATAAGATAGAGTTCTGGTATATGGGTGGGGGCCTACTGGTTTGCCCTGAATTGTGTCCCAGATCAGGGTTGGGGTTCCCTTGGAGTATGGGGTGGCCTGGGCAAAGGGCCTGTGGTGGTTTGCAGGCAGGCCACAGCCCCAGTGACCCAAGTAGAGGCCCTGGTATCTGGAATTTATTTATCTTCTACATTTGAATCTTTGTAGCCTGGAGTAGAACCAAACCTCTGTTTGCTCCAAGGTGGCAGCCATTTCTGTTGGGATTTATTTATTTTCTATAATTGAAACTTTGTATCCTATAGTGGAGGCCTAGGTCAGCCAGGGCTGTAGAAGCTTGGCTTTCTTCATTGTGGTGGGGGGTGGGGAACCCTAGCCTCCTGCTCTCTCCAACTCTGAGATTGCCACCATTTTTGTTGTAATTTATTTATCTTCTATCATTGAAACTTTGTAGCATTGAGTGGAGGCGTAGGCCAGCAAGCATAGTTGTAAAGCTGGGCTTCCTCCATTGCCAGGGAAACCCAAACCTCTTCCTACATATTTGCTCCTGATTGGCTGGTGGGCAAGGCTTTGTGGGCATGGTGGAGGTATGGTCAATTTGCCTATTGCTCTTTTATTAGACAGGATTATATTTTTATTCTAAGACACAGTCTTTTATAATAGGTAATTAGAAGTATTTATTAAATTTCCCTTCAAAAGAATAAATAATGTAACTTTATTTTAATGAAACAGACTATTTTATTTTATTTTGTGAAAAAGTGAGACTTTCTTGCAAAGAGAATGTCTAATAGTTCTATGGAGTTTGATTTTTATATTATTTTACCAAAAATATTATATGTGCAGAGCAATTTTGCTAACAGTGATGCTAAAAGCATCTTGATTTCTCTATTTTCTCTGCCTGGTTCTGAATTAGCACCATTTTTTGATGGACAAGGCTTTTGGGAATCAACACATGTGCATCTGATTGGGGAGCTGGTGAAGGAGGCAAGGTCTACCAGGAATTGTTCTTGGTCCAGTGAAATATAAATCAAATTTATATATTGTAATTTAGAAAAAAGATTTGTGTCCTAGAAAAAGAGTTCGTAAACCATTTTTAATATTTTATTCAATTGTCAATGTTGACATAGAAAATGCATATTTGTTTTGAATTGAAAAAAAGATAATAATATTTTGCAGCTGGTGGCTCTTATACTCTCTAGAGCCCCCAAAATAGCAAAAATTTCTGTTAAAAATATTTGCTATCTATTAAGAAATTTTTATAAAGCTGTGATGTTACAGATCACAAATAACTTGTGAGAATTTATAAAAAATAAAATTGAGATTTTTATTTATTATTCCTGTCACCTATGAAGCATGCTAAGTGAAATTGACTGTCACTTTGATAGTTTCAACCTGGAATTTCTCAAATCTACTTAAGAATGAAATGAGTCTTCATACTATAGTTTTCTCCAAGAACAGTGAAGGAACTTTTGGCCTTATTTTGTCAGAAAAAAATCAGAATTAGCCTCCTTAGGAACTGAATTGCTACATGCTGTTGAATTAATTGAGAAATTGACTTCAAGATCAAGTGGTATTGCTCAGTGGTTAGGCATGTACCTATGAACTAGGAGGTCACAGTTTGATTCCCAGTCAGGGCATATGCCCAGGTTGTGGGCTTGATCCCCAGTGTGGGGCATGCAGGAGGCAGTTAATCAGTGATTCTCTCTCACCATTGATGTTTCTATCTCTCCCTCTCCCTTTCTCTCTGAAATTTATAAAATATATTTTAAGAAGAAGGAAAGAAAGAAAGAAAGAAAGAAAGAAAGAAAGAAAGAAAGAAAGAAAGAAAGAAAGAAAGAAAGAAAGGAGAGAGGGAGGGAGGGAGGGAAGGAAGGAAAAGAAAGAAGGAAGGAAGGAAGGAAAGAAGGAAGGAAGGAAGGAAGGAAGGAAGGAAGGAAGGAAGGAAGGAAGGAAGGGCAAAAGAAAGGAAGAAAGAAAGAAAGGAAAAGAAAACTGACTTCAAGCGTGCTGGGTACATGGCAAGCACAAATGTCCCAGTAGGCAGCTTCTTCTTTTTTTTCCCAGAGACCATGTCACTTCTCCACTGTGTTTCTATCTTTGGATCACACCAATAATTCCATTCCCCTCAAAAGTGGATTAAAACTTATCTTTTAAAATAATGGACTGAAATCACTTAAGAAGTCTGCATCACTTTTACTGAGAAGTCAAGGAGAAGCATTTGTCAGCACTGATCTGCAAGCAGTCTCTGGAGATTGATTTACACTTTCTCTCTGTGAAAGTACTACAGAAAAATGAATGATAAATGATTTCTGAAGACTAGAAATTCAGACACAACGCCCAGAAAACATTTCTAAAGCTATTCCCAAAATACAAGGTAAAGAAAATATCAAATTTGTAAAGACCCATTAAACCAATTTCACATTTCCCAACATGACAATTCTCTCTCTTTTCTGAGACATCTTCCCACTATGGGGTATAAAATGTAATTGGAATAAATCTGTAAATATTCTAAGATTGCTGCATCAAGTCTGCAGGAATTCACCTCAGTTTAGGTGAAGTACATACAATTTTTGATGTCCTTGTTACAAAAACAAAAAAGATATACTCAACTCTCCCTAGGGTTGTCAATTGCCACTGAATTTTGATTCTACACAAATATAAGCATAACTGAATCACTTTCTCACCTGCTGCAAAATTACTTTCGTGGTGTGAACTTCACTTACATTTAGATAGCTTTGCAACATTTAGCAATTATTGACTTTTCCAATTTATGCAAGTGTATTTCTTTAACACAGGCCTCCTTTTATTACCACTTTCAGTGCCAATGATACATACAGCTTCAAGATGCCTGATTATTTCTAGACTATACTTAGTTACTGAGCAATGGTAATTTCACCAACAAACTGAGTCCTATTAAATGTGCCTTTGAAATTTATTTTTAAATGTGTGTAATTATTCCACTTTTTTAGAAGACCATATAATTTTTGGTTGGGTACACAGGTAAAAGTTTTCTCCACTTTGGGGTATCCCTGAATACCAACTCCATTAACCATATGGCTGATAGAATAGTCTCTTTAGAATAATCATCAAATAACTTTACTTCCTTACAAAATTTATCCAGAAGTTTCATGTTATTTTCAAAATAAAATTTGATGCCTATAATGTTTCACACAAAAACTTTTATGTTTTGTTATTAAATTTTTTTCCAGATATCATTTTCTATGTTCTGAAATGTTCCCCTCTTTCTGTTCATGTCTCATTTCTGGTCACTTTTTAATTCAATTTCCTATCTGTGTACAAACTCTTAGATTTGTATAAATCTCACCTGTGGACACCATCATACTTATAGAGGCCTAGTACACAAAATTTGTGCATGGGTATTGGTCCTAAGCTTGTCCAGCAATCAGGGCTGATTGGGGCCTGGCCAGGGTCTCCCTTCCTTGACTGCTGACTGCCATCAGGGCCTTCCTTCATTCCTCACCACCTCCTGGTGGTCAGCACATGTCATAGTGAGCAACCAAACCTCCAGTCTCCCAGTAAAACTCCCAAGGGGACACTTTGCATATTAGTCTTTTATATATATAGATGGGCAGGAATCTTTGAATTGTTTAGTTGTGATCCATTCCTTAGAATGATGGTGACTCAAAATTTTCATAATTTTTTCAAAATGGTTTGCTAGTTGTAATTACTTCCTCTGTTCAATTGGATATTCTGGCAAATAAATATTTGTTTAATATTAAGTCACAAAGTATTTTTCTTTAGGGAGAGATGATAATATATTTCACATATGTTATATTCTGTTATTCTTGGATTATTAAGAAGATAAAGCCAGGAAATGCAAATGGTAATAACAATGTCCTTTTTTTTCCTCTAAATGTGTATGGCATTGATAACTGCCACACCTCAATCAAATCAGATGATTTAGAAGTATGAGAGCTACATACTACTAAGTGCTTAAACATTTTAAACATTAGAGAATAATTTTATTTTAAATTATAATGAAAATCTCTTAAAATATATTGTTTTAATTTTACATTAAATATTTTCAGTTTTAGGCTAATTACATTTAGCTCAATTAGTCAAATATTTTAAACATAGAATGTGTTAAATGCTCATGGGCCTCAGCAGAAGTATGCCTTTCCTTTTGACTTAGGAATTGATTTTCTATGAAAACAGATGAAATTTGAAACTTGAAATGTTAGAGTTCAATTTGAGTAGGTGTTGCATTTGCCAAATTGTGGTCATCTATCTATAAAGTTATTAGTTCTGCATCTTGACAATAGAGAGATCAGTGAAACACAAAGATAAAATCAATATATAATTGGGCTTGCTGGATCCTTGTTAGGAGAATATAACATATGATTAAATTCTGAAACATATATTTGGAAATGGAAATTATAAGAGCTACTAAAATTGAGCATTAATTGTTTCTTTTTGAAAATGATCGTATTCATATGGCTATGTCTGTAATGATAGTAAATACATACACACATACACACACACACACACACATACATACACTACATACACACAACTATATAAAACCTAGAATACAGTTAATAAAAAATTATGACACACAACATTATTCTTAATTTAGACTTTTTCTTAATCAGAGTCCCATTTCTCTAATAATATAGCTAATATATCCTCTCGCTCCACAAAAGTTCAACATTACCCTTATTTTCATTTTAATCATTTTTTTAATTTTCACTTTTTTATGTACTCATCTTTCCTGAAGTACCATCACTAGGTAGTGCCTAGCTTTAAATTTCATATAAATTGATACATATTGTGTATACCCTCCTTTAATTTATATCATTCTTTTCATTAGTACAACTGTTTGTTTATTTATTTTCAGTCTGAATATTATTCTACTGTGTACCTATATCAGAAATTACTTTTTAAAATCTAGTCTTTTTTTATCCCCATGTTTAGAAAAAGTCAGGGGGAAGGAGAGAGAGAGAGAGAGAGAGAGAGAGAGAGAGAGAGAGAGAGAGAGAGAGAGAGAGAGAGAGAAACATTAATGTGAGAGAGAAACATCAAACAGCTGCCTTCTGCATGTGTCCCAGTCAGGGACTGAATCCACAACCAAAGTATGTGGCCTCATTGTGAATCCAACCAGCAACCTTTAGGTACACGGGACATTCTCAACCCCCTGAGGAAGAGAGAAGAATAGCAGTAACTCCCAGGATTCTTATTGGACAACTGTTTGCATTGTGATGCCACACACCAAAGGCATAAGATAGTTTTGTTTGTTTAGGGAATCTTGAGTTTTAGGTACCTGTAACCTATAGGGATGTAGTAAGCAATTGGCAATATTGGACTGGAGATAGTAAAATAACCACTGGCTATCTACATTCTAAATTTATAAACCTAGAAATAAACAGAAGAAACTAGCAGTAGACACTGAAGTTAAGATCTAAAGAAGAGAGCCTATAAAGAAGTTGAAATAGAGTGACCAAATACAAGAAGGAGACCAGGACAAGTACAGTGCCAGAAAAACACAGGGGGGCGGGTATGTTTTCATAAGGAGCGAGGGGTAAATGACATCAACTACTGAAATAATTTCAATAAGACAAGGGTTAAAAAAAAACACAACTTTTCTTAAATGGTATGATTTTGAAATCCTATTTATGTTTATTCAAAAATCATTTTGGTGGAATGATTGGATAAGAATATAAAGGGGAACTGGATGAAAAATAGAAACTAAGAAAATGGAACCAAGCTGCTATAAAGAATATTTTTTTAAAAAATCAAAACTGCTTTGAAAGGGAGGAGAAACCCATGGCAGTAGCTAGAAGAGAGGCTGGAGCTGGCATAGTGTAAATTCAGATAAAATGGAGTATATTTGAATTCTCATGAGAATAAGCCTGTAGAAAGGGAAATGTTAAATGAGCAGAAGACATAATGAATGGAGTCATTGTTGCCTTTGCAGTAGATCTGATATGGAGACCAAATGGGAAAATGGCCTTGTGCATAAATTAAACTTCCTACATAAGTAGGTTTTTGGTTTTGCTCATAGGAAGATGAGAGTATTTCGTTTTAATAACTTCATCTCTCTTGAATTATGCAGAAGGCAGTCTTCTCCTCCCGAGAGTGTTGATGGAGTGTGGGAATTGTGAAGTGTTTGGTGAGTGGGGAAGTTTTAAGTAGTTATTGAAACTGGAGAGAGTTTATTGGAAGAAATATAGTAGAATTGATGAGCAGTATTGAGGGTCTATTGAAATTGACCATGTATTTCACCTAAATGACCTAAATGAGAGTTTGTCTGTAGTACCATTCAATATATTGAGTGTGATAGTAAAAAATAACATTTGGATCCATCCAGGATTAGTGTAATTAGTCTACTTGAAAGAACATAATACTTATATGGAGGGAAATAAAAAAGGAATTGTCTAAAATATAAGAAAAAAAAACACAGGAGGAGACTAGGAATTAGACATGGAAAAAATGGAATCTTGCCATTATTAACCAAATGAACTGCAAGAAATGACAATATGTCAGTGAGTAGCTTTTGACAATTTATCATTTAAAAGGTCCGTCTGTTAAGGATGAGATTCTCCATGTTGAGTCAAAAAGGTAGAAGTGTAAAGGGAAAAAGAAATAATGCCAATGTAATTACTACATCAAAGAATTGAGAATTTAGTCAATTAGATTCATTTCCTAATACACTGATATTAAATTCACTCCAGATGTTGGAAAAGCATTGGGTTCTGCGTGATCCTCTGGCAAGTGTTATAGTTTCCTATGAGTAATTGGAGTGACCCGAAACTGAGGTTGGCAGTTATAATACACCAAGTAGCATTAGCGTTTTTTTAAAAAAAGGGATGTGCCATAAGACAGTGGGAAGCAAAAGTTCAGAGCGAGGACAAATAATTCTTTGATGGGATCTGTAAAATGCGCAGCCTTCGTTTGAGAATCCTACAGGAATAGAAATGACCTCTTCTAAAGAAAAAGAATACGGGGTGGGGGAGGGGAGCAATAAGGGTTCAACGGGAGAAAAAAAGGGGACATAGGTAATAGTTTCAACAATAAAGATATATTTTTTAAAAGAATGCAGACTTTAGAGTAGCACATAGTTATAAGGGATAATTAGGAAACATTTTACTGATGTTAGGGAATATATTAATTATAGAGTGGGAATCCCATAGCAAAAACAATAGAATGTTTATTGTTATTGACTAAGATTTTGGTGATATGGTGGCTCAATATATTGTGTTCACTGCATTATTGAATGAAATGAAAATATTAAAAATGCAAATGTGTACTTTCTTGGTGTTCTCTAAAAATTGTTATTGTTTAACAGTATGTTCTGTGATTATACCTTGAAGGTTCTGATCATATTTGTTCACTGATAACATAATACTAGAAACATTGATCTCATTCTGTGTTAATGATTTGACGCCTTCCAGGGAGCAATGATTTTGGCGAGCATCCTTAGGCAGCTGTAATTGAAATACCTGCTCTTCGGGCATGGTTTCTAGTTGGTAAATGTGTTACCTGAATCCAAGGATGAAGCTGGTAGTATGCAGAGGAAAAAAGATAAATAGCAGTTATAATATTATAAGACCATGACTTACAGAGAGGAAGCAGTCCTCAGAAATATATGTGAGAGCGTGTCTTACCAAAACAAGGACTGAACTTAAAAAGAAGAAAGCCTGAGCTGAGTAAACAGGACAGGCCACAATGGAAAGGAGCTGCAGCAATTCACTGAATGCCAGGGTGGCAACTGCTAGGAAGCGTCGGGGAATTAAGCACTCAAAACAGCGTGTCTGAGAGAACTGACCTATGGAAAATTTTATTGAGCCCCTGATGGAGTATGGAAGAAGACTTATCCACAAAGACACCCAAGCTGATGAAAAACAGGCTTTGTTATGATCACCAGAAACAAAAGCTATAGAAGGCCAAACCAATGGCCAATTTATCATAGTGGTAAAAATGCTGTCTTTTATTGCAGAAGCAAACCTTAGGATATCTAACCATTTCATTCTATTTGACAAATCCTCTTTTAATTTATTTGTAATAATTTCTGTAAATTTGCTTATTGGTAGAAGTTTTTAGCTTGCCTTCAAAGTGAAAAGTTAGGCAATTTTAGGACTCTTCTGTTTGCGGTTTAAAAAAATAATAATAATTCCTATAGTTCCCAAATTTTCCTTCCATCTCAGTTCTTGTGATTTCTTATATTCCACTTGTGGATTTTAGACTACCTTAACAAGTTCTGGCACATGAAATTTCACATTTGTGCATTATTTCCTACCCCTCTCCCACACTTGCATTTTTTTGGTATAGAATATTAGACACCATGATATATCTATGTCAGTTCTATTCTTGCTATCCTCTCCTGCATATCAAACTTTGATGCTGAAATTACTTCATCATTTTATCCAACAACTCATATCCTCTCTACCTGTCTCACTTCTCAACTCCTTTTCATTGAAAAAATTTATAAGAATATATGGTTTTCAGTCTCCTTTAATTATTTTTCCCCAGTAGCCCACTAGAATAAGGTCTTTATTCTCACCACTCACCAGAAAAGTTATCAAGATTAAAACAGTCTTTTATAGTGCTTGGTTAATTCTTTGCATCTCAATGGATCAATCATACCATTTTACAAAGTCGATGACTCTCTTCGACCCAAATGTTCCTATAACTTAGTTCTTCCACTCCTTTTTATCTCCTTTGCTGGATTATCATAATCTCTGATAACTCAAATTTGGACTGTCCCAGAGATTAGTTCTGAGCCTTTTCTTCTTCTCTTTTTCTAAAATCTTATTCCTTAGGTGATCACATTGAAATCCATAAGTTTAAATGCTATGGATAGATAGTACACACACACACACACACACACACACACACACACACACACACATACACACATATTTTACCTAATAATAGACAAACATGTAAATTGACCATACCTCCACTATGCCCATAGCCAATCAGAGTGAGTATACAAATTAACCCAACACATATGGCAGTTAATTTGCATACATAGGTGCCTAGCACCTGGGTCCCAGGTGACTCTGAGGTATGCCCTGCATTGGCCCTGAACAGCCTAGGAAGGGCCTGAGCCAGGGGGCTCCTGGGCAGGGCCAAGCCTGCAATCAGAGCCAGCTATAGGAGCGAGTCAGGGGTCCCCTACCCAGGCCAAAAGCCTGGGCCAGAAGCTTTTGGCCTGGGCAGGCTTTGGGCAGGGGCAGAGCCAGCAATTGAAGGGAGCTGGGGGTCCCAGGCCCAGGTCTAAAGCTTTGGCCAGAGGCTTTAGGCCTGCACAGGGCCCAGCCAGCAATTGGTGTGAACTACAGAGGAAATGCCTTTTCTGACTGCTCATTGGCTAAGCTTCCTGTATGCCATTGGTATTATTCTTAGTAACTTGGGTAATAAGAATCCAAAAGGTGATCTAGGGTTTTTCCACCACACTTCTGGAGAAAAATAACAAAGGCCCACTGCTGGAGAGCTAAGAAATGTCATATCCTGCCCTAGCTGGTCTGGTTCAGTGGATAAGGCCTCTCCTGCCTACCACAGGGTCTGGGTTCAGTTCTGATCAAGGGCATGCGCCTAGGTTGTAGGCTCTTCCCTGGCAGGGGCCCAGGTCAGGGCTAATGTAGGAGGTAACCAATCAAAGTGTTCCTCTCACTTTGATGTTTCTCTCTGTCTTTCCTTTTCTCTTCCACATTCTTTAAAAGTCATTGGAAACATATCCTCAGGTGAGGATTAAAAAAAAAGAAAGAAATGTCATATCCTATGAAAGATATATCTTGAAAATGCCTAAGGAAAGTTGTCATTTTTTCATGGTGAAGGGACTAGAGTCCATGTTGATGAAAACACCTTAGTAGCTGTGGTGACTGGTAGTGGCTGCAGCAGTGAGGTGATGAGGCTGGTGCCTTCCCCTGATCAGCCCAGTTGCCTCCCACAAAGAGAGGCCAGACTGCGGCTTAGACTCGCTCCCTGGGGGGGAGCAGGTCTAAGCCATCAGTAGGACATCCCCTGAGGGCTCCCAGTATGTGAGAGGGGGCAGGTTGGGCTGAGGGAACCCCCACTTCCAGTGCACAAATTTTGTGGACCAAGCCCCTAGTTCTATATAATAAAAGGCTAATATGCAAATCAATTGAATGGCAGAACTATCAGTCACTATGATGCACACTGATCACCAGGGGGCAGACATTCAATGCAGGAGCTACCTCCTAGTGATCAGTGTGCTCCCATAGGGGAAGCACTGCTCATCCAGAAGCCAGGTTCATGGCTGGTGAGTGCAGCAGTGGTGGTGGGAGCCTCTCCCACCTTTGTGGCTACACTAAGAATGTCCTGCTGCTGGCTTTCAGACTGTAAGAGGGTGCAGGCTGGGTTGAGAGGACCCCCCTCAGTGCACAGATTTCATACACTGGACCTCTAGTATATATATAAAGATTATATGTACAGAATTTTATGTAGCTATTATATATATTAAGACTATATATAGGTCATGGTGGTATTCTACAAGCCAAGTGAACACAATGTACCAAACAAAAGGGAGTGATCAACTGTTCACCATGTTTTCATATATCAAATAAAATAATCCCTGAATGGAAGGTTTAAAGAAGATAGATTACAGAGGAGTAATTGGAAACAAGACACATAAATAGATACTTGAGAGTTTTGTTACAAAGAAGTCTATGCCTGGAAGGAAAAATGGGATCCAGAAGTGTTGTTGTTGTGGTTGATGTCTTGATTTCTAAGATAACCATTAACTTGGATTCTTGTGGGAATATTCCAGTGGAGAGCAGCAAAAATTCCTGATATAGCACAGGGAGAAAAGAGTTGGTGGAGAAGTGTCTTTGAACAAGTTAGAAGTGCTAGGTTAGTATAACATGTGAAGGGATGAACAAGGAAATTTTGTCTTCTATAGCAGCAAGTGGGAAAAAGGAGTAAGTGAAAAATGCTGTTGATTGATTTCACTTTTCTGGTAAAGTAGGAGAAATGGTCATCTGGTGTAGGAATGGCGGAGGAACTGCTGGGGGAATCAGAAGAGGTGATATATGGTGTGTTTGCCCTGCTGTACTGGGATCCCTATCAATCCTGATGGAATCTGGCCCCTATGACCTCTCTAATATTAAGCTGTATGACTAGCTCTTTCACAGTCTTTGTATGACTTAGTCTCTTAATCAATTCTAGAAAAAAAAATCCACAATGTTGCCTTAAAATTTTAAAGTTTTTGTGCCTTGCACTCTTTCCACTGATATCCACATATATCTTCTTTATCATATCAGAACTCTGTTCAAATGTAAGTTTATGAAAGAAGCATTTCATAACCAACTACCTCATTAATTTCTATTCCCTTATGTTACTTTATTTTTTTGTTAGCACATATCATTATTTGACATATTAGTCTCTTTTGAATTGCCTGCCTTTTCCCAATAGAATTCTATTTCCATGTTACTATTTACAGATCTTAGAGAATGACTGTCAGATGGTCATTAACTATTTTGAATGAATGAATGAATGATTAATGTAGAAAAGGAGGGCATTCAGAGTTAAATTTCCAAGTACCAAAATGTGGAGTGCATAGGAGGTAATGTCAGTATCAATTATTCAAAAAACATGGGAAAACATAGTATTAAATAATTGAAGTTAAATTACAATAGGAATATAAAAATTATTAGAAGTGTTCATCTTTTGGCAAAATGTTGGCATGACAGAGAGCACACTGTATCACTGTGTCTTGTGTTCATAATAGCCTTTACATGGTTTAATTAATAAAAACCCAGCATTGACTTAACATTGATAAATACTAAAAACAAATTATTGTAAAAGACTAGTTTGAGTGAAATGATGCACTTTACTGTCACTTCTGCCCTATTAAACCTTGTGATTAAGTTTCTTTACTGCATCACAAACAATTACCTGAAGAAACTGAAGTTTGAAGGCCCCAAAGTTCAATAGAATTGATGCCTTTCAACTTTGGGAAGTCCCTTGTTTCCTTTTTCATGACCCGCTTTGTTACAGGCTGCTAATATTCATAGACGAGTCCCCTTTTCAATCCAGTTTGAGAAGATGAGTTTAATACATTCATTGTACTTTTGAATATGATTAAGTCCCAATCCATTATTTTCTAGACTGGCTCTGTGATGGTAGAATACCTGAACAAGAGGCTGTCCTGTGTTTCTGGGCTGTGTGGTGCAATGAAAGTTAATTCACATCTCTGTGCCTTAGATTCTTCATTGTCAAAGTGGGGCACCTTACCTGGCCAGTGTGGCTCAGTAATTGAGCATCGACCTATAAACCAGGAGGTCACAGTTCGATTCCTGATTGGGGCACATGCCTGGGTTGCAGGCTGTATCCTAGTGTGGGACATGCAAGAGGCAGCCAATTCGTCTCTCTCCTTCTCTCTTCTTTTTTGAAATCAATAAAAATACATTTTTTAAAATGGGGCCCCTAGGACCATGTGAGTAAAAAACCTTAATAAATATATATAATATAGAGAATAGTACCAGATACATTATAAACAATAAATGATAACCTTGTAATTATAACTAATATTATAAATATTATTTCAAATGGACTCTCAATGGCTATATGAACATGCATTACCCTCCTTTATATGTAATTAGTAAGACAATGATGGAAGTAGGTACAATATAAGACAGACAGTGTGACAATTTAAAATGTAAGGAGAAGCTCAACTTTAAGTGCCAGGAAATCTTAATATTCACATTTAGTGAAATGTTGGGAGTTCAGTGTATAACACCAAAGGGTTATCTGTAAATTTTGGTACAAATGAAGAATACATGTTAAGATTCTCTGTAAAGTAAGTTTGAAATGGTGAGTTGAAAAGTGGTAAGAAATCATTAGCTTTGATGGTTTAAGATGGCTCATGTATCTCTCCCCACAAAACAATTCGCACTTTTGTGTCCAGTGCCTAAATGGGTTCTGTAGAGTTCTCATTTGGGGGATTTTTTTGTTTCATTCCTACAGATTTTTTCTGCCTGCGGGTGTGAGTGTAATTGTGTCTGTGAATGTGTGTGCATGCGCACGTGTGTGCAATAAGGGGTCAGGTCGAGGCAGTCATGAATAAGGTATGTATGGGCTATATGCTCATGGAATGTTAGAGGTAGCAGAGGCCTATAGAACTTTCAGCTCTCCCTACCATAGTCTCCATTTTTCACAGAGGTGAATAAAATCTGAAGGTGGTCTAGAGCCATTTCAACTGCTTCATTTAGCTTCGAATAATCCAAAAGGACAGATATGCCCATGTTCGCTGATTGATTGGATGCTATCTCCATGATGCCGTTATGGACTTTTCTGCCCTGTCTGGACTGCAGTGTTCTTAAACATACATACATTTTGAGAAAGAAGCTATGTTTTTACCCACTTCTTAATAAAGATGTGGAGAAAATGCCAATGTTTATAGGAAAATAAAGACGGTGGACATTTTATGAAGGCATACATTTTAAATTAGATGAAGACATAAATTTGTTGCTGAAATCACCTGCAAATACACAGACAATATTACAGCTGAAGACAATACAACACAAATCAGGTAGAAAATTATTCGCCTATAAATCTTAATCTCCTGGGATTTTATTTTCCCTCATCTATTTGCTGTGTGGCACTCCTGAATTTTAGGTGCCAGGTCTATTACTTGGAAATAGGCTTTCCCTAATAAAACTGACATTTCTAAAGGACTCTTTTCACAGAATCATGCTCCTGCTTCTGAGATCCCTAGTTCAACACCATCGACAGAGCCTCAGTTCTTTGCAAGGTACAATACTAGGAACAAAGGGAAAAATAGAAATAAAGAAAAGATGAGAGCAGGAATAAAACTTAAAGCTGTTTTATTCCTCATCATTCAAAAAGTTATACATTTCTCTTATATTGAAACTACATTTCTCCATTTTTCATCCTATCTTTGGTCTTTTGACAGGCAAAGTCAGGCAGACTTTCAAATTATTTTTAGATCCATTCTCTTTAACCGAAAACTTGATAACCTTTTTTTTTCTTTTTATTCCAGATTTCATCTCAAATAATGAATTGACTATATACAATATACACTAAGTTTTCATAGAAGCAGTGAAAACCCACTAAGTTAACATTTCCAATCCAAGAGCATAACATGAAATAATAATGACTAATCTGAAAGCAAAATGAGATTTCTTACTCAACTCTAATGAAATTTATACCAGCCTTAGTATTCTATTCCCTTCAATTACATCATTTCAATATTTGCTGTGGAAGACAGCATTTCAGCTGAGCTGAAAAAGGTTGCTGCTTTCTCGCACCACACTCGATCTTTGCAAAAGGCTGCCCGTATGTCATGGTTTCAAGCTTTTATGTATCCCAGGCATTACACCTAAGTCCCCCTGCCAAATGTGTTCTCCACATAATTCCACATATTAACTTTTGACACCAGCTCTATCTCCTTGGTTCCAGAAAGATAAATTTGCTCTGTCTAATTAACTATAGGTATCACAGCGGAACATTCTCTCATCGTTATTTGAGAAATAGAAATTAACTATTTAGAAAAAATATAAATCATGAGTAAACTATGGTACATCAGGCTTTGTAAATAAACCTTTCAAACACTAGTTTACAAAACGTTAAGTGACAAAAACAAGATTTTGTTTCAAATAAAGTTGCAGATCTCTGGGTTATGCACAGATGGCTACTTTGGTCCCAGATTTATCATTAACCTAAACCAGCGATTTTCAACCTTTTTTACTTCATGGCACACATAAACTAATTATTACAATTCTGCGGCACACCAATAAATATAGCTTTTTGCTTATATGACAAAAATATAGGTATAATTTTGATTCATTCACAGTAGACAGCTAATGTGGTATAGGATATTACCTAAGGCAAAAAAGGTCAGTGCCCTGACTTAATAGTCAGGTATTGCATATTTTCTTGAGGGACACGGGTTGAAAGTCCCTGCCTCAAACCTTTAAAACACAAGCATTTTTGGTGACTATTCAGTAAGAAATACAAGGGTAGGCAAAAGTAGGCTTACAGTGGTGAGTACACAAAACATTATTATTTATTAATTATTGTATAATTTATCTGTATTGCAACTGTAAATCTTTTGTCCACTCCTGTATATTACACAGTATATCCAACACATAACTGAGCATTGGCCTCATACTTCTTACAGCATCTTGACCTAATAAGGTTTCAAAGGACACAATTTTAAAAGACTGAGCTGATTAAAACCAGTAATATCATTCTTTACAAATTTCAATAACTTGTAGGTATTATCTTTCCCTTTCTTACCTCTCAAATACAAGCAAATCTTTTAGGAACAATAGATAATTTAAAATATAGTAATTATATCTGAGCATGAAGATAAGAATTAGGGCCTTCTTTACTTGCTGTTTTGTTTGCTTATTTTTATCAGTGATATACTGTAATACCAACTGCTAACTATGTATTAGCTTAGAAATATAAGATAGTTTAAACATCTTGTATCAAATACTTCTATCATTGCTGCAGTTTATGTTTCTTTTAGCTACTTCTTTGAGAAAATATTGTAAATATCTCTAGACATTAGAAAAAAATGAGCCAGTTTGAAAAATTCCAACTTGTAATATCCATGACTACAATCATGATTGTAAAAAGCATCACCGGTTGCCTAACACACAAAGCTGGACTAGAAGGTTAATGATAAATTTGTTTGGCAAAATGTCACACAAATTGATGCCATCAGACTGGCCATGGTCCAATGGTAATTTGTTTATAAGTGTAACAGTACTCTAATCAATTCTAATCTAAAAATATCTGAAAATAACATTTGTTGTTAAAAGTTGTGAACATTGTTGCTGAGTAGAAAAATCAGTATGGAATGGATGGAGAATTTGCTTAGCACATACTCTCCTCCCGGGAATCAGAAAATCAAGGGAAAAGGAAATATACATGTATATCTTCCTGTATGATGTTGCCATTTACTTTAAACCAGTCTCATGCCTGGAAAAGAGAAATAACTATTCATGAATTTCTTGTCTTAAAAATTTGAATAGCTCTTGTAATAGAAGCTGATTCTCAGCAAGATTTTGCATCTTTTGTGAAGAAGAGGCAGATCACAAAATAATTTCACAAACTAATCTGAGCACTAGGGAAAGCTAAGAAGAGCCAACTAACAATAGATATTATAATTTCATTGATAGAAATGTGTTTGCCTCTTCACGGGATTACCATAACCCCCTTCAGTTGCCTTACACATGAAGGGCCAATGGTTGAGTTCATGGTAGCTTGTCAATCAAAAAAACAAACAAACAAAACTCCAGTGGTTGTGGTTCTCTTTCCTTGTTAATCAGTTTTTCCTCAGGCTAGACATACATTTTTTAGCTGAATCGGGAAAAATACAAGTGCTGATGGCACCCAGAGGGAGCTAATATCTTTTTACATGAAGTAGAGAAGGTTTTGCTCACCAGAAAATCCTAGGAGACAACAAAGAACAGCACTTTCTGGAGAATCCGTTTGCCAAGTCTCTGAAGCACCAGCCCCACAGATGTTGTAGAGCAGCCGGGGTAGGTGGCGAGTGGCCAGAGAGAGGCAACAAGTGGGACAGAAATGTGAACTTTCTCATGCTGGTCTCAGTGTGAAACCTTGGGGAGAGGAGACGATGTTCAAGGAGTATGTCTGTGAAACATTTTTTTGTTACCTGAAAAGTGAAAATCATGCTCCTAGACTTTTAAGGATGCCTTACAGTAGTGATCAGCGTTATTCTTTTTGCTTATTTGTGGCTCTGTGTGGAAGCAAAGGCCTGTGACTGCTCTACCCAGAATGAATAAGATTACATTTCAAAAAGTTAACTCACAATAGAGAGCAAAAGATACTACTCTTTATTCTAAGCCTGCCCTGGGATAAAAATCGTATGATATCATTCTTTTAAGGAGAAAATGATCTTAGAATATTATTTGTGAATTATGGACAAATATCCTTATGCATTCCTGAGTCAGATTCCTAAGAATTATTAAGGGAGTATGCTGTGTTTGGATTTTAGATGCAAAGGAATCACTCCTGTATTATTCAGAATAGAAAGTGATGTTATTCAGAATGGGAAGAAAGCATTTCACCTATAACCAGGGGGTCCAGAGAATCAGGCATGGAGAGCATCAGCAGGGAATGATGACCAAAAGTGGCCTGCAGAACTGACAGATGCATGACAGCCTTCTGCTAACATGGAATGTTGGAATGCCAA